>CM060441.1:164036717-165236717 GCA_030545235.1 Helianthus tuberosus | reverse complement strand
TTAATTTAGGTTAAAAGGCTAATCAGTAGGCTAGGCTCTGCTCAATTAAATCAGCAATGTGAGTCATTCTCTTTTTATCAAATTACTTTCAAAATCATGTTTATTTTCAAAGGTTATAATTACACTGATTAAGTTTATGTAATCACCAAATTACAGCCGGTATGTGGGGTATTGTGCACATTACTACTGTTTTATCACTTTAGGTGGGCGAACCTAATTAAGTGATATTCTTCACTATTGGGTGACAGGACTCAATAGTGATATGACCACAGTCACCGAAACGAGTCGAGTGACTAATACTGTGGGTAGTTGGTTGATATTTGAAACATTGTAATCTCTCTTAATACTATAAATTATAACAAATGAGTCGTTTTATTATAAAGAATGATTCACTCAGTATTTCCCGCTGACAAAACCTTTTTCAAACATGTTTCAGGTGATCTGTTGTGATCCAGGAAAAGTGCCGAGAAGCACTACAAAGCTTAAGGAAGTGGCTCAATATAAAATAAAGAAACATGTTTTGTAAAAATAAAAGATTTCTCTGTGAAATCTTATGATTGTAAATTACCGGGATTTTATCCCGAGTTGTGAAATAAAATAATCGGGAAATTGCAGTTTTAAAAAGATCCTGATGAAAACTTCCGCTGTTAAATAAATACCACGGGATTTTATGTTCTGCGGCTCCTGAAACGGGTCAAACCGGGTCGGGGGCCGTGACAGAAAAAGGTGGTATCAGAGCCACTGATTTAAGCCTATTAAGTATTTAGAAAATACTTAATTTTTCTACTTGTCATTCTGTGATTATGTGTTTTCTTATTTGAATAGTTGTGTACAGTATGGGTAAACAAAAGCTGTCAAACATCTATCTTAAATTAGATAGGTCATCCAACGAGAAGGGAAGTTCATCCCAAACCAAATCCTCAAACCACTCTGTAATTCCTGTAGAAGGAATATTTGTGCGAAAGGCACAATATGAGGAACCACTTTCTCCAAATAAAAGAAGTTTGATTTTTAAGAAAAGTCAGGAGAAAATAAAGAAATTCCGAGAAAAGAAGATTAAACAGGAAACCCAGGAATTAACCAGTAAATCACCTTGGGAAGACAAGTTAGATGAAAAATGGGCAGATCTTTATATGCTAGCTACTGTAGCAGTAAATGCAAATATTTAAATATTTTGACTCAAGTTTTAGCAACTTTTAAGTTTACAATAAAACCTAGTGTGTTTTCGTTTTGTATTTAATTAATCACACAGTATGCAATAATATTTAAAGGTCATTTATGAAATTTTTAACTTAGAATTTTGTTTGTATTTGCATATGTGCTAAACAGCATGAGTGATTTATCTGAAGCCCTTCAAAATTTAAATCTCTATCCGGTAAAAATAGAGGTTTCCAGGGATTTCAATAGGTATATACCAGATATAGAAGAACCTATTGAATTCAATGCTTCACCACCTCCGGAGAAACCTAAGCCCAAGAAAAGGAGAAGGTTCGTAGGATGGATGCGTGTGCAAAGAAGGAAACCTGCCACTAGAAAGATTCCCAAGATAGAAAATCCGTTAGATAAAGGGAAGGGAATTGAAGTCGGGGAAGAGTCTAGGCAGATGGGAATACAGTTTGATGAATATTCTAAACAAATAGAAATGGAGATTAGAGGAGGTTCTAAACAAATTCAGATAGAAATGGGGGAAAGCTCTAAACAAACCCAGGAAATGACATTGCAGGAAGAGCTAGATTTTATATTGGCAAACTGTGATACTATTCAGCCTGTCAATACAAATGTTTTTACCCGTCCTATTGAAACTCAACTCCCTATAAACTTAGAACCAGTAATCCCAGAACCTATAATCCATACTCAACCTCTGGGAATGGACGAATGGTGGACGAATGACTGGCAATTCCAAAACCTGCTCAACAGTCCTTATTCCTTTCTTCCTCAATTTGACCCAGAACCTATACCTAATCCACCTATGAGCAATGAAAATTTAGCTGAACTCCGCCACTTTGGCGAAGAGTTAATGGATGCGGGAAATAGGATCCGGGAAGTAGGAGAACAGATCTCCTGGAAGTATGATGAGAGGGAGCGCCGTTATTAAAATATTAGCTGACGAGGGATAAGGGGGTTATGAGACTGTGGTTGTAAATTAGCAATAATAATATAATCATGTGAAATAACCTAAAATAAAACTTTGTAAGATAAGGGTGTGTATTGATGCATACTATTAAATATTAAATGGAAATCGAGAAATCGATAGTTTTGGCTATATGTGTATTGTGAAAGTAGTATGATTATTTTGTGCATAATTGTTATTTATTTGATACTAATAAAATTAAATATATTATCAGATGGAAAACGCTAATAATGAACCAGTTAACGAGGTTAATCAATCTGAGCAACATCCGGAAGATCAATTTATGACTAGGCAGGATATAGAAAATATTGTTGCTCAGGGAATAGCCAATGCTATTCCAGCAATAGTTGCTGCTGTTAAAAATCCAATCGAACCTCAACCAATCGTCCCTAGCAAACGTATTTCTGAAGATAACTTCAGTAATAGCATAAATGGAGGCGGTAATCATACTAATCACGATAATAATCAACGGCAGGCTCCGCTCCCTAAGAAAATGAAAGCTGCAACACCTGGTTGCACTTATAAAGAATTTCTTGCTTGTAAACCATCTGAGTTTGCAGGCAATGAAGGAGCGACTGCGGCACTGCGTTGGTTAGAAAAGACCGAGGCAGTGATTACAATAAGTAAATGTGCTCAGGATGACAAGGTCATGTATGCGTCAAATCTTTTTAAAGAAGGGGCGCTAGAATGGTGGAACACGGTGTTACAAGCAAAAGGAAGGATGATAGCTTATGCTATGAATTGGGAAGAATTTAAGAGTCTTGTAGAAAGAAAATTCTGTCCCGAATATGAAAAAGATCAAATGGCAAATAAGTTCCTAAATCATCGAATGATGGGTGTAGATTGTCGCAGTTATACTTCGACATTCTTTGAATATGCTAGAGTGGTACCAATGCTGGCTTCGCCAGAACCGGTACTCATTTCTCGCTATATTTGGGGATTGATTGGTGAAATCCGCAATATCGTTAAAGCTGCGAGACCTCGCACTATTGACGATGCAGTGGAATTAGCCAACACCCTAACTGATGAACTGGTGCACACAAGAGATGATAACAGGAAAAAGGAACTGGCTCAGAAAATTACCCAAGGAGTTCGTATGGGTAATAGTAGCAACTTCAAGAGAAGAGGAACAGGGCAATCTCTAAATCCGCCGTTCTGCAGGAACTGCAGAAAGAAACATTTTGGAAGATGTAATGTAACCTGCAACTTTTGCAAAACTGTAGGACATCGTGAAGAAAATTGCAGAAGGAAAACCATAACCTGCTTCAACTGCGGAGAAAATGGGCATTTTAAAACAGAATGTCCTAAATTGGTCAAACCGGCAGACAATAAAGCCAAGACAGCCGACGGAGCTAGTAAGAAGAATGTTCGAGCCTTTCAGTTAACTACTCAGGAAGCCGAGATGATTCCAGATGTGATAGCTGGTACGTTCCTAGTTCACAACGTATATGCAAAAGTATTATTTGACTATGGTGCAAACCAAAGTTTTATCAATACTTCATTCTGCCAAGCTCTTAACTTACCCTTAACCAACCTTAGGCAGATCTTTACAGTCGAAACGGCAGACGGAAATTCTGTTAGCATAGATAAAGTTTTGTAAAAGGAAAATATAGAACTCTCAGGTCATAAATTCTTTGCAAACCTATTACCTAAGAAATTAGCCGAATTTGATGTTGTATTAGGAATGGATTGGTTAGTAGCCAACCATGCTCGAATCCTTTGTGATCAGAATTCCATAGAAATTCAAACACCTACTGGAGAAGTAATTATGATTACAGGAGATAAACCACGTAAGCCCATGAAGTTCATATCAGTAATGAAAGTTGCTAGTTATGAACGAAAGCAAGGCATAGTATATATGAATTCATTAATCATTAGTTCTAAGGGAAAAGAACTTAAGGAGATTCCTGTAGTCTCGGAATACCCAGATGTATTCCCAGAAGAGTTATCAGGGTTACCACCAGATAGGGAAGTAGAATTTTGAATTCATCTAATTCCAGGAACTATACCGATAGCCAAGGCACCTTATCGGTTAGCTCCCACAGAAATGTTAGAACTGAAAAAGCAATTAGATGAATTACTAAGTAAAGGTTTCATACAACCTAGTTCGTCCCCTTGGGGAGCACCAGTGTTATTTGTTAAGAAAAAGGATGGTTTGATGAGAATGTGTATTGATTATAGAGAATTGAATAAGATTACAATTAAGAATTGATACCCATTACCTAGGATTGATGATCTTTTCGATCAACTTCAAGGAGCTAGATATTTTTCTAAGATCGACTTACGCTCCGGATATCATCAATTGAAGGTACAAGAAGAAGACATACCTAAAACTGCTTTCAGAACTAGGTATGGTCATTACGAGTTTACAATCATGCCCATTCGGGTTAACGAATGCACCTGCAGCATTCATGGACATGATGAATAGAATCTGTAAACCGTACTTGGATAAATTTGTAATTGTCTTCATCGACGATATACTTATTTATTCCAAAAATCAGGAAGAACATTGTCAGCACTTGCATGCACTCTTAACTTTGTTAAGAAAAGAATAGCTGTATGCCAAATTCTCAAAGTGTGAATTTTGGTTACAAGAAGTGCAATTCTTAGGTCACATGGTGAATCACGAAGGTATTCATGTAGATCCTGCTAAGATAGAGGCAATTACCAAATGGAAGGTTCCGCAATCCACAATGGAAATTAGAAGTTTTATAGGTTTAGCTGGATACTATAGACGGTTTATTAAGGATTTTTCCAAAATAGTTGTACCATTAACTAAGCTAACCTGTAAAGCAGTTAAGTTTGAATGGGGACCTAAACAAGAAGAAGCCTTTAGAATCTTGAAACAGAAATTAACCAATGCTCCAATCTTACCCTTACCAGAAGGAACTGAAGATTTTGAAGTATATTGTGATGCTTCAAAACTAGGATTTGGATGTGTGCTAATGCAACGCAAGAAGGTAATTGCGTATGCTTCAAGACAATTGAAAAAGCACGAAGAAAACTATACGACTCATGACTTAGAATTAGGAGCCGTAATTTTTGCCCTGAAAATTTGGAGACATTATCTATATGGAAGTAAGTTTACTGTCTATACAGATCATAAAAGTTTAAGATATATATTTGGGCAAAAAGAGTTAAATATGAGGCAAAGAAGGTGGATGGAAATCCTAAGTGACTACGACTGTGATATTCAGTATCATGAAGGAAAGGCAAATGTAGTTGCAGATGCCTTAAGTCGTAAATATCATGAAAAGAAAAAGCGAGTTCGTACTCTCAGATTAAATCTACAGATAGATTTAATGGAACAAATAAAGAGTGTTCAGGAAACAACAATCAAGGATGATGCTGAAGAAATGAAGGGACGAATAAAAGAATTAGAACAAGGAGCTGATGGAATTTGGAGATTCCACAAAAGAAGAATTTGGGTACCTAAGCAAGGAGAATTAAGAAATAAGATTTTAGAAGAAGCCCATAAGTCTAGGTATACCATGCATCCAGGAAACAATAAAATGTACCAAGATTTAAGAAAGAATTTCTGGTGGATAGGCATGAAGAAGGATATAGCAAGATATGTTTCTAAGTGTCTTACTTGTTCACAAGTAAAGGCTGAACATCAGAAACCTTCAGGTCTACTACAACAACTGGAAATGCCTGTATGGAAATGGGAACTCATAACAATGGATTTTGTTACTAAGTTACCCAAAACCAGAAAAGGTAATGATGCGATTTGGGTAATTGTGGATCGATTAACCAAATCTGCTCACTTTCTACCTATGAAAGAAACCTTTAGCATGGAAAGGTTGGCCAAGTTGTATGTAGATGAAGTAGTATCCTTACATGGAGTTCCACTCACCATTGTTTCGGATAGGGATAGTCGTTTTACTTCTCATTTCTGGACTAGTTTCCAAGAAGCAATGGGAACTCGACTAAACCTAAGTACTGCATATCATCCACAAACAGACGGGCAAAGTGAAAGGACGATCCAAACTCTAGAAGACATGCTCCGAGCATGTGTAATAGATTTTGGTGGAAATTGGGACGATTATTTACCTCTGATCGAATTCTCCTATAACAATAGTTATCATTCGAGTATTGAAACTGCCCCATTCGAGGCACTGTATGGAAGAAAGTGCCGAACTCCAGTTTGTTGGGCAGAAATAGGAGAATGTCAATTGTCAGGTCCTGAAATAGTGCAAGAGACAACCGATAAGATTACTCAGATCAAGGAAAGACTAAAGACAGCTCGAGATCGCCAAAAGAGCTATGCAGACAATAGACGCAAGCCACTCGAGTTTCAAGTTGGAGACAAAGTACTATTAAAAGTTTCACCTTGGAAAGGAGTAGTTCGATTCGGTAAGAAAGGAAAGCTAAGTCCAAGGTACGTAGGACCATTTCCAGTGATCCAACGTATAGGACCAGTTGCTTACCGTTTACAACTACCAGAGGAGTTAGCTGGAGTACATGATGTATTTCATGTATCCAACCTCAAGAAATGTCTATCAGACGAATCTTTGGTAGTACCTCTCCAAGATATAGAGGTAAACGAAAAGTTAAAATTTGTAGAGAAACCTCTTCAGATAGAAGACAGAAAAGTCAAATTTCTCAAGCACAAGCGACTAGTGCTAGTTAAAGTAAAGTGGGATTCAAAGAGAGGAGCTGAATACACTTGGGAGCTAGAATCAGAAATGAAGAAAAAGTATCCCTACTTATTTCAGTAAATCTAGAGGACGAGATTTTTATTAAGGTGGGGAGGATGTAACAACTCTCATCAAAAGTTCAATTTATTTTATTATTTTATCCAATAGGACACCCTAATTGAGAAACCCAAGTGATTCTGCATACATCCTAAAATTTTCAGAATAATCAGAATCAGGATCAGGGCCCCTAAAACTCAGGGGGGGGGGGGGTTAAACCCTAGTTACGATTATCTAAATAACTTGCTGTCAAAAACGAATTTTACGAAACCGTCAACTCAGCAAGCCTACACACACACGGGGCTACCCTATGAAAATAGGTAAGCCGTCGCGTAGCGCGACGACCATAGGGGTGACCCGTCGCGCTACGCGACTGGGTCAAATTTCATGTATAAATAGGGGTGTCTGGGACTTGAATTATGGCGCTTGAACGACGTTAAAACTCAAAATATACGCTGAGTTATAGCAGAAACAGTCCAAAACACACACACGATCACTAATTGCTGCCGCAATACAGGGTAATAACTCGATATGTTTAAGTGCTGCCCACATTAGGGTTTATGCTTTGTCATTCGTTGTTAATTCAATGGATGTTTAAGTATCGCACTTTGTCATTCGATGTGAGGGTTTAATCTCGTGAGTTATCGTAAATGCTGTATTAAGTTACTAACCAAGTTGTGTGCATGATATTAATTTAGGTTAAAAGACTAATCAGTAGGCTAGGCTCTGCTCAATTAAATCTACAATGTGAGTCATTCTCTTTTTATCAAATTACTTTCAAAATCATGTTTATTTTCAAAGGTTATAATTACAGTGATTAAGTTTATGTAATCACCAAATTACAGCCGGTATGTGGGGTATTGTGCACATTACTACTGTTTTATCACTTTAGGTGGGCGAACCTAATTAAGTGATATTCTTCACTATTGGGTGACAGGACTCAATAGTGATATGACCACAGTCACCGAAACGAGTCGAGTGACAAATACTATGGGTAGTTGGTTGATATCTGAAACATTGTAATCTCTCTTAATACTGTAAATTATAACAAATGATTCGTTTTATTATAAAGAATGATTCACTCAGTATTTCCCGCTGACAAAACCTTTTTCAAACATGTTTCAGGTGATCTGTTGTGATCCAGGAAAAGTGCTGAGAAGCACTACAAAGCTTAAGGAAGTGGCTCAATATAAAATAAAGAAACATGTTTTTTAAAAATAAAAGATTTCTCTGTGAAATCTTATGATTGTAAATTACCGGGATTTTATCCCGAGTTGTAAAATAAAATAATCGGGAAATTGCAGTTTTAAAAAGATCCTGATGAAAACTTCTGCTGTTAAATAAATACCACAGGATTTTCTGTTCCGCGGCTCTTGAAACGGGTCAAACCGGGTCGGGGGCCGTGACAGACCAGGGGATGTGGCATCTGTAAAGAGATGGATCACAAGACCCATGAATGCAAGGACTTGAAGGACGCCACATGCTATGGTTGTGGCGAGAAGGGGCACATAAAGACCCGCTGCCCAAAGAAGGCGACTAAAGGGAAATGCACTTTAGAGTTGCAAGCTAAGCCCTGTGGAATCTGTAATAAAGAAGGGCACAAAACTTTGGAGTGCCAAGACATAAAGGACACAACCTGCTATGGTTGTAATGAAAAAGGGCACATCAAAACAAATTGCCCAAATAAAACCAAGAAGCCTGGGGAGGCTAAGAAGACCAAAGCTGGGGGCTCTCAAATGGATGCTCAAGGGGCCATTCAGGATGACAATGTCACAACAGGTACTTTCCTTATCAATAACGCTCATGCTAGAGTATTATTTGATTCAGGTTCAGATAAGTCTTTCGTAGACAATGGATTTTGTAAATTATTAAATCTGCCTGTTAAAACTCTAAGCGTTAAGTATAAAGTAGAATTGGCCGATAGTACCTCAGAGACTGCTTCAAAAATATTAGATGGATGTTTTATATCCATTAGGAATCATTCTTTTCCGTTGTCCTTGTTTCCATTAAAATAGGGGGACTCGATATAGTGATAGGAATGGATTGGTAGTCTTGTAACCAAGCCCATATTTTGAGTGATAAGAAGCAAGTAGTTATCAAGACTCCTTATGGTGAGCCTTTGACAAACCAAGGAGACACATGGTACGGATTGCCTAAGCACTTGTTGAATTTGGTATTTAATACCAAAGCTTCGAGTATGGAAAACTCAGAAGAGACAAACAACAGTCGCAATGCAAGAGATGCGACAAATGTTAATGGTGCACCAAATGTGAACCTCAATGTTAATGGAATTAATCTCCAAAACGATAATTAACGCAGCTGTTAGAAAGGCTATGAGAAAAGTTATAAAAAGGTTCAAAAAGCCGAACACTGCTTGCTCTAAAACACATGTCGCTGCTCATAAGAAGAGCTTTATTCATACTTCAAATGCGAAGAATAACCCAAACAAAACCATACATGGCAAGGAGCCCCATTCTTTTTAGGATGTGCTTAAAAGTACTTCGTCTCTTGGAAGTCAAGAGACTTCAATAGTAAAAAAAAGGGGCCATCTATTGCAGAAAATTATTGGATGAAGTAAAAAAAAACCATTAGGTGTATCTGCGGTTATGCTGGAAAGGACACGGTGAGGCATGCATCACAGTCATTCGATGGCAATACCCTTAATTAGTGAGGACATTAATGAAGTCCACAAGAAAGACCCTCTTATACAATATGGGATGGACCAATTTTTAACGACCTTATTAGAAAAACCTATTATCCGCATCACGAAATGGAAAAAAAGATGGAATAAGAATTTTCTAACTCTCACCATAAAAAGTTCTAGACTGTAGACAGTATGTTACAAATTTTAATGCATTGGCTGCGATAGTGCCCTATTCAGTCTACCCAAAAATATAAGCTTAATGCAAACAATTATTGGTGGTTAGCATCGGCAATAAGAGGGCACATTAAGGTTTCAAAGCCTGCTTATTATAAATCCATTATGGATCTACCTCAGCTACTCACATTATATAGATTAAGAAACAACCAGTCAAGCTGAGTCTGCCCTAGAATTTGTCAAATATTCTACAACTAAGTTAAAAGGATTAAGAATGGAGGCGTTTAACCCTCCCGATGAATTATTAGAGGCAGTTCACATTAATAATGACACCAGATAAATCCCTTATTGTGATTTTATTGCTAAGAGTTACGTTCGGTTTCAGGTGCTGCTAAATCTCTCCTAAGACCATAAACTTAGTAAACTTTTAGAAATTTTCCCGTAAGAACCCCAGATATTAAGTGTAAGGTAAAACTTACAGGCGAAATCATAAGAACCATTCATTTTGTTCCTATCAGAAACCTTCAGTCGTAGAATTTTAGAAGTATCCTCTCTCTAGAGGAAGTGCGTCAGCATATATAGTTGATATCTCTTTAATCTCTATCGATTGCGAATACCAGATGGTGTGATAAAAGCGCCATATGAGGATTGGTGTATCTTAATATGTTCCATAGATTGCTTCCATGCCTGATCAGTATGGAGGTTTAATGCATGGGACCACAAAGATATTCCGATGGTCATATGGTACTAAAGTCAGCTAATGATATTCAAAGAAGATATCCATAATGGAAGTTTCCAAGTAAATGTTCCCGATTAAGGAATTCGTGGACTTGTAACATAAATGTGTCACTTATTTGACACAAGCAATGATGGATGAACTGGAGCCTGAGATTTGGAAAATCTCTGTAACCTCCTTGTATCTTGATTATCTTCTCCTAGGATTACCCTGTTTACCTCCTGAAAGGAAAGTAGAGTTAAGATTTATATCCCATTTAGGGCTGTATTATTATGAATCTCCAAGACGGCTAGTACCATCATTGGAAGAATCGAAACCCTGATTAAGTGAGTTTTAAAAATAGAGATTCATATAGCCTAACTCTATATTCTGAGGATTTGGTATAGTTAATTAAGAAAGACGATTCATCTTACTTATGCATTGACTACCGCAAGCCTATTTAGGTAACAATTAAGAATCGCCATCAGCCGCCCAGGATCGTCGAATTATTCGACTAGCTGTAAGAATTAACTGTTCCTTAAAATTAGTTTTAAGCAATGGTTGGAATAACCATCTCACCTTAAAATAAGCTTTTTATAATAATTGTTATGTAAGTATCAAGGCTGCTTCTTTGGAGACCTTACATAGATGGAATGTTAAACATCTATTGTTAGACAGAAAATTGGTAAGTTCAATTATCAGGACCCGAAATTACCTCGGAAACAACGAATAAGATCATTCGAATTCATAATCATCTGAAAGTTTCCAGTAATCGGCAGAAAGTTAAGGATTGATGAAAGTCGCAACCCTCTTAAGTCCTTAATAAGGAATAAGGTTCAATCGAAGGTATCGCCCTAAGAAGGGTGTGCTACATTTTTAATTTATCAGGGTAAGTTAAGCCCTGGATATATAAAATCATTCGAGGGAATCGAATGTATCAAGATCAAATAGCTTATAAGCTAAAACCTATTTAAGGAGCTTGGCGGAGCTCGTAGTGCATTACACACTAATGATTTAAGGATGTGTTTCACCAATAAGTCGAGAAGCATTATCACATAATGATATGCAGATTTATGATATGATGAGCAACCAGTATCGATTGAGGATCGACAGGTTAAGAATCTCCAAAAAGGATACATGTACCTATTATAGAGGTCAACTTGGGAGCTTGGAAAGGCACCAGATATGCTATAGAAGTTAAATTCCATTATGCGACAAAAAGTACTTCCACCATTTTAGCAAATCTTGAGGTCGATATTTCTTTTAAGGGGGAGAGGATGTAACACCTCATAAAAGCACGCCCAATGATGTATTGACACATGTAATAAACTCTAATGAAGTCAAATGTTGAATTTAAGGGACTAATTTTTTGAAAAATCAAAAACCTTGATTATGAAAGGACTGGAAGTGTTAGTATACCTAAAATAAGTTTCTAAATAACCTCTTACGATAATTATATTCACAAATGAGCCACTTGATGATAGAGTGTAGCCGTTTGCGTAATTAATTGAAAGTTTGCGCAATGAAGGGTTAAAAGCGTCAACATGTTAATTCTTACCTCTGAGTGACCTCTTAATAAACCGGGACCTTCATGATATTTGATTATACTCTCGGGAATGCCAATTATTGGCCGTCTAAGGTTTTTATGCCTATAAGTAAAGTTACGTGCAACTTTGCAAGTTAGAGGGACTAAAAGTGTCAATATGTTTAATTATACCTCTGAATGACCTTTTAGCGAACCCGAAGCATCGTGATGTTTAATAATACTCTCAATAATGCCTAATATGGATTAGATGAGGCTTCCATGCTATTAAATGATGATATGCATAAATTTGCGCATTAGAGGGACCTAAAGCGTCAACTTTTGAATCTACGCCTTTTGGTGACCATTTAAGCGATTGAGAGCATAGAAATAATTAAACCCATGCTTGGGAATGCCCATTATGGGCCATGGAAGGCTTGGATATCATTAAATGACATTTCGCGCTACTTTGTGCGATTAAGGGACTATTTGCGTCAAACTGCAAAAGTATGTCGATTCGTATGGTATCGAACCTTCTAGATTATGATAATAAGTTAAAAATGCCCTAATTATCCCTTACCTAGCTTATAAATAGGCTTCGAGGTGTTTCGTGCGCAAAAATAAACTTTTAAGTCATGCAGGGACTAAAAGTGTCAAAAAGTGCACAAGTTTGCATTTTCGCGCATATCTCACATTCTGAATATCTCCATACACCCAAAAATTTATGTAAGCACTAAAATATTTTATTTTAGTGTTTGGCAAGATAAAATTCCATTCGTCGCGTAAGTTCGATCGTTTTTAGCGTCCGTTCGTGTTTCGTCGTAATTAGTCGAACAACGTGACCGTACGACCAAACGAACCGACATCCGACATGTTCTTGACCATGTTTCATGTCCCTCATGTTTAGGCATCATTGTAGAGGCTTAAAAATGGTTTAACGGGCCTCAAACACATCAGAAAGGGGCTTAGAAGCATGCAGGGACCAAAACTGCCATTTCACAAACTTGATTGCTGAACCAGGGACCTCAGGCGGCCCGCGTAAGTTTCCCTTGAACCTTACGTGGCCCGTTTGAGCATGTCAGAGGTGCAAAACTGATTTCCCAGCTGTTCCAGCTGTTTTAATCACTTGCAAATGGTATTTCTTCAATCTTTGGGCACCCATAGTATTAGAAATCAGGGGGTAAGATGTGTACGGTCCAGATCAAGGATCGTTTATCAAGAAACGATCCTAACGGTTCTCAAAAACCTATATATACCCCCTTGATCTTGGCTTTCATTTGCACCTCATTTCATTTCTGCTTGCTCTCTGAATTCTTGGAGGATCTTGAGCTTCTTGTGAACCTCCAATCAGTCCTTTGGACCATTCGTAAGTGTTCTTTCGTGCTTAGTTTAAATTATTTAGCGTTTTAAACCGAAAAGTCAAACATTTTCGATAAACGCTTTGAGTTTTAAATGGTTGAGCCATTGTTCGCAACGAACATGGCTACGTGACCGTAATTAGGTAGGTGTTAAACCCTCAAAAAGGGCACCTCCTAATTATCACGTTTACTTAGTTAAATTGTCGGGTCAAATAAAAGTCAAACGGGTTAGTTTTAAATAAAATTCATAACTATTAATATAGAAGCCATAAAATCATTTTTCTCACTTAATAACTTGGTAAGTATTAGTTGAACATGTCTAAGCATGTTCAACCCGACAATTCTAAGTTTAGACTCGGTTCGGAACCGAAAAGCCGCAAAAGTTGACTTTTGCTTTGACTTTCAGTTCTGAGCCGATTTAGCTTAGTTTAGATATGCCTTAGGATTCCTTTAGGACCAGGTTATAGGTTAGTGTAACCCTCTGAGGTTATACAACTTGGTTCCTTAGTTATCCGATTCATATGCATGTTTCCGTTAAATGCCTGAATGTTGACTATTATGCCCTTTTGACCTTAAAACGAGATTTTTGAAAATGTGAGAGGGTAGAAACCTTTATTACTAATTTATAAACTTGTCCCTACAATTTGACATCAGTTTGAGGTCTAGATTAGGAGTCATGCTCATTAGCGTAAATGAAAAGCTTTTTATTAATTAAACGGCATAATTAGCTTATAGCCTATCTAAACCTAAATTTTAATACCAAACTTTTTACTCACTGATGTAAAATAATATTTTGGGATTTTTGAAGATTTTTATTTATTTTTAGGCTGAGCATAACATAGGGTTCTAGCTTTGATTCGTTTATTCTCGGTTTTGCCCTTTTGGCCTATAAAATGAGTTTTACAAATCATTTTGATACCAAACCTTTTTCTACTGATCTTATATGATAAATAAAATATTTTAAGCCTTCTAGAATAATAAAATTATCAGTTTTTATTATAAAACCCGGAAATCGCTTAAAATCGCCTTTTTACGCGTTTTAAACGCATAGTATGTATTAAAACTATTTTAAATATATAAGACTTGACACCTACTGATATTTTTAGTAAATTTTTATAATTAAATAGTAGGCAAAAGTTTTAAACTCAGAATTCTAATTTTGACCTTAAAAGCTTATGTGAAATTACCAAAATGCCCCTTCGGTGCCATACTGATATAACTTATTAAAGTAAGTATTTTTACTGATTATATCAGACCTGAAACTCAGATTAATATTTAAACTCTTTTATAACCTTTAAAATGACCAAAATACCCCTACGGGGCATAGTTTGAGTTTAAATTCGTTTTGGGCATAATGGAAGGTATCCTACTGATATCACAACATATTTAGGGCATATTAACTTAGGAAACATGATCATGACTTATTTGGTTACCCGTTACGCACTTTTCGCGTTCGGATCGGTTTATGTAACTAGTTTGCATAAATTAGCCGAAACGGGTCAAACCTTATCATTTTTATCTCAAAATCCAGAATGTGTTTAGTTTACCCATATTAAACAAGTATACAAGCTTGTCGGGTCTAAACCACATTCTAATCCGGTCTTCGCTTAATCTTGCGTCTGAACCGTATATCCTCATTTAAAACTAACCGGTCTAAGCATAGGCTTAATTAAGACCCGTTAGGAATCTAATAGGTCATTAAAAACCTTCGTTCCAGATTAGGAGCCCGGTAAAAGCTATCTGCATTTGCTGATTGAATACGGTTGAGATAAATTGAATAATTTGCTCAGGTAAATACTTTTAACTTATTTTCCCTTATACGGGCTTGGGGTACGGTATATAAAATACCGCTTGGTCGGGCATTGATTTTTTAATTGTATGAAGGTTAATTTATTGAAATTACCCGTTTAAATTGTTTTGTTTGCTTAAAGCCTTTGGGGGGTTAATGACCATGTCCCGGATATCCTTGGCATCACTCATCGAATGGCCACGACCTTAGCACGGGGTGTAGGCATACACCCGCCAGTGCATATATAAATAATAAGGTATAACCGCCGGTTACGAGAATAACTCGCCTCGGAACTATACCATGTGGTGTGTCTATTAATCTTTAACTCGGTATTCAACCGGGTCTACTGAACGTATAACGAACATGTAATTCTTTTACAAGTTTATATATAAATAATTATCCCAAGTTATAAAAAGTTTTGTGCCATGTGCATTCAAATCAATTTTCTAAAACATTTTCAAAATGAGTCAGTTAATTGTATTTACCAGTGTAAACTGACGTATTTTCCAAAAAGGCTAAGTGCAGGTACTAGACGGAATAGGCTGGCTACTCCTAGCATTAATAAAGAGTCTTGCAAGCTTAGATGTTAAAGTCTGTTGAACAATGATCTTTTAGTTGATCCGCCTGTGGATCCTTTACATCCCGTTTGTAATACTTTGATATTACTTTTCATTCAGTTTGTAATGTTTATATCTTTTGCTTCCGTTGTGCATTAAATTGTGTTGTTTGACTATGACGATATCAACTACGTCACAATACTCCCCACCGGGCCCACCGGTAATATGTGGAAATATCGGGGTGTGACAGAACTATACGTAAAACGAAAATTTGCCAAAGATGAAAAATATAAGTGACAAATATTGTGAAGTTAAATTGCAAATAACGAAAAGTTTTGGGTTAAAGTTAAAAAAAAAATTATGTAGGGTTAAAATTGCAAAAGCTAAAAACCTTTGGGCTAAAATTAAAAAATCAAGTTTAGTTTTGGGTTAAAGTTAAAAAAACAAATTATGTAGGGTTAAAATTATAAATGGGTTAAAAGTAAAAAAATCAAGTTTTTTTTTTTTTTTTTTTTTTTTGAAAAACTCCCAAAACCCAAGGTACAAGTGGTTATGCACAAAAAACTTATTTATTTATATATGTAATAATAGTTTGACGTTTTTAAAACCGCTTTTATCGGAAGTTTATCATCCCATGAATTTTTTAATACTTAAACAATTATATTTAATGCGTACCAAATTAAATGATTTGGCCTTTGAAGAGGAAGTAAACGAAAAAAAATGAGAGTTCCAATGAAAAAAAAATTAAAAAAAAAAACATTTTAAAAACACGCCTCCCGTTATCCGTGCTGCCGCATTGAATCCGTAAATGAATGTTACGATATTTAATGTTAAATGAAAATACAGTTTCGCATTTGAACATGAATGATGAAGACATTTTTTATTTCCAAAAGAGTTAAATGTCATTTTTGTCCCTGTGGTTTGATGGAATATGACACTTCAGTCCAAAAAAAATAATTTGCGCCAGTTCCGTTCTCAACATTTTTGAAACGTGCCTGAAGAGGTATGGTCCCAATTCCTTGCCCACATGGCAAGGATCACACCACTTTTCCATCCTACATGGCGTCTGCATCAGCAAGCGAATCCAGAAGCTTCTAGAAGCTTCTGGAAGACGTCAAGGTGGTACCAAAGATGCTCCTTCCGACATAAAGGACAGTACGTGTCACCATTCATCGAGCGCCATGTAGACCAGCAGCAAATCAAGGAGCAGACCGACAGCAGCGGTACGATGTTTCCAGCGTGGACAAAGAGGATATTCCCCTTGGTCGGACAGCTGGCTCCCCATAACAGTTGGCAAGGTCGCTCCTCCCTCTATCACCCTCCGGCTATAAATAGGACCCTTCATCATCCAGGTTGATTCCATCCTATTCTCCACACTCTCATTCTTAACACACACTGTTTTATTTCCTCAGAACAGAACTTATTCTCACGTCGTAGCCCGGTTAAGAGGGAAACCCCCATATTCCCCTCTTAACGAGCTAACGGCGTTGCTGTTTTGCAGGACCCGTCATTTGGCGAGTAACAAAGGAGATTGAACCCACAAAAGAGAATAACAGGCTAGTTTCACCACAGGTGTTAACCAGTGTTTCATCATTGGCGCCCACTGCAGTTTTTGCAAACCTTTTTCATCTCCTTTTCGTTTAAAACGCTCTTCAAAATGGCTGAAACAAACCCTTCCCACCAGGTGGACGGAGAAGTTTCTTCGTTTGAGCTCATTTCAGACACCGCGCACGTCCAAAGGGGGCAAAGGAACGAAATCATCCAAGAAGGACAAATTAACAACGATTTTCCTAGTATCTTTGGAAGTGCATCCAGGGTTGTTAGCCAAACCACAACTGGAGCCACTTTCCAACCTCCACCTAGGATCATCACCCAAACTACAAATGGAGCCACTTTCCAACCTCCGTCTGGGGTAGTCCAACAGACACCCCCACCAGTGCAAACACCAAGCCATGGAGCTGGCCCCTCAGCTCCATCGGAACAAGCACAACTGAGCTTCTCTGCACTTTAGGGCTACCCGAAGGGAAAACTCTGGCTTCCTGGTATGTCGAACAGATGGCGTCTATAAATCTCTTTTACACACAACTCAGCGCACAGCAGGCTTTGCTCCAAGCATAAGCTAACCAATCTGCTTTTGTTACTCCACCGCAAAGGTCTCTGAGTACTCACATACCTCAGCAGACCAATGCATGGAACTTACGACCTAAAAAAGCACCTGTACCAAACATCAGAAGGCCAAGCGCGCACGACACGTGCGATACTTATGGCGAAACAGAAAGCAATCATGTGCAAAACTCCCATCAGCAGAGAAGACCAGTTCAAAGTCGTTTGGGACCGCGCAACATAAACGACGAGTGGGATAGCTATGATGAAGAAAACGATGAAACATACAAGAAAGAAGACACGGTATTCAGTAGATTACCACCGGACCACGAGGCGTACAAACCTCGCAAGCGCACAGGGTACAATCCAAAAGCAGAGCATGATTACTCATTGAGTTATCGCCCAGATGACGTGGCCGAAAACTCAAAATTCATCAGAGAGATTGCGACAGCCGATATCGACAAGACGAAACTGCCACACAATGTAGGCAAGTACAACGGCTTAACAGATCCCGATGACCACCTCCAAGTCTTCAATGGCGTAGGGGTAACAATTAGTTGGAATCTACCAACTTGGTGTCATCTTTTAGCACAAACTTTTGTCGGCGCAGCGCGCGTCTTGTTTGACAGTCTACCAGCAGGAAGAATTAAGTCATGGATCGATTTTCGAGATAAATTCCTTGCGCATTTCTCGCAACAGCGCAGACATACTAGAGACCCGGCCGATTGTCTGAATATATGGAGAAAGGATCATGAAAGCGTGGAAGATTTTATTACGAGGTATAACAAAGAATGCCTGGAGATTGGTGATGTAGGTGAAAAGATGATGCGCGCGCACTTTATGAGGGCAGTAAAATGCGACGACTTGATCAAGCGATTGAAAGGAAGAGACGGAGGCCCCAAAGATTGGGAAACCTTCATTTCAATCAATGCCTCAATGAAGGTTTCCCAATGATCGGCGCAACAAGAAAAACAATTGACCGGTGATGACAAACCTTCATTTCAATCGCTGCCTCAATGAAGGTTTCCCAATGATCGGCGCAAACAGACAAACAATTGACCGGTGATGACAACCGTCAATACAATTACAACCACAATGATCGGCGCAACAAGAAAAACAAAGGCCAGTCATGGAAAACATCTGGTTACAGGGAAAGGAGCCCGACAAGGGAGGACGCGCGAAACACAATCAATCAGATCGCTCATCACAAGGAGGTTAAAAGGGAAAACAGAGAAAAATAGTGGACACCTTTAACAAAGACTCCTTCTGAAGTTTTGTCAACCGAAAATCACCAGTTCAAACCTCCCCTACAGATGAGAAACAAAAGGGGTCAAGACCCAAACCTTTTCTGCGAGTTTCATAAAGACACGGGCCACTTGACTGACGATTGTTTTAGCCTAAAACAAGAGATAGAAAGGGCCCTAAGAGATGGAAGACTCACTCATCTGGTGAAAGGCGGAAAGCGTGATCACCGTCAAATTCAGCGAAGGGAAGAAGGGCCGGACAACAAGAAGCTCCGAAAATTGGAAACTCACATGGTTCAAGGAGGTCCAAGAAAGCCAAGAAAGAACTACAACAAGCGCACACAAGACGACTCTTGGCGCGAGAGACAAGTTGTTTTCCCCATAGTAAGAGGAGGACCAAGAGAAAGATGGCCCATAGTCATATCCAGTGTAATCAGTCACTACCAAACCGATTACATTTTCATTGATCCAGGGAGCACTGCAGATATCATCTACGAACAATGTTTTAATCAATTCGATCAAGAGGACAAAGCGCGCTTGGAACCGATAGATTACCCGCTGACCGGTTTCTGCAATGAAGCCGTTTTTCCTCTAGGCCAGATATTGTTCCCAGTGCTGCTCTCAGACAGAAGAAATTCAAGGACGGAGGAGGTCACGTTCATGGTACTACCAACGCAATCAAGGCATGACATTCTGTTGGGAAGAGAATCTCAAGGAGACTTTAGCATGATTTGCTCTGGCCCACATTCAGCCGTGGGATTCCCAACAGAGACAGGGGTAGCACTGATCTATGCAAGCAAAGAAGTCTTGGCAACAGACAAAATCAGGCCAGCAAAGGAAAGTAAATCTGTACCATGCGCAAAGGCTGAAAAATGGGTGCTAAACAGCAAATACCCAAAACAACCGGTCACCTTAGGCCCCGCAATGTCTGATCTCACGGGCGCAGCGCCAAAAAAGTTGTTAGTCGAAAACATAGACGTGTTCGCCTGACACCAGCTGATATGGTGGGCGTTCCACGGCATATAGCAGAGCACAGACTTAACGTCTCAGAGGCCGCCAAACCTGTAGTACACGACAAACGTCATTTAGGAGACATAAAGCATGACGCTATGAAAGAACAAGTCAAAGAGCTGTTGAATGCAGGCATCATCAGAGAGGTCCGGTACCAAAATTGGGTGGCGAGCCCCGTCATGGTTCAAAAAGGGAATGGCAGTTGGAGGATGTGTGTAGATTACAAGGATCTAAACAAGGCATGTCCGTGCGACTGTTATGCCTTACCAGATATCGATGAGAAGATTGATTCGCTAGCAACATTCAGATGGAAATGTTTCCTCGACTGCTATAAAGGGTACCACCAGGTACAGATGGCCGTCCAAGACGAAGACAAAACCGCATTCCGCACACCGACAGGGCTGTACTGCTACACCAAAATGCCTTTCGGTCTAAAGAATGCAGGGGCGACCTATCAGAGACTGATGAATGAAACATTCAGCGATGCCACAGGAAAATACATCGAGGTGTATATGGATGACTTGGTCATCATGAGCAAAGAGGAAAGTACGATGCTGGCGAATATTCAGAAGACATTTGATACACTGCGCGAAGTAAGCATCAAGCTAAACCCAGCGAACTGTTCCTTCGGCATGGAAGAAGGAAAGTTCCTGGGTTTCATCGTCACAAAGGACGGTTTTAAAGTAAACCCCGAAAAGGTGCAAGCAATCGAGAGAATGCCTTCCCCGTCGACTATCAAAGAGATGCAAAAATTGGCAGGACGGTTGGCAGCACTTAACCGCTTCCTAGCCAATCACGCAGCCAAATCTTTCCCATTTATCAAGACACTCCAAAACTGCATGAAGAAAAGTCAGTTCCAGTGGACTCCGGAGGCCGAAAAAGCATTCAGTGATATGAAGGACTGCCTCATAAGGTTACCAACACTGACGGCACCAGTAAAAGGAGAACCTTTAGTGATGTACCTGTCAGCTTCTGACAAAGCAGTCGGTGTAGTTTTGCTCGTAGATCGACAAGGCATACAGACACCAGTTTATTATGTGTCTCGCACTCTCAATGATCCAGAGACGAGGTATGCTATAATGGAAAAACTAGTGCTGGCACTAATTCATGTGTCAAGACGGCTGCGCAGATATTTCGCCAATCATGTCATTCATGTCTTAACAAATTACAACATCTGCAACATCCTCGCGCGGCCTGAGATCTCTGGAAGATTAGCGAAGTGGGCAATAGAGTTGGGAGGCCACAATGTGGTTTTCAGGCCAAGACCAGCAATTAAGGGCCAGGTGTTAGCTGATTTCATGACAGAAGTACCCGATGATAAGGACATGGAATGTAAAGCAATGGAAAGAGCGGAAAGGCAACGTACAGAAGAACCATGGCTACTGTACACAGACGGCGCGTCCAACGAGGATGGCGCAGGCGCGGGACTTAGGCTGGTAAGTCCGGAGAAACATGAATTCACGTATGCCATCCGGTTAGACTTTAAGAGCACGAATAACGAAGCCGAATACGAAGCCTTCCTCGCCGGTCTGAGGTTAGCGATCAAGATGGGAGTCAAACACATAGCGGCGCATGTGGACTCTATGTTAGTAGCTGGGCAGATTAACGGCCAATATGATGCCAAAGGAGACGTAATGGCATTATACCTAGACCAAGCGAAAGCATTGCTACATAACTTACATTCTTACAAAGTGCACCATATCAATCTAAGTGAGAACAAACCAGTTGACACACTAAGTAAGTTAGCATCCACAAGTTTCCAGCACTTGGCCAAGGATGTGCGCATCGAAGTCCTAAGCAACCTATCGGTACCGTTGAGGCAAGTGAATGTTGTTCAGTTGGGGACGACGTCTTGGATGACCCCCATATTCATGTATCTCCAGTCTGGGATACTACCGGCAAACAAAGCGGACGCAAGAAAGATCCAATACAAGGCCGAACACTACCAGATGGTCGACGGAATCCTGTACCGAAAATCATATATTGGCCCACTGCTAAGATGCGTTGACCCAGAAGATGCGAACTACCTGATTCGAGAAGTTCATGAAGGAATCTGTGGCATTCATGCCGGGCCAAGAATGGTGGTAGCGAAAGTGATGAATGTCGGGTATTACTGGCCCGGCATGCATCTAGATGCAGTGAAGGTTTTGAGGAGATGCAGCGGATGCCAGAGACATGCTCCAAAAACGATGCGCCCCAAGAACGAACTAGTCCCCGTAACAACGGCGTGGCCGTTTCAACAATGGGGAATAGATATGGTTGGTCCCTTTCCCAAAGCCCCGGGTGCAGTGAAATTTATCATAGTCGCGGTAGACTATTTCACAAAATGGGTGGAAGCAAAGGCCTTAGCGTCAACCACATCTATCGTAGTACATCGTTTCATCTGGGAACAGATAATCTGCAGATTCGGGTTGCCCCTAAGAATCATCACAGACAACGAAACGAATTTCGCTGCAGAAGATCTTCAACGTTGGTTTAAAGAGTTACACATAGAGCATACCTTCTCCTCGGTCGCGCATCCCAGGGGAATGGTCAAGTTGAAGCCGTCAACAAGAGCATCGTGGATGGCATCAAGGCACGCTTGGGAACACAAAGAAGAGGCTGGGTTGATGAATTACCTAGCATATTATGGGCCCATAGAACAATGCCCAAAACAAGCAACGGGGAAACACCGTTCAGCTTAGTCTATGGGTCCGAGGCTGTGATACCAGCAGAGATCGGACTGCCATCACCAAGAATGCTCTCCATGAACTTGATCGACAATGAAGAAGAAATCAGGTTAGACCTTGACCTCCTAGAAGAAAGGAGAGAGATGGCGGCAATCAATGAAGCAAAATACAAAACAAAGCTGGAAAAATATTACAACTCCAAAGTCCGAATCTGCACCTTCAATCCGGGAGATTACGTCCTAAGGGACAATGAGGCGTCTAATTCCAAAAAGCCCGGAAAACTAGCCCCCAAGTGGGAGGGGCCTTATGTTGTGGACATAGTACTCGGAAAAGGGGCATATAAGTTACGGACGATGGACGACAAAGAAGTCCCAAGAACCTGGAACGCCCAACAGTTAAGAAGATGCTACATGTAAACAGCTGAAGTTTTTCTATGTACTTGTAACGGCTACGCGCCAACACATTAAGCACTAATACAAGAAGTGTTTGGCTATCTTTTCTCATGCGAATTTCTTGTCACAACTGCATATATTACTTTGGACATACACGAAAACATCAAATGGCTCGAACTTAGGAAACGTTGGAGACTTCCAAGGCCTGTCACAAACAAGTGCACAGCCGGGTCAAAAACACAACCAAAGCCTAAAAAACGCCAAGTAAATACTTCGTGCCCACATAAACACGAAAACATCGAAAACATGGTAAACAAACATTGTAAGACCCCCAAAGCTGAACACAGCCGGGTCCACACAATAACATGTAACTCGATCACTTCGTAATACACGAATCAACCCGCGCGCATAAACGATAGAAAACGTTGTAACTAACACAACACAACCTGTCCGCGCCATCATTCATTCGTGATACCTAATCAAAGTAATTACAAATGCAAATATTGTAACGATAATGAAATTCACAAGAAGCAAAACCACAGATCAAACATAAAATATGACAAACATAACAAAACGTGTTGCAGATACGACAGTGATAGGTAATTTGTTCACGAAACATAAAGTTAAATTGTTCACAAAATTGTCAACCGATTACAAGGCTATCGAAGCTTATACGCGGCACGCAAGCCGGATTTCTTCACTCTGGATGGCTAGTCCCGGTACCCCCGGAGGCGTGATCTTCATCCCCAATGGCCTTTTTCAATAAGGCAACGCCATCAGGCTTCCGGGATAATTTTTGGGTGGCTTTGACAACCCCAAACTCGAGGGACTCAAACTCTTGACGCTTTTCAGCATACTGGGCAACACAATCAGTTTTGTACAATTCAAAATTCTTCAACGGTTCCTTTGATTCAGCTGCAGCCCTTCCTTCCGCATACCCTTCTTTTCGACCAAGACCACGCGCAGCTTCCCCAAGCTCATATACGTACTTGGCTAATTCTTCAGAACCGGCAATACGTTGGGCAATCTGCAAGGTAGTACACACATGAGAGAAACAACAAGGAATACAAAAAAACAAACAAAGAGCAGATATTACTGCACGAGCAAGTAACCACTTGCAGTCGGCAGACATTTCCTCAGCTAAAATCTCCGAAGCCTTACACTCAGCAACTTTCTTCTCAGAAAACTTCTCCAACTTAGCTATGCGTTGGAGATACTCCTCTTCCCTATTCTGAGACGCAACACGCTCTTGCTCAGCTTCTTCACTGATTTTGCGTTTCTCAGCAGACAACCTGACGATCGCATCATGTTGAGATTGTAACTACTTATTGGTCCGCTCGCAAGCGACCTCCCAATCCTTCTGCTTGTCAGTGTTAATTTGTTTCTGCTCGGCATCAGACACCCTCCACGATAAACCTTTCTTTTCGGAGTTGAATTTCTCCCTCTCTTCAACAAACGCTTTTTTCTCGTTCTCAAATTCAAGAGTCTCCTCCCCCATCAACTTCCATTCTCGAACAATCTCCTGTGAAGTAGCAAAGAAGTTGACACCGGCATGAATATAATCGTCCAAGAGTTCGAACCGGTTTCTCCTTTTCTGAAACAACCTCTCTGCAGGGGGAGGGACAAAGAGAAGAACTCTTGACAATTCTCATGGCTGTTCATCCGGGAACCCTGAGTTAAACGCCGGTGGGGAGCATGAGGCAGATCATCGCATGCAGGGTTGTGAGTATCCCAAGATCCACCTTGGACATTCTCAAACTCAGGACTCCGAACCACCCCTGAAGTAGCACCACCGCCACCGCCCGGTGCACGCCTGGTATAAATGGTCTGGCGTTGTGTAGCCTCACTGGACTCCGCCTCTGTTTCAATACCCTTATCTCGACCACCTCCATCACCACCACCTTCCCCAACCAGCTCAACCCCCACATGAACCTGCTTTTCCTTCTCAACTACACCCTCAGGAGGGGGAGACAGACCAAAAGTCCTGGAAGGTGGAGAGGTAAGAGGAGTAATCTCAGAAACATTAACTCTACGGGAAGTTCTCCCAGACTTCACACCTGCCACCAAGATAATCATGATAGTTAAAAACAAGACCAAAAGCCAAGTAATACGACTCACAAGTACAAAGGCTTTACCTTGAGGAGCAGAAGCAATGTATATTTCCTCCAACAAATTACCGCGCTTCGCGCTGAAAACATTCATGTCAATCTCAGATTCAGAAGGTGCAGGAGGAGTTTCCTTTTGGAGTTTAGATTTCTTGGCAGGCTCATGCAAAACCCCTTGCGCTGGACCTGCAAGTGGGGAATGAGAGGTTAGGTCCTCAAGAGATCGGTCAGAACCCTCACTCGAAAGAACAATAACTTCCTCACGAGTGGGGTCAGTAGCATCATCAACATCATCTTCACCATCTTCACCTAAAACGATGTTGGCATAAGCAGAAAAACTCTCATCAGTAGGATGCAAGAAACGGTTGCGGATCTGGTCCAACCAGGTCGGTTTCCCAGGCGCTTGAACAGCTTCAACCATAGCACCACCGGCCTTCGGATCAAGAACGTTCAACAAGCTATACCCAACTACGAAATGCAAAGAGGTGAGGAAAAACGTAACAAAACCAAAGAAAAACACAAGCAAATAAGGAACTACACATACGTCTGCCTTGATAACCATAAACGGGAACACCCAAAGGGTTCTTTGGAACCCACAGCAAACTCATGCCGACACCAACCCACGCCCTCTCCTCCAGTTGAGAAATAGAAATGGCTTTGTGCGTCACCTTCTTGTACCATTCTTGTGTAGCAAAATCCACAGTCACGTCGACCTTAGGGATCCCTTCACCTTCCGCTCGATAATGCATGTCTACCGGAATAACACCACGGCGTATATAAAAGAACTTTTGCTTCCAATCATGCAAGCTCTTCGGAGGGTTGGAACTACAGGGGATAACACCACTGGTTCGAGAGTTAAAAGAATAAAAACCACCGGTGTACGTCACAGTATAAAAAACATTGAACTTTTCAAAAGTTGGCTCAACACGGTTGACCCGGCAAATAAACTCAAATTGGGTAACACGAGGAAGTCCAATCGCGTTGATTTTGGAGATGTGGAGCCCATAATTCCTCAATACATTAGCAGTAAACTTGGTCATGGGAAGCCTGAAGTTACCCTCCCGAAAAAGGCTGCATATAAGGTAATATAACCAGGAGGTGCATCCATGGCAGTAGAACCAGGGGTAGGAAACTGAGCACCCCAATCCGGACGAAAACCCATATCCCTAACCAAATTCTGAAACTCTTATTCTTTCCAACTGATCGTCGCTCGATCAGGGCCAGGAGGATTCCTGCCCTTATACTTTCTTTTCTTAGCCAAAGGATTGGCTCCGGAAGACATGATGAAAGATAATGAGAAAAAGCAATGTGAATAACTCTGGGAAGAAGAAGGAAGTAGGAGATGTATGAGAGGAAATTGTTGTTCAAATTTTGAAAAAGTGAGGAAATACGGAGAACCGCCACATATTTATACCCATCGCATTTAATGCGATGGGTAGTGGGCCGTCAGGGATTCAGAACGTCAACCAACGGGCGAAAGACACGCCAGCAGAGAGAGAAACCGTCGCCTCTTTTTCCGGGAGCGTGGGCGGCACACGACTGACACTAGGACGAAGAGTAACTGACACCACTGAAAAGGCGTCTGTTCACCTCCGAAAAGACAGAGACATCAGAAAGTCACATCAGTTGTCTCCATCCAAAGAAAGCAAACTTCTCTCAGAAGAAAGTCCCAACACGCCATGCGTCCAGTTGCTCAACTCTGCAAAGTTACCAACACGCCATGCGCCACACGTCCAGTTGGCTCAACTTTGTAAAGATTACCAACACGCCATGCGCCATGCGTCCAGTTGGCTCAACCTTGCAAAGTTACCAACACGCCATGCGCCACGCGTCCAGTTGTTTCAACTTTGCAAAGATTACCAACACGCCATGCGCCACGCGTACAGTTGGCTCAACTTTGCAAAGATTACCAACACGCCATGCGCCACGCGTCCAGTTGGCTCAACTTTGCAAAGTCCCCAACACACCATGCGCCACCCGTCCAGTCGCCTCAACTTTGTAAAGTCATCAACATGACATGCATCATGCATCCACGTGGCCCACTTTTTGCAGAATCACCATTGTACAGCATGCGCCATACGACTAACAAGCTCAACCGTGCAAAAAAACAAACATGTATTCCAAAAGGACCAACAACCACTACCCTTATAAGTCCAGAATCCCTCCTATACGATCAACTCAACTAGAAGGCACACTGGACTGGGGGGACTTGAAGAGGTATGGTCCCAATTCCTTGCCCACATGGCAAGGACCACACCACTTTTCCATCCTACATGGTGTCTGCATCAGCAAGCGAATCCAGAAGCTTCTAGAAGCTTCTGGAAGACGTCAAGGTGGCACCAAAGATGCTCCTTCCGACATAAAGGACAGTACGTGTCACCATTCATCGAGCGCCATGTAGACCAGCAGCAAATCAAGGAGCAGACCGACAGCAGCAGTACGATGTTTCCAGCGTGGACAAATATGGGCACGCCACGTGTACCACCATCCTGACCACAGCAGAGGAGACCAAGAGGATATTCCCCTTGGTCGGACAGCTGGCGCCCCATAATAGTTGGCAAGGTCGCTCCTCCCTCTATCACCCTCCGGCTATAAATAGGACCCTTCATCATCCAGGTTGATTCCATCCTATTCTCCACACTCTCACTCACTCTTAACACACACTGTTTTATTTTCTCAAAACAGAACTTATTCTCACGCCGGAGCCCGGTTAAGAGGGAAACCCCCATATTCCCCTCTTAACGAGCTAACGGCGTTGCTGTTTTGCAGGACCCGTCATTTGGCGAGTAACAAAGGAGATTGAACCCACAAAAGAGACGAACAGGCTAGTTTCACCACAGGTGTTAACCAGTGTTTCATCAGTGCCACTTCAGTCAAAGAAGATAACGCCTTGCGCCAGTTCCGTCCTCAACGTTTTTAAGGGCGCATCATCTTTTTGGACTGAAGTGACACGTTTTAAAAATGTTGAGGACGCAACTGACGCAATTTTTTTTGGACTGAAGTGACATTTCCACCAAACCACAGGAACGAAAATGACAGTTAACTCTTTCCAAAAATTACAAAAAGTATCTTAACAATCTTTTTTATAAAATAAAATAAATTTGATTTATTATTTACTTAAATTGGTTCCGTATTAAACATAGAAGAGTCAATGGGTTTTGTGTTAGTAGTAGCTCAAGGAGGAACCCGGCGCTAAATTTGTATAACTCAATAAGAAACAACAATAGTAAATGATCTTGACATTCTTGAGATAGCCTCCAAATAGCGAGCACGGGAGGTATATTGGAACCGATTTTTATCTGATATGCAGCGTGGAGACTTTGTGGACTTTGAAATTTTCGCTTGATGGGAAGAAATAGCATCTTAATTTATCGTTCTAGACGTCATGACACGTAATCTATTAAGCATCCAAGCTTCTACAATAGCTTCTGAACAATATACATTTGGTTCGTTTACAGACCTAAATATACATACAAAATGTTTTAGAAACCGTTTTTTATACCATACCTGGTCGGGATTAGAATCGGTTCAATCCAGGTGACTACTCAACCCTACAATTCCATAAAATACAACTTTAACTTAAAAAATAATTCAAAACTACATAATTTCATAATCAAAAATTAATCTTCCATCAAAGTTTTTTTAATTTTTTTATTACAATATGTTACTTTTTTATATAGTGGGGATTTATTTGATCTATAAACATCTCAATACGATTACAAACTAATGTCAGGTAGGCGAGCAACAAGTTGCGCCGCTACCCCTTTCTGAATAGCAAACCTTACCTTGCTAAACACAAAATTATGCCCCTTAACATGCACGGTGTTACTGCTTACCACCTGTTTAATTAAAAGTCTACAATAGGTTTATGACAATAGAGTGTTGAATGCATTAAGTTCACAATTGCTTAAATGACGAAATTAAGTATCATCACCATCCTCATCAACAAGAACATAACTATTTTCGTTTCCTACAATATACATAACAAGTTTTAGTTACCAATAATAATAATATACTAATTACGTAAGATGAGTAACATCTATAACAAGTAACATTGTGTTTGAGAGGTCGGTTCATTCTCTTCCTCACCAAACATGCCATCTACATTATTATCATGAAGTTCTATTTCCGGCTATTCTTCAATCACCCAAAATTCCGTATGATTAATACTTTGATAATCACCGGATCATTGGATTTCTTAGCATATTTGCGCGAAAAATATTAACCCAAAAATAACACTTAAAAATTAAATTACGATGTAATAAAAAATTCTAAAAAAATCCAATGGGGAGCTTAAAACTCAAAATTTAACATGGGTATAAACCGGTTCATCGGTATACACCGGTAATATCGGATTTTGCAGCAGTTGAAAACTAAACCGGTATCTTAATTTGATAGATGTACAGTGTTTAGTTTATATATATAATTTTTTGTAAGGATTTAAGCAATTATATCATTTTTTGTAATAATTGGATAACCACCAAATATTATAACAATATCCTTAAAACAACATCAAATCAATTAAACACAGGGTGCAAAGCCAATCCCACTGGCAATACGCCACCATCATAACCATCCCCATGCAATCCCCAGAAAGTAATTTCTGGGTCCGCCACTGATTAAACACAACAGATATCAAATCCTAAGCAGAATACGCCACCATCATAACCATCCCATGCAATCCCTTCGTCGCTCAATTAGATTCCCATGGTGCAAAGCCAATCCCACTTGCAATATCGGTCTCCATTGGACTCATTGTCTATTTTGCAATCTCTAAACCCACAGAGTTCTCAAAACAAGCTTGGCAATTATTTGCGATCTTCCTCACTACCGTCCTCAAGCGCCTCTACCCTCAATACGGGGTAAGGAAGATCGTAAACAACTGCCAACTTGTTTCGAGAGCTCTGTGGGTTTAGGGATGGCGAACAAACGATGAGTCCATTGTGACCGAGATTGCCACTGGGATTGGCTTTGCGCCATATGGCTAAAAGAAACTGGAACAAATTCTTAAGATTGACCGGAAACAATGGTGTTTGTGACTTAATATGATAGGTGAATCATATCGGTATTACATACAAGGTAGGTGTGTTTGATTTGTTGTTTAAGGGTCAACATTTATAGGGGAATTTTGGTATTGTTAATTCACACGTTATTGGCTTCTGAAAATGGTATTGTCCAGCTTGATGTGGTTTTTTTATTTAATTTATTTATTTCCGATCTGTTTTGTGTGAAATTTAAATTCACTAATAATAGCAACCTCTTTAAAAGATCAGGATCATTTAATTTATCAAGTCTTTCTAACTGAATAACTCAAATACCCTCAAAACATATTCCATTTTCCTTCACCTTGGCTTAGACCTTTTTTTGCCGCACCTTTGCCTCACAGGTCGATCTCCCATATGGTAGGCGTTGGCCCCTCTGGCACTTTCGATGAAAGAAGTTCTCCACCCCTTTTCTGGAGCTTTGTGCCAGCTATGATTGCTTGTCTCTTCGATTGCCGGACCTATCTCCGATCATGTATTTGATAGAGTTGGAACCACTGCTTAATAAAGAGAATTTTTTGCATAAATAGGTGATTTGAGCTGCAAAAGAGTGATTCTAGGCGGTCAACATTTTTGTTTTTAAATCTAGGTAAGTAGCACTCTGAAACAGCGACCTTCAACCAACTTTCTGACCAAAAGCTGCAAATGCAGCAACCTAGAAGAAGATCGCTGTATTAAACAGCTATGTTAAAGAAGATTGCTGTTTTGAACCAATACCTTAATAAAGTCGCTGAATGGACATGCAATCTTAAAGAAGATCGCTGAATGGACATGCAATGTTATAATAGATCGCTGAATGGACATGCAATCTTAAAGAAGATCGCTGAATTGGTCTGCAATTTTATAAAAGTCGCTGAATGGTGCAGCAATCTTAAATAAGGTTGCTGTTTGATACTAAATACTACAATTTTATTAAAGATTGCTGTTTGATTTTGCAAGTTAAAACATTACCAACGTATGCATGTTGCCTTATAAGTTATAACCCAAATATTGTTGGAATTAATCGTTTATTTTCGGGTCGGTTCGGATTAAGTACGAGTCAAGTTGAGAAGTAAACGGGTCAGCAGTGGTCAACTAATAATCATGCATGTGATATTTGAGTCCATGAGTCCATGCACGTGGGATTAAATAAGTTGTTTGTTTTGATCGAGTCTTTTGTTAGTCCGGGTATTAGGGAGAGCTAGTAGTCTGTTGAATAAACTGGGTTGAACAACTCTTTTATCCGTTGGAGTCTGTATGTCTATTTAAGACTTTTTTTTTTCTGTTGATGAATAAGATATCTCTGCGAGTACTGTTCCTTTTCTTTTATATATTTTCCATACAATATATTTCTTCATCTTCATCTTTACTTTCTGAAAATTATTTCTACACCTTCACGAGAGTTGTGAGTTAGAGTGTAGGGCCTGAACCAACAAATATAATACAAACTGCAATGCACAAGAATTCTTCTGAAACAGCGATCTTCTAAAAGATTGCAGAAAGAAACAGCGACCTTTCACAAGATTGCTGAAAGAAACAGCGACTTTCTTTAAGATTGCTGAAAGAAACAGCGATCTTCTTTAAGATAAATGTTTGAAACAGCGATCATCTTTAATATTTCTGTTTGATTCAGCGATCTTTATTAACATAGCATAATGATTCAGCGATCTTTATTAACATACCAGTTTGAAACAACGACTTTATTAACATCGCTGTTTAATACAGCGATCTTCTTTTAGGGTGCAGCTTTTGCAGCTTTTGGTCAGAAAGTTCATGTAAGGTCGCTGTTTCAGAGTGCTACTTACCTAGATTTGAAAACAAAAATGTTGACCACTTAGAACCACTCTTTTGCAGCTCAAATCACCTATATATGCAAAAAATTCTAATAAAGATGTGCTTAATATCCCGCCATAACTTCATAAGAAGATGATCGCCCATCTGGTATGATAATTGATAGCCTCACTCCTAGGGGTGTTCATCGGTTCGGTTTACGGTTTATTTGGTTTATACGGTTTGGTTATTCGGTTTTTCAAAATTGTGTACCCCAAACCAAACCAAATTAGGAATATGCAAACCAAATTAAATTCGGTTTAAAAACCAAAAAAAAAAAAAACCAATTTCAACCAAATGATTCTAGATTAAAAAATTATAGTATACTATGCCTTTAATTAAGTTAATAATTAAATTAATTAATTGATTAATTTCGTATGAGTAACCATCCTCTTGAACCGAGTGCTGTTCTACACTTCTACTTGTAGTGTGTGTTTAGTGAGGTGCGGTGCTATTGAATTATACAAATACAAATAAGAATTGATTTGAGATGGTACGTTATTGTGTGTTCCTAAAACAAACACACTGGTTGCGTGTTAGAATTTGTTGGACCACGACACTTACGTTTTGGCTAATGTTTTCATATAATATGTACCAAGCCAATAAGGTGGTGGAGTGGTAAAGGAGAGACTTAGTTTTCTAAGGGACCAAGTTCGATTCCTATCCTCCCCATTATTTTCTGTGGCACCTGGTGATGATGGGGGACTAGACGAATTGGTGGAGATAGCTAGTTCAATCATTGAACTGAGCGGGTTTTACCTCACCGCACTGCCGTGCCTTCGGGCGAGGGTTCACGGGCTTCGGCCATAGGTGAGGGTTTTCCCCGGTTCGGAGGCGAGTGTATCCTGATGTGCTGAATTTCGTTAGAAACCTATTTGAAGGATTCATTGACCGTTAAAAAAATATGTAACAAATTTGAAGTATGGTTGAGATATATCATCACACTTAAAAATTGAAATTGCTTCTTCTCCTTTTAACTTTTTACCTAATAACTCACACATCCTCAAAGCATAAGGAACGTGCATTTCATGATTTTATGTTTGATGGAATCATATCTCCTTTAACAAGAAACCCATGATAATATAAACAAGAAGATTTCGTTCCCACTTAATGTTTTTACATCTTTTGCAACGTGCGTTTGTGGTTCAACGCTTTTACATCTATTTTCCCCGTTTTTACGGCCTCGTTGCAACGCGCGCGTAGTAGATTGACTAAGTTGTTTTCTATGTTTTACGTTTCGCGTACGTAGTTCAACATTGTTTAATTTGAAATTGTGATGTAGCTTGGAGTAATTGGGGCTTATAACTGCTATTTGAATTGATTAGATTAGGTTTGTGTTGTGTTGTGTTTACTGTTTGTAATTTCTCCTATTAAATTGAATTGTTTTGTTGGTAATTAGCTATGGTGTTGGGGGCTGACTGTGAATTCCGTCGATTGAGCTTGAACCTACAGTAATGGCCGAAGTTGGTGATGAAACGACTGGAGCTAGTGCAGCGGCGGACTTGTAGTGTTATTAGGGGTAGGCGGGTAGCACGGGCTACCCCTCAACCCCGTCTCCGTAGTGTAAAAATACCCCTTAACTCCATTTCCGTAGTGTAAAAATACCCCTCAACTCCGTTTCTGTTATATAAAGGATACCCCTAACTTTTTGGGCTAGTTCCACCACTGAGCTAGTGGTAGTGTTTGTTGAAGAAGAAGATGGTGTTGATGGTAGGCTCATTTAATAAGCATTTAATTAAAAATATAGAAAAAGACGAAAATGCCCCTTATCTAACGGGAAAAATGAATGGGGCTAGTCAAGTGGCCGAAAGTGGCACGATTTTAAAAGCACTGCCCAAATGTGGAAAAAATTCCTTTTTCACTACACTCGCAAAAGTGACCAAACCACAGTGACGAAAATGACAACTTACTTTATTTGTTGCTATGAAGTAAAATGTCATATGAATTCCCATTTGCTTTAAACAAATATTAAGAACGTTCATTTATCAAACTTTTGTTTTGAGTATTGAAAGTGATTTTCCAAGGGCAAATATCAAGCGAAAAAGACCAAACATAATGTATGGGATGCAAGTCATCAAGTTTTGTGATGTCATGTAAAGTGTAGCTCATTTTTTAAACTTATGAAGTAGAGGGGTCAAAGTTGTACAATTGTCATAATGTTTCAACTAACAGTAGTTAGTTGTAAAACCCAATTGATAAGCTGTTAAGCAATGAGACCGGTAGCTTAATCGATTAACAACCTGTCTCTTTCTTCTTTGATTCTGTTTGTTACCTATCAAGATTGGTAGTTGACTCTTGACTTTTAAAAGTCAAATGATCAAATTATAGACAGTTTGATTTAACTGTAACTAACCCTTCATCGTATAAAGGCGAATAAAAAAACAAAAAAAAGGCAAAGAAATCGAACCCAAAAAAGAGAGTTCATTGTAAAAAGCCACTATATTTGCAGCCAATGTAACTCATGAAAGTGAGGCCAACAACCAAAGAATTGTGTGAGAAGAGATAACAACCAAAAACCATGCAAAGAAAGCGAAAGCTATAGAAATCTGGAACAAGTGACACGAAAGTTTAGGGTCTAACTTGCATATATCTGCGTCTCTTGCATACAGAACCATCACTCCAGCCGACGAGGATGCAGCTGCAAGTGCTAGAAGAGCAGTCACCTGAAAAAACCCCACAAGATTATGTAATCTTTAAAATCAGACAAATTTTGAAGCAACTTGCACATAAATCTGCAATTCTGATTAGGGTCTCCGACTTTTATGGCAACATATATTGTTTTGTTGGTTGATTGATTTCTAGCAACATATGCTTTTATGATTTTTTATTTATTGGATTCTTATTATTATATGTTTATTAACCATTCCTTATTAGATAAGGTTTTATTTAATTTTAAATGTCATGATATTCAATTTCTATATTTGATAGTAAGACATCCTTAAATTATATTAAATATTAAAAATGATAATACATTACAGAAATTACAAAATTTTATTCATCAAAAATATTTAATTTTAATATGTACAAATGTACGAGTTTAAGATGGGTTGTCAAATAAACGTGAAAAATATAATAATTATAATTATTACAGGTGGATGTTTGAACACATGACAAAATATGTGCAAGTGCAGTGAGTTTATGAATAAAATTTTGGTTAAATTATCTCACTGGATTCTTGGTTTAAAAAAGCGCGCCTTAAGCGCGCTTAAGCGCAAAGCGACCCTAGGCGCAAAGAGTTGCGCCTTGTGTGACATAAAGTGAGCTATGTACAAAAACGCACAAAAAGCGAGCTTTTTTTGGAAAAAATCCCCCTGAGGCGCTTGCTTTATGTACAGAAGGTGTTTTTGTGCTTTAAAGTGTTACACATGCAGCTAAAATGGTTGTACATTATATGATTTATTCATCAAATCATATATAAACCTTATTTATCACTATATTTTGGGTAAGGGATGCTAAAAGCCTATAGGATATATATATATAAAAAAATATATTTAAGCACCTTGCGCCTCACGTACGAAAAGCCCACCGCTTTTGCAATTTGCGCTTCGCGCTTTAATTTTAGACCTTGTCGCTTTTGTGCGCTTCACGCTTTCTTAAACCAAGACTGGATTAAGAGTTAATTGATCCTTTCATTGCTAGTTCATGTGGTGTTCTTTGGAATCCAGATTAGGATTGAGTGGTGAAACTGTATCTCAATTCGAGTTTAGTATTTGCTAAACGACTAGTTCGGGTGGTTTTTGACTGTTGCCTATCCGTTTCATTTGATTTCAATAATCCTATCCGTTACCGTAACCGGGTTTCTATGAAAAGTAACCACTGAACCCAGTGGTGTGAAATTGTGATAGCAAGCTTTTTTAAGCTGTCACTGTCCAGAAATACACCACACTGGTCCACCCTCGGTTAGTGTATTTTGTTACTGGTCAAGTTCATTTATAAATTTTGAAAAGTAAAAGTGCGTACCCAGTCACCGACGACAACAAGGCTTAATAAGATTGGACTCTGCAGATCTTTCTTTACTCTTAGAGCATGAATATCAAGACATGCAAGCCCAAAACTCCATAAAACTTGTAGTCCCATAGCTGAAATTAGAAAGCTATTATCAAACATACAAAAAAAAAAAAAAAAGTTAGAACAAGCTAAATAATATCGACTCAATATTTAGTTAATTAGATACATGATTTGTGTACGTGACATTCATTTAAAATGAAATGAAAACAAGAACGCAAAATTCTAAAAGAAAATGATAATTTAAATTTCGAACGCAATTCCCATGTTCCCACACATCAATAGATCAAATGGTAATTTGTTCCTCGATACCATAAGTTGTTAGAAATGGGGAATGCCATAAAGGTATAAGAAACTAACCCCTCGTAACACCATAAAAATTATAGTCAATATGGATTTAGTCTATATAATCTAGATAAACTTATAAGTTCTAACCAAGAAGATTTGCGTTACAAACAGGAAACACCGGAAGATTTTCCAACTTGGATAAAAATGAAAGATTTGGTTAAGTCGCAAATCTTGCTAAAGTTTCAAATTGTCATCAACACTCGCCTGCTGATTGATTGGCAATAAATCTTCAAAATATATTTTCTGTTGCTAAAGTTCAGGAATAACAACACTCTACAAAGTACATATACAGGTTTCAGTGAGTTCTAAGGTTCATCTTATATATCTCTTAGTTTGTTCCATTCCAAATCTGGTTGATTCTTCTTGACTTGTTCCATATATAGATTTAATCATTGAAAAAGCTACAGTATAGAGCACCTTCATACTTCTTAGTTGGCAAGCAGCATATTCTAGCAAAAGGCCTAGCGCATACACGTTTGGATACAAATATAGCAACAACTCAACAAGCCAGTTTGATTAAGATAAACGAGAAAGAATCCTAGCGCTAGACACTCCGAGGCGTTTTGGTAACAAAAGCCTAGACGTGCTTCTAGGTACAACCTTATTTCCAACCAAGACATTATAAGGCGCGCCTAATGCGTTTTCCTCTTTAAACCAAGCAAGCAAGAATTACTATCTCTTTGTGAAACATAAAAACAATCCAGAAATTAACCTACATGTGGGCAATTTAATAGATTTTCCACTTATTACCTTAAATATTTCAATAGTTAATAGATCAAAAACACTAAAATAGCAACATATTCTATCTACTAATCAAAACAAAATAATATCATCAACAATATTAAATTAAAGTGTGCAATTAATTTACCAGAAAGAAGTGGCGGTAGAAAAACCAGTAGAAAAAGCCATAGTAGCAACAGAAGCAGAAGCAAATAAACACTGTAAAATCCTCAACATAAGGCCGCTAGTCACCCCTGGGCTCCCAAACCATGGCTTCATCCCTCCTCAATCACTATGTGTTTTTTATGCCAGAACAAATGTTTTCTACATCGGTGATGATGATATGAGAATCAGATCCAACGCAGAAATTAGGTTTTTCACGAGAAATTGATTCTCTTCTTACGGTGATTACAGTAGTGATTTCGTACTGATGACTTTACATGTGGATTTTGTGCATATAAATGAGCAATTTGGGGGGATTTTAGTTGCATACGGAAATCATATTACACCAAACATACTCGATTTTGGCAAAAAGTCAATTATTTAGGTTTTTTTTTGGTACCACACATATTTGGGTATTAAGGGCATGTTTGGCTAAGCTTGTTATAGTTAAAATGGTCTTTTGGAAAAGGACTTTTGGAAAAGAAGTTTTTAAAAAAAATGTTTGAATTAGCTTGTTGATGTAAAATGACTAAAATGGGCATTCTTTTAGATATAAGGGGGTAAAGAAAGGGTATATTGGTAATTTGTAGTTTGAAAAGTTAAAAGCTGGCTAAGAAGTCACAATATTGTGACTTCTTGAAACCTCATTTTTCTTCTTTGCAAAAAGTCATTTCTAAAAGGACTTTTGGCTTAGCCAAACACAAAAACAACTTATTGGCTTTTTGATAAGTCAATAAGCCAATAAGTTGTTTTGAAAAGCTTAGCCAAACATGCCCTAATGAATACTAGTAAGACCATGTGTAGTGGTTAAACAAAATAATGCCTCCACCATGGGGCATTATTAGACACGTGGCAGTCCAGTCAGCATGGGGCATTATTCCAAAAGTGGCGTAGTGGGGCATTATTCCAATAACGTCCATGCAATCATTTCACAATTTTTTTTTAATTTAAAACATAAAAAACTTCATTAATTTAAAATAAAAATTACACTACTTGAAATAAATAAAAAAAAACCGAAAAAAACAGAAAATAAAAAAACAGAAAATAAAAAAACCGAAAAAAAATAAAGTTAAAAAAAAAGAAGATGATCTAGAGTCCATATTTTTCTCAAATTTTTTGGCGACGCATTTGCGCAAGGATCAACGCATCGCCTTGGAGGTGGTCGATAGGTTTGGACAAAAACTCAATGTCCTTTTCCATTTGCCTCGCCTCTTGCATCTCGTTAAACTTTTTGGTTTCGGCCACTCGTTCTTTCATAATCTCATAACGTTGGTGGCCGAGGTCGCGAATGTCTTGGAGACGACGGTTCATCTCCTCGAAATCTTCCTTTAACTCGAGATCGGAAGACGACTCGACCGTTTTTTCCCGGTTCGCTTATCCTTTCTTCTACCGGGCGGTCGGGTCAACTCTTCTTCAAGTTCCTCGTCAACATCCACCACCTCATATAGATCGACATTGCGGGCATCCGATGTCGGTGTTCGGGTTCATGGGTCTTGCAGGGACACCAAAGGGGGGTTGGTATGGATGCGTGTTTGTATAAAATATAAAACAAGTAGGAGAGAAAGTGTGAGTTTTTTTTATAAAAAAAGTAGGAGAAAGTGGGTGATATTTATATAGTGGGTAAATTTTGGAATTAAAAAAAATAAATAAATAAACAATTGACCGTTGGCAACGGTCATGTCTCTCGCCCCTATGCAAATTCAACGTTTTATTTAAAACGCCAACAACATTTTTTTTTCAAAAAAAACGCCAAGTGTAATGGGGGGGGGGGGGCATTTTACGGCGTTTTTTTTCAATTTTTTTTTTTTAAATACCGCCCCACTACGGGTGGTCTAATATAACCCACGGCGATGCGTCGTGGGCCCGTTGCAAATATCGAATGTATTTGTCTGAACGTAATCTGATGCGGTAACATGTGAAAATGCGTATTTCGACATATCCGATCAAACTAAATGTAACTTATAAAAGCATTGCGATAACATGGAATAGAACATGGTTGGTTAGTTTAGCGGAGTTCCATCACTCATATCTTTGCATCAAGACTTAGCTGCGACAAAAGGTTTAGTAATTCAACTAACATATTATACTTGTCTAAAATATTTATTAACTAACATTTGTATGGTATTTATTTTATACTTAAGATTATATAAAAAAATATTTCAATTAATCTTATCATTTATAACATATTATATAAACCTTTGGCCATTCTATGGATATAATAAAAAAAACATTTTCTTATAGTCCTTTATGTCAAAACATTCCCTAAGGAAAAAAACATATAAACATGCAGAGGGACTAACGCAAACCAAAAAGGAAATCAGTATAAGGCATACAAAGTGACTAGAAATGTAAATACCAAAACATTTTATAAAGAAGAAAAGGGCGTATAAACAATGCATAGGGACCAAGGTAAATCAATAAGAAATTCAGAAGGGTCAACATGTAAAAAGTATACAGATGACCAAAAATGTAAGTATCATCCACATTGTGTTTTAAGATTATATATAATATAATAGTAAGTCATATTTTACTAAAAACATAGTTAGGTTAAAATTATGGTTTGTGTTAATAAAGTATATTATGATTTTGTTTGAATGTTTGATTAATGTTATTGTTCAAGTTAATAAAAGGTGGCTTCTGTGTGTCTGGTATCTGTTAGTCGTCTCAACTTAACTTTTTTCGAACGGCCAAACATAAAAAGATTTTATTAAAGAAACTAAGACAAGAGGGCACCTAGCCAGGAACTAGGAAACCACAGAGTCCATCAAAATACATATAGTACACCACAATGAAGAACCATTAGGAAACAAAAATGTTAAAGTTCCTCCAATTCACCATAGACAATCTAACTTCTTTAGATCTATACTTGACCCATAAGTACCCCAACGCCTTCGTTTCTTCCACCACTTTCGCTAACGACACGTTCTTGCCTTTAAAGATAACTTCATTTCACATATTCCAAATGCTCCAAATGCCGATTAAAATTACCGCATAAAAAGTTTTTTTCTTCTTACTTGACCCATGCATGAACTGGGGCAGACCCAAAAGATCTTTGAAGTCAAAAATAAAGATGAAAGGAAGCTTGCACCACTGTAATAGAATCTGCTAAACAGATTGAGCAAAAATGTAGGAAACAAAAATATGCTCGCTTGTTTCGTTCGCGTCTCCACAAAAGCTACACAAAGTCGTGTTGACCGGAATATTTCTTTTTGCTAAAGCGTCCCTGGTTGGAAGCCGTTCTCATTCCGCTCGCCACACAACTATACTCACTTTGACGGGAACCCATTTATTCCACAGAAAAGTGAAGTGCGGTTGAATGGAAACAAAATTTCGAATGGCTTTTTTAACCAAACTAACAGTAAACGTTCCAACATCATCAAGAGTCCACCGCCATGTATCTGAGGCAGCCGTGAGACGAGAAGGGCCATCACTGGACAATAGAGAATAAAGCCGAGCAAGCTCTGTTACTTCCGCGACTGCCGTGCATGGTCGTTTCCACACCCAACCCCAATCCATTCCGTTATTACCCAAAACCCATCTATCAACGACCGAACAAGCTTTCTCCGCTTCTAACTCGAACAAAGTTGGAATTTTTTTTTTGCTAAAGGTTCGTTGCCAATCCAAACGTCTAGCCAGAAAAAGATACCCGATCCCCTACCAACGATCCCCTTTATAGCTTTTTTAATATCTGTACCAACTTTTAAAAACTCACCCGAGATACCAAAGATATGCTTCCAGCTTCCAAGGGCTGACATTAGATATCTTTGCCGGGATGGCTTGCCAACATTTAGAGTTATGATGAAGAGACCAAATGGTTTTCTTCCAAAGGCCATTTGGGTCAACCTTGAAGCGCCACCACCATTTTGCTAGCATGGCTAGATTAGCGTCTCGAATCGATCCGAACCCCAAGCCCCCTCTATCAATAGGAGCGATGACACTTTCCCATGCAATCCAACTATTTTTAGTGTTTTCCTCTGTCCCACCCCAAAAGAAATCCCTCCGTAATTTTTCTAAAGCGGATATAACTTGACACGGAGCCTTATGCAAAGAGAAATAATAAGTCGGAGGAGCACTTAGAACCGACTTAATCAAAGTAACCCGGGCCCCCTAAGAGAGGTGTCTAGCTTTCCAAATAGAAAGCCAACCACGGAACACATCAACAATGGGCTTCTAATAACTTTTAGAGTAAACTTCCGTTTTGCTCCCTATGGTTTGGTCACTTTAACGATTTTGCCCCAAACCTTTAAAAATAGCCATTTTACTCCTTGATCTATTTAACTTATCTCCATTTTACTCCCCGCCCCTAACTCTGTCTAAAATGTTTGTTAAAGATAAGGGTATTATGGTAATTCTATAAATCTGTATTTAAATTGATTTTTTAAAATCCATTATTAATTCCTTAAATCCATTTTTTATTTGATATTCAATATAAATAAAATATATAAATATATACAATCATTATTTACACTCTCTATCTCTAACTCCTCTTTATCCTCTCTCTCTTCTCTCTCTCTCTACACTCTCTCTATCTTCTCCATCACCGACAACCACCTCACCACCACCGTGTGCACCGCCCCCCACCCAACCACCACCTTGAACCTGCTCCATCGGACCACCACCACCACCCCTAACCGACCATCATGGGCCAAACCCAACCTAACCTACACCTCCAAAACCCTAAGTTTATATAAACATTTTATTCACCCACCTCTTTCATTAAAAAAAAAACCTTGCCTCTTCTTCTAAAAACATTTCCCAGCTCCTTTTTCTGCAGACCGACCTCCGACGAAGTTTTCCGGCCGGCTCCGACCGATTAACGGCGTCTTGCACTCACATACCCCAACTGAACCTATCTCACACATTAGAACCCCCTTCCCTCTTCGCGCCATTCTACACACACACACCTATATTCAGAAGTTGCAGAGAGAGAGAGAGAGAGAGAGAGAGAGTCTGAGGAGAGAGAAAGAGGACGTCGGCGGTGGCATCGCAGCTCCGGCAGAGCTTTGATATCTGACGAGGTATGGCCCAAATCGGATAATCCGACCCGGTCATTACCTATTATTTTATTATAAATAAATAATTATAAATATTTGTTCTAGAACATTCCATCCTGCATGGATAGGCCACGCAACCAAATCTCCAACTTTTCGGGAAGATCATGCAAATCCCTAACTTATAGGAGCTCATCCTAAGTTAAGAAAAACCCTAATGATAAACTATAAATAGAGGTAAACGTATAAGGTACAGATCATCTTATTCTCATAAAACTTCCTCCTCTCTCTCTACTTTTATACTCCCAAAACCGAGACTTATTCTCACGCCGGAGGGTGGTTACAGGAATAACCTCATTCCTGTAATGAGTCCTAACGGTGTTTCTGTTTTGCAGTTAGTCGTTCGGATCACTGATAGTTGAAGTCCTCATTGGATACTACCGTCAAGGTCAGTGTTTCTTCATTGGCGCCATCCGTGGGACCTTTTCGGTAACAATTAGTTTGAACCCCATGGCCAGTGATCAGAACGCAGCAGTTACCCCAAGCCAAGCAGTGACAAACAATAATCTGGTGGTAGGAACAGGCCCTATCACCACTACGCTGGTTTTACCGGCCGTCACCAGGTCGCTTGATCTAGAATTCGAGGCGGAAGGACCACCACCAGGTTTTGCGGGCAATATAGCCACCTCTTCTGGAGCAACTGAAGCGGATTTATTCCCTTACACTTCCCTACGGTTGCAGTCAGTAGAACCAAGTGTAACTGGTGTCAACATGTTCACCCCAGTGGCAACCACTGGTGCACAGACGTCGCATCTTAACTCTATGCCAGTTATTACGTTGGCAAGCCCGAGCACTATCATGCCACAGGCAAACATGCCCCAGTATTATCAACCATCAGTTACTTACGCCATGCCACCTTTGTATTCAGCAGCGCTTACAGCTGCACTATCTACGCCGCCTCATCAGCCAGTGGTCATGCCGGCAGGAATCATGAACGTCCCGGTCACGCCGGGAAATCAAGCTTATTTCCCTGGGTACTATTACGCACCCCCATATGGGTATTTACCTCCATACGGTAACTCAGCATACACACCCCAGGGAACTACACAGAGTCATGTTCAACAATCGACATACGCGGCTTATATGCCGCCATGGTGGACTTTTCCAACCTCGCAACCGGTTTACACCCAAACCTCGCCAACAACGGAACCCGTCTATGACAGAGGGAATACATCCAGACCTAGATTTTCCCCGGGCAGAGGCCCAGCTCCATGTTAAACATCACTTCGGCGCTACCCACTTCTACCCAGGGTATAGGCCAGGGCGGGATCATCCCTTCAGTACAACCTATCAATGTAGAAGAAGATGAACTCACTAGACCTTATAAGCCAGTGGATGCAACTTTCAAATCCAAGTTCACCAGAAGAATAGCAGAAGCTCCTATCAAGGAGAAACCCAAGATGCCTCAAACAGTAGGAAAATATGATGGTCTAGGGGATCCCGATGACCATCTTAACCTATTCAAAAGAGCAGGGGAGGTAGCTTGTTTGCCTATGCCTCTATGGTGCAAAATGTTTGTGCAGACACTGATGGGCGCAGCTAGGGTCTGGTGGGATAGTCTACCCACAGGGGAGATCGACAGTTTCAAAGACCTGGAATATAAATTTATCTTACAGTTTAGCCAGCAGCGCAGGCACACTAAGGATAGAAACGAACTTCTCCATATCCGCCGGCGAGACAATGAAACGGTGGAAAATTTTATTGTTAGATTCAACAAGGAAAGCTTGGCAATCCCGGGCGTGACAAACGATCTAGCCTGCGGAGCTTTCCTACAAGGAGTAAACGATGACGAGTTGCTAAGGACCCTCCATGGGAGAGATGGCGTGCCACCTACCATTGATGAAATACTACGGATAGCTAAAGTTTATGTCATACAAGAAAAGGCAGTGGCCGCCAGTCACGCGGCCAATAGGAAGAAAGAGGCTCTCAAAAATCAAGAAGATAGAGAACAGCGGAGTTCTAAAGGTAGGGGTAGAGGAGACCGATACCAGAGGAACGACAAGACGGACTCGCGGTATGACCGGCCAAGAAACACCTACTCAAGGAACGAGTCCTCGAAACCTCGATCCGACTACCCTAACCTAAGCAAGACACCGGCGGAGATCCTAGCCTCAGAGAATCTCAAGTTTAATCCTCCAAAGCCGCTAAAAGATAACCCAAACAAAGACACAAGCAAATACTGTGAATACCACAAAGGGAACGGCCATGACACAAACGACTGTTTTCAGCTGAAAAAGCAGATCGAATATTTTGTGAAAGCGGGTAAGTTGGCACACTTAGTAAGGGATATCAAGCAAGGTCCACCCATCGTCAAGGAAGAAAACGACAAAGCGGCGGGTAAAAGACCGCGAGAATTGAATATGGTGCACGCTGACAAGGGAAAAGGGGCAAAGCGGAGTTTCTCCACGCTCGAACCCTGGATGTTAGCAACCATGACCGTTGAACCTCGCATAGAAGATTTGCACCTCACTACAGGCGCCCTAATCATATCCGCTGCAGTAGGAGATTACCACATGAGGCGAATCCTGGTCGATACCGGGAGTTCAGAAGACATCATCTATGAACACTGTTTCAACAGAATGCAACCGGAAGACAAAAGGTTGCTAGAGTCAGTACACGCCCCCATTAAAGGTTTCACAGGGGAAAAAGTTGACCCTATTGGTCAAATTACCTTCCCGGTCACATTCGGACAAGAGCCCCGTGAAAGAACCATACTCCTGACATTTCTTGTGGTACGCGCTGAGTCATACCACAATGTGATTATCGGAAGGTTCACTCTGGGTAAATTAGACGCTATAGTCTCAACGGCGCGAGGTTTCATGAAGTTCCCTACTCCGCGGGGCATTGCAACAGTGTATCGCGGTAAAATAGGGGAGGTATTAAACACCAAGAAATATCGCCAAGGCCCCACCGGAGCTATTGGTCCAGAAAGATGGGTATTGAGCACACGTCATCCAGATCAAACGGTTACCATCGGAGACAGCCTCTCTCCAGAGGTTAAGAACGACTTGAAGGCACTGCTGAAAAGGAATGTCGATGTTTTTGCCTTCGAACATTCCGACATGTCAGGAATTCTCCGCGATAAGGCGGAACACAAGCTAGCAACACTCCCAGGCTTTAATCCGGTCGCACAAGGTAAACGCAGTATGGCCCCGGATCGAAAAGCAGCAGTCGTCAAAGAGGTACGAAAGTTGGTGGAAGCTGGAATCCTCAGAGAAACACAGTACCACACATGGGTATCAAACCCGGTGATGGTAAAAAAGCCAGACGGCACATGGCGAATGTGCATTGATTTCAAAGACCTGAATAAAGCATGTCCCAAGGACGCGTACCCATTACCCGAGATGGACTTCAAGGTTGATTCTCTGGTCCCCTACAGGTACAAGTACTTTCTGGACGCCTATAAGGGGTACCACCAAATCAAAATGTCCAAGAAAGACGAAGAAAAGACAGCGTTTCATACCGACGTAGGCATTTTTTGTTACACAAAGATGCCTTTCGGTCTGCGAAACGCCGGGGCAACTTATCAGCGACTCATGGACAAAGCTTTTGAAACCCAGATCGGCAGAAATCTGGAAGTGTACGTCGACGATCTTGTGATCAAAAGCAGGGAGGAGAAGCAAATGTTAGAAGACATTGAAGAAACCTTCCAAAAGCTTAGAGAATACAACATAAAACTCAACCCCAAGAAATGTTCTTTTGGGGTAGAAGAAGGAAAGTTCTTAGGCGTGGTAGTCACCCAGGACGGTTTCAAAGCTAACCTGGAAAAGGTAGCCGCTATAAGGCGAATGCCCTCTCTAAGAACATTGAAAGAAGCGCAAGCGTTAAATGGGCGTTTAGTGGCGATCAATCGATTCTTAGCAAGGCACGCCGAAAGATCTTTACCATTCATTAAGACGTTAAAAGACTGCCTCAACAAAAAGAATTTCAAATGGACTGGCGAAGCTGAAGAGGCCCTGCAAGACATGAAGCGTTTTATCGAAAAATTACCCATGCTTACAGCGCCATCCCCCAATGAAGTACTAAAAATGTATTTGGCAGCAGCCCATAACGCAGTAAGCATGGTAGTCATGGTGGAAAGAGATGGGAAGCAAACTCCCATATATTACATCAGCCGAGTACTGGCGGGACCAGAAACGAGGTATCCAACCCTAGAAAAATTGGTCCTGGCTCTAGTACACGCCACTAGGCGACTGAGAAGATATTTTCAAGCGCACCGCGTACAAGTCTTGACAAATTACCCGCTACAGAAAATTTTGCACAAGCCAGAAATCTCTGGAAGATTGGCCAAATGGGCGATTGAGATAGGCGCTTTAGACATTGAATACCGAAAACGAACAGCAGTCAAAGGGTAGGTCATTGCCGATTTCTTAGCTGAAATCCCTGAAGGAGAAACCATACTGGACCCCGCCATCCGAGATATCCCGGAATCTAGCACTGCCCGACAGACCTGGAAACTTTACATTGATGGGTCATCGAGTGAGAAAGGATCTGGGGCGGGCTTAATGCTGATAAGCCCTGACGAGATTAGACTAATGTACGTCCTACGTTTTGACTTCGAATGCTCCAACAACGAGGCAGAATATGAAGCGCTACTTGCTGGTTTAAGAATGGCCCAGTCTATGGGAGCTACACGGGTCGAGGCGTATGTCGACTCCTTGTTGGTTAATAACCAGGTTATTGAGACGTATGAAGCTAAGGATGAATCGATGGCAAGATACCTAGAAAAAATAAAAGAGCTCATGGCTTCTTTCGAGAATGTCACGCCCAACCACGTTCATAGGGGAAAAAACCAGATAGCGGACGCTTTAAGCAAGCTCGCCACTTCGGGCATGGAAAAAGAAGTCAAAGTGGAGACGTTACAAACGCCTTCAATTGAGCCCCAGATCGTCTCCGCAGTAACAGCGGAAGAACCTTGTTGGTATACCCCGATGTTAAAATTCCTTACTAAGGGGGAGTTGCCCCCCGGTAGAGGCGATGCTCAAAAAATACAAACAAAGGCGCTGCAATATGAAGTAAATGGTGGCATTTTATACCGAAAGTCATACTTGGGTCCACTTCTACGGTGTGTTTCTCCGATAGAAGCTAACTACTTGATTCAAGAAATTCATGCAGGCATATGCGGCATCCACGCCGGACCCCGGGCAGTTGTAGCTAAGATCCACAACGCCGGGTACTGGGATGCACGAAGACGCGGTACATGAGCTCAGAAAATGTCGTAGCTGTCAGAAATTCGCCCCTCAAACACTTAGGCCCAAGAACAACCTAATCCCAGTCACCGCGGCCTGGCCTTTTCAGAAATGGGCAGTGGATATCGTTGGACCATTCCCGCTGGCACCCGGAAGGTTAAAATACTTAATTGTGGCAATCGACTACTTTACCAAGTGGGTGGAGGCCAAACCTTTGGCTAAGATCACGGCGGAAAATGCCAAAAAGTTCCTTTGGGAGCACATAGTATGACGCTTCGGATTGCCACTATACTTGGTGAGCGACAACGGAACACAGTTCACCGACAAAGTTCTACAAGAGTGGTGCGCCGAACTCCAGATACAACAAATTTTCACATCTGTAGCGCATCCCCAAGGGAACGGCCAGGTAGAGCGGGCGAATAGAAGTTTGCTAGATGGCATAAAGAGAAGATTGGACTCTGAGGGGAGCTCCTGGGTTGAAGAACTGCCAAATGTCCTATGGGCGCACCGAACAATGCCCAAGACAAGTAATAATGAAACCCCTTTTAGCCTAACCTATGGTATGGAAGCAATGATACCCGCTGAGGTGGGGTTGCCATCACTACGCCGCCTTACCACGGGTAATAATAATGATAGGCTGCTAAGGGAGGGTCTAGACGTACTCGAGCAAAGGCGTGAAGCCGCCGCCATTAATGAAGCAAAGTACAAGATGACATTGGAAAAGTACCACAACAAACGCGTGGCACAGCATACTTTCAAAGAAGGCGATTATGTCATGCGAGACAATAAAGCCAGTAGGGCGGAGCCCACGGGAAAACTGGGACCCAACTGGGAGGGCCCCTATGTTATTCAAGAAGATCTAGGCAAAGGGGCCTACCGTTTGTCCAGGCTAGACGGAACCGCCATACCGTGTAGCTGGAACATTGCTCAGTTGAAAAAATGTTACCTGTAACGCCTTGCTCCTAACAGCAAGATCAAACTTTCCTTTTTTCAGTAAACAAGTGTAATCCATCCACAGCGATGTCGCTTCTTTTCATTTAAGTTTCGAGTTTAATAAAAGTTATTTCCTTTTGTTTTATCTCATTACGTAAAAATACAGTAAATTTACCATCGCAAACAAATTGCACAAAGCGGTAAACAACAGTGCCCTTAAACACGAAAATATTTTCATACACATAAGTCATAGGGTCAAAATATACGGCGCTGAAAGCGGGTATCTTGGTGATAGATACAACAACCGCTACCAAAAGATAGGTATTTTAACAAAACATACATACAAACTATCTTACACAAAACCAAGTACTTATCCCTATTGTTAAAAAACCAACGCATGGGAACCAAAAAAGGAACATGTTCTAACACCTACTTGTGGGAACAGGTCGCCATCACCTCTGCAGGGGTATGCAGCACCTTACCACAATCCAGCACACGGGGATCAATGGTCAAGTCATCAGTCGATCCTCCAATCACCGGTGGAGTTACCATCCCCGGGCCATCGACAGAATCTTTTCCAGAAGGACCACCACGACGACGTTTGTACACTAAACGGCAACGTTGAACATGATCGACCGGAACGATTTGCATCAGATTGTCGGCTGATAGTGGTGCCATGCCAATGTCAGCTGGTAAAGTATCCTCATAAACAATACTCTGGCATGCACGATTCGCCCGGGAAGGAATAGCATTAGGTCCTCTTCTCCTCCGAATCATCGACTTTGTCACCAGAGTTTGTAGTTGAACCAGGTCATCGGCGGCATCCAAACGTCGGAAAATGTCGGAAAGTCTTTGCTTATAACTTCTCCGACTCATATTTTTTAGTTACCAAATTTGGAAAAAAGAAACACAATTTATAGAGGGGCAAACAGTTTTGACAGAGATGACGACAGCAACATTAATGGTAAATAATCATTACGGGTCAAGTCGCCACACTTCAGAAGAAGGGCGGCTGCATACATCATGAGATTAGCATTAAATGTCTAACAAGCTACGTATATATTTTCACAAAAGCCATGGTTAAACAGTGTTATTACAAACGACACAAATGTTTAAGACACATGAACAAAACAAAACTACTTATGCTTCCTCAGACTCTTCCGCAGGATCCAGCATCATACGGAGAGATTCGATGCCCTCTTCATTCACCTTGTCCATTATGTCAGCATATCCAGGCAGTGGCTCGTTGTATGCCGCCTCCAATGCATCAGCCATTTCACCCTTAAATTTGCCCCTAGTCACATGAAAATCAGAAGGAATCTTTTCTGCTTGTTTACAGTCGAAGTATCCTTGGTAAACGCCATTATGGTGACCGGATTGGTAGGCAGCAGCGGAAAGACGGTCTATCAGAGAGGTAAAGGGCGCTGATTGGCGAAGGTATTCAAACGCCCCTACTAGCCCGTTGGTTATCAACCAATTCCTGTCACCCCGCATAGCGGCCAGTTGATTAGTTAGGCTCTCCACTTCAACATTTGCTTGCTCCAGGGCACTCTCCACCTCCTTTAGGCGTATAGCGGAATATTGGGTAAGTGTATTCCGTTCAAGGAGAAGGGAATCACAACGCTGTTGGAGTTCCCTAAGTTGCCCTTCCCGCTCCTCCAACTCCGCCTGTTTTGCCCGAGCCTTGGCATTCGAAGCTTCTACCTCAACGGTTAACGCTTGATAGCGTTCCTGAACCTGCGACACAAAATCAGTGTCAATTCGGAATTTTTCCACAAGGGCAGTCATTTCGGATCTCACCTTCTGAGCCTCACTAACAACTTTATGCTCTAGCTCCACCTGCACGCTTTTAGCATGAGCGATAACCCGGTCCTTTTCCGCTATGTCTCGAGCCCACATAAGCCGCTCTTCGGCAAGGTGGGCAGTAACCCTCTTCAAATTATCCTCGGCCTTGTTTTTTCTCCGATACAAACCGACTCTCCCTCAATCCAGCAGCTTGAAGTTGACTCTCCAGGCGGTATTTCTCATCTGAAAGTTCTTCAATAGTGGCCCGGGCCTGGTGGAGCTCATTATTGTCATGCATCCACCGACGCCGGATCTCTGTAAGCCTCCGGGGTTGATTAACAGAATCAACAATAGCAGAATTCATCAAGTTCTCATTATTCAGCCCCTCAACATATGCCACCTCCGCTGGAGGATAAGCCCGCTCGACCCAGTGTTGAACCACTGGAGGGAAGATCAACCTAGAAGACTCTGCAATTTTCCACTGGGGTTGGTAGCGCTTATCCCGATTGTTGGGATCCCAGTTGATGGTAGGCAAGTAAAGATCATCCCCCAAGCGGGCCCCATCATCAGCAATGCCACTGCTTGATCCACCAGTATCGCCAGCGGCACGGTCCCCAGCACTCGTCGCCTCATGAGTAGAGGATGTGGCAGGAATCTCTTTCCCAACAGTGGAAAAAAATACTCAAAGGAGAATCAAGCAAAGGGGAAGTTGTGACACTGGAAGTCAGTGGCGTGGAAATAGGACTAGCTGTTACAGTCACAGCAGCGGTGAGTGCGGGTGGCGGCATGGTGCAGCTAACAGTGGTAGACGGACTCACCGATGGTATAGGCTCTGACTGGCTGCTAGCAATGGGAAGCACCGCCCCCACAGACGACAAGGGCATGGCTGCCACATGTGAAGTTTGAACCGCGCCAGTAGTCCCTGTATCAAAAACACGCTTTAGTCACACAAAGCATCTAATTCATAACAAAAACTGAAGATGTAAAACGCATACCAATTGGTATGGCATAGGCGGCTTGCACGGCTTCAAACGCAGTCAGCTTAGGGGAAAAAACTTCTTTCGTTTCTTCAACACATGGGTGGGGCTTGTGATTTCAGCTGTCGTAACAATATCACCTTTGGTAATCGCCGCACCGCTAGCGGATGATGTGTCCGTCCCAGCCGCCATATATTTCCTCCCGGTAATCTTTATCCGGGTTGGTTTCTTCTCTGGATGAACAGTGTCAGTACCCCCGCTGAGGTTAAAGAGGGCAATGTAGGCGATAGGATCCACAGGCAGGGCGGGTAGCAAAAACTGATCGAGGTGAATTTTAACACATCAGGCTCCTGTTCACCAAGCACGCGGTCTGCGGCCCTCAACGCCAGATGCCGTGGAGGGTCAACAAAGTCAAATAAGCTCCATTCCCCTGAAAAGTGCATATGTGTTATTTTCAAAAATGGCAGAATACGAGATTAGCAAAGCATATGAATACCTTCATCATCCTTTCGAAATGAGGGATACTGTTTGATATCACGCCACAGCAAACTCATCCCCGCCATTACCAGGGCCCCTTCCGGGATTACTGTACATTCGAAAGGGTGACCACACAATCTTGTATATAGGGCATTTGAAATATAAGCATCTTCAGAAGGACTGTCGTCCTTAACTTTGTCCTTCGGCCCCATGTTTCTCCAATGCATCTCGCCGGGAATTACAGAGCTGTCAATGTAGAAAAATTTCTTTTTCAAATCCTTGTCCCTGGAACTGGTAGGAATTTCCCTCAGACAAGAAGCCTCAGTGTCTCTTCGATCAAAAGTGAAAAAGGGGGATTTCCACACAAGCACAAAGAAAGCCCTAAAAACAATGAGTTCCGGTACGTGCCCTAAAGCCACACAAGCAAATTCGAACTGACGAAGTTTCACTAGTCCCAGCGGATGCAGTTGGGAAATGTGAATGCGGTAATAATCAAGCATTGATTTGCAAAATTTGGTGATGGGCAACCGGAAATTGCAGAATTTGAAGAAATCACTAAATAACGTGATTTTACCCTCTTTCAACGGATATGCTGTGTCCGTTTTTTATGGTAACAAGGGATTCCACTCAGCCCTAATCCCGTAATCTTGCACAAGGTTGTTGTAAGACACAACTCCCCATTTGCAGAACAGGGTTTCGGAACTAGCGGGGACAGAGGAAGAGGATTCAACAGTTTTAGAGGCCATTTTGTTTGTAAGAGGGGAAGTGAAAGAAGATGTTCTGAGAAAATGGAACTCAACCCTCGTGCACAGGGGTACTATTTATACGGTAACTTTTCAAATTCTAAAAGGTGAACGGACAGACATACGCGTCAGAGCAGGGTAAACAAAGTTGTCATCCCAATGATGGCTTAACTATCACGTCCTATCACATCGCCGCCATTTTCTCATAACACATTATGGCACTTTAGCCTATAATATTTTCCTTAAATAGGATATACTTTCTTTTTTTATTTTCCTTAAATAGGATATACTTTCTTTTTTCTCTCTAGTCCGATCTCATGAATTCCATTTCATAACTTCGGACTGGGGGGACATGACGAGGTATGGCCCAAATCGGATAATCCGACCCGGTCATTACCTATTATTTTATTATAAATAAATAATTATAAATATTTGTTCTAGAACATTCCATCTTGCATGGATAGGCCACGCAACCAAATCTCCAACTTTTCGGGAAGATCATGCAAATCCCTAACTTATAGGAGCCCATCCTAAGTTAAGAAAAACCCTAATGATAAACTATAAATAGAGGTAAACGTATAAGGTACAGATCATCTTATTCTCATACAACTTCCTCCTCTCTCTCTACTTTTATACTCCCAAAACCGAGACTTATTCTCACGCCGGAGGGTGGTTACAGGAATAACCCCATTCCTGTAACGAGTCCTAACGGTGTTTCTGTTTTGCAGTTAGTCGTTCGGATCACTGATAGTTGAAGTCCTCATTGGATACTACCGTCAAGGTCAGTGTTTCTTCAATATCCTTAAGAACGTCGGAATAGTAACGGTATGTTGGACAATGTTTATGGTTTGGGAATGATTTCGATTTAGGAGAATAAGGCATCGATTTGGGAGATAAAAGTCTAGAAATGGGGGATAAGAATATTATAATAAGTGTAGTTAGGGTTTTAAGTTGGAATTTTAAAGACAGGGTTGGGAAAAGACATAATTGCCCCTCAGGTGATTTGCACGTGACATGCTTTAACCGCTTAAATGGATGAGGTTAAGGGGCGGGGAGCAAAATCATGAAGGCCTTCAAAGATTAGGGAGTAAAATGGCTATTTTGAAAGGTTTGGGGCAAAACCGTTAAAGTGAGCAAACCACAGGGAGCAAAACAGAAGTTTACTCTAACTTTTAAATGAACGTTTAATTTTTGGTCACTCAGGATGAATGTTTAGGTTTGGTCATTCCAGTAGGTGTATAGTTGTGTAGTTTCCATTTGAAGGGCCCATGTGAATGGGTAGTTAAGGGGTCCTATAGAATATGGGTATAACCCTTGGGTGTGTAAACAAACGAATTAACCGAACCATAACCGAATTAATCGATAAAACTGAACCGAAAAAACCGAACTAAATAAAAAACCAGTGGGTCGGTTAATGATTTTTTTGAAAACCGAAAGTAGCGAGTCGGTTATGGTTATCATTTTTTCCATACCCACCATAACTGAACCGAACCGATATGTAATAAATCTTTGTAGGATTTAAGACTTTTCACCATATTTTTAATATTTGATGTTTTTGACTGAAGATTTTTAGTACTTATGTTTTTTCATATCATTTTGTGGTTTTGTTTGAATGTTTATTTGAATTTATGGAATGTATCATATCACTTTATTTGAATATTCGATAATAATGGTATTCATATTATAAATATTCGACAATATATTCCATGTTAAAAAAAATAAGCTATTTTTAGTTAAGCTAAATACACGGTTAACCAACCATAACCGGCCCGCTATAACCATCAAAACCAAATAACCATAACCACCATAACCGATCGGTTATGGTTATCCAATAACCGACATCGCGGTTATGGTTTTTGGTCAAAACCGACCCAAACCGACCCATGCACACCCCTAACATCATATCGATAGGGGTGTTGATTAGTATTGTACGTATTGTGCGTACGGTATGTCTCTGATGTGGTGACGCCAAACTAAAATAAGTATTAAAGGCCAATGATCTCTGGATCAACTGATCAAGTGGTGGAAGGCTTGCATTTCTCTTGAGAGATGTAAGTTCAACTCTCACTTGGTGCAGAGTGAGACATTGGTGGGCAATGATAGGAGACCCAGAGAAACTTGGGTTCGATCCCTGAGCCAAACGAATTTTACCGGTAATTTCACAGTCGTGCCTACGAGCGGGTGGGTTACCGGGTTTTCCCCGGAATTGGTGGTGGACTCGGGGTACTCCGTTTGGTCCAGTGGGTGCCGGGGGAGTGCTCGGGATTGATTTTGTTGGCTGTTAAAAAAAATATTAAAGTTTTAAAAATATTAAATTGTTTAAGCAATCCATTTTATATACTTAGCCGGTGATCAAAATCGAAATTATCAGTTTGTGGCTTCTACATTTTCAATTATCAGAACTTTGGGTTTTGACGCCCTAAGGTAAAACCGAGCCTTACCACACACACCCTCTTATCTATCAAAATCAATGTTTATGCCAACAATAATGTAAGTACTATTATTTGATCACATACATGAACCTCTAACACCTAATTCTCGTTTAGCTAGCCCCATTACTTTGACTTAATAAGTTTCGCTCGGCGGGGGGCTCACCATACTCGACTCTAGCACACGCTTTAAGCTTGCTGAGTGAGGTCCTTGTGAGTGTACACCACCCCTCTATCGTTATCCACCACTTGTCTGTTTCCTCTTGTAATCCTACAACAAAAAAAAAAAAACGAATTATTTGACGCAACACAGGACACTAAACGCTAATCACTTTGTTGTCATCCAAGTCCTCGTGTCATTGGGCTGAAACCTTTTTTTAACAGCAAAAGCATCTGGACTTAGATGACAAGGAAATGAAAGTTAAGTGACCTACATAACAACAAATAAGAACTAGCAAAAAATAGTTACCTAATCTATATCTATATCTATCTATACTCTAAACTATATGATAAATGAAAATCTTTGAGGACACGTATCACTTTATGGTGCCTTCTCACCCTTATTTTTCGCATCTCTCTCTTATTAAATGATAATATCAAATCATAATTTCCCCGCTTCTCTCTTATTTATTTAAATTTCTTTTTCTCAACTGTTTTCTTTACTTTTTACACTTATTAATATTTTTTAATATCTCATTGATCAAACCCCCTGTAACATACGGGTTTCTAACTTAGTTAACAAGTAACAACAAAGCAAGAAGAAAGCATGATCATACCATCTTGTTGTTAGCAATCCTTCAACTCCAACGGGCCCACGAGCGTGGATCCTACTTGTACTTATACCAACCTGCGGATCATTAACGTCCAATGGGAACGATGACGGGCCCACGAGCGTGGATCCTATTGTACTTGTACCAACCTGCGGATCAATTAACCGGCCAATGGGAACGATGACTAATGAGAGAGAAAAGAATGACACTCTATTGTAAGTAATAAAAATAAGAAGAATTTACGAAAATGGCCAAGAATAAAGTTGACTTACCAAAATAGCCAGCTCATGCGTCGTTGGAACGGGGCATCACCCCTCTTATGCGTCGTATGGATGAAGCAGCAAGTACGAAAATGGGATGCATGGGATGAGTCACAGATGCATTGGATGAGTTACGGACGCATGGGATGATGGGATGAGTCACGGACGCATGGGATGCCTTAAACGGACGCATGGGATGATGGGATGAGTCACGGACGCATGGATCACACCGTCGAATGGATTACACCGTCGAATGGATTACACCGTCGAATGACCATCCGATCGGAGGGTCGTTCGATCGAACGGTCATCCGATCGAACGGTCATCCGATCGAACGACCTGGTTCCCATAGCCTTCAACACTTAAACTATTTGAATCAAATTTTGAACTATGAAACTTTCGCTTGAACGATCATCCGATCGAACGGTCATCCGTCTGGATGACCATCCGATCGAATGACTTGAGCTATGCTACAACGAAAACTTCAAAAGTATGAACATTTTGGAAACACACCTTTTGATCGAATGACCATTCGATCGAATGGTCATCCGTCCGGATGACCATCCGATCGGATGGTGGTCCGTCTAACTAACAGGTCATCTGACCGGATGACCATCCGTCCAGATGGCCATCCGATCAGGAAGCCAGTCCGACACTTTGCACGATTCGTACTCTGTTCAACGCTTATCTGTTAAACTATATTCAGGCTAATCTCAGTGCTTCCTTCAATCTAATAGTAGGTGTCGATACTTAGCACCCACTGTGAGTATACTCGACCCCTTTTTGTTTTAAATACTTTGCAATGCAACATGTATTCTATAAACTTGATACTTGAAACTTGTTTGGAAACATACTCTATCCTCTGTGAACGTGAAACTTGATACTTTTTGGATTCTTGATACTTTATGCTATGTGAACGTTTAATCCCTGTGTGTAGTTCCGCCTTAACAATAATAGCGCTATAAGAGTAATGCACATCCCCATTATTCTCGGGGGTATTGTTAGGGAGGAGACATTTATCTTCCCATTATTCTCGGGGAAGAGCTTTTAAACGCATTGGGATTCTTGGGCTATCACTGGGACTGCGTAAACTAGCATGACTGAAACTTTTATATGTTTACATGACGGATATGAGTCTTTTTAAACTATTATGATACTTTATACTCAAACTGGTATACTCGCCAATACATTATTGTATTGACATTTATTTTAATACATGTTGGAGGCTGATAGGATGCTGGATACAAGAAACAAGCTAGGATGACACTTAGAAACTCGCCTAGTTAATTTGAGAAATTGAACACTGTTTAATGTTATGTGCTTTATACTTTCGATGCGTGGTTGATGTTTTAGACAATTTAGTATTAATCTTGATTAATCTATATTGACACATTTAGTGTTGTGGAAACTTCTGAACAATCTGAATCGCATAGTGCCGCACCCCGATGTTTCCACAATCGGTTGGGGTGTGACACACAGGGGCGGACCTAGAGGTTACCGGGGGGTAACCTCCGCTACGGCTTGGCTCGGAAAAATTTGACGTTTTTAGTGTAAATTTTGGAAAAATTTGATGTTTTTTCGATTTCGTTACGGCTTATTTATAAAACGTTACGGCTTGGCGTGAATCCTAGATCCGCCACTGGTGACACACCATAATGTATTAATGTGGCTACATCAATTCATACCTCTCACATGTTTGTTTGGCCTGGGGCGATCTTGGGCCGGTTTGTGTGATTGAAACAACACGTTTTTTTGCACCCATACAAAAAATGTTCTTAAAAATTTGCTTTGAATAAACCAACAATGCAAACAGATGACATGTTTTCATACAAAATAAAGTTTTTGAGTATTTTTGTTCATTCTTTCTACAAACTAAAACCAAATGTCAACACTGATGGAACTCGATCTAATAGTAAGACGACCGAAAAATAAAAGAAACATAACCAACACAACTACTACTCCCACTCATGAGGAAACTAAACTAAAATGATCGCGAAAGCGCACACATCATAGCATTTGAGTAAGACAGGTTGAGCCAACTGCAAGAAACGTGTAGCCACCAGAAAAACCAACAAAAGCTGTAGAAAACAACCAAGTACGTTGTCAGATTTCGAAACAATATAACAAAAAAATGTGTTTTTGATGTATTGATACTTACAAAGCTGAGAATATGAAGATAGGGTATCTCCACCTGTACCAAAAGTGGAGAAGATCTTCCATTGCATCAAAAAACGAGGGCAACAACAAGAGATTAAAAAGTACAAGTAAACAGGTTAATCCAACAGCTTGGGCAGGAACATCATAATCGGTCAGCAGATACTCGACACCATTTGTAACTGCAGATGCCACAAGTTGCATTGTGACGAAGAGCCAGATAATCCCATATTTAAGTCGATAGTCTAAACCCAGGTGTATAACTGGAGCATTTTCTTCAGCCTGAAATTAAGAAATCACAAAATTACATGCTTTTCAAAGATGTAACAAGTTTTACAATATTTATACCTTCTCCACATCAGTAGCAACTTTATCCCGTGTGTCCTGGAAAATATACGGAGAAGTAGAGTTAAGAGTACTTACATTGGAAAAAGTAAAACATACATGCCGCTATAGAAATAAAAATTGAGCATCAACATGGGCGGATCTTAATAGGGGTCTGGCATGGCCACGGCCCGGGCAAGTTTTTTGGCTGTAGTGCTAATTTTCCGCATTTCGATCGAAATTTTTTATATATACTATGTTTGGCCCGGGCTTACCCGGGCTTTTTTTAGTGCCCGTGTCTTTCGGCCCTGGCACGTTCAACGGGCAAGATCCGCCACTGAGCATCAACCTAGGACTTTTTTTTATATGTGGTATACTCCCTCCCTGTAGATTTTACAAGATGGCAAAACCTTGCCTTGTTAACACAAAAAAAGGGTCATCACCAAACCATTTGGCAACCTCTAAGACTCCAAGTAAGTTTATAGCAATAATAGGTATGATGTCAACTCAACTGTAAAGCTGATTAGACGTCATTTGGCTATTTTTTGGATCATTTTCTAATATAACTTTACAAATCGATTCGTCCCCCCCTCCCCCAAAAATAATTTTAGCAACTATATGAAATGTCCTTCATACAAGGATTTCGCGGACTCATCGTGAGCATGATAAGGTAATTCACCATGAAGTAAAGTTTTAGAAACGATGACGGTAGAATGTAATCGGATCCTATACTCACTTTTTTGCTTATGCATTTGGTTTTCGAATGCAACTTGTATTAATTGATATTGACTACATAAATCTTCACACTTTTTAAAGCCCTTGTTGTGGAAACTATTCTTATCACCAACAATATATATATAGACAAAAGATCAAATACAAATACCTTTATCATACAAAACGTACGAATAGGATGAAAAGTTAAAAAAACGAGGTGACATTTTCGTAATAAAATACTCGTAGAGTAATTATCAAAATTACCCTAAATGATCTTATAGGGTAATTTTGTAAAATGTTCTTGTAGAGTAATTTTGATCTTGTAGGTTAATTTTGTAAAATGTTCTTGTAGGTTAATTTTGATCTTGTAGAGTATCATAATTACTCTACAAATGATCTTTTATGGTAATTTTGATCTTGTAAGATAATTTTGATCTTGTAGGGTAATTTTGTAGAGTATCATAATGACTCATTTTACAAAATTACACTACAAGATCAAAATTACCCTACAAGATCATTTGTAGAGTAATTTTGATAATCACCCTACGAGCAGGGACAGAACTAGCTAACAACCAGCCGTAGCACGGGCTACGGCTCAACTTCATATCGGTAGTGTAATTTTTTTGTCGGTTTTATACAAAAGATACCTCTAAACAACTACGAGGATACTTCTGACAAAAAAATGATAATTTAGCCCAAAAGAAATAATAAACCTTTGAATATAAGCCCAATTGTTATGTAAGCACAAGTCCTAACCCAACTAATATTTTAGCCCAAAACAAATAATAACCCTTTGAATGTGGGGCAGGGGCGCGACAACAGATTTGTGGAAACCAAACGTCATACAAGGCACAAGCATCTGAACTCCATAACATCAGCAGTGACAAAGTGCATAAACTGAGCAAAATTCGACAAAGTGTGATGACCTGTGTGAGACTGATAAAAAAATCGAACAACCAACATCTACGGATCAAAATTCACAGATCGTTTGTGAGTATTCTTTTCTTCTTGTGCTTTGATAGTTTGATTTCTTGGTTAGTTTGTGTTTCGATATTTTAAATTTTGTTAGGTTATTTAAAATTTTGGTGATGATGATACAATTCCGAATGAAACAACTCCGAATGTTGATAATGAGAATATTGATGCAAGTCCGATCTAAAAATGAAAAATAAACCTAGCCCAATCTAAAACCTAAAAACTTATTGCCAATATTAATTCATAAAGCCTAGCCCAAATGTGAAATGCTCAATACTGATTCGTTAACCTAAATAATAACATGAAAAAAAAACTAGTTTATAAAATCTAACAGTAAGGCCTAAGGGTCTTTTTTTTGCTAGCCCAGGGCACTTGAACTTTCAGGATCGGCCCTGCCCGGTAATGTAGGTAAAAACAATTTCGTTCTATAAATGTCCAGTAAAAAAATTAGGATATTCTTGGATATTTCTTCTAGTTCCGCCACTGCCTACGAGCAAATAATTACGAAAATGGCACCGCGTTTTTTTTTTCATGCCTTTCTTTCGTACGTTTTGTACGATAACGATGTTTGAACGAGAACTTAACTCTCTCTCTCTATATATTTAGGGCATGTTTGGCTAAGCTTTTTGAAAAGTCATAAGCTCTAAAATGATGTTTGGCAATGAGGGTGTATGTGAGGGGAAAAAGCCAAAAAGTCAATAAGTCACTCCATACTGACTTTTCCAAAAAGCCAATAAGTCAATAAGTTGTTTCAAAAAGCTTAGCCAAACATGCCCTTAAGCCCGCAACAAACCAAATAATGTTATGGTTAAATTGTTTAGGCTCAAAAGTTAAATTGTTTTATTCATTTAGCCCATTTGACTTAAAGTTAAATTGTTTGTTTAAACCGCCAATTGCAAAAGAAAAAAAAAGAAAAAAAAAACAAACAAACAAAAAACAAAAAACAGCTGGAGTCATCATCCTCGCCTGGTCTATTGCCCCATTCAAGTAATCCACTGATCACCGTTCAACTTCTTCAATTGAAAAGTATAATTAATTGTCTTTCATTATTTTAGTTTATTTCATCAAAACAAAATGGTGGGTAAGATGGCTTTTTCATTATTTTAGTTTATTTCATCAAAACAAAATGGTGGGTAAGTTAGCTTAATAGTTTATGATGGATTTTTTTAGAAGTTGATTAATTACTAGGTCATGCTTGATTATTTAACTAATGAATACTTGTTTCTTAACGTGTAGTCAAAGAAACATGAATCACATAATGGAATGATTTTCAAAAAAAAAAAGGTTGAAGAATCATCTTTAAAAACCCACTGACCCGACCAGATCCAATCTAAACTGTAAACTTTATATAAAGCAATAGTCAACAACCAACCCTAAAAAAATCTTGAACCTCATGGTTTTTTTTTTTTTTTTTTTTTGTGGGTTTGCCACTGCACCTAACATTATATATGTAAAATTAAAATTGATCATCAAATATATAATAAAATGCATGATGATGATGATACATACCACAACCGAAGCAGTCAAATGGGTGGTGTTGGACAGTTCCGCCATCGAAGCTGATTCCTTTTCCATTTTTTTTTTCTTTAAAAACGGAGATGAATGAGGAAGGAGGGGATGAAAATGAAGGAGATTGTTTTGTTTTGCCGTAAAAGGAGGGTTTGGTGAGAACGATCAGTCGATCAGAGTTGCACTATCATCCCCTTTCTGTGAGTGAAATTGGTTCTCCTATTGGTTGAATGTATGACTCACGGATTGTGTTTCTTTTGAGTCTTCACTCGGTTACACTTGTGTTTCTTTGGTGTTACTCTATATAACATTTTATATTGTATTTTACTATTTATACGTTTCTTTGGTTCTACTCTTTATTATGTATATTTTACTATTTAGCCATCCGTAGTCATAAAGCCCCTTGTGTGGCGTGACACGCGACACGTGTCGTGTCACGCGACACGTGTCGTGTCACGCCACACAGGGGCTTTATGGGGCGTTATATCACTAGAGCCCGTAGTTATAAAGCCCTTACCCATCATTACCTAATTATTAATTTTCGTTTTTATTAATTAATTATAAAAACCCATGCTTTTTTGTGATTGGTCCAATTTTTGAAAAGCATCTCCAAAACGCCGCTATAATAATGGCGCCTCCCCCAAATTTTTGAAACATGGCGCCGATCGTTTTGGTGTTCCCGGCGTTTTGGCGGCGCTATCAAAGGGCATACCGCCCCACTACGGATCATCTTATACTTAGGCAATGCGTAATCATAGGGCGTGAAAGAGATTGATAACTCCCCAACATCGACCATGGGTTCACAGCCCAATGGTCATGCAATGATGTGGGTAGAGGCCTGGTCACAGGTTCGAAACCCGCGGAGCACACCTGAGTTTTTTTTTATTATAGTGTATTTACTCCAGAGAGTCTTCGACTCTTGTAAAGGGTGTAACTACACACTCCCGGTCAATCGGGTGGGCAGTAGGCTGGAAATTTTTTCAGGGAACGCCTAGCCAAACTCTGATGCACCAAGCGTGAGCCCGGTTAGGACAACATAGCCTTGGATGCCAGAATGGGGTGGATGGGCCTGCCAATGTAAACGGTGGGTGTGATGTCTATCGCCTGTGGTAGAAAGTCGTCGTTCAAAAAAAAAAAACTCCCCAACATCACTCATGTGAGCGTTATAGGGGGCATGAAAGGGGAAGGCTGGAGGAACATTTCTAGTATAACGTTAAAGGAGGAAAAAAATGAAAAGTAATGATTGAAGAGACATTAATTGTTACAGATGATGTTAGACCAAATTGTGTGAGATAAAGCTGCTAGGTGCTTTATCATGTCACGTCAGCACCAACTGGACAGGGGACTCGATTGTTAACTTGTCTGCAGTGGGATAAAGGGGCTGTTTGTTTACCTATTAATGGAGCTCTTAATGGTTCAGACCTCTTACTGGTTCAGCACTTAATGGTTCAGACTGTTTGTTTCACGAGCAGATGTCTGAATGGTTCAGACATTTGCCTCTGAATGGTTAAGCATTATACAGAGTCTGAATGGTTAAGACCTCTAATCTGAATTGGTCAGATATTTGCCTCTAAATGGTTAATCATTATACAGGCTATTAATGGTTCAGACCTGTTACTGTTTCAGCACTTAATGGTTCAGACCTCTTTTTGGTTCAGCACTTAACCATTCAGACGTTACCAAACAACTCCAAAGCCTCTGTCATCGTTACTCAAACATTATTTTTATAGTTTTATTGTAATATAGATTTATTTTTAATTTATAAACATTATAAAATTAAAAACTCATCCAATTTATAAACTATAATTAAATTACAAAAAAACTCATCCAACTTATAAACTAGAATTAAATTACAAACTTGATACATCAAATTTGTAAACCAATCACCCACTTATTTTATTTAGAGTTAATTGCGAAAATCGCCACTAAGGTTTGGGTACATTTGTCATTTTCGTCCAAAATGACATTTTTGTACCATTTTACCTCCCACGTTTGTAACTTTTAATTCAAAAATCACTCCGGAACAGTGACATAGGCTTAACATACCTTAAATAACCTTTACATAACTTAGAAATAAGTTTTGGAGGGTTTTGTGTGGCGAAATCAAGTTTATTCGCTTACAAGGACTAATTTCGACAAACTGCGAAAGTATGCCGATTCGTACTGTAACGAACATTCCGGAACTTGATCATAAGTTAAATATGCCCTAAATATCCTTTACATAGCTTCGAAATAGGCTTTGAGGTGTTTGGTGCGCAAAAATAAACTTTCTTGATCAATAGGGACTAAAAGCGTCAAAAAGTGCACAAGTTTGCATTTTCGCGCATATCTTACGTTCTGAATATATCCGGACATCCAAAAATTTATGAATTCATTAAAATATTTTATTTTAGTGATAGGCATGATAAAATTCCATTCGTCGCGTAATTTGGATCGTTTTACGCGTCCGTTCGTGTTTCGTCGTAGTTAACCGAACAACGCAACCGTACGACCAAACGAACCGACATCTGATATTTTTTTGAGCATATTTCATGTTCCTAATGTTTAAACATCCTTATGGAGCTTGAAAATGGGTTTGACGGGTGTTAGAAGTGCCAAAACGCATCAAAAATCAAGTTTGGAGATGCAGGGGCCTGTTCTGCCAATTGCTGAAAGTCACTGCCAGCAAACAAGGTCCTTACGGACCGTATGGTGGTGCTTACGGTCCGTAAGCCCTCTCATGGACAACAGGTTTCATTTTCTTAAAACCCAGCTGCTCCCTTTGTTTTGCACATTGTTTCTTCCATTCTATGGGCTGGTTTTGGATGTCCCTAGTTTACTAAAACAATGGGCACACATGGAGGGCCAAGATTGAAGCTCGGATTTCAAGAAACGATCCTAACGGTTCTACGAAATCTATAAATACCCCCCATGTTTTCATTTGCAACTCACCCTTGATCTGATTTTCTCTAAGTTGAGGTTCAAAACTTCATACCTGAGAATTTTTAGATGAAGTTCTTCCTAGCTTGGACCTTTTGTAAGTTTCTTTCGTTCTTTTATCGCTTTTCAAGCGTGAAAGTCAAACAGTGTTTGACTTTCTGCTTTAACCGGTCAATGGTCAACACGAAGCTCGTTTGAACTTCGCAACGTGAGCGTAATCAAGATGGTCATAGTCCCTTGTGACTATACCTACTGATTACCACGTTGATTAGGTGTAGTGATGAGTCATAGTTTCGGTCAAAATACGTGTTTATGCGTATTTTGCAACCAAACTATTCTTGGGTATCAAAACCTTTTGTTTTGATGTCAAACTTGTTTTCTAAACTTCGTTAAACATGTTCCAACATGTTTAGCTCGTCACTGTTAGTTTAGTGCTTATGTAGGGTCGTAAGATAAGCGGTCTAAACAACCGCTTAAACTTTCGAACCCGACCCGTTTGGTCGATCATTAGGATCCGACCAAGCATTTATTGTGACCATAATTGTATAGGAAATAACCTTCCGAGGTTATACCTTATGGTTACTTAGTTTAATTAGTTGTATGATAGGTTGTTTATATGCCTTAGGTAAAATGACCAAAATGCCCTTTTCATGCATAATTGGTATTTAAGCATATGTAACTTAAAATTTTGTCACTTAACTAATTATGCAACATATTTAAACATGTTTAGGCATATAATAGTTGTCATAGGACTAGTTAGGCGTTCCGAATGCATTTTGCGCGAACGACGCGTTAAAGTAGCGTAAGCTACCTAAACAAGTCGTAATGGGTCGTAAGTACTTAGGTTAGGTTTCGATTTAGTATGTAGGCTTTGTTAGACCATATTATATGAGTTCCAACACTCATTTGGTTTACAAGACCTCATCCTACCCGATCTCCCGATTTAGGTCCGGTTATTAATGCAGTTACCCATATTAGGTGCCGTTTGATTCCGTGATCCCTCTAGCTTTGCTTGGTTGTTATTCAAGACTTCTAAGCATCCTCAAGTGAGTACATAGTTCCCCTCTTTTACCGTTTTAAACCATTTTGGGGTGATTCATATGTGTCAAATGATTTCGAGTCTTTAAACAAATGCTATGGTTTATATTACAATGTGGATTGTTTGAATCGATTGAACCGTTTGTAACTGTTTGATTTATGTGAACCGTTGTAACTGTTAGATTATGTGAACCGTTTGTAACTGTTTGATTTATGTGAACCGTTGTAACTGTTTGATTTATGTGAACTGTTTGTAACTGTTTGAACCGTTGGGTTAGGGAAGTGATTAGGTAACGGGGCGGGTGTAATGTGTTAAAAGCATGGTGGATACGCCGCTGGTACTTCCTATATATAAGTGATTTTAACACATTATAAATCGTTGCATTATCTAGATCACTTGGGTAAAGGTTATCAAAACGAGGTTTTATTACGAGGTTTTTTTTTCCTAAAAGATGTAAACCATACGAGTTTTATTAACGAGATGTTTTATAATTTGGTTTTCTTAAATAAATTATTTTGGGTTAAGAATCATGGCTACGAGATTTTATAAAGTTATAATCATCTTGATTTGAGTTGGTTATTTGTGTTGCAATACTATACACTTTTCAAAACAAGGTATTTTAAATAAAGTATCGCAACATGTAAACGAGCCATGAATCTGACACTCACATAAAACATATGTACTCGCCGGCATTTTTATGCTGACGTATTTTCACATATGTTTCAGGTACCATAGTTGATGATGTTTGATGATGATATTGGTGCATGCTCACATAGGGATGGATGAGGCCTTAGTGACTTAATAACAATGAAAGTCTATTTGTTCTTGTTTTGTTTCTAGTTTCAATATAATGTAATACATTTAAATTCAATAAAACGGAACTTTTATCTATGTGTTGTGAAACAATGATTCTGTTACGACACTCCCCGACGTTTCCGTCGCGGTTTGCTGTTTTAACGCGGTCGGGGTGTGACAGAAAAGTTGGTATCAGAGCTCATGGTTATAGGGAATTAGGTTATTAGTAATGCTTTGACCTAGTCTGTAATCTTCCTAGGACCCTAACGCGAGTTTACTTGCGTTTAGTCAATAAAACAATACCGTCGCCTATCTTTAGGTGACAACCACAATAAGAACACAAATTTCGAATCCGCTTTGAAAACTAATCATCTGTTCTAGGATGATTTATTATAAGGTTTTGAACCTTCAAAGTTTTCAAAATCTCATCAAAGTTTGGGCCTTATAATGTGAACACGTGCAATCTGGAAGGGTAGATGCCTGTATCCTGAGTTTTTTATCTAAGGCTAGAGTGTTCGTACAAATCCGTAGTATCGGACCAGTCACTCTTACCTGGGAATTCTTGGGGTGAGTGTCCACTTATAGGCGAGCATGTCTTCGTTATACATTATGAGGACCTATTTACTTTGATTTAGCTTTTATGTGTCGTTTGTTTGCTTCGTGGTTCAAACAAATGACCATCATCCATGCCCTTTGGTCGGAAATTGTAACATCCTTACCCAATGCCATTTCACTTGTTTTCTCTCTTGTTTCCCCTTTTAGAATGCCTCCTCGACGCGACAATCAGGTACCTAATGAAGAACTGGCAGCTATCATTACGCAGCAAATGGCTGCTGCAGTCCCGAACATCGTTGCTCAATGTAACCAAGCCCTCAATAACAACAATAATGCTCCCTGTAACTTCAAGACGTTCAACTCTGCCAAGCCATCAAAATTTTCTGGGTCTCAAGGAGCGACTGCACTTCTGCAATGGTTCGAGAGTTTAGAGAGCACTTTCAGGCATGTTCAGTGTCCAAACGAGCAAAAGGTAGAGTTCGCATCTAGTGTCTTTGAGAAACGAGCTTTGACATGGTGGAATGGTGTGATGAGGGATAGGGGTGCTGAGGTAGCACTGGCTCAAACCTGGGAAGAGCTTCGAGCTCTAATGATGAGGGAATTCTGTCCTCGACATGAGATTAGAGCATTGGAAAGGGAATTTGATGATCTTAAGCAAGATAGCGGTGAGCATCGAGCCTACATGGACCGTTATGAGGAGTTAAGTCTGTTATGCCCAAACATGGTCACGCCTTTGGATAAGGCAATCGAAAAGTACATTGATGGCCTCCCTGACTCAGTACAAGACATTGTGACTGGTAGCAACCCCACTACAGTTAGACAGGCCATTGAGCTATCTGCTACCTTGACTGAATCGCAGATCAGGAAAGGTAAACTTTTCCGAAAAGGCGACAAGAAATCAACCGAGGAATCGAAACCAAAGGATGAGCAGACTGAATCCTCCAAGAAGTCCAAGAAGCGAAAGGCTTCTCAGAACTTCGCCGTGGTCGCTCACAATGATCAAGCTGTCCCCAACCAACCAGCTCAACTCCCTGCTAGGAAGCCATACAACGGAACTGCACCCTTGTGCAACCAATGTAGCCTTCATCATCATGCTAGTGTGAAGTGCCGCAAATGCCAAATTTGTGGACCTATTGGTCATACAGCAAGAGTTTGCCCAACTGTAGCTGCACCAAATCAAGCTGGCAACAATCCTGCTCAAGCTCGTTTTCTACCAGGTTCTTGCTTCAATGTGGCGAGATGGGCTATTTCCGAAGAAATTGCCCAAAGCTTGCTAATGCGAATCCAGCGCAAGGATGAGCATTTGACCGAATAGAAGACAACGCTGTTTAGAAATTAATCAAGCCTTATGTATTAGTTTCTTTTGTTGTCAAGGTCTATGAAACAGTTGTTGATGTTGTTTATAAATAAATCTTTTAATTACATTACAATGTATTTATGTGGTTGCACATATAAACAACATATCCCCTACAATACCGACAATCAAGGAACCGCATTCCTTGTAAAATAGACTGCCCCTAAAATTCTTCCATTTTATGATCTCTTGCGTTTTCCACGAAAATCCTAAGTACCCGTTTCTTCCAAGGAAATGAAGTAGAAGGCGCAAGTTACAACTCTGGACGAATACCCAAAGTACCACTATAAATCCTTAATAGGGCACCTAAGGGTATTTCCGTAAGTCCTTAATTGTTGTCTACCTTAATTCGAATATTACGTTTCTTTGTAAACGAAATCGAATTTTTGGAAGATCATCCTATTTTTTCAGATAGCTTCTTGAGGACGTTGAAGTCCATCGACTGGGTTCCTGGTGTACCTTGAATACCCATGTTCAAATCAACATCAAGTTAATAACAATTAATAAGAAATTGATAACAAAATAACCAAGAAAACAATTATGTGCTTATGTGTTTATGTGTTGACCTAATCCAAGTTGTCTCGAGCTTGTTTAAATTCTATCCCCTTCACATTATAAAACAAGTTGTGCGGAATGTGCAAGGAATTACGTAATTTTGGATGCATACATAATTATGGAATTTAGTGCACAGAAACCACAGCAAGTTTTGTCATGTGTCTAGAGTTAACTCTATTCATTTCCATTTTTGATGAAGCAACCATTGAAAATGACCCCGTCTGTTCATTTTCATTTCTGAAGAATGTCCGTTGAGGGAAATGAATATCCTTTTGAGTTAATTCTATTCATTTCCGTTTCTGATGAAGCACCCGTTGAAAATGACTCCGTCCGTTCATTTTCGTTTCTGAAGAATGTCCGTTGAGGAAATGAATATCCTTTTTATTTTCTCCTTCATTTCCGTTTCTGATGAAGCACCCGTTGAAAATGACTCCGTCTGTTCATTTTCGTTTCTGAAGAATGTCCGTTGAGGGAAATGAATATCCTATTGATTATTCCTTCATTTTCCGTTCCTGATGAAGCACCTGTTGAAAATGACTCCGTCTGTTCATTTTCGTTTCTGAACAATGTCCGTTGAGGAAAATGAATATCCTTTTGTTTATTCCTTCATTTTCCCATTTCTGAAGAATACCTGTTGAAAATGACTCCGTCTGTTCATTTTCGTTTTTGAAGAATGTCCGTTGAGGAAAAATGAATATCCTTTGTTTATTCCTTCATTTTCCCATCCTGTTGAAAATGACTCCGTCTGTTCATTTTCGTTTCTGAAGAATGTCCATTGAGGGAAATGACAGGATTATGCGTTACATATCTTTGATGGGTTATTCTACGCAAATAGATAAACACCCTAGATTCCATGAAAGACAATTATTTAACACAACGTCACAGACAGACTCCTACGAATAAATTTCAGGATGAAATTTCCTAAAGTAGGGGAGACTGTGACACCTGTGCCTCTGCGACCATCAAAAAAATACCAAATCAATGAAATATTGTGTTTCATACTTGGGATTTGTAAAAATATGTGTATCGTTTGCACATATCAACTCTTGTTCGATTTCGAGCTTTAAATCGCTTTCTGGAAGGTTATGCGTAAACTAATGCGTAAATATAACAAGTTTAATGCAAAAAACACTCCGGAATAGTCACATAGTCTTAACATACCTTAAATAACTTTTACATAACTTAGAAATAATTTTTGGAGGGTTTGGTGTGGCGAAATCAAGTTTATTCGCTTACAGGGACTAATTTCGACATACTGTGAAAGTATGCCGATTCGTACTGTAACGAACATTCCGGAACTTGACCATAAGTTAAATATGCCCTAAATATCCTTTACATAGCTTAGAAATAGGCTTTGAGGTGTTTGGTGCGCAAAAATAAACTTTCTTGATCAATAGGGACTAAAAGCGTTAAAAAGTGTACAAGTTTGCATTTTCGCGTATATCTTACGTTTTGAATATATCCGGACATCCAAAAATTTATGTAATCATTAAAATATTTTATTTTAGTGATTGGCATGATAAAATTCCATTCGTTGCGTAATTTGGATCGTTTTTCACGTCCGTTCGTGTTTCTTCGTAGTTAACCGAACAACGCAACCGTACGACCAAACGAACCGACATCTGAGATGTTTTTTAGCATATTTTATGTTCCTTATGTTTAAACACCCTTATGGATCTTGAAAATGGGTTTGACGGGTGTTATAAGTGCCAAAACGCATCAAAAATCAAGTTTGGAGATGCAAGGGCCTGTTCTGCCAATTGCTGAAAGTCACTGCCAGCAAACAAGGTCCTTACGGACCGTATGGTGGTGCTTACAGTCCATAAGCCCTCTCTTGGATAGCAGGTTTCATTTTCTTAAAACCCAGCTGCTCCCTTTGTTTTGCATAATGTTTCTTCCATTCTATGGGCTGGTTTTGGATGCCCCTAGTTTACTAAAACAATGGGCACACATGGAGGGCCAAGATTGAAGCTCGGATTTCAAGAAACGATCCTAACAGTTCTACGAAATCTATAAATACCCCCCATGTTTTCATTTGCAACTCACCCTTGATCTGATTTTCTCTAAGTTGAGGTTCAAAACTTCATACCTGAGAATTTTTAGATCAAGTTCTTCCTAGCTTGGACCTTTTGTAAGTTTCTTTCGTTCTTTTATCGCTTTTCAAGCGTGAAAGTCAAACAATGTTTGACTTTCTACTTTGACCGGTCAATGGTCAACACGAAGTTCGTTTGAACTTCGCAACGTGAGCGTAATAACGATGGCCATAGTCCCTTGTGACTATACCTACTGATTACCACATTGATTAGGTGTAGAGACGAGTCATAGTTTCGGTCATAATACGTGTTTATGCATATTTTGCAACCAAACTATTCTTGGGTATCAAAACCTTTTGTTTCGATGTCAAACTTGTTTTCTAAACTTCGTTAAACATGTTCCAACATGTTTAGCTCGTCACTCTTAGTTTAGTGCTTATGTAGGGTCGTAAGATAAGCGGTCTAAACAACCGCTTAAACTTTCGAACCCGACCCGTTTGGTCGATCATTAGGATCCGACCAAGCATTTATTGTGACCATAATTGTATAGGAAATAACCTTCTGAGGTTATACCTTATGGTCACTTAGTTTAATTAGTTGTATGATAGGTTGTTTATATGCCTTAGGTAAAATGACCAAAATGCCCTTTTCATGCATAATTGGTATTTAAGCATATGTAACTTAAACTTTTGTCACTTAACTAATTATGCAACATATTTAAACATGTTTAGGCATATAATACTTGTCATAGGACTAGTTAGGCGTTCCGAACGCATTTTGCGCGAACGACGCGTTAAAGTAGCGTAAGCTACCTAAACAAGTCGTAATGGGTCGTAAGTACTTAGGTTAGGTTTTGATTTAGTATGTAGGCTTTGTTAGACCATATTATATGAGTTCCACCACTCATTTGGTTTACAAGACCTCATCCTATCCGATCTCCCGATTTAGGTCCGGTTATTAATGCAGTTACCCATATTAGGTGCCGTTTGATTCCGTGATCCCTCTAGCTTTGCTTGGTTGTTATTCAAGACTTCTAAGCATCCTCAAGTGAGTACATAGTTCCCCTCTTTTACCGTTTTAAACTGTTTTGGGGTGATTCATATCTGTCAAATGTTTTCGAGTCTTTTAAACAAATGCTATGGTTTATATTACAATGTGGATTATTTGAATCGATTGAATCGTTTGTAACTGTTTGATTTATGTGAACCGTTGTAACTGTTAGATTATGTGAACCGTTTGTAACTGTTTGATTTATGTGAACCGTTGTAACTGTTTGATTTATGTGAACTGTTTGTAATTGTTTGAACCGTTGGGTTAGGGAAGTGATTAGGTAACGGGGCGGGTGTAATGTGTTAAAAGCATGGTGGATACGCCGCTGGTACTTCCTATATATAAGTGCTTTTAACACATTATAAATCGTTGTGTTATCTAGATCACTTGGGTAAAGGTTATCAAAACGAGGTTTTATTACGAGGTTTTTTTTCCTAAAAGATGTAAACCATACGAGTTTTATTAACGAGATGTTTTATAATTTGGTTTTCTTAAATAAATTATTTTGGGTTAAGAATCATGGCTACGAGATTTTATAAAGTTATAATCATCTTGATTTGAGTTGGTTATTTGTGTTGCAATACTATACACTTTTCAAAAAAAGGTATTTTGAATAAAGTATCGCAACATATAAACGAGCCATGAATCCGACACTCACATAAAACCTATGTACTCGCCGACATTTTTATGCTGACGTATTTTCACATATGTTTCAGGTACCATAGTTGATGATGTTTGATGATGATATTGGTGCATGCTCACATAGGGATGGATGAGGCCTTAGTGACTTAATAACAATGAAAGTCTATTTGTTCTTGTTTTGTTTCTAGTTTCAATATAATGTAATACATTTAAATTCAATAAAACGGAACTTTTATCTATGTGTTGTGAAACAATGATTCTGTTACGACACTCCCCGACGTTTCCGCCGCGGTTTGCTGTTTTAACGCGGTCGGGGTGTGACAGAAATCGTCATTGAGAAATCATAAACACTGTAAATCAGCGAAGATACTTCAAAATCAAATCCTAAGCCAAAAATAACATGAGGTGAATCATCGATCTACAAATACTTAATCATTTTTTGGATCTCACATGTTATGATTTCGCAATTGAATTCATTAAAATTATCGCATGTTACATATTATTTTAATGTGGGAATTTGCATGTGAACTATCGATCTGCAATACTTATTCATTTTTTTGGATTTCACATATTATGATTTCGCAAATAGAATTCATTAAAATAATTTAATGTGGGAATTCGCATGTTACAATTTTTAATTAGTTGTGGGAATTCACATGTACATATTTTAATGTGTATATTTTAGTTAGTTGTGGGAGTTCGCATGTTACAATTTTTTTTTGGGAATTCGCATGTTACATTAAAACATAGTCGCATGTTATTTTTTTAATGTGTATTTTATATGTTATGAAATCTCATGTGTATATTATTATTTAATGTGCACAACGTCTAATCGCATGTTATTATTTTAATATGCATGTTATTGTTCATGAAATCGCATGTGTTTAGGTTTCTTCAAACTTAACGCTCTGATCTGATACGAATCAATCAAACAATCAATAAAAACCTAAAAATCGAACTGATACGAATCATAATTACAAAGATAGTTGTGTAACGAACTCTTGATATGCTTGCTTGTTGAAGGAATTGTCTAATTTGCCCTCTGATGATTGAACGGAATGTCTGATATACCCTTATCTAAGAAAAATGAATCAGGGACACGTGTAGGGCTGTGGGCATCGCGTACGTAATGTAGGATTAGGGCTATTGTATTCTACACTTTCTCTCTCTCTCTCTCTATATATATATATAACAGAATATACATGCAGTTTTAAAAAAAATTAATAGTTTTGTCACATAATTTTTAAAAATTTTCATCCAAATCACTAAGTCAGTTTATTTTTTCTGTTAAGGTGAATGATGTTTTAAATTTTACAAATTAAGACAGAAAATAATTTGCAGTTTCTTTATATAAATCAGTTTTATTAAGAGAAAACGATATATAAAATAAATATTATTGGCGTGCAACACATAACAATCGATTACAACTTTTAGTATTTAATCAATTGTAAAGTTATAAAAAAATTGTAAAACGTTGCATATTTTTTAAATGTGTTGAGCACTTAGGAAATATGTTTCCCAGAAATAAAAATATTTATTTAATTAAGATTATGAGTGGAACTAACTAATATTTATTCTGAGTGGTTTGAGTAAAGAAATTTTTGGTTCATGGCATTATACTTGCTATTTGATGGGCAATTTTAAGGTTTGGTAACGGTATGTTATTTGATGGGGGGCACTGGCTTTTGTTTTTCGTTAGGAGCGAATTTAAAATAGTAGAAGATGAATTACAAAGTTGGTACATATGATAATATTTGTTTATTTGACATTTTTCTATAAGGTCACAAGCATTTTAGTTTTTATGAAAATTAGAGGTTTAAGTAGATTTATTTTTATAAAACTGATATATATAAACCATTGGAAATTAATTTCTGTATTAATTTATAAAATTTAAAACATCCTTCGCCTTAATAGAAAAAATAACTTAGTTAGTGGTTGGATGAAAATTTATAAAAAATATGTGACAAAACTATTATTTTTTTCATATAAAATTTGCATGTATATTCTTTTTTATTGTAATGTGACAAAATTAATTAAATAAAAGAAATTAAAAGAGTTTTGAGTAAATTGTCAAAATCGTCCATGTGGTTTATATTTGCCAGTTTCATCCAAATATCCTTCAACTTAATAGAAAAAATAAACTAAGTTAGTGGTTTGGATGAAAATGGCAAAAAGTTACAAACGTGGGGGGCAAAATGGTACAAAAGTGTCATTTTGGACGAAAATGACAAACGTGCCCAAACCTCAGGGACGATTTTGGTAATTAACTCTTTTATTTATAAACCCATTTTGGTGGCCATACTTAAGCCAATTAGTCCATCCCTAACCTCTTTAAACCTATCCCTATCTACCCTAAATAAAAGAAACATAGCCGTTCAAAAAAACACAACTAAGAAAAGGTTGTCGGAGATGATGGTTTGTAGTCAGCCGGACTTTCTTCCAGACAAAAAGGGGTTTAAGAGGGTGGTACACAGCTGCAAACAAGGTGGGTCCCCTTGTTTTGCTATTCTCATGCCCGCTATCTCCTTAGCGAAGCCAATGATGGCACCCTCCCTTGGCGGAGGCGGGGTGTCACACCCCGATTTCCACGTGTCACCGGTGGGCCCGGTGGGGGAGTATCGTGACGTGGTTGGCAACATAATAGTCAAACAACACAATAATCAATATGCACAGCGGAAGCAATTTAAAAGATATAATACAACCGAATTTAATATTGTAATATCAAATGTCACAATATTCGGAAGTTTATCCACAGAAGGATCGAAATAAAAATAATATTTATGGTTCAACAGACTTCAGGCATCTTAAGCTTGCGAGACTTCTAATGATGCTAAGGAGAAATCCCAGCCAATTTCGCTTAGTACTTGCATTTAATCTTTTTGGGAAAATACGTAAGTTTACACTGGTAAATACATTCAACTGACTCATTTTGGAAAATGATTGAAAATTAGTTTGGATGCACATGGCATAAACATTTTATTTAACTTGGGAGAATTATTTAATATTATAATCTTGTGAACGAATTACATGTTCCTTGTGCGTTCAGTAGCCCGGATCTTGTCCGGGTTAAAGATCAATAGACACACCACAATATTCTTTTGTGCACTGACGGGTGTACGCCTACACCCCGTGCTTAAGTCGTGGCCATTTCGTAAAATGATGCCAAGGATATCCGGGACATGGTCATTAACCCCCCAAAGGCTTTAAGTAACAAGACTGTTTAAACGAGCCGATCAAATTTGTCAACTACCCACTCAACGGTGGAGGATTTGATGCTCGATCAAGCGGTATGCTATATACCGTAACCCAAGCCCGTATAGGGAAAATAAGTTAAAAGTATTTACCTGAGCAAAGTATAATTCACAATTAGCAAAATGCACGTAGCTTTTACTGGTCCTCCTAATCTGGAACGAAGGTTTTATAATAACCTATTAGAATCCTAACGGGTCTTTAACTAAGCTTAAGCTTAGACCGGCTAGTTTCACAGATACGGTACGTACGCACGATTAAGCGACCCGACAAGTTTGAAGACTTGTTTAATATGGGTTTATTATTCACATTCTGGATTTTGAGATAAAACCGTTAAGGTTTGACCCGTTTCGGCTAATTTATGTAAACTTGTTACATAAACCAAACCGTACGCGTAATAAGCGTGACGGGTATTCATGAGAGCTATATACAGGTTTCCTAAGTTAATTATGCCTCAAATATGTTGTGACATCAGTAAGATGTCTTTCATTATGCCCGAAACGTGTTTAAACACAAACTAGGCCCCGTAGGGGTAGTTTGGTCATTTAAAAGTTTATAAAAGAGTTTAAGTAACAACCTGAGTTACAGGTCTGATGTAAACAGCAAATATACTCAATTGGCTAAGTTATATCAGTAGGTTAAAGCATATATGTGGAATTTATCATTTTTAACCAAACTATGCCCCGTAGGGGTATTTTGGTAATTTCACATAAGCCGAAAAGCTCAAAACTGGAGTCTGAGTTTATCAACCTTTGCTTACTGTTAAAATATTATAATTTGCTTCTTATATCACTAGGTATCAACCCGGGTATGCTCAATATAATTTTAATACATACTATGCGTTAAAAACGCTTAATAAGGCGATTAAAGGCCATTTCCGGGTTCGATACTTAAATCTGATATTTTTATATTTTTAGAAGGCTTAAAATACTTTATTTATCATATGTGATCAGTAGCAAAAGGTTTGGAGTCGTTTAGATATGTAAAACTCATTTTATGGCCCGTAAGGGCAAAATCGACAATTACCGGATTAAGCCTACGACTACTAGTTATGCTCAGCCTAAAATTAATTAAAAATCTTTAAAAATCCCAAAATAATATATTGCATCAGTGGGTAAAAGATTTGATATCAAAAAGTAGGCTTAACTAGGCTATACGCTAATTACGCCATTTTATTAACATAAAGCTTTCATTTTGCGATAATGAGCATAACTCTTAATCTACAAATCAAACTGATGTCAAACTTTGCATACAAGTTTATATATCAGTAATTAAAGTTTCTACTCTTTTACATTTCCAAAAATCACGTTTTAAAGTAATAAGGGCAAAACGGTCAACATATGAGCAATTAACGGAAACGTGCATATTAATTGGATAACTAATGAACCAAGGTGTAACATCACAGAGGGTTATTCTAACATGTAACCTAGTCCAATTAAAGCTCTGAGGCATTTCTAAAACATGCCTAAACGGGTCAGAACTGAAAGTCAAAGTGAAAGTCAAACTATGTGACTTTCGGTTCCGAACCGGGTATTTACAGGAATTTGTCGGGTTGAGCATGTTTAGACATGTTCTTATACTTATTACCAAGTTATAACAATGATCAAACAGGTTGTATATGATCTACATTGCTAATTATGCATAAATTGTAATTTAAGTATCCTGTTGACTTTTTCTTAGCAAGTTTGACCTGACTTTTGACCTGGTTAGAGTGGTAATCAGGGGGAACCCTTTTGAGGGTTTATTACCCACATAAATACCAACTTATACCTACTTTTAATTCGAGATATGACTGAGCCATTGTTGACTAATCTCGAAGTCAAACCATAATTACGACGGTTTGACTTTTAGCTAATAAACTAAGCTAAACTCAATTAAAGAAGGATTAGAACACTTACTGAAGTCCTAAGCTTGATTAGAGAACACTTGAGAGGAAGTTTGAGCTCCAGAAGTGATCCACAAATGCAGATGAAGGTGTGAGGAATTGTTTGCAAGATCATGGCCTTTTATAGTGTTTTCAATCACCACAAAGTGTTAACAACAAGGTCTAGCACACACCACAACCTTCCCACATGTGTCCTAGATGCTTAGGGGGTGCTTTAGGGGCCAAGAGATGTGGAAAATCGGGTAAAGGTCGCGCACAAAGGCAATGGCAGGCAAAAACCCAAATTTCTCGGAGTTGGGCACCCCTCGCGCGACGCCACCCCCCCTCGCGTCGCGCTAGGCCTCGTCTGATCAGATTTTGTGATTTATTTCATTTTGATCCTTGGCTCTTCAAAACTTGATTAGGAACTTGTTTTCTTGCATTATAAACCCTCAATATTGATCTATAAGGGCTTTAAAACATATACCCACTTTGTTAAGTCCCCGGTTAACTTTATTGTTACCCGAAAAGTCCTAACTTCCAACGTTTACGCTTTAACCCTTCGCACACGAATTCGATCATAACTTTCTCATACGTTAACGAAACTTTACGAAATTTAAACCGTGTATTCTAGTGAGCATGATTAACCGTTACAAAGCTTCGGGTTTGTCAAAAGGTCACTCAGAGGTATAATTTAAACATGTTGACACATTTAGCCCCTGTAGTTTGTAATCTCTCACATTTAGCTTCGTATGATCCATGATTTATTCGTTTGAAGGTATGAGCACCATGTAGGGTTAATGTACATTATATTTATTCACGGTTGACATTTAGAATACGTATATTCACATACTTTCCATGATTGTCAACTTTAGTCCTTCTATAATATTTCTTTCACACGTTTAAACATTTGACACGTGTCTACACATTATAGGACGTGAATTTTCGAGGTGTTACACGGGGTGGTGTTAGGGGCACCATAGCTCCGACGTGGCTATGGGCGCTAACCCACACCGTTTGGTCTTATTAACCAAGTTTATATATTTTTTTATTTCCTTTTTGTCATGAGATAAGTAAAAATATGAGAAGTCCATTACTTTCATTAATAAATATGCCTATATATACAAAAGATGTAGTCAATAGATATAATAGAAACATAACAACCTAGGAGAAGAATCAGGAGGATATATCTGAATTTATAACACTCCCCCTCAGATATATATTACTATTTATTATACACGGTTAACAACATACTTCGGGATGATGTTATGATGGGTACTTCAGGACCTAAAATAAATAAACTGATACTATTGGATCAGTTGTACTGCCTCATTAAAAACCTTACTAAGAAAACCCGTTGGGACAAAACTTAGTTAAAGGAAAAAGAGTACAGTGTGTATAATTCTCCCCCTGAATTCAACAAACATCTTTCAATCTGCGGAGACCAATCTTGTGTGATAATTGCTCGAAACTGCTTCTTGGTAGAGATTTTGTGAACAGGTCAGCTAAATTTTCACTTGACTTGATCTGGCAAACATCAATTTCCCCTTCTTTCTGCAAGTCATATGTTGAGAAGAACTTAGGTGAGATGTGCTTTGTTTGATCACCCTTGATGTATCCTTCTTTGATCTGAGCTATGCAAGCAGCATTGTCTTCATAAATAATCGTCGGCTCCTTCTTGATCTGTTCTAATCCACATGCTTCTTGTATGTGAGTAATTATTGATCTCAACCACACACATTCTCGACCAGCTTCATATAGTGCGATTAGTTTGGCATGATTTGATGACGTTGCTGTAAGTGTTTGCTTAGTTGACTTCCAAGAAATTACTGTGCCACCATATATGAATACATAACCTGTCTGAGATTTTGCTTTATGTGGATCTGATAAATATCCAGCATCGGCATACCCAACAAGGTGAGACTTTTGATCTTTCTGGTAGAAGAGACCTAAGTCTTGTGTCCCGCAAATATACCTGAATATGTGTTTTACTCCATTCTAATGTCTACGTGTTGGGTTTGAACTATATCTTGCTAGTAATGTACCGAGAACGCAATATCGGGTCTCGTGTTATTTGCAAGATACATAAGGGCACCGATCGCACTTAAATAGGGTACTTCTGGACCAAGTACTTCTTCGCCTTCCTCTTGAGGGCGGTAAGGATCCTTATGTGGATCTAGCGGTCGGACAACCATGGGTATGCTAAACGGATGAGCTTTGTCCATATTAAAACGTACTAACATCTTCTGGATGTAGTTTGACTGATGGACGAATGTACCATTACGCAAATGCTCGAACTGCAGGCCGAGACATAATTTTGTTGTACCAAGATCTTTCATCTCAAATTCTTTCTTTAACATATTAGCAGTTTTTTCTATCTCTTCAGGAGCTCCGATGATGTTTATATCATCAACATAGACTGCTATTATAGTGAAATTTGAGTGTGATCTTTTTATAAATACACATGGGCTGATTACATCAGATTTGTATCCTTCTTTTTCGAGATATTCACTTAGTTGATTGTACCACATTCGACCAGATTGTTTGAGACCATATAAAGACCTCTTAAGTTTTATAGAGCACATATCTCGGGGTACTGATTTTAATGCTTTAGGCATTTTTAATCCTTTAGGGATTTTCATATAGATGTCATTTTCTAGTGTCCCATACAAGTATGCAGTGACGACATCCATAAGTCTCATTTGAAGTCCTTCTGAGATTGCAAGGCCAATTAGAAATCTAAGGGGTATCGCATCCACTACAGGGGAATACGTTTCCTCATAATCAACTCCTGGGATTTGGGAAAACCCTTGTGCTACATGGCGTGCCTTATAGCGTACAATCTCATTCTTTTCGTTTCTTTTTATAGCAAATACCCATTTATAACCAACTGGTTTGACGTTTATGGGTGTCCGGACTACAGGTCCGAACACATTTCGCTTTTCAAGCGAACCTAACTCAGCCTTTACGGCCTCTTGCCATTTTGGCCAATCAGTTATGTGCATGCACTCTTCTAGAGTTTTAGGTACATAATCAGTTTCATTGATTACATCCGTTGCTATAGCATATGCAAATATATCATCAACACGTGTTTCATTTCGGTTCCATATTGTACTATTTTGTACATAATTTATAGAGATCTCATTTTCGTTTGGTACCGGTGTGTCTTCTGGGATTTCATTTTCCTCTGGAATTATATTAGTCTCTTCTAGGACTTTTACCTCTTCCGGGGTTTCATTTACTAAGTTTTCACCAACTGATTTATTCCGCTCTTTTCATTTACGTGGGTTCTTATCTTTGGAACCTATTGGTCTCCCATGCTTTCTTTGTATGATAATCGCTTCTGGGATTACTTCAATTCGAGCAGGCGCATTTGATGCTGGTATATGTGACTTTGTCACTCTATTTGTGTCTGTGAATGCATCTGGTAATTCATTTGTGGTTCTTTGCAAATATATAATCTTTTGGACTTCAGATTCACATTGACCACTTCGGGGGTCAAGATTTGATAACGATGATGCATTCCATGTTAACTCTTGTGTTACCAGCCTTTCTTTAGTCTTATCTCCCCCTAAGACTGGGAATACTGTCTCAGTAAACTAACAGTCAGCAAAACGTGCTGTAAACATGTCACCCGTTAATGGTTCTAAATATTTAATAATAGACAGGGAGTTAAAACCAATGTAAATACCTAGTCTTCTCTATGGTCCCATTATGGTACGTTGAGGTGGCGATATCGGTACGTATACCGCACAACCAAATATTTTGAGGTGGGACAGATTTGGTTCTCTTCCGGAGACCAGTTGTAATGGGGTGTATTCATGATCGGCAGTTGGTCTTAATCGAATTAGTGCAACAGCGTGTAGAATAGCATGCCCCCATGCAGAAGATGACAATTTGCATCGCATCAGGAGAGGTCTAGCGATTATTTGTAATCGTTTAATTAATGATTCAGCTAAACCATTTTGTGTGTGAACATGAGCTACTGGATGTTCAACTTTTATCCTAATTGACATACTATAATCGTTAAAAGTTTGGGATGTGAATTCTCCTGCATTATCCATTCGTATGGTTTTAATTGGATTTTCAGGGAAATGAGCTCTGAATTGTATGATTTGGGCCAATAGTCGGGCAAACGCTACATTTCGGGTAGCTAAAAGACTCACGTGTGACCAGCGTGATGAGGCGTCAATTAAGACTAAGAAATAGTGGAATGGACCACAAGGAGGATGTATTAGCCCACATATATCCCCTTGGATTCTTTCCAAATGAGGGGTTTTCTTGTGTCAACTTAGTTGGTGAGGGTCGAGTAATGAGTTTACCTAGAGAGCATGCTGCACATGATAAATCTTGTGATAACAAGACTTTTAAATTTTTAAGAGGGTGTCCATTTGCACTTTTAATTATTCGCCTCATCATTATGTTACCAGGGTGACCTAGTCGGTCATGCCATATTATGAATGTGTCTTTATCTAGTAACTTCTGGTTACTCACCACCGTGTATGATTCAAAAGGAGTAATATTAGTACAATATAATCCAGAGGATAAAGCTTTTAGCTTTTCTACAATGGTATCTTTGCCATTTTCATTTGAAGTAATTTGTAAGTATTCATTATTATTGGCGGAAGTTGTTTTGAGGTGATAACCATTTTGTTGAATACTTTTAAAACTAAGTAAATTTCGTCTTGATTTACTAGAGTATAATGCATCATTTATAATTAATTTAGTACCCGATGGTAATATGATGCTTGCTCTTCCAGAGCCTTCTATAAGATCACATACACCATAAATAGTACCAACAAGTGTCTCTACAGGAGACAACTCAGAGAAAAATTTCTTATGTTTGAGAATAGTGTTGGTAATACCACTATCTACGAGACATTCATCACCAATGATAGCTTTATTGGAGTTTGTAATCATATTTCATCTGGAAATAATAAAATAAATTAATACAACGAACCACTTGCTTGAGTATGATAAAAAAACATCACATCACACAAATATGAATCAAACATCATAAAGATTTTAAATGAAACCATAACAATAGTTCAAAACATAAAATACCACTAGAGTTGAAATAAAATCCAAACAAAGAAAAAAAACATAGTCTAAAAAAAATCATCACATAACACGCATTTAATGATTTTGTAGTATGAGCTTGTTGTTTTGTTCCGAGACCAACAAACATGATATTAGCTCAAAATATTAGCTCAAGATAGTTTGCTCAATCATGTCTTTGTCGGTGATTTGTTCACCACATAATTTAAGCTCAGACGTGATGCGAAGAAGGGCAGAGTTGTACTCACTAACAGTCTTATAATCTCGTAGCCTTAAATGAACCCACTTGTAGCGAGTTTTAGAGAGTAAGACCAACTTCAGGTGGTCAAATCTTTCTTGAATGTTTTCCATAACTCGAGAGGGTCTTCGACAGTACGGTTTTCCCTCTTTAGGTCTTCATGAAGATGAAGGTGAAGGAATGCCATAGCTTTAGTTTTTTTTTCTTGAAGGGACGTTTTATTCCCATCAATGATTGTCTCCCCCAGACTCATTGCTTCCAGATGGGTTTTAGCATCAAAAGCCCACGAGGGGTAGTTGTTGCCGAGATTTCAAGTGTAGTGAATTCAAGATTTGATAAGTTCGACATTTTGTCTACAAAGGAAAGAGACGTGCGTTTAATAACAAACATGTGTATATAATGGATACTATAGGAGAACTTCGGGTTCTTTATAATTAGAACTTCAGGTTCTATACAATCAGACAGTTTTCATATGTAGTGATGTTTTTTTGTTTTAATAAGTTTGTTATTCGCTAGAAAAACCGTTAAACAGAACGGTTATTATCGTTTATAAGATTAAAAAGGAAAAAAATGGATTAATGTTTTTGAAAACGGATATACTTGGTTTTGAGGTGTTAGTCAAAATCTAAATTTCAAATATAATAAAACAACATTTGTTGTTTGTGATTTGACCGAAAGGTTTAAAACATAAACCTTAAATTTCATTTTTTTCCCGAAAATCAAAAACCATTTTTTTAATCATTTTAAGTTACAAAACTTTATTTTTATATAATCTGTTTTTGTTATAAAAGAAATATTGAATATTAAATAGTAATAAAATAGTGGATACAGCTGTAATCCATATTCCCAAAGAAAGAGGATACAAGTTTAAAACCATGTTCCCACAGATACCAAAGAAAGAAGGAAACAAGAGCGATAAAAAAAACCCTTCTCTAGAAAACCATGTTCCCAATAAAAACCATGATTCAAATTCAAAACCATATACATAAAAAAATCTACAAGTATTATGTGTATATATCGTTTGAGAGAAACAAAGAAAGAGGGAGAAGGAGGAACCAAAATCTGCAACTATATGGTAGAAAAACATAATTCTCCGGAAACCGTCGGTGAACAACCACCACCGTCGTCATCGGAGGCACCACCGTCACGGCGAAGAGGCAGATTGAAACGCCGGTTACAGTCACCATCGAATATCCACAGACGTACTCAACGTCGGTTAATCGGTGAGTTGAATCACTGGAGGAAGGTTTTCGAGTAAGAGATTTTATGTATTATGGATTGAAACTTCTGTTTTGTTCGGTTGCTTGTGGCGGCAGAGACCGCCGTTCGGTAAGGACTCTAAAAAATGTCCCAATTTTACCCGTAAGTGAAAACTCGGACCCCTGAAACCCTACTGCGCATGAAAAACGAAGAAATAAAAATTCTTGGGTTTCAGGCGGGCCGCGCCAAACTTGGGTTGACCGGATAAGTGTTCCGGATCCACGTGTTGACCAGCTGGCATACCTACTCGTGACCAATCAGACCTACGCGTAGAATAGGTGGTTAGGCGGGCCGCGTAAGGTTCGAGCCAAGGTTTACGCGGGCCGCGTGAACCCTAAATTTCACCTATAAATAGCCTAGCTCAGGGGCTTTCATTCTGTGTCGACGAAAACTTTCAAAAACGAAATATTACTGCTCTGTAGTCGAAATTACAATCTCAATTAGTGGGGTGCTGCTACGATACAGGGTATTAACTCGATCGCTGCTACGATTCAATGTCCGATTGATGTAAAACTATCCGATGGATGTTTAAGTGCTGCCCACATTCGGGCCATACTTTGTCATTAGTCGTGAATTCGACGGATGTTTAAGTATAGCACTTTGTCATTCATTGTGAGGGTTTTAGTCTCGTGAGTTATCGTAAATGCTGTATTAGTTACTGACCTAGTTCGTGTGCATTGTTATTTAAATTAGGTTACAAGGCTAATCAGCAGGCTAAGCTCTGTCCACTTAAATCTGCAATGTGAGTTATTCTCTTTTATCCAAAAGTATTTTACAATACTCTATTTTCAAATGTTATAATTACAGGGAGTAAGTCGTGGTTATCTTAAATCACTGGCTAGTGGGGTATTGTGCACATTACTAATTTTTCACGGTTAGGCTAATAAATCCTAACAGTGATAAACGTCACTACTTGGGGTGGGACCCAATAGTGGTATGACCATCGTCACACGGGTGACAAGGTGCCAGATAAAAATAAGATAGAAGCCATTGTAATCGCTCTTATGCTGTAATTGATAACTAATGTGTCATTTTATCAAATTTGAATAACTCGCCAGCATTTCCCCGCTGATAAAATATTTTTAAAACATGTTTCAGGCAACCTGCTGTAAATCAAGGAAACGTGCTACGTAGCACTAACCAGCTTGAAGAGGTGGCTCAGTTAAAATAAATAAACATGTTTTATAAATCAGGGAATTTACTTGTGAAATTCCTCTATTGTAAATTTCGGTGTTTATCCCGCATTATGAATAAAATAATCGGGCATTCCAAGTTTTAAAAAGATCCTGTTGAAAATCTTCCGCTATCGCATCATTTAATAAATACCACGGGTTCCTGTCCCGCGGCTCCTGACCGGGTCAAACCGAGGCTGAGGCCGTGACAGGAAAAGGTGGTATCAGAGCTACCGATTGAGCCACTGATTTAAGCCTATTAAGTATTCAAATATACTTAATTTTCCTAATTGCCATTTTGTGATTATGTGTTTTATTAACTAACTACTTGTTAGTTACAGTATGGGTAAGCAAAAGCTTTCAAATATATATCTTAAATTAGATAGTTCACCAAAAGAAAAGGGAAGTTCATCAAATTCCTCAAGATACTCAGCAGATACTGAGGAGGGAATATTTGTTCGTAAAGCACACTATGAAAAACCAGTTTCCCCTAATAAAAGAAGTTTGATTATTAGAAAAAGCCAAGAGAAAATGAAGAAGTCACAAGAAACCCAGAAAATAGGCAACGACCCACCATGGGAAGATAAATTAGATGAAAAATGGGCAAATCTCTACATGTTAGCTACCATAGCAGTAAATGATAACCTTTAAAATATCAACACCTCGACCCAGTATTAGTATCCATATTATCCATAAGCCCGAAACTTTAATCTATTAAATAAACTACTAGTATATTTCAAAATTTAGTTGTAATAAAAATAAATTATTGTAATAAAAAGAGTTTGTATAATTACTTAGAATTTTCTATGACTATGTGAAAATATTAACTTAAAATTTTGTGTGTTTCTTCATAAATGCTAAACAGCATGAATGAATTATCTGAAGCTCTTAAGAATATCGATCTCTATCCTGTTAATATTGAAGTTTCCAAGGATTTTACCGGTTATTGTGCTGATGTGGAGGAACCTATGGAATTTCAAGATCCACCTCCAGAGAAACCCAAGCCAAAGAAAAGGAGAAGAATTGTGGGCTGGAGGCGTGTACGCAGGAGGAAACCAGTAACTCGAAAAGTTGCCAAAGCAGTTGATCCAATAGATAAAGGAAAAGGAATAGAGGTTGAAGAAAACTCCAAGTAAGAGATTGGAGAAAGCTCCAAGCAAACCAAGGAAATGACATTGCAGGAAGAGCTAGATTTCATACTAGCAAGTTGTGATAACTTTAAGCCTGTCAAGGAAAACCTTTTTACTTATCCTACTGAAACCCAACTTCCAATAAACTTGGAACCAGCCATTCCAGATCCTCTGATCCATACCCAACCTTTAGGACAAATGGACGAATGGTGGACCAATGATTGGCAATTTCAAAACCTTCTCAATAACCCTTATACCTTATTCCCTCAGTTCGACCCAGAACCTGCACCAAACCCACCAATGAGCAATAAGAATTTGGCAGAACTCCGCCATTTTGGCGAAGAGCTAATGGATGCAGGAAATCGAATCCGGGAGGTAGGAGAACAGATCTCCTGGAAATATGATGAGAGGGAGCGTCATTTCTGAAAACGACAACTGATGGGATAATGTGAAATGGTAGAAGCATATGTTTAATAATATAATAATAAACAATAAAACTTATGTAAGGTAATCAGTGTGTACGGAAGCATATTATAATATATAAGAAAAAATGAAAGTCGAGAAATTGACAAATTTTGGATATATTTGTTTATGTGATTATGTGCAATTATTTTGTTATGTTTGGTTAATTCTTATGTGATACTAATTATTTATATAAATTAATTACCAGATGGCACACGCTGGTAATGAACCCGATAATGAAGTTAATCAATCTGAGCATAACAATGAAGATCACTTTCTGAATAGGCAAGATATCGAGAATATCGTTGCTCAGGGGATAGCCAATGCTATTCCAGCAATACTTGCTGCTGCTAGAAATCCAATTGAACCTCAACAAATGATTCCTAGCAAACGCACACACAGTGATAATTTCAGTAATAACATAAACGGAGGCGGCAACCATACTAATAATAATAATGATAATATACGGAAAGCCCCAAATCTAAAAAGAATGAAAGCTGTAATGCCTGGTTGCACTTACAAGGAGTTTCTTGCCTGTAAACCGGCTGAGTTCGCAGGTAACGAAGGGGCAACTGCTGCACTGCGTTGGTTAGAGAAAACCGAGGCAGTAATTACAATAAGTAAATGTGCCGAGGAAGACAAGGTCATGTTCGCGTCACATCTTTTCAAAGAAGGGGCACTAGAATGGTGGAATACGGTACTTCAAGCCAAAGGAAGAAATGTGGCCTATGCCATGAGTTGGGAAGAATTTAAGCAGTTAATAGAAAGAAAATTCTGTCCCGGATATGAAAAGGAACAAATGACAAATAAGTTCCTAAACCACCGGATGGTGGATGTAGACTGTCGAGGGTATACTTCGACATTCTTTGAATATGCGAGAGTAGTACCAACTCTGGCTTTTCCAGAACCGGTGCTTATTTCCCGCTATATTTGGGGATTAATTGGTGAAATCCGTGACATTGTCAAAGCTGCAAGACCACGCACTATTGACGATGCTGTAGAATTCGCCAACACCCTAACTGACAGATTGGTACGCACAAGAGAAGAAACCCGGAGAAAGGAAATAGCCCAAAAGATTACCCAGGGATTCCGTATGGGTAATCGTAGCAATTTCAAGAGAAAAGGGACTGGTCAATTTTCCACTGGTCCATTTTGCAATACCTGCAAAAGAAAGCATTTTAGGAGATGCAAGGGATATTACAATTTCTGCAAAATTTCGGGGCATCAAGAAGAAGATTGCAGGAAGAAGAAAGCAACAGTCTGCTACAACTGTGGAGAATCTGGACATTTCATGCCAGATTGCCCAAAATTGGTCAAACCAGCTGATAACAAAGCTAAACCTACAGAAGGAGCTACCAAGAAGAATGTAAGAGCCTTCCAGTTGACTACTCAGGAAGCAGAATTAATTCCGGACGTGATAGCTTGTACGTTCTTAGTTCACAACGTCTATGCCAAAGTATTATTTGACTCTGGTGTAAACCAAAGTTTTATAAATACTTCATTCTGTCAAGCTCTTAACCTACCATTAACCAACCTTAGCCAAATTTTTACGGTAGAAACGACAGATGGAAATTCTGTTAGAATAGATAAGGTTTTGCAAAATATAAAGATAGAACTCTTAAGTCATAAATTCTCTGCAAACCTGTTACCTATGAATCTAGCCGGATTTGACGTTGTATTAGGAATGGATTGGTTGGTAACCAATCATGCTCGAATTCTTTGTGATAAGAATTCCATAGAAATTCATACACCCACAGGAGAATTAGTGGTGATTACAGGGAATAAGCCACGAAAGCCACTGAAATTCATTTCAGTAATGAAATTGGCCAGTTATTCCAGAAAACAAGAAATGGTGTATATGATTTCAGTAATCATTAACACTAAAGGTAAGGAACTTAAGGAAATTCCAGTAGTATCTGAATATCCAGAAGTATTCCCAGAAGAACTACCAGGATTACCACCTGATAGGGAAGTTGAATTTAGAATTCATCTAATTCCTGGAACTACACCGATAGCCAAGGCACCTTATCGGTTAGCACCCACCGAAATGTTAGAATTGAAAAAGCAATTAGATGAATTACTAAGTAAAGGATTTATACAACCTAGTTCATCCCCGTGGGGAGCTCCAGTATTGTTTGTAAAGAAGAAAGATGGTTCAGTGAGAATGTGTATCGATTATATGGAATTGAATAAGATTACAATTAAGAATCGATACCCATTACCTAGAATTGATGATCTTTTTAATCAACTTCAGGGAGCTTGATATTTTTCTAAGATAGATTTACGCTCCGGATATCATCAATTGAAGGTACAGGAAGAAGACATACCTAAAACTGCTTTCAGAACTAGGTATGGTCATTATGAGTTTACAGTCATGCCCTTCGGACTAACGAATGCACCTGCAGCATTTATGGACATGATGAATAGGATCTGTAAACCATATTTGGATAAATTTGTAATTGTCTTCATCGACGATATACTTATTTATTCCAAAAGTCAGGAGGAGCATTGTCAGCACTTGCACGCACTCTTAACTTTGTTAAGAAAAGAGAAACTCTATGCCAAATTCTCGAAGTGTGAATTTTGGCTACAAGAAGTGCAATTTTTAGGACACATGGTAAATCGCGAAGGTATTCATGTAGATCCTTCTAAAATAGAAGCAATCACCAAATGGAAGGTTCCGCAGTCAGCTATGGAAATTAGAAGTTTTCTAGGATTAGCCGGATATTATAGACGGTTTATTAAGGATTTTATCTAAAATAGCTGTACCATTAACTAAGCTAACCTGTAAAGCAGTTAAGTTTGAATAGGGACCTAAGCAAGAAGAGACCTTTAGGATTTTGAAGCAAAAGCTAACAAATGCTCCAATCTTAGCTTTACCAGAAGCAACAGAGGATTTTGAAGTATACTGTGATGCTTCAAAACTAGGATTAGGATGTGTACTTATGCAACGTAATAAGGTAATTGCGTATGCATCTAGGCAATTGAAAAAGCACGAAGAAAACTATACAACACATGATTTAGAGCTAGGAGCCATAATTTTTGCCCTTAAGATTTGGAGACACTATCTGTATGGAAGTAAGTTTACTGTCTATACAGATCATAAGAGTTTAAAATACATATTTGGGCAAAAAGAATTAAACATGAGGCAAAGGAGATGGATGGAGATCCTAAGTGACTACGACTGTGATATTCAATATCACGAAGGAAAGGCAAATATAGTTGCGGATGCCTTAAGTCATAAGTATCATGAAAAGCAAAGACGAGTTCGTGCTCTCAGATTAAATCTACAGTTAGATTTAATGGAGCAACTGAAGAAGATTCAAGAAACAACAATCAAGGACGATGCTGAAGGAATGAAAGGAAGAATAAAAGAATTAGAACAAGGAAGTGATGGAATTTGGAGATTCCACAAAAGAAGAATTTGGGTACCTAAACAGGGAGAATTAAGAAATAAGATTTTAGAAGAAGCCCATAAATCTAGGTATACCAAGCATCCTGGTAACAATAAAATGTACCAAGATTTAAGAAACAATTTCTGGTGGATAGGAATGAAAAAGGACATAGCTAGAAATGTTTCTAAGTGTCTTACTTGTTCGCAAGTTAAGGCAGAACACCAGAAACCTTCAGGTCTACTACAACAATTAGAAATGCCTGTATGGAAATGGGAACTCATAACAATGGACTTTGTTACTAAGTTACCCAAAACCAGAAAAGGTAATGATGCGATTTGGGTAATTATGGATCGATTAACCAAATCAGCTCATTTTCTACCCATGAAAGAAACCTTTAGCATGGAAATGTTGGCCAAGTTTTATGTAGATGAAGTAGTATCCTTACATGGAGTTCCACTCTCCATTGTATCGGATAGAGATAGTCGTTTCACTTCCCACTTCTGGACAAGTTTCCAAGAAGCAATGGGAACTCGATTAAAGTTAAGCACTGCATATCATCCGCAAACAGATGGGCAAAGTGAAAGGACAATCCAAACTCTGGAAGACATGCTTAGGGCATGTGTAATAGATTTTGGTGGAAATTGGGATGATCACCTACCTTTAATTGAATTCTCCTATAATAATAGTTATCATTCAAGTATCGAAACTGCCCCATTCGAAGCACTGTACGGACGTAAATGTAGAACTCTAGTGTGTTGGGCAGAAATAGGAGAAAGTCAATTATCAGGTCCTGAAATAGTATAAGAAACCACTGATAAGATCACTCAAATTAAGGAAAGATTAAAGACGGATCGAGATCGCCAGAAGAGTTATGCAGACAATAGAAGGAAGCCGTTGGAATTCCAAGTAGGAGACAAAGTACTCTTAAAAGTTTCTCCTTGGAAAGGAGCAGTTCGGTTCGGTAAGAAAGGAAAGCTGAGTCCAAGATATGTAGGACCATTCTCAGTCATCCAACGAATAGGACCAGTTGCTTATCGCTTACAGCTACCAGAAGAGCTAGTTGGGGTACATGATGTATTTCATGTATCCAATCTCAAGAAATGTCTATCAGACGAATCTCTGGTAGTACCTCTTCAAGATGTAGAGGTAAATGAAAAGCTAAAATTTGTTGAGAAGCCACTACAGATAGAAGACAGAAAGGTCAAGTTTCTCAAACATAAAAGACTCGTACTAGTCAAAGTCAAATGGGATTCCAAAAGAGGATCTGAATACACTTGGGAGCTGGAATCGGAGATGAAGCGAAAGTATCCTCACTTATTTCAGTGAATCTCGAGGACGATATTTTAAATAAGGTGGGGAGGATGTAAGGACTCTAAAAAATGTCCAAATTTTACCCGTAAGTGAAAACTCGGACCACTGAAACCCTACTGCGCATGAAAAATGAAGAAATAAAAATTCTTGGGTTTCAGGCGGGCCGCGTAAGCCTTAAGGAAAGCTTACGCGGGCCGCGTCAAACTTGGGTTGACCGGATAAGTGTTCCGGATCCACGTGTTGACCAGCTGGCATACCTACTCGTGACCAATCAGACCTACGCGTAGAATAGGTGGTTAGGCGGGCTGCGTAAGGTTCTTGCCAAGGTTTACGCGGGCCGCGTGAACCCTAAATTTCACCTATAAATAGCCTAGCTCAGGGGCTTTCATTCTGTGTCGATGAAAACTTTCAAAAACGAATTATTACTGCTCTGTAGTCGAAATTACAATCTCAATTAGTGGGGTGCTGCTACAATACAGGGTATTAACTCGATCGCTGCTACGATTCAATGTCCGATTGATGTAAAACTATCCGATGGATGTTTAAGTGCTGCCCACATTCGGGCCATACTTTGTCATTAGTCGTGAACTCGACGGATGTTTAAGTATAGCACTTTGTCATTCATTGTGAGGGTTTTAGTCTCGTGAGTTATCGTAAATGCTGTATTAGTTACTGACCTAGTTCGTGTGCATTGTTATTTAAATTAGGTTACAAGGCAAATCAGTAGGCTAAGCTCTATCCACTTAAATCTGCAATGTGAGTTATTCTCTTTTATCCAAAAGTATTTTACAATACTCCATTTTCAAATGTTATAATTACAGGGAGTAAGTCGTGGTTATCTTAAATCACTGGCTAGTGGGGTATTGTGCACATTACTAATTTTTCACAGTTAGGCTAATAAATCCTAACAGTGATAAACGTCACTACTTGGGGTGGGACCCAATAGTGGTATGACCATCGTCACACGGGTGACAAGGTGCCAGATAAAAATAATATAGAAGCCATTGTAATCGCTCTTATGCTGTAATTGATAACTAATGTGTCATTTTATCAAATTTGAATAAGTCGCCAGCATTTCCCCGCTGATAAAATATTTTTAAAACATGTTTCAGGCAACCTGCTGTGAATCAAGGAAACGTGCTACGTAGCACTAACCAGCTTGAAGAGGTGGCTCAGTTAAAATAAATAAACATGTTTTATAAATCAGGGAATTTACTTGTGAAATTCCTCTATTGTAAATTTCGGGGTTTATCTCGCATTATGAATAAAATAATCGGGCATTCCAAGTTTTAAAAAGATCCTGTTGAAAATCTTCCGCTATCGCATCATTTAATAAATACCACGGGTTCCTGTCCCGCGGCTCCTGACCGGGTCAAACCGAGGCTGAGGCCGTGACAGGAAAAGGTGGTATCAGAGCTACCGATTGAGCCACTGATTTAAGCCTATTAAGTATTCAAATATACTTAATTTTCCTAATTGCCATTTTGTGATTATGTGTTTTATTAACTAACTACTTGTTAGTTACAGTATGGGTAAGCAAATGCTTTCAAATATATATCTTAAATTAGATAGTTCACCAAAAGAAAAGGGAAGTTCATCAAATTCCTCAAGATACTCAGCAGATACTGAGGAGGGAATATTTGTTCGTAAAGCACACTATGAGAAACCAGTTTCCCCTAATAAAAGAAGTTTGATTATTAGAAAAAGCCAAGAGAAAATGAAGAAGTCACAAGTAACCCAGAAAATAGGTAACAACCCACCATGGGAAGATAAATTAGATGAAAAATGGGCAAATCTCTACATGTTAGCTACCATAGCAGTAAATGATAACCTTTAAAATATAAACACCTCGACCCAGTATTAGTATCCATATTATCCATAAGCCCGAAACTTTAATCTATTAAATAAACTACTAGTATATTTCAAAATTTAGTTGTAATAAAAATAAATTATTGTAATAAAAAGAGTTTGTATAATTACTTAGAATTTTCTGTGACTATGTGAAAATATTAACTTAAAATTTTGTGTGTTTCTTCATAAATGCTAAACAACATGAATGAATTATCTGAAGCTCTTAAGAATCTCGATCTCTATCCTGTTAATATTGAAGTTTCCAAGGATTTTACTGGTTATTGTGCTGATGTGGAGGAACCTATGGAATTTCAAGATCCACCTCCAGAGAAACCCAAGCCAAAGAAAAGGAGAAGAATTGTGGGCTGGAGGCGTGTACCCAGGAGGAAACCAGTAACTCGAAAAGTTGCCAAAGCAGTTGATCCAATAGATAAAGGAAAAGGAATAGAGGTTGAAGAAAACTCCAAGCAAGAGATTGGAGAAAGCTCCAAGCAAACCAAGGAAATGACATTGCAGGAAGAGCTAGATTTCATACTAGCAAGTTGTGATAACTTTAAGCCTGTCAAGGAAAACCTTTTTACTTATCCTACTGAAACCCAACTTCCAATAAACTTGGAACCAGCCATTACAGATCCTCTGATCCATACCCAACCTTTAGGACAAATGGACGAATGGTGGACCAATGATTGGCAATTTCAAAACCTTCTCAATAACCCTTATACCTTATTCCCTCAGTTCGACCCAGAACCTGCACCAAACCCACCAATGAGCAATAAGAATTTGGCAGAACTCCGCCATTTTGGCGAAGAGCTAATGGATGCAGGAAATCGAATCCGGGAGGTAGGAGAACAGATCTCCTGGAAATATGATGAGAGGGAGCGTCATTTCTGAAAACGACAACTGATGGGATAATGTGAAATGGTAGAAGCATATGTTTAATAATATAATAATAAACAATAAAACTTATGTAAGGTAATCAGTGTGTACGGAAGCATATTATAATATATAAGAAAAAATGAAAGTCGAGAAATTGACAAATTTTAGATATATTTGTTTATGTGATTATGTGCAATTATTTTGTTATGTTTGGTTAATTCTTATGTGATACTAATTATTTATATAAATTAATTACCAGATGGCACACGCTGGTAATGAACCCGATAATGAAGTTAATCAATCTGAGCATAACAATGAAGATCACTTTCTGAATAGGCAAGATATCGAGAATATCGTTGCTCAGGGGATAGCCAATGTTATTCCAGCAATACTTGCTGCTGCTAGAAATCCAATTGAACCTCAACAAATGATTCCTAGCAAACGCACACACAGTGATAATTTCAGTAATAACATAAACGGAGGCGGCAACCATACTAATAATAATAATGATAATATACAGAAAGCTCCAAATCTAAAAAGAATGAAAGCTGCAATGCTTGGTTGCACTTACAAGGAGTTTCTTGCCTGTAAACCGGCTGAGTTCGCAGGTAACGAAGGGGCAACTGCTGCACTACGTTGGTTAGAGAAAACCGAGGCAGTAATTACAATAAGTAAATGTGCCGAGGAAGACAAGGTCATGTTCGCGTCACATCTTTTCAAAGAAGGGGCACTAGAATGGTGGAATACGGTACTTCAAGCCAAAGGAAGAAATGTGGCCTATGCCATGAGTTGGGAAGAATTTAAGCAGTTAATAGAAAGAAAATTCTGTCCCGGATATGAAAAGGAACAAATGACAAATAAGTTCCTAAACCACCGGATGGTGGATGTAGACTGTCGAGGGTATACTTCGACATTCTTTGAATATGCGAGAGTAGTACCAACTCTGGCTTCGCCAGAACCGGTGCTTATTTCCCGCTATATTTGGGGATTAATTGGTGAAATCCGTGACATTGTCAAAGCTGCAAGACCACGCACTATTGACGATGCTGTAGAATTAGCCAACACCCTAACTGACAGATTGGTACGCACAAGAGAAGAAACCCGGAGAAAGGAAATAGCCCAAAAGATTACCCAGGGATTCCGTATGGGTAATCGTAGCAATTTCAAGAGAAAAGGGACTGGTCAATTTTCCACTGGTCCATTTTGCAATACCTGCAAAAGAAAGCATTTTGGGAGATGCAAGGGATATTGCAATTTCTGCAAAATTCCAGGGCATCAAGAAGAAGATTGCAGGAAGAAGAAAGCAACAGTCTGCTACAACTGTGGAGAATCTGGACATTTCAGGCCAGATTGCCCAAAATTGGTCAAACCAGCTGATAACAAAGCTAAACCTACAGAAGGAGCTACCAAGAAGAATGTAAGAGCCTTCCAGTTGACTACTCAGGAAGCAGAATTAATTCCGGACGTGATAGCTGGTACGTTCTTAGTTCACAACGTCTATGCCAAAGTATTATTTGACTCTGGTGCAAACCAAAGTTTTATAAATACTTCATTCTGTCAAGCTCTTAACCTACCATTAACCAACCTTAGGCAAATTTTTACGGTAGAAACGGCAGATGGAAATTCTGTTAGAATAGAAAAGGTTTTGCAAAATATAAAGATAGAACTCTTAAGTCATAAATTCTCTGCAAACGTGTAACCTATGAATCTAGCCGGATTTGACGTTGTATTAGGAATGGATTGGTTGGTAACCAATCATGCTCGAATTCTTTGTGATAAGAATTCCATAGAAATTCATACACCCACAAGAGAATTAGTGGTGATTACAGGGAATAAGCCACGAAAGCCACTGAAATTCATTTCAGTAATGAAATTGGCCAGTTATTCCAGAAAACAAGAAATGGTGTATATGATTTCAGTAATCATTAACACTAAAGGTAAGGAACTTAAGGAAATTCCAGTAGTATCTGAATATCCAGAAGTATTCCCAGAAGAACTACCAGGATTACCACCTGATAGGGAAGTTGAATTTAGAATTCATCTAATTCTTGGAACTACACCGATAGCCAAGGCACCTTATCGGTTAGCACCCACCGAAATGTTAGAATTGAAAAAGCAATTAGATGATTTACTAAGTAAAGGATTTATACAACCTAGTTCATCCCCGTGGGGAGCTCCAGTATTGTTTGTAAAGAAGAAAGATGGTTCAGTGAGAATGTGTATCGATTATATGGAATTGAATAAGATTACAATTAAGAATCGATACCCATTACCTAGAATTGATGATCTTTTTAATCAACTTCAGGGAGCTAGATATTTTTCTAAGATAGATTTACGCTCCGGATATCATCAATTGAAGGTACAGGAAGAAGACATACCTAAAACTGCTTTCAGAACTAGGTATGGTCATTATGAGTTTACAGTCATGCCCTTCGGACTAACGAATGCACCTGCAGCATTTATGGACATGATGAATAGGATCTGTAAACCATATTTGGATAAATTTGTAATTGTCTTCATCGACGATATACTTATTTATTCCAAAAGTCAGGAGGAGCATTGTCAGCACTTGCACGCACTCTTAACTTTGTTAAGAAAAGAGAAACTCTATGCCAAATTCTCGAAGTGTGAATTTTGGCTACAAGAAGTGCAATTTTTAGGACACATGGTAAATCGCGAAGGTATTCATGTAGATCCTTCTAAAATAGAAGCAATCACCAAATGGAAGGTTCCGCAGTCAGCTATGGAAATTAGAAGTTTTCTAGGATTAGCCGGATATTATAGACGGTTTATTAAGGATTTTATCTAAAATAGCTGTACCATTAACTAAGCTAACCTGTAAAGCAGTTAAGTTTGAATAGGGACCTAAGCAAGAAGAGGCCTTTAGGATTTTGAAGCAAAAGCTAACAAATGCTCAAATCTTAGCTTTACCAGAAGCAACAGAGGATTTTGAAGTATACTGTGATGCTTCAAAACTAGGATTAGGATGTGTACTTATGCAACGTAATAAGGTAATTGTGTATGCATCAAGGCAATTGAAAAAGCACGAAGAAAACTATACAACACATGATTTAGAGCTAGGAGCCATAATTTTTGCCCTTAAGATTTGGAGACACTATCTGTATGGAAGTAAGTTTACTGTCTATACAGATCATAAGAGTTTAAAATACATATTTGGGCAAAAAGAATTAAACATGAGGCAAAGGAGATGGATGGAGATCCTAAGTGACTACGACTGTGATATTCAATATCACGAAGGAAAGGCAAATATAGTTGCGGATGCCTTAAGTCGTAAGTATCATGAAAAGCAAAGACGCGTTCGTGCTCTCAGATTAAATCTACAGTTAGATTTAATGGAGCAACTGAAGAACATTCAAGAAACAGCAATCAAGGACGATGCTGAAGGAATGAAAGGAAGAATAAAAGAATTAGAACAAGGAAGTGATGGAATTTGGAGATTCCACAAAAGAAGAATTTGGGTACCTAAACAGGGAGAATTAAGAAATAAGATTTTAGAAGAAGCCCATAAATCTAGGTATACCATGCATCCCGGTAACAATAAAATGTACCAAGATTTAAGAAACAATTTCTGGTGGATAGGAATGAAAAAGGACATAGCTAGAAATGTTTCTAAGTGTCTTACTTGTTCGCAAGTTAAGGCAGAACACCAGAAACCTTCAGGTCTGCTACAACAATTAGAAATGCCTGTATGGAAATGGGAACTCATAACAATGGACTTTGTTACTAAGTTACCCAAAACCAGAAAAGGTAATGATGCGATTTGGGTAATTGTGGATCGATTAACCAAATCAGCTCATTTTCTACCCATGAAAGAAACCTTTAGCATGGAAAGGTTGGCCAAGTTGTATGTAGATGAAGTAGTATCCTTACATGGAGTTCCACTCTCCATTGTATCGGATAGAGATAGTCGTTTCACTTCCCACTTCTGGACAAGTTTCCAAGAAGCAATGGGAACTCGATTAAAGTTAAGCACTGCATATCATCCGCAAACAGATGGGCAAAGTGAAAGGACAATCCAAACTCTGGAAGACATGCTTAGGGCATATGTAATAGATTTTGGTGGAAATTGGGATGATCACCTACCTTTAATTGAATTCTCCTATAATAATAGTTATCATTCAAGCATCGAAACTGCCCCATTCGAAGCACTGTACGGACGTAAATGTAGAACTCCAGTGTGTTGGGCAGAAATAGGAGAAAGTCAATTATCAGGTCCTGAAATAGTACAAGAAACCACTGATAAGATCACTCAAATTAAGGAAAGATTAAAGACGGCTCGAGATCGCCAGAAGAGTTATGCAGACAATAGAAGGAAGCCGTTGGAATTCCAAGTAGGAGACAAAGTACTCTTAAAAGTTTCTCCTTGGAAAGGAGCAGTTCGGTTCGGTAAGAAAGGAAAGCTGAGTCCAAGATATGTAGGACCATTCTCAGTCATCCAACGAATAGGACCAGTTGCTTATCGCTTACAGCTACCAGAAGAGCTAGTTGGGGTACATGATGTATTTCATGTATCCAATCTCAAGAAATGTCTATCAGACGAATCTCTGGTAGTACCTTTTCAAGATGTAGAGGTAAATGAAAAGCTAAAATTTGTTGAGAAGCCACTACAGATAGAAGACAGAAAGGTCAAGTTTCTCAAACATAAAAGACTCGTACTAGTCAAAGTCAAATGGGATTCCAAAAGAGGATCTGAATACACTTGGGAGCTGGAATCGGAGATGAAGCGAAAGTATCCTCACTTATTTCAGTGAATCTCGAGGACGAGATTTTAAATAAGGTGGGGAGGATGTAAGGACTCTCAAAAATGTCCCAATTTTACCCGTAAGTGAAAACTCGGAGCCCTGAAACCCTACTGCGCATGAAAAACGAAGAAATAAAAATTCTTGGGTTTCAGGCGGGCCGCGTTAGCCTTAAGGAAAGCTTACGCGGGCCGCGTCAAACTTGGGTTGACCGGATAGGTGTTCCGGATCCATGTGTTGACCAGCTGGCATACCTACTCGTGACCAATCAGACCTACGCGTAGAATGGGTGGTTAGGCGGGCCACGTAAGGTTCGAGCCATGGTTTACGCGGGCCGCGTGAACCCTAAATTTCACCTATAAATAGCCTAGCTCAGGGGCTTTCATTCTGTGTCGACGAAAACTTTCAAAAACGAAATATTACTGCTCTGTAGTCGAAATTACAATCTCAATTAGTGGGGTGCTGCTACGATACAGGGTATTAACTCGATCGCTGCTACGATTCAGTGTCCGATTGATGTAAAACTATCCGATGGATGTTTAAGTGCTGCCCACATTCGGGCCATACTTTGTCATTAGTCGTGAATTCGACGGATGTTTAAGTATAGCACTTTGTCATTCATTGTGAGGGTTTTAGTCTCATGAGTTATCGTAAATGCTGTATTAGTTACTGACCTAGTTCGTGTGCATTGTTATTTAAATTAGGTTACAAGGCTAATCAATAGGCTAAGCTCTGTCCACTTAAATCTGCAATGTGAGTTATTCTCTTTTATCCAAAAGTATTTTACAATACTCCATTTTCAAATGTTATAATTACAGGGAGTAAGTCGTGGTTATCTTAAATCACTGGCTAGTGGGGTATTGTGCACATTACTAATTTTTCACGGTTAGGCTAATAAATCCTAACAGTGATAAACGTCACTACTTGGGGTGGGACCCAATAGTGGTATGACCATCGTCACACGGGTGACAAGGCGCCAGATAAAAATAAGATAGAAGCCACTGTAATCGCTCTTATGCTGTAATTGATAACTAATGTGTCATTTTATCAAATTTGAATAACTCGCCAGCATTTCCCCGCTGATAAAATATTTTTAAAACATGTTTCAGGCAACTTGCTGTAAATCAAGGAAACGTGCTACGGAGCACTAACCAGCTTGAAGAGGTGGCTCAGTTAAAATAAATAAACATGTTTTATAAATCAGGGAATTTACTTGTGAAATTCCTCTATTGTAAATTTTGGGGTTTATCCCGCATTATGAATAAAATAATCGGGCATTCCAAGTTTTAAAAAGATCCTGTTGAAAATCTTCCGCTGTCGCATCATTTAATAAATACCACGGGTTCCTGTCCCGCGGCTCCTGACCGGGTCAAACCGAGGCTGAGGCCGTGACACGTTGGTTGAAGAGTACAACAATTTTGGATCTTATTTCTATATGATAAGAACTATAAACCCTACTTCTATTCTAAAATGCACAAAAATAAGGCTATTTTGAGTATTCAAAAATCCAGATCTAAAAACATATGTCTTGTGTTCCAAAGGATGAAATCTATAATCTAATTTACAAAAATATTTGGAAATTGTCGGTAAAATGCCGCCGTATAAAACAGAGGGGATGAAAAACCCTTTTCAATAACCAGTGTGTAATTTTTTTTAATTTGTGATCCATCCTTTGGAGATGCATTAATAACAGGGAAAAGTGAACACTGAGCAGAGATTATGAATATGCGTACTAGGATTCAAAGTGCTGAATATGTTTTTGTTCGAATCTGTCTGGTTGAAGATTGCCAGAAATCCCAGTGGAGAGTCAAAGTGATGATAACGTGTTATGAAATAAGTAAAAATATGAGAAGTCCATTTATTTCATTCATAAATATGCCTATATATACAAAAGATGTAGTCAATAGATATAATAGAAACGTAACAACCTAGGAGAAGAATCAGGAGGATATATCTGAATTTATAACACTTTTATATTTTAAATTTTATACTTATTACTTAAATGAATAATATTTTTATTTCCTTTCAAATTTTAAAATTATATACACATTTTAGTCGTTTAATTTTCAGCTAATTTGACCTTTCTTTGATATCTTGTGTTCATTATTTTAAAAAGAAAAACCGAATACCCAACTATGTTTAACTTTTTTTCTCAATGGTTTATTACAAATTGTGTTGAAAATGTAGTTGTATTAAAATAAAATACTTTTGTTTTCTATTGTAGGCTATACATGTGTTGGTAATGTATTATTATGGTAATGAACCGCAACAATTTCGACCAAACAATATTAGTTCCAATATTATTGAAACAAGTACTGGTATTCTTTAGCTTTTGGTTTTTGATGGATTTAAAGCAATGCATCGATATCCTTTGGGGATAGCACGATTTTATATTTTGGGTTTTTCTCTTTTACTTGCTATAGCGAGGGCCAATACCGTAATGAACTAAACCAATATCGACCGACATCATTTCCCATCACACGAAGTACCCCACTAGTTTTAATATATATATATGTGTGTATATATATATAGGGAGCCGCTAAAATAGAAACCATCCCCAGTTGTAAGAACCCCGAGAACCACTCTCAACCAATCAGAATAAGGGGTATTTTAGTCATTTACTCTAAATGTCAAATCTCTCTCTCTCTCTCTCTTGCGTTTAAAGTCACCAGACTTTTTGTCATATCTCATCTCTCTCTCTTAAATTTGAAAACTCTCATCTCTCTTAAAATCATTCATCCCTACCTTCTCTCTAAACTAAATGCAGACCACTATTCACCCCTAACCTATCTTCAAACCATAACCCACCACCATATTTCATCATCTCTGATCCCCCCTGTAAACCCCCCAACACCCCCTGTTTCTCGATTTAACGGTCGGCCACCACCATCGTAAATCCTCACCGCCGTCGCTCCGACACACCACCTCTTTCCCCGTAAATCCTCACCACCATCATCCACCTCGTGGCCAGAGCCACTACCGACGAGGAGGAGAGGAGTGGAGGTGGAGTCGGTTTGAGGCTGGGGCGTGGTCGCCGGTGTCTGAGAAGCCGATTCAGAGGGGGGAGAATGATGGTGAGAGAACTAGGGGTCGGGGTACTTGTCGGACAACAAAAATGGAGGGGCACCGGAAAACCTTACTCCGGTCGCCGTCTCCGGTGGATGCCGCCACCGCACAGGGGTGGGTGGGTGGGTGGGCGGTACCCTTGTGGGACTCCTGTAAGATCTTTTGTAAGATTTTTCATGTGATGACTTACGTGAAGCTAATGTTTCCACTTTAGGTTTTGATAAATCTAAAGTCACTTGTTTTCGTTGCAGGGAAAAAGGACACTTCAAGAGGGAGTGCAAAAACCGCGAAGCAAGTGGAGCTCAAAATCCATTCAACAACAACAACGATTACTACCGGAAGGCCATTTATCATCAACTTGCACAACAACAACAAGAACCACAAGTGGCACATGGTAGAAAAGTTATTGAGGAATCTTCAAAGAGAGCTTGTATGGTGAATCAGGATGATCAAGAGCCAACAAAAAGTTTCAGTTGGGACAAATATATTTCAGCTGATAATAAAGCATGTCTGATAAACCAAGATGATGAAAAGTTACCTGAAGGGTTTAACTGGGAAGGTTTTAATTGGGATGATTATGATCCTAACAAAACTTCAAATCACAAAGCCTTTATTGCTCGTATTGAAGAAGATAGTGATGATGATGATAGAGAGTATTATGCAAGAAGAATGGAAGCTGATTTGAAATTGATAGCAGAGAGTGATAGTGATGACGATAAAGCTAAAAAGAAAAAGAAAAAGGTCAAAACACCAGTTAGCAGTGATGATGAGGAAGTTCCAGTGATCAGAAGGAAGGTAAAGGAAGTTCCGAAGTTCAAATTTGATGAAGAAGTTGATGCAAAGAAAAGTCCGGTGGTTTGTGAAAACTGTGAAGCTGTAAAGAAACAGAACAGTACATTGATGAACAATATGAATAGGCTGAAGGAGTCTTACGATGTTCTGAACAAAGCAATGAATCAGTACAATCAATCAAGCGAAGAACAAGCAACAGCAATGAAGACACTTCAAGGAGCTTTTATGATAAAGCAGAAAGTGGATGGCGATTTGAAGTGATTCGATATTGGTTGTCATTTTTTGTGTATAGTTTGTTTTCAAATTTCTTTTAAATGTGTTTGCATTTTAGGGGGAGTAAGATTTTCAGAAAATCCAAAAACATTTGAAAATTTGAAAAAGTAAAAAACATGATAAAATGAAAAATGAGTTTTTGTGTCAAAGAAGAGGAAATGATAGTACATCAATGGACTATCACAGCATGCTAAAGAATTGGAAAGTCAAATGTGATAAACGGTCTCACTGATGATGTGTCAGTAGGTTTTTGCACATTTAGTAGATTGTGACGAGATATAAACCTAAATTCAAACTTACTTATATCATGGGGAACATCTCTCAGATATATGGGTAACCCCCGAAATCTTGTTTGAAAGGTCCCTCTTTCTGAGATACTAGGTCTTTATGCTCAGTGATATCTGGGGTATTATCCCGGGACTTCTGATTTTGTGGAAGCAATGGCCTAGTCGCCGGAGAATACTTTACGCTTGCTTGAAATATAGCCTACCCTCAGCATAAAAATGATGAAACATTGCAAAATGATAATCATGTGCTGTTGAAACAAAAGATCCTCTAAAGGGGACACACCAAAAGTCGAAGCCGTCATCTCTCTGCTGAATGAAAGTTCTGACCTGAGCTCTCACGGTTCTTTGCAATTTAACCCCTTACAGATATCATCTATGGTATACTCACCTGTAAGACTGAATATTGGGATCTGGATACGGGAGTATATTCTGAGGTGGGACACGCGATTAAGTTTAAGTGCTTAAAACATTAATCTCGTATCTCGAAATAGTTGAAATTTGTGTGAGAATTTAAGTGGATCAGTATACTGACAATCTAAGTGAATCGTTTAGAACTTAAAATGTTTAAAAGCTTAATGATGTTGGTGATTTGTCTCAAAATCTGATATGATCCTCTTACACAAACTCACAAAAATATTGTTTGTAAATATTTCTTTTCTGCATTTCTTTCATTAAAAAAATCAAAAAGATTTTCAGTGTGTTTTAGTATAAATTTTGAAAAATACAAAAAGATTTTCGACAACTGGTGTTGGAAAGCTGATGTTCAAAATTCCAAGTGCTAAACATGATGAACAATTGGGTTGGGAGAGTTGGTTTTGAAATAAAAATTATGATAAATAAATCTACCCAAAAGTAAGTTCTTGATGATTAAACGATGTCTGCATGTGGTATATAAATTTGTCAAATTGTTAAATTTGTCAAATTGTTAAATTTGTGAAATTTATTTTGAGGTAGAGATTTGTGCAGGTAATGATAGAGTCAGGAATCGATCTTGAACTTGTGGAAAGAGCATAGAGCCAGGTTGCGATTCTGGAAGAAAGAGAAGAGAGAAGATTTGAGGATACTTACAGTGTCAGATACTTCAAAGAGTTCGTGAAGACTGATAAAGATTGAAGATGCGAAGACTCGACACTTAAGACTCGTCAACATTCTAGGGGGAGTCTATTGTTCATTTTTGCCTTTTCTTCCGACCCCCCCCCAAAATACCGTTCTGATTCTTTCGAGTGTGTCTAGCACTTGCATCGGCGCTTTAAAAAGTGAAAAGTAATAAGTAGGAAGAGAATTAAGTACCGACTCTAGGAGGGTTATTCTTCCACCATACGACAATTGTTTAGCTTTCCATATTGAGAGTCGATTCCTGAATATGTCTATTACCGGTCTCCAATTCCGAACAAGATTCATATTAGCTCCGACAGGTAGTCCTAAATGCATAAACGGAAAAACTCCCTTTTTACATTTAACAGTTATCGCCATGTTTTGAACTGTCTGATCACTTACCCCAACCCCATAGATACTGCACTTTGAAAGATTTACTTTTAACCCCGACACTAAATAAAAGCATCAGAGTATTCTGCGAAGATTTAAAACATTGGAGAGAGAACATTCTCCAAGGAACACTACGTCATCGGCATAAATAAAATGTGATAAATAAGGGCCATGGTTTGTGCACCGAATACCCTTGAACACATCCACAGCCATGGCCTTTTTTCATGATTCCAGTTTGAGCTTCCATGGCAAGTACAAACAAGAATGGGGATAGTGGATCCCCTTGATGCAGGCCGTGGGTAAATTCGAACTCCATCGTTGGGGAAACATTGACTAATACCGAGGCCTTAGCCGAATGGAGGATCGCCATGATCCAACCTCTCCACCGATTCGGGAACTGCATTTGAGTCATTATTGAATCAAGAAATAGCCAATTGACAGAATCATAAGCTTTATTAATGTCGATTTTGAAGAACATGCCACTTTTTTTGGATTTCTTAAGCCAACCCATGATCTCATTTAGCATAAGTGGTCCGTCCATGATACTTCTCCCAGCTAAGAAAGCCGATTGTTCCACCGAAAATAACTTCCCAATCACCCTCTTTAGGCAATTCACCAAAACTTTTGAAATGACTTTATTAATAACACCAATCAAACTAATCGGGCGGAAATCCGAAGGCTTAACCGGGTCTTTAATCTTGGGGATTAAAGCGATAAACGAGGACGTGCAACATTTGTTTAAAGACCCCTCCGAGCAAAACCGGTTAAACAACCCTTGGAACTCGTTCTGTAGCTTCGGCCAACACCTTTTGATAAATTTAAAATTAAATCCATCTGGCCCCGGTGCGTGATCACCCTCACACTCCCAAATAGCTTCTTTAATCTCGGTAAGTGAGAATGGGTTTTCGAGCATGGCGGCATCCAACACATAAATTGTTGCCAAATTTGGACACACTATCTTAGGCCGATTACTCGTCGGTTCCGTAAACTGACTATGGAAGAAGTCAAAGAATATTTCTTTTATAGCCGCCGGGTTTGTTATTCAATTGTCATCCACCATCAGCCCACAAAAGTTAAACCTTGCTGCATGAATCTTGTTGCATCGTTAACCGTCCCAAAACTGAATTTAATTAAAAATATACACTAATTCTCGATTCTCAAAACCAGATCACTAGAACCCCAAAAATAAACAGAATTAGCGATTGTAGCCATAAATTGGAATGAATGGAGTAATCAAAATATCAGCCACGTTCATCCTAGTTACCAGAGCTACAAATCACAAAACCCGCAATCTATCTGTGAAGGAATAAATGCACCACCATCAAACTCATCTAATTCTGGAAACCCTAGAAATGGAGCGCCAGCGCCACATGTCGGTTAGCATTGGTGGATGGAGACAGAGGTTTCAGATAGCTGAATTGGGGAATTCAGTAGCGGCAAAATGGTGAATCAATGGGTTGAAGATGAGATGCCGTAAGATTTGGAGAACTGTAGTTGTGACTCCTTCTATAACTATGACTGTGGTCCGCGACGTCGAGGTGGAGACGCAGTTCGCGAGTAACTTCATTCAAGAACACAACGTAAATGAAATAAGAAAACCATCAATTGAAAGCATAAAACATTGAAACAAATTAAGTAAATAAATATACCAAAAGAAATAGAAGCAGCAGTGACTGAGAGGTGAAATAGATGAAAAGAGACAATCGTACAGAGTTTGAGGGTGGTGGCACTTGTAGAGAATATCATGCATTTAACTTGACTGGGAACCTCAAGGGGGCGACGCTTTGAACAAATGATATGACAAAGGCTATATCTCTAATGATCTTATCAGTTCAAATATATCTAAAACTTCTACTCTAAGGAGAAGGAAACCTCCCCAAACCTCTTCTCTTTTCCCCTAATGGCATCAAACAATTCAACCGTCACCTTCATTTACAAACAAAAACAGTCACAGACATCTTAACACCCATAAATAAATGTTTTTTTTAATTCCAAAATTAGTTGATTATTGTGTATTCTTGGCCTATTCTTCCAAAGGATCACAAAGGGTATCGTACATCCAGTCCATCACCCTGCACCATACTGGTTATAACTTCCCATGAATGCAGTCGCGAAATGTGTTGGGACAAGATACAGAGTAATTACATGTGGTACCACCTGCGGTATCCCGTCTATAAGGTGGAATACCAAGCCTGACTAGAAAAGCATAACCATGATTGAATATCCATATCTTGAAGCTTTATTGTTTAATGAAAAAGAAAAGAAAAGAAAAGAAAAGGGTTCCAACCAGCATAAGGGGAAAGGGTATTGTAGATATGATGAGCGGCATGGAGTCACTTGTATAGAGATTTCATATCATGCAACTCTTTGCGGATCCAGTAGATGCCAAACTCAACAAAAAGTAAATAAAGACCTAAGTACACATGAATATGTTTATTTTCTATGATCAAACATTATTAAGTATTATGATAATAAGTCGGGTCAAGTTACCTTCAATCTTTGACCATCGAGAGCAACATCTATATCATGAAAGCAACACCTGCCTGTCCACCCCAACCTTTTCAAGGAACTCAAAGTTAGCTAACACTGCAACAATACAAAACTTAATAAGTGTGTTTCTAAGTTGTTCATTTGTTTCATAACATCAGATGTTTGATTTGCATAATTAACATCTCATGTTTATCCCATAAAAAGCCTGACTTATGGTTTTTCATAAACATTAACATAATTAACAATGGTGGCAAATTTACCATACTCAATTACAAATGGGTTGATTCCGCTTATGTTTTTATTAACGGGTTAAAATTAGAAAAAAAGTAGCTTAAAAGGATATCTGTTGAGAGTCACTCGAAAGGTATTTCAACTGCATATAACCTCCAGAATCACGTTGTTGCAAAAATGAGATTAATATTGTAATAAAAAGGTTGACTAACAAAGCTTGTGACCTGACCCGACCTGAACCATAACAAAATTTACCCATACACAACGCTCCCGACATGCTACCTTGCTACCTCTAAATGAAAAATATACATAACTACTCTAAATCACCAATCCCTACCAACATTGCATACAGAGTAGTTTTGTTATGTAGAAATTATGCAAATAAATAGCCTTCCTTTTTTAATTTTTCAACAGTTGATAAACATTGTTTTGGTTAATGAAAAGTATTCATCATACCTTATAAATGACCAATCTAACTCCATTAAGTTGGTGAATGCTTAACTTTATTTGAGATCCAAACAACTATAGGGCATGTGGCCAATTTTCTGGTTAATATCTTTTGGTATCATTCAATCGCTTAGAGCACCCACAATAGCTGGCCTCAAAACCATGGCCATGTAAGCAGCCTTTCAAAACCGGCAAACCAACTAAAAACACCTTCTCCTCCCTAGATGACAAAACTCATCTGAACTCATCCTTTTAGTGACAAAGCCACTTTTTATGGTACAAATCATCTCTTTTTATATAGAGATACATGATTTGTACACCATCAACATACATATCATATATTGCACATAGCTTTTGCTGAATTTTAGTGGTGTACAAAAACAATTTATCATATGCAACAAACAAAATTGAGGTGTACCTTAGTGCATCCAACACACCACCGATATAGGCATGCAAGAACTCTACCCTCGGAGTGTCCGCCATTGTTTCATTACGGGATTCTACTTGGCCTGTCAAAAAATCTTTCTTTATTTAGTTATTTTTTTCACTTTTTAGTGAAACAGATCCTTTTCACTTATGTGGTCCTAACTAAAAGTAGGATATAACATAAGATGAAATAATGTTAAGACTTTATAAGTAACTCATTTGATGTATATGCCATTTTCATGGATGTAAATAGGAGGATTTCCATATTCTTCCGTCAGATAGTTAAGTAGCTTTTGCAGGTCCAATGGAGCCACCTCAAACTGAGATACAGATACATATGCGTATATTATCCATATATATATATATATATATATAGTGGGGATCTTACGGAAAGTGTGTTTTTCCTAGAAAGTCTAGGAAGCGATCTGGGCCATCCAATGGGTGTGTTTAACGGTTGAGATCATCTTGGTGGCATTTTGGTAATATGTGTTTCTTAAAAATAGGATTATTTAATTAATCAGGGGTAGATATGTCATTTATCTTGTTTTAAATATGGAAATAATTGTTATTCCATAACCACCCCACATTTCTTGCATTTTTTTTTTCTCTCTCTCTCTCCCTTTCTTGCAATTAATCAGGGGGAGATATGTCATTTAACTTGTTTTAAATATGTAAAACACAGCGTATGAATCTGCTTGTTAAAACATAACTGTATGAATCTGAATGCTAAAACACAACTGTATGAATCTCCTTGCTGTTAAAACACAACTGTGTGAATCTGAATGCTAAAACACAACTATATGTATCTGCTTGCTGTTAAAACACAACTGTATGAATCTGCTTGCTGTTAAAACACAACTGTATGAATTTGCTTGATATTAAAACACAACTGCATGAATCTGAATGCTAAAACACAACTGTATGAATCTGCCTGCTGTTAAAACACAACTGTATGAATCTGAATGCTAAAACACAACTGTATGAATCTGCTTGCTGTTAAAACACAAATGTATGAATCTGAATGCTAAAGCACAACTGTATGAATCTGCTTGCTGTTAAAACACAACATCAAGAACATTCTGGTTGTTTCCAGACATAATTAAAAATCGATACAGACCATATAATAGTAAACAGAAAAAGAAGTGTATTTGCCATATCCGCAATCAAGAATTGTGTTTGAAGCCATAACTATCTCTCACGTAAAAAATGATTTACGAATAAAGTTGATCAAGATCGTGAAAGGAACGAATGAGAATTTGATTGAGATTTACGTCTGGTAGTAATTGCCAAATCAAGGAAAATTGTCCAAGTGTTGAAATTACAAGTCACCTGGTCGAATAGTCGTTCGATCGGATGGTGGTCCGATCGGACGGCTATCCGTTTGAGCAACCTGCTTCGTTTTAAGAACTTGTAAAATCAATTAAGTTAAGGGTTTTGCGGTTTAACCGAGACGGTGTGATGACGTGTTAAACAATGGAAACCACACCAAGTTTACCTCATCCCCTCGGACGGGAATCACCCCATTCGGTCATACTGTTCTTGGTGGAGTTTCATGTTCAACCTATGAATCGGTCGTCTCTTTGATAGAAATCCATTCTCAGATCGGTTCTCCACTAGAGAATGAGTAGAGAATCCGAACGAGCTCAGATTCTATCGGTTTTGAGTAAAAGTGAAGAATTGTTTGAAGAAAAGTTTGAAGCACTTGAAAATGGTTTAGATTTAGATGAAGACGGTGTAGAATCATGTAGAAATCTGTTAGATTCGAACCATTCTTGCTGGAATGAAGTCATTCTTTGAAGTTCATATGAATTCATGATGACGTCACCCTTCAACAGCCCGAAATCAGGTGATTTGATGGTTAAAAGTTGTGATTCGATGGTGAAATTGGTGAGAATGTATGTATTGATGATGAAAGTACAAGATTTGAGGAGAAAACTTACAAGAATCGCGAGAAATCGGGAGAAAAGTGGCTGAGAGTGCATTGGGTCGGAGGGAGTTGTCACATCAATGAATAGTTGATGTGATAGTGGGGTATTTATAGTGTGAGCATGAGAAAGGCGGTGCAAAGGTTGGATGGATCGGACGGCCCTTCGATCGGATGGACATCCGATCGGATGACCACTCGATGGAACGGCGCGTGCGAGTTAGTTTTCGACTTCCATTTCGTGCGTTGAGCGTTGCGTTTAAGGGAGTTGCGATTAAGCGATGCGATGGTTTTAAACAATAGTTACACAAATAACATAACTAACACATAACATAAAAGTACAACTTAGTTTTCGGGTCCGCGATGGGATTGCGTTACGATTGCGTTTACGAATACCACCCTTAACATAAATAAACATGCACAAGTAACACATAATAGCGCACACACATATAACAATCAAATACTTACGATTCGAGTTGCGATAGCGATAGCGATGAAGTAGCATTTAATTAGAATAGTGTTTAGTTATCTTTATCGCATTGTTACTTCTGCTAGTAGTAATTCGTAGTTGGATATCACTCATCACCATAACGATTATCGAGTTTCGAGAGTACAAGTAATAGTTAAGCCAGAAATGACAGATCTGATTAGCAATCTTTTCTTCCTTTGACTTTGACTTTGATTTGTACTTTGACTTCAAAAGTCGGGTTATTATAGCCTCCCCTACTTTAGGGAATTTCATCCCGAAATTAAGGCACAGCGTAACGAATAGTTGTGGATACTTTGCCTTCATACACTTTCGAGTTCCTAGGTGAACTCGGCGCCGCATTTGCCTTCCCAACGAACCTTCACTATGGGAATGCGTGAGCGTCGGAGCTTCTTGGTTTCTCGGTCCATGATCTCGACTGACTTTTCCACGAAATGTAATGTTTCGTCCACTTGTAGATCCTCAAGAGGTACATGTAAATTCTGCTCGGCTAGACACTTTTTGAGGTTCGAAACATGGAAAGTCGGATGGACGTTGCTGAGTTCCTCCGGTAAATCGAGTCTGTAGGCCACTTTGCCAATTCTTTCCAGAATCTTAAAGGGTCCAACATATCGAGGCGCGAGCTTTCCTTTCTTGCCGAATCGGATCACTCCCTTCCAAGGTGAAACCATTAGGAGTACGTGATCACCCACTTCGAACTCAAGGGGCTTGCGGCGTTTATCGGCGTAACTCTTTTGACGACTCCAAGCTTTCAATAGATTGTCTCGGATTTGGAGGATCTTGTCAGTCATTTCTTGCAATAACTCATGCCCGGTAATTTACGCATCTCCGATCTCGTGCCATACAATAGGCGATCAACATTTTCTTCCATATAATGCCTCAAATGGTGCCATTTGAATGCTAGAGTGATAACTGTTGTACGAGAATTCGAAAAGGTAAGTGCGAGTCCTAATTACCACCAAAATCTATGACACACGAGCGAAGCATGTCATCAAAGGTGCGAATCATGCGTTCAGTCTGACCGTCGGTCTGGGGATCGAAAGCAGTACTAAGGTTGAGAGTAGTACTGAGTGCAGACTGAAAATTTTCCCAAAGGCGCGAGGTAAACCGACCATCACGGTCAGAGATGATGTCACGAGGTGTCCCATGTCGACAAATAACTTCGTCGGTATAGATCCGTGCTAATCATTCTACCTTAAAGTCTTCGCGTATCGGCAGAAAAAGAGCAGATTTAGTAAGACGATCAACGATAACCCAGATGCTATCGTGACCTGATGGCGTGCGTGGAAGTTTTGTAATAAAGTTCATAGCTATACTCTCCCACTTCCACATAGGGATCTCGGGTTGTACGAGTAAGCCAGAGGGGCGTTGATGTTCGGCCTTGACTTTTGAACAAGTCAGGCACTTCAAGACATAGAGAGCAATATCCTTCTTCATTCCAGGCTACCAGTACCTGGATCGGAGGTCCTGGTACATCTTGTCGGCACCTGGATGAATCGAGTATTGAGATTTGTGGGCTTCGGTCATCAAGATATCCCTGAGGTTGTTGTGATTTAGAATCCAAATACGGTCACAATAATGAAAGATACCATTTGGTTTATTCACTAGTTGACTTTTGGATCCAAGTATTTGTTTTTCTTTTGCGGCATTCTCAAGAAAAACAGTGTGTTGAGCATCACGAATAAGAGCTTCGAGGTCGTTTTGGGCTTGAATGTTACGAACGCTATGCAAATAGCTTCGTCGACTAAGGGCATCGGCAATGACATTTGCTTTGCCTGGGTGTTATTTAATCTCACAATCGTAGTCGTTGAGAAGTTCAACCCATCTGCATTGGCGCATATTCAGCTCTTTCTGGCTCAAGATGTGTTGTAGGCTCTTATGATCTGTGAAGACCGTACACTTGGTACCATAAAGGTAGTGTCGCCAAATCTTGAGTGCAAAGACAACTGCACCTATTCGAGGTCGTGGGTTGTATAGTTCTTCTCGTGGACCTTGAGTTGGCGAGACGCATACGCGATAACCTTGTCTCGTTGCATAAGAACACAACCGAGACCGAGGTTAGAGGCATCACAATAGACTACAAAGTCGTCGTTTCCATCGGGCAACACGAGTACAGGCGCATTGCAAATTATGTGCTTGAGATTTTGAAAGGCAATCTCTTGTTCAGTTCCCCAAACAAAAGATTTGTCCTTATGCGTTAGGGAAGTAAGCGGAACAGCGATCTTAGAGAAATCAGCGATGAATCGGCGGTAATAGCCTGCCAATCCAAGAAAAGAACAAACTTCGGACGGTGATTTCGGTGTAACCCAGCTCTTAACTGCTTTGATTTTTGTGGGGTCGACGTGTATACCTTGACTATTGACGAAGTGACCGAGGAATTGAACCTCCTCTAGCCAAAATTCACACTTGAAGAACTTGGCATAGACTCGATTCCCTTGGAGTAATTCGAGAACCAAACGTAGACGTTGCGCATGTTCGGCTTTTGATTTCGAATAGATAAGGATATCATCGATAAACACGATGACGAAGCGGTCGAGAAAGGGCTTACACATGCGATTCCTCAAATCCATAAAAACCGCAGGTGCATTGGTAAGACCAAAGGGCATAACGACGAATTCATAATGGCCGTATCGACTGAGGAATGCAGTTTTAGGTATATCTTCCTCCTGAATTCGTAACTGATGGTAACCTGAGCATAGATCGATCTTCGAGAAACACGTAGCGCCTTGCAATTGATCAAATAAATCATCGATTCGGGGCAGGGGATAGCGATTCTTGATAGTTAGCTTATTGAGTTCCCTATAATCGATGCACATCCAGAACGATCCGTCCTTCTTTTGACGAAAAGGACAGGTGCACCCCAAGGAGAGGTGCTAGGGCTAATGAAGCCTTTATCAAGCAATTCCTGGAGTTTACTCGAAAGTTCGCGCATTTCAGACGGAGCGAGGTGATAAGGAGCTTTAGCAACAGGATTAGCTCCAGGAATGAGGTCGATTCAAAAATCGATATCACGAGACGGCGGTAAACCAGGTAAATCGTCAGGGAAGACATTAGGAAAATCACGAACCACAGGCACCTTTTCCATTGTCTTCTCTTTCTTTTCCTTCTCCGCTACTACGATGTGTGCTAAGAAAGCCTTGTATTGTTTTCGGAGATACTTGCTTGCTTGTATGACTGACATGAGTTTTAGTTCCTTCGATGTTACTTCACCATAAACACAAAGTTGGTCGCCATTAGCAAAAGAGAATCGAATCATCTTATCAAAGCAAACGACTTCAGCACGATTTTCACAAAGAAAATCCATGCCTACTATGATATCGAAACTACCAAGCTGCATCGGAATAAGATCTATCGGGAAAACATGATTGTTGAGTTCAAGAGTACAATCAATGAGAATAGAATTAACAGTGACGGTTCTTCCAGTGGCAATTGCTACGTCGAACGTCGTTGGGAGGTTAGCGCGTTTACGTTTTAGGAGCCTTTCGAATTCTAACGACACAAAACAGTTATCGGCTCCAGTATCTAATAAACACGAAGCATAAATAACGTTGACAAGAATCGTACCATTGACAACATTGTTGTCGGCTTGAGCATGGCGGACATTAATGTTGAATGTTCGGCAGCAGGCTGCTGGTTGTGCTGGTGCTGCTGCTGTTGATGTTGATGTTGTTGCTGCGCTGGTTGCTGCTGCGGCTCTTGCTTTACCACTCTGTTCGGGCAGACATTTGCAAAGTGGTTAGGGTCACCACATGCATAGCAGACTCTTGCGTGGGCAGCGGGAGCAGGAGCTGCTTGTTGACCCTGAGGAGCGGGAAGAGGAGCTGGCAGTGTAAGAGGAGCTTGAACTTGAGCTTGACGGGGACCAGTACAGCAGTTGGCAGTAAAGTGGCCGTAAAGGTTGCAGTGAACACAAAATCGGCATGCGATCCCAACAGGATGATGATAAGTACAAGTAGGGCACAGTGGGTGGGGACCGGTGTATGCACGTTTTGCAGGAGGTGCATTGGTCACGGGTGCTGCTACTTGGCGGTTCTGGTTCTGGGGTTGAGCAGGGACAGCATTGAGAGGAGCGATAGTAGCTGCACAGTTCTTGTTGTTGTTGTTCTTGCTCTTGCGGCATGAAGACTTGGAAGGTTGAGGTGCGGCGGTTTCGGGAACGGGAGGAGTAGTGACTTGGTGGAGACTTTTGGTGGTGTTCTTGAAGTAACCAGCCCTAACTCGCTTGTCATTGATTTCTGCAGCGAGTAGGTAAGTCTCTTCGATGGTGGTCGTTTTGGAGGCTTGCACAAAATCAGCAACGCAATCATGTAAAGCGCGAATATATTTCTTGATTGTGATGTCGGGAGTTGAGACTTGGCCGGGACAGATGATGCTTAGCTGCTTAAAGCGAGCAGTTAGTGCATTGTCGCCACCTTCTTGCTTAATGTTCCAAAACTCGTCCTCCAGCTTCTGAAGCTCGTGCGAGGGACATAACACTTTCATCATAAGTTCCTTCAATTCCTCCCATGAAAGCCCATAGGCTGCGTCGTTACCTCGCCTGTTTCTTTCGGCAGTCCACCAATCCAGAGCTCTGGACTGAAAAACGCCAGTTGCGTTGACAGTGCGGAGGTTATCAGGATAACCGCTTTGGCGAAGAGTGACTTCAATTGAGTCGAACCATTGAAACATGGCGCTGGGTCCGTCTTCACCGGTGAAGTCTTTGGGGCCGCAGGCCTTAAACTGTGTCACACCCCGATATTTCCACGTTTGACCGGTTGGACCGGTGGGCCCGGTGGGGGAGTATCGTGACGCGGTTGGCAACGTTACAGTCAAACAACACAATATTTAATATGCACAGCGGAAGCAAATGAAAGATATATTTCAACCGAATATAATATTGTAATATCAAGTATCACTTCAGTCGAAAGTTTATCCACAGGTGGATTAAAATAAATTGGAAACAGTAATTCAACATACTTTAGGCATCTTAAGCTTGCGAGACTCTTTATTGATGCTAGGAGTAGACAGCCTATTTCGCGTAGTACCTGCAGTTAATCTTTTTGGGAAAATACGTCAGTTTACACAGGTAAATACAATTAACTGACTCATTTTAAAAATGATTAAAAATTGATTTGGATGCACGTGGCATAAATATTTTTATAACTTGGGATAATTATTTAAATGTATAAACTTGTAAAAGGATTACATGTTCCTTATGCGTTCAGTAGCCTGGTTCGTGCCGGGTTAAAGATCAATAGACACACCACATTATTTATTTATGCACTGACGGGTGTACGCCTACACCCCGCGCTTAGGTCGTGGCCATTTCGTAAAATGATGCCAAGGATATCCGGGACATGGTCATTAACCTCCTAAAGGCGTTAAGCAAACAAAAAATATTTAAACGGGTCATTTCGATAATACTTAACCACCAATCGATTAAGGTCGAATGCCCGACCAAGCGGTATTTTATATACCGTACCCCAAGCCCGTATAAGGGAAAATAAGTTAAAAGTATTTACCTTTGCAAGTATAATTCACAAACAGCAAATGCAAGTAGCTTTTACTGGGTCTCCTATTCTGGAACAAAGGTTTATAATAACCTATTAGAATCCTAACGTCCTTTAGTTAAGCTTAAGCTTAGACCGGTTAGTTTTAAAGATACGGTTCGTACGCACGATTAAGCGAAGACCGGGATAGAATGTGATTTAGACCCGACAAGTTTGAAGACTTGCTTAATATGGGTGTATTATACACATTCTGGATTTTGAGATAAAAACGATAAGGTTTAACCCGTAGGGGCATTTTGGTAATTTCACATAAACCGAAAAGCTCAAAACTGAAGTCTGAGTTAAAAAAATTTTGCTTAATGTTAAAATATTATAATTTACCTAAAATATCAGTAGGTATCAACCTTTGTATGTTTAAAATAGTTTTAGTACATACTATGCGTTAAAAACGCTTAAAAAGGCGATTAGAAGCCGTTTCCGGGTTCTATATAGAAAGCTGATATTTTTATTATCCCAGAAGGTTTAAAATAATTTATTTATCATATGAAATCAGTAGCAAAAGGTTTGGGGTCAAAAAGATATGTAAAACTCCTTTTATAGCCCAAAAGGGCAAAACCGACAATTACCGAATTAAGCTTATAACTCTAAGTTATGCTTAGCCTAAAATTAATTAAAAATCTTCAAGAATCCCAAAATAATATATTACATCAGTGGGTAAAGAGTTTGATAATAAAAAGTGGGTTTAAATAGGCTATATGCTAATTATGTCGTTTAATCGCTAAAGAAGCTTTCTAATTACGCTAATGAGCATAACTCTCAATCTACACCTCAAACTGATGTCAAATTTTGGGTGCAAGTTTATAATTTAGTAACTAAGGTTTCTACTCTTTTACATTTTTAAAAATCATGTTTTATGGTGAAAAGGGCATAATAGTCAACATATAGGCAATTAACGGAATCATGCATATTAATTGGATAATGTTGGGATTGAACCCTATCAGAGGAACAGATAATTAAAGCCAAAACTGGATCAGAGTAGTGGATCCAGAATAAGCAGACGATTACAGTTAGTTCATGAAAATCTCTCCCCTTGAAAGTGGTTTCATATCTGCTGACCTCCTATCTGCTGATCTTATTAAGTGCTGACCTACAACTGCTGCTTTGCATCTACTAACCAATTGTCAAAGACTGATGGAAGACCAAAGCTCTGCTGACTCAATCTACTGCCTTGAGTCAAGTACCGCTGATCCGGACAGGCACTGCTGGGTTCACAGCAGTGGAAGGATGCAGCAGCTGTTTAAATGTCTTTTATGTAAAGAAATGTAATAGCAGTAGTTAGTACATCAGTGTTTGTATAGATCAGAGGTTAGAGTTTGTTAGGAGGTTAGATGTCACTTTCATGGTGACGTCAGCTAAGATGCTCAGTGGTTTGCAAGTGCCTATAAATAGTTCAGTACTTTGTACTGTTCTATTAGCTCTTTCACCACATCGTCTTCTTTGCACGAACAAACTACTGAGCTCTGGCTGAGGGGGAGTTTGCATTCATTCATCAATCATTGTAATCGTTGTTGAAACAAATTCAATATTTCGATTCATTGTGTAAAGATGTTTGATTAAAGTATTACTCTCGTTTGATTGTATGCAAAGTTTGTTTTCATCTTAATTCCGCTGCACAACTCTTTCATTTCCATCTTAATTTCAAACGAAAATACAATCAGAAACAAACTCAGATCCAACAATTGGTATCAGAGCTTAGACAGTCAAATTTGATCTAACAATCATTTTGACGTAAATAGTTCAGCTCATAACAGTTGATACTGATCGTTTGTTCGTCCGTTGAAAAACAGAGCAAGGATTAATCACCATTAAAGTAGATTTCTCAGTGTCTGTAAAACAACAAGAACGACGTCACAATCTCAGGATGATAAAAACAACATCGGCTCGCTTTTTAAACCACCTATGCTAAAAAGAAATGAGTACAACATCTGGCAGAGGAGGATGGGTCACATCCTCGCTCAACAAAGCACAGGTTGTTGGAGGTCTGTCATTTATGGTCCCCATGTTCCTTCAGTGCCAAGCGCTGAAGATGCTAAAAAGTTCGTTCCAAAACCAGTTGAAAATTATACCGAAACCGACTTTCAAAAGATCGAACTAGATGCTAAGGCTTTTAGCATCATAGCATCAGCGCTGCCCAATGAGATATATGCTGGACTGTTACACTGTAACAGTGCCAAAGAGTTATGGGACGCACTTAAGGAACAGTTTGGTGGAACCGAGGAAGTCATAGAAAACAATAGGGAAATCCTGAACCAACAGTATGAAACATTTTGCTACGTTAAAGGTGAATCACTAACGCAACAATTTGAGCGTTTCAGTTGTCTCATCAGTGAACTGAGGCTTGTTAACACTACCTTTACAAACTCAACTCAAAATAGCAGGTTCCTCAGGTCACTGCCAGAAGAATGGGACACCATAGCTTTTGTCACCCGAAACTCACCTGAATTCAAGGATCTGACCTTGACCCAACTCCACGGTCGACTCCTGACTTAAGAAAGGGAGTTGAACCAGAAAAGGAGGTTACAAGAGTCAGGAAAAGTTACCGATGATTACACTTTCGGTAATACTGCTCTTCTGGGTCAAGAAGAATCTGGGAGCAGTGGTAAGGATCAGGGTTATGATCACGTCATTGACATAACTGCTGGTGCAAATTTTAACAACCCTGATCCTCACTCTGCAAGTTATGCATTCACTGCAAACGAAAACCAGATGTCAGATAATCTAAGCTTTGAACTCAATGATTTACAACATTTCGATCCCACTGACTTAGAGGAAATGGACATCCTGCACCAACTGGCTTTGCTAAGTGTTAGAACTAGCAAATTTTACAAGAGAACAGGGCGAAAATTCCCAGGTTTGCATGGGAATCTAAGGGTTGGGTTGGATAAATCGAAAATCAAGTGCTACAAGTGTAATAGGTTGGGACATTTCGCTAGGGAATGTAGGAGTCAAACTACTGGTCCCATAATTACTCATCCTAGCTCAAATCCTAGACCTCAAAACCAAAGCACTGTGCACTATGCCCAGTATACCCCAGCAGCTCAAGTGAACACTGCTCACTATGCTGCTGCCCCTGTGCCAGTACACTATGTCCAAACTACTGTTCCACAAATCCAATATGTTCAAACCCCTGCTCCCCAGGTACAAGTGCAAACTGTTGCACCTCAAACCACTGCTCCAGCAACAGCACAACCAGATCAACAAAGTTTTTTCACTCAAGGGTTTGTTGACTGGAGCAGTATGCCTGATGATCTTAGTGATGAAAATTTTGCACTCTATGCTTCTAATGATTCTTCACATGATGAGTTTTGTTTGATGGCATTAGAGTCAATACAGGAGGGGGTTGAAACTGAGGAGGAACAGCAGTGCTTTGAAACAGTGGAAGAGGTGACTGAAGCAGTGGTTACTGCTGTGGCTGGTGAACTACTGTTGGGAGAAAGTTCAGGTACCCTGATTGAACCAATGACAGATCCATGGTCCGTAGAGGACAAAGAAGAAGAGAAAGAAGAAAAGGCTGGTGAAAAGAAGGTGAAAGCTGATGATGAAGAAGATCATCAATGTGATTGTGCAATGATGGCAGCTGCCAAGGTATCTCCTCAAGTTCTTGAAAAACTGTGTTCTGACAATTGCATAATTGCTTTTGCTAACATTAAAGAGGTGAATGAAAACCTTCGGGATAAAATCTTGACTGATGAGGTTAAATTTGAGAAGTCTTTAAAAGAACTTAAAAACAAATTGACCGAAAAGGAAAAAGAGATCAGCTGTTTAAAAGAAGAGCAAAGCATAACCAAAACCCAACTTCAAACTATGGTAGAAAAATACCAAGTTTGCAAAAAGGAGTTGGAATCCACCCGGATTACTTGTGAAAGATGGGTGGAATCCTGCAGAGGATATGAGGTTATGCTTGAAAAACAGAGAAAAAGCAATGTGAAATTTGGGGTTGGCTATAGAAAACATGATGATGAAAACACTGCTTTTGAAAAATCTGTTCAAACCACTGAGGTAACCACTGAGTTCATCCCCACAAACAAGAATGGCCAAGAAGTGAAAATCACTGACAAACTTGGTAACAAAATCACACTTGACAGACCAATGGAATCCTCTACTTTTGAGGAGCTTGAAGAATACCAGTTTAAACCAAAATGGTCTGATGAGTGTGACATTCTTGAAAATTTCAAGCCAATGGACTTTACATCAACTGATGGTGTCAAGGCTCCAAAAGCTAAAGTCATACCTCTCAAGGACATCCCAGCAGTGGTTAAAACCTCTGCTGCAAAGGAGTCTGAAAAGAGAAAGAAGAAAGAAAAAATTGATAACTTGTTTTGTGAATTCTGTTAGAAAAGGAATCATCTAACAAAAGATTGTTTCCACTTAAAAGCTTATGATTTAAACAGAACAAGTGTCATTGTTTCAGCTGAAGGTTGCATTGTCTGTGGTAAAACAAACCACAAAACTCAAGCATGTGTGTATCTCAAAAACTTTGATGTGAAAAAGAATGAGTACATTGCTAAAACATCCTTGAGTCCATCATCATCATCAACATCTGTCAAATTCACCAAGAAATAACCACTGTTTGTGCCAGTTCAAACAGCTGTTACAAAACAGCTGAACCAAACATCTGTCAAAAGAGATGTTCAGGTTACTGATGCACCCCCTGCCAATCAGTTCAGGAAAGGCATAGAAAAACAGTCTTACCAAAGGATTCCTCACGTTTATGAGACCTACAAAAGGCCCTCTAAACCCAAAGTGAACAGGCATCCTTTTGGTTACCAGCAGATGATTGGTCAGGACACACAACAGTGGTTAGAGAAACACTGTCCTAAAACAGTTCAAACTCCTGACCTAACCACTGTCCACCATTCTGCATCCATCCCAGACACTGTTGAGACCCCATCCAAAGCCTTGTTGGCTTTGGAGACCTTAATGAACTAATCCGTTTACTTCATGTGCAGGGAGCTTCTGCATGCTTTGATAGTCTTTGGTATGTAGATAGTGGAGGCTCCAGGCACATGACAGGATGTAAAGCCCTCCTCAAAGACTTTAAAATCCATGGAGGGGGTGATATATCCTTTGGGAATAATAGTAAAGGGAAAGTTCTGGGGTCTGGAACAGTGCAATCTGGAAATGTAAAATTTGAAAATGTCAATCTAATAGACAATCTAAAATTCAACCTTCTGAGTGTGTCCCAAATGAGTGACAAGGGATTTGGGTCATTCTTCACAAAAGACTGTTGTAGGATTGTTGGACCAGAAATGGTCAAAAAGATTGAAGCAATAATCAAAACTGGTCAAACTAAACTTGTTGCTCAAAGAAGTGGCAATGTTTATGTTGTTGACATGTCAAAAGAGTGTCCCAGAGCTGATGCCTGTCTGTTCTCAGCTGCCTCTAACAAAGAGACAGAACTTTGGCACAGAAGACTGGGGCACACAAATCTTAAGACAATCACAGAAATTTCAAAAAATGGTTTGGTAAGAGGCCTACCACAAAAATTGTTTTCATGCCCTGAACATTGCATTTCCTGTTTAAAAGGAAAACAACATAAAAGTTCTTTCAAGTCCATTGAAGAGTCCAAAACAACCCAGTGTTTGCAAATGCTACACATGGATTTGTTTGGCCCAGTTCAAGTCATGAGCCTCAAAAAGAAAAGATATTGTTTGGTTATTGTTGATGACTTTTCTAGGTTTACATGGACTTTCTTTTTACACTCAAAAGATGAGACTGCAGGCATTTTGCAAGACTTTGTAACACAGGTTGAAAAGCAATTTGACCTTCCAGTGAAAAGCTTCAGGAGTGACAATGGCACAGAATTCAAAAATAGGGAGTTGGATGCCTTCTGTGTGAAGAAAGGGATTGTAAGGCAGTACAGCATCCCTAGAACACCAGAACAGAATGGGGTAGTGGAAAGGAAGAACAGAACTCTGATTGAGGCTGCCAGAACCATGCTTGCAGATTCAGGTTTGCCACTAACTTTCTGGGCAGAGGTAGTAAACACTGCTTGCTATGTTCAGAACAAAGTTTTAATAAACCCCAGGCACAAAAAGACTGCCTATGAAATTCTGTATAAAATTAAACCACTGATTTCATACTTCAAGGTGTTTGGCTGCCCATGCTTTATTTTGAACTTAAAAGATTCCATTTCAAAATTTGCAGCCAAAATTGATTGTGGTTATCATCTGGGATACTCAACCACTGCCAAGGCCTACAAAGTGTTCAATACACGGACCAAGGCAGTGGAGGAGACTTTGAATGTTAAGTTCAATGAACTTTCATCAATGAAAATCCCAGCAAACCCTGCAGATCTGTTTGATCTTGAAAAATTTACTTTTGAAAATACTGCTGTCAAGACTAACAGTGCAGGTCCATCAGAGGATACAACATCAGACTATGGGTATGAAATCATCATCCCTCAAAGGTCTGCCACAAAGGGAAAAGCACCAGCTGTTCAAAACAGTTGTCAAAGCTCAACCACTGCTACCTCAACAGTTGTTGACCAAAGTAGCCCATCAACCACTGCTTCCACATCCTCAAACACTGCTGACAAAAGTCCTCAAACAGTGGATAAAAGTCAGCAGTTGTCCACTTCATTACCTCCTATTCCACCACCTTTTGAAGCCACTGCTGGATCATCAAAGTCCCCAGCAGTGGTTAGCTCAGATGATACACATTTGCATCCTTCACCAACCAATGCCATCATACCATACCAAGGAGATTTAATCTTCTTGCGATCTCATCCACCTGATCAAATTATTGGCAACATAAATGAAGGGGTGCTCACAAGAAGCCAAACCCAAAACATTTGTCTTTTTGCTGGTTTTCTATCACTCCATTAGCCAGTCAAGTACCAAGAGGCACTGAAAGACAACAGCTGGGTAGAAGCCATGCAAGAGGAGCTCCAACAGTTTAAAAGACAACAAGTATAGGAGCTTGTACCACTGCGAGAAGAGGTTAGTCCCATTGGCACAAAGTGGGTCTTCAAGAACAAAACTGATGAAAGGGGTATTGTTGTCAAGAATAAAGCCAGGCTTGTGGTTCAAGGTTACAGACAGGAAGAGGGGATTGATTATGATGAAACATTTGCCCCTGTTGCAAGATTGGAAGCCATTAGACTGTTCCTGGCCTTTGCTGTCAACCACAATATGAAGGTGTTTCAAATGGATATCAAAAGTGCTTTCCTCTATGGTACAATTCAAGAAGAGGTATATGTTTGTCAACCTCCAGGTTTTGAGGATCCATTTTATCCAGATCATGTCTACAGGCTGAACAAAGCCTTGTATGGCCTGAAACAAGCACCAAGGGCCTGGTATGAAACTCTTTCCAACTTCCTACTCTCAAATGGTTTCAAAAGAGGTACCATTGATAAAACATTGTTCTTAAAATGGAGAGGGAAGGATTTAATGATTGTCCAGATTTATGTGGATGACATTATTTTTGGAAGCACATGTAACTCAATGTGTGAAGAGTTTAGAGAACTCATGACAGCAGAGTTTGAAATGAGTGCAATGGGTGAGCTGCAATGCTTTCTTGGTCTCCAAGTCCAACAATTACAAAATGGAACTTTCATTCATCAAAGCAAATATGCTAAAGAACTTTTAACCAAATTTGATATGAATGATTGTAAACCATGCAGCACACCCATGGCAACAAATAAGCTGGTCATGTCCGATGAAAAGGATGAGCTGATTGACCAAACACTTTATAGAAGCATGATTGGGTCTTTATTGTACCTAACTGCATCTAGACCAGACATCATGTTTGCAACATGTGTCTGTGCAAGAAGTCAATCAGCTCCCAGAAAATCAAATCTCATTGCTGTAAAAAGGATCTTCAGATACATAAAAGGTGCTCCCACACTTGGTATCTGGTATCCAGCTAATGGGAACATCAAGCTTTCAGGTTTCTCAGATAGTGACTTTGCTGGATGTCACATCACAAGGAAGTCCACATCAGGAGGGTGCCAGTTTTTAGGTGATTGCTTAGTTTCATGGCAAAGCAAAAAGCAAGCAGCTGTTTCAACATCCACTGCTGAAGCTGAATACATTGCTGCTGCAAGCTGTACAGCCCAACTCTTGTGGCTTCAAAATCAGTTACTGGATTTTGGTATCACTGCCTTAAAGACACCACTCATGTTGGATAGCCAGGCAGCAGAAAATATCATCAAAAATCCAGTTTCTCATTCAACCACCAAACAATCGACATCAGACATCACTTTGTGAGGGATTGCTATGAAAAAGGTTTGATTTCTCTGCCTCATGTCCCAACTAAAGATCAGCTGGCAGATGTGCTCACAAAAGCACTTGATACAGCCACTTTTGAAAGCTTGGTCTCTAGAATTGGGATGCTGAACATGGAATAACAAGCAACATCTTGTTTTTCTATGAATAAAAGCAACAAAATGTTTTCAGAAAATCAAAACTCCATCCTTAAAAATAGCTAAAAATGATATTTTTCATTAAAATCCTTAAAAGTCTGCCATTAAGCACTGATTGTTCAAAAGTCTGCTCTAATTCAAAAGTCTGTCCACTACTGAAAGTCAACCCCTGCTCTCTCATTCCTTTGATAAACTCTGTTGTTCAAAAGCAGTGTCTTATCCACTGATATACTATCCACTGATAGTGAAAATCATCCACTGCTTCCATACCACTGCCTTCATCAGTCACTTTCACAAAAGTACTGTCCTTCACTTTCACCAGGGGTTGTCACGTGGGCAGTACATATTGGTCAGACTTTTTGTAATGGATGCCACCTCAGCATTCACTTTCTTCCCTATAAAATCCCCCACTCACCACCAAAACAGGGTTTTACTGTCGAATTGAATTCTTAAAAATTCTCTTCTCAAAGCAGTTTTTTCTTCTCATCTCTCACAAATTTCTTCGATCATTCATCTTCAAAATGACAAAATCGAAGTCATCTTCAAAACCCTCCTCTAAATCATCTTCGAAAACAGCCTCTCAAAAGGCAATCTCCACTGAAATTCCACATAAACCATCTCACAATCTCTTGGGTCTTCTCACAAAACCAGGAACCACAAATGTTTTCAATTCCATCATTGATATCATGGCAAAATCAAAGTACAAAACTTTGTTCACCGCCGATGCACCAATCTATTTGGCGACCCAAAGGGAGTTCTGGAAGAATGCAACCCTTGAAAAACAAGGAGACACTGCAACCACCATAAACTCTTCTATAAAGGGTAAAACTGTCCAAATCACGCCTCAATCCATTTCAGAGGTCTTTCAACTCGATAATCAAGAAGGTAAAATATCTTTCACTAAAAACGAGTTGCAAACTGACTTCATTGAGAGAGGGTATGAAGCCACAATGATGAAGAAAATTACCTTAGAAAAAGGTTATTTTCCTTCTGCAACCAGATTTTTATTTCATACCCTCCTACTTTGTGTTTCAAATAAAACCACTTCTTTCAATGAAATCCCTTTAAAGATTCAAAATCTGGGATATGCTATTCTTCAAGGAGAAAATTTTAACTATTCTCAGGAAATTTTTAAAGATTTGGTTAATAATGTTGAAACAAAATCATTCTTACTGTTTCCAAGGTTTTTAAGTTACTATTTTTCAAAGAAATTCAGTAAGGATGATTTAGCTGTAATAAACCAAGGTGATTCTACTCAAATAAACAGTTTAACAACTGAAACTTTTTCAAGAATGTTAGCACCTTGCAAAACACAAGCAGAGGTGCCTAAGCAGATTTTAGCAGTTACAACTGCTCCTCAGGTATCTGCTGCTGAGCCCACTGCTCAAGGTGATCAAAGCAGCAGTACAACTGTTTTGAAACCCACACCTAAAATTACCAAAAAGCCAACAAAAAGAAAAACACAAAAACCCCCCAAAACCATCAAAAAGGCATCTCTGGAGGATGAGATACCAGAGCTCCTGCCAGTGACAACACAAAAGTCACACGAAACCACTGCTGCTACTTCCTCACAGCAGTTGGTACAAATATCTCAACCCATAACCGAAACTCCTCATGCTTCTTCACAAAAAGAACAGGTTATACAAATAGGGTCTCCACATCATGATGCTCTGGAAACACTCGTTTCTATCATCCACAGCTCAATACCCGGGGCAAATCCACTTTCTACACCACCCTTCACATCCACAATTCCCCCACCAACTAAACTATTGTTGGATGCAATTGATTTGAACCAGGCATTAACCAGTCCTTCTCAATCACCTATTAATGAGAATATGCCTCAACCACTGACTGGGTCTGCTGTATCAATCCTTGCTAACCCACCAACACAACCTGAGGAGGTTAGACCCCTTGAGTTACAAGTAACTCTTGGTGGTATTCCAAGTGAAGCAGCCACTACAATTGTTACACCCACTGGGTTACATTTGGACAGTGGTTACATTAATAAGACTTCCTTGGAGGCAATTCCTTTTATAGCACCTCTGCCAACCACCAGTGGATTTATCTATCCTACTAGCAACATCAAAAGGTTATCAAGTGTTGAAGGAAGAAGACCCCAGTACCAAGAAAAAGGGGCATCAGTGGTTAATGTTTGGAGTATACTCCCTACATCTACCACTGATCAAACCACTGCTAGTGGGAAATCAGATGATCCCATTAAATTGGGTGATGATTTAAAGTACCAGAAATTGACGGATCGCATTGAAAAACTTGATAACTCTGTTGCAGAACTCAAAGATATGCTACAATAGGTGTTACAAGTACAAAAGGTACAATCAACTGCTATTCCACCTCAAGCACCTGCTCCACAAAGGGCACCTGCTACAAATGAGCTCTGGAACTTGTTTCAACCTTTTCTCCATCAACAAGCACAATTAGCAGATCAGCAACATGAGAAACATGTCCAACAGCTGAGAAATGCAATGGAGTCAAGGTTCAAAAACACTCAGGCTGATTTAAAGGCTCTCAAAACTTAGATCCTGCAAACCACTGGCACTGCTCCTCCAACAGTACTTTTCATTGATCAACTCCCAGAAGATAATGCCAAAAAGGGGGAGAAAATTCAGGAGTGGAAGAAGAAAGGAATAGATGATGGTCTATACATTGAACCTGAAAAGGATGCTATGACCAGAAAAATTCCTATGCCAGATGGTAGTAAGAAGGTTGATGCTACTCAAGAAGCACTTGATGAAGGAGTAGCAAGTGTAAAAAGAGATAGAATGGCAAAGGATGTTTCAAGGTGGAATGAGGAGAAAAGAGCTTTCATGGAGCTGTATGAGCAGGGTTGTTCTGGTTCTAAAGATTCTAAAAATCCGAAGACAAAAAGAAAACCTAAGTCCACCTCATCCAGATTTCCAAAGCCTCCAAAACCACCATCCAAAAGCCATCAGCATAAAATCTCCACTCAAACAGCTGTTGTAACTCCTGCTGTATCAACTACTGCTGGTACTTCAGTGGTTTCAACATCTGTTCTCACTTCAACACACACTACTTCAACACACACCACAATTACTACATTACCATCACCACTGTCACCACCAAAAACAATCTCACCACCACTTCCACATGCTGACAAAGAGCAGAAGACAACAGATGTTATAACATCTGCTGTAATGGCAACAGTGGTTGAAACACCAGTTGTTTCAACAGCTGTTAGTCAGACACAAACCACTGTCACTCAATCTACTACCACTGTTCCATCTCAAACATCATCAGTCTCTCCTAAACCAAAAAGGAGAAGGCTAATTTTAAAAGATGATGACACATCTCCATCACCAACATCTTCAAAATCCCAATCACTTGTCACTATTCCAAAACCCATACCTCTCTCTTCAGCTCAAATTGTAAAACCACTACCTCCTGCTGGTGTCTCATTTCCTCTAGAACTCATTGCAGTAAGGGAAGAAATAAAATCCTTTTATTATGAGGATGATCCAGCCAAAAGGAGTTTGCCATCAATTGCAGAATATCCCAGGCCAAATAATATTGAAGAATACTTGAAACTCAAGGCCAAACAGGCAGAGGATATTGCAATCAAAAACAGAAAAGGGAAATCTGATAGAGGATTTCAACAAAACTATCAGTTTTTACTCTCACAGGTCAATGCTATGGAGCGTTTTACTAAAAATGTATGTCAGAAAATTTCAGAAAGGGCAGATGAGTCCTTAAGGAAAGACTACATTGAAAACATCATGACCTACAAGAAATACAAGGGGGAGAAACACATGTACAAGAACTGGACCATTCCTGAGCTTGAAAAAGAAGCAGCCAGGATTCAAGACATGATCAAAAATAAGGTCAAGCAGACTCCTCCTGAAAAATTCAAACAATTTGAAGCTGAGAAGATGTTAGAGTTGAGGAGAATGAAAGAGGATCTGATTGCACTACGTCAAAAAAGGCCTACTGCCACACCAAAAAAGTGTGACCATACGCCTTTCGCCACACTTTTTTTTCCAGCTCAAGTGTGACCAAAGGTCGAGTCATTGTAGGTATCATACGACCACATTCACGTTTAGTGGCCGTAGAAACCTAAATGTGTGGCGAAAGGGTACCACTATTTCTTGGTGGAATCAAGCATTTCGTACACTTGTGTGGCTAAAGGGTAGCAAGGGTCACATGAATTTACTGTAAGTGTGGCCGTTTCTATTATATAGTCACTTAAAACTTTGTTTTAGCCACATGAATTAAAAAACACGTGGCTAAATGGTATCAATCGCCACATCAATTAAAAAAAAGGTTGTTGTAATCAAGCAAATGGTCCATTAAGTGTGGCTAAATAGTATCAATTGTCACATGATTATACTATAAGTGTGTTATTTCTATTATATAGCCACATGAATTTACCGTAAGTGTGACCGTTTCTAATATATAGTCACTAAAAAGTTTATTTTAGCCACATCAATAAAAAAAAAAGTGTGGCAAAAAGGTTGTTGTAATTAAGCAAATGATCCATTAAGTGTGGCTAAATAATATTAAAGGTCACATTAATTTACTATAAATTTGATCATTTATAGTATATAGTCACATGAATATTCGTGTAATTATTCATTTTATTTTCAATTTTTTATAAAATAAAAACCGAAGTAAACATGAAAAAATGTAAAAACAAATGATATTAACAATAATAACCCAAAATCCATACATAAGTATTCAATTTAAATACTAATTAAAAACAGAAACTTCTAATCAAAACCTATCTATAAAAGTTACAAAGGGAAATGACTATGTATGTAAACTAAAAACTGTTTCTAGGTTATTTTCTTCAAATCCATATACTCACTACTTTTCGACTTAAAGAACTACAGATATGCATCCATGGGATGGGGGCCACCTTGTTGCTGTTGTGGTGGGGAGTAAACTTGTATCTAGTTGCCGGTCCTGATGTCTCTTAACCCATCCACAATAGCTTGTTGTTGGCATGCAATACCCAAACAAGAGAGGTATTTGGACTTAGCCTCACATTCAGCTCTCTTGCTTTATAGATTTTTTTAGCTTTCTCAGTAGCAACCACCGTTAGAGGGTGCTTCAAAGATCATGCTTGCAAATACCCTCTTGCATCCAGATATAAATATCACTTTCTCAGCTAAAACCACTATTGGATGACACACCACCCCTTCCTGCTGTATTACTATCTACACATTCCAATTCCAACGTCAATGGTTTCAAGGACTAAACCAAGTATTTAAATAGTTATATAACACATAAATTGAACCAAAAGTATATTACATTTTTATTTAATCAGCCTACTTTGAAAAACAATTATCATCAAACAAATTACCCGTTAACCTTGTCTTTGTCAAAGTGGCCAAACTAGTCTATAATAAAGTTCGCCTTTTTGGTGATTGACCCGATATTTAGTCATGAAATAAGATGCAATAACCTATGTAAAACATACCTGGCCACAACTCCACAAGCTCATGTAAAACTCTCTCTTGTGTTTTTCTTCGTATTTACCTACAATCATACACAAGAATATATAATAAAAAAAAAAAAAACAATAGAACAAGCTTATAAAATTTCAGCTTTGTTTTTTTCAACAAAGAGAACAAAGTACTAACCTCCATAAGATTCATTCCATCATTAACAGTAGCTTCTTCAGGCTATAAATATAAGTTAAAACCTTAAACATTGAATAAGATTCATTTAAGCAAATGTGCAAATGTACAAACAATTGTATGATAGTACCTTATCAACTGGTGTGTTCTGTATTCGCATCTTGTTAAGAATTTTACACCTTCTTAACTTCTTTGGTGACAGAGATCACAAGAGCAGGTTCGCCCCTGCCCTCTAGTGATCTATGACTCCCCACCCTCAATAGTCATTACTAAATAGGAACTTATCAGAACAAGCTGCAGATGACTTAATATCATAGTGCCTATAACATTTACATAGGAACTAACCTCCAACACAAGCATCATGCAGAGGAATTCCACCGTCTTCATCCTTAGCCTCCACTGAAGCTCTCCTTTCTAACAATAGCTACATGAAAGAAAAAACATGGTTAAACTAGTAAAACAATCAAACCTTTTCCGCTCTCACACTTGTTCAATTAAGCATTTTAATTACTATCAAATAGCTGAAATGCGTCATAACAGTTACATAAAGAGTATTTTTGAGGGTTTTCAATTGTTATTGATGGGCGAAGAGGAACCTTTTGGATCAAAACTTCTCCAAAATGTAAAACCACAAACTCACAAACATTTATTTTGGAATAGAGTATACATTTGTTCTCCCTAAACTCACTTGGATGCAAGACAGATGACCATAGAGACAGGTAAGTTGAAGGGCGGAATCTCCATCCTCAACTAGTTCATCAATGTTGCCACCATCCAATTAGTCTATATTCATTGAAAAAGTAAAGCAAACAGAACATCACAAAAGTGTCACATTGATGCAATGAGGAACCAAAAGGTCTTTATTTGTCCAAAAAATATGGGGGTGCAACTAGTCATCAATTGATGCAATAATTTTTTAAACAAACAGTCTCAACCGTTCTACAAATTATGCCACGACCAACCTATATAGTTCACTAGATTTCTGTATAATCAAGCTTATGCGACTAACGTAACAGACATAAGTAGACGTTTTAAGAGAATCCCACTTCAATATAACACATGCATACACAGTCTTCAACTTTTCCACTTTTAAACAACCATTTTAGCAAACAAATTGGCTTCTTAACATGTGAATACATACCTGGTACCTTACAAAAGTTATAATTTCCATACAAACACAAATGCTAGAAAAATATAGTGACAGATGCTCTTCTTCATGAAGTTAATTCAATTCTAATAATAATAACAACTTTTGAATTTAACCTACACCTGCAATGTTAATTATCATCACCGTCATTCTACAAACATATTCATTCAAATTGCACATAATTTCATACCTAAACTTTCAAATCCATAACAAACCAAAAGACAAACAAATCGAACAACAATAGTCCAATCATTATATTTGTTATTAAAAAGTGATAATCACTTGTTTATTCGAATGTTAAGTGAAACTTTTAATATAAAATCATAATAATTTTAGATATCTCAATACTTAAGTATATATTCGATCATATATAGCACCTCATAAATTTTGAGTGATACATTTTCATGTTGGTCAAAGTATACAAAAAAATGACAAAAATTGTTTATCAATTTAATAAAATAGAACCTTTTTACCTTTTTGAACAATCTGGTTTAATTAATCAATTGCAACCACTACATGAATCAATCATCTGAAGGTAAATCAAACCTTTTTGAACAATCTGCTTGACGAAGTCCTTTAACATTGACGTGCAAGGCGGTGGCGGCGGCGGCGGCCACGTCGCGAAGTTGCGGTGACGAGTTTGCGAAGCTGCGGCGAGGTATTGCACATGTCCTCGTTGAAATCCGAGTGGATGTCTTTGTTCCGGCATGCCCATCTTGGTTGATTTGGGTATTGAGTTCAATTATTTAGGGAATTTTGTTGCGGAGGGAAGATGGGGAAAGAGAGGGTTTTGAGTTCAGTTATTTGGGAATTTTTGGAGTAGAGGGAGTATTTGGGAAATCTTATCTAAGCGGGAAAGACAAAAATTTTGAAGATGTTTTAGTGAAATCTTTGGTGGATAATAAACAATAATCTTAAAGCTGGAAACACAAAAATTTTGAAGATGTTTTAGACTATGCGTAGTCGTTGGGGTGAATATGCCCCACCCTAGGGCGTTTTGAGCCATGTGTCAGTCCAGTCAATAATGGGGCATTATTGGTGTTTTTACAAAAAGGGTGTAGTGGGGGTGTGGGGATTGTGGGGCATTATGTTTGTAATAAAATAAATAAATAAAACATTTAAAAAATCTTATTGGCCAAAAAATGGAAGCTCAAATGTGATTGGCCAAGAAATCCCCCCACCAGCGTGATTTATAACACGCCTCAACAAAAAAAATGCCAAACACGCCCATGCGTAGTGGCTAGGGGGCGAGATTGGGCGTGATTGAGCACAAAAAAGCCCCTTTGGGCAACCATTACGGGTGATCTTAGTGAAATATTCGGTGGATAATAAACACTAATCTTTAATATAGCGCAGTCGTGTTAAATGTAAGGATGCGAAAATGGTATCGGGTACCGGTACCGAATTTCCCGTACCGGTTCGTTTTTCGATACCGATTTGGTACCGACATGTTGCATTTTTTGTACCAAGTCTGGTACGGTACCGATAAATACCGGTTTTTATCTTTAAATACCGGTACTAAACCGTACCATACCGGGTATCTTTGGTACCGGCACCCATTTTTTGGGATTCTTAGTACTGGTATTTTTGGTACTGATACCGGTTGGTACCGAGCTCATCCCTAGTTAAATGACTCGTATTTGTGGGATGGTGGTTTCAGCCCGATCTGAACCCGAAAATTTTATACGAACCCGAACTCCAAACTCGTGTCAGAACCCGAATACGACCCATTTAACCCGATTTTATTTATTTTTTCATTTTGTCGCATAAAAATATAACTTTACACCAAAACATTACCAATATATATAAACACACTTTAAAAAAATTAAATATAACCTAAATGGCCATTGTGATCCATTAAGACCCAATATGGTCCATTATGACATGTATGATCTACTATTAGCCATTATTATCCATTAAGGCCCAACATGATCCATTAAGACATGTATGATCTACTATTGGCCATCATGATTCATTAAGACTCAATATGTTCCAATAAGACATGTATGATATACTGTTGTCCATTGTGATCCATTAAGGCCCAATATGCACTACGTGAAAAATAGCCTACTGCCACACTTTTTCCAAAACCGACCTGCCACACATTTGAAAAGATGTGTGGCTAAAAGTCATTAATCATATTGTAAAACACCTTTAGCCACACATTTTTATATTAATGTGACTATTGTATAACAATTTAAAACCTTTAGCCACACTTTTTGAAAAAAAATGTGACATTTACTAGGCAGCGTAGCCACAGCTCGAAAAAGTGTGGCCAAATGTGACATACTGCCACAATATTTATGTAATTTTTTAATTAATGTAACGGAAATATATCTTTTCAAAACCTTTAGTCACATTTTCAATAAAAACGTGACAATTACTAGTCACACTAAAAAAATGTGACCAAATATTACTAACTGTGATAGTGAGTTTTTATTAACGTGGCTAAAATACAATACATATATAGTCACTTACGAATTTGTGTGACCAAATAGTCCGTTATGATTAAAATAATATTTTTAATCATGTTCGTGAGGAAAAATAACTTAAAACGCTAAGAAACTCTATTTTTCGAGTTTAAGCGCGTACTGCGCGATATTGCGCGTATATGACAAAATATTGTCAACACAGCCAGTCAAGGCAACTGATAATTATTTCAGTAATAATTTGGCAAGTTTATTTCTATGGAATGATAAAAATAAATTAAAACGCTTAAAATCCCTGTTTTGCGAATTTAAGCGCGTACTGCGCAACACAGCGCACATACTGCCAATTACGGGCAACGTAGCCAGTCTAGGCAAATAAAATATTATTCAGTAATATTTTGGCGAGTTTATTTTTATAGAGCGCTAAAAATAATTTAAAACGCCTTAAAACGCGATTAAAACGCTAGATAAAATACCTGGTAACCAGTTAAATACCAGTGTTTAGCCTATATATATGTAAGTATATAAATTATGTGTGTGTGTGCTCATAGGTGGCGGCAATGTGGGCTGCCCACCTTTTTTATTTTTTGCTTCTAAATGGACAAGTGTAAGCCTTGGGAAGACAAGGCAATCATTTTCACTACATACATACTTCATTTAAACAAATCAATATCAAACCAACAAATTTTCATCTATCTCTCTCACTCTCGGCTGAATACACACACTACAAAATTCAAACTTTGAAGATTTTGAAGATTCATGTTCATACAAACTCATTTCAAGTTAGTTTGAAGATCCAAGAGGGTTTTTAAGGTGATTTCAAGAAGGTGCAAGCTCCATATCATCAAATTTTATCAAAACCCACTAAGAATCTTGAAGGTATAAAACTCACTTTTGTTCTTGATTCATGGTGATATAGATGGTTATGGAAGGTTTCTCTTGTTCTTGGATCAATCACAAACTTGAAAACTAAAACAAATGGATTTTTTTAAAGAAAAATAAAATGTATGAATATGAATTTTTTATTGTTGATTAAATCTTGTTTGATATGATGTTTGAAAGGTGATTTATATGTAATCTTTGAAATGTTCTAAAAAGTTTTGATCATGTGAAATGGACATGTAAAAGTGAAAGTTTGGAATTACATGTGTGTATATGTATATGTGCCGTGTATGTATGTATATATGTGCATGCATGTACAATTTTTGATGTTGATAATTTTAGATGTGTAAGGATATGTATATATGTCTTGCATTTATGATAAATGATTAGATGATGATCATATGAAGATGATGATGTTCTTGAATGTTTGAACATGAATTAAATGTATGTTGGACATGTTTTGTTTCATACAAGATGATGATAATATGATGACATGCATTAGAAGCTTGTACATGAGCTTACATGAGGATCTTGTAATCAAGAAATGATGAAAATACTATGATATGACAAATGTGGTTTGAATCTGATTATGAACACTAAAAATATTATTATTTGAAGTGTTAAAATAGCATGAAACTTGGTCATGGGTTTACTAGCTTTGCATGTGGTAAATTGTGCTTAAAAAGTGGTAAAATGTGTGAAATCACATGATTTAGGTGACTTACACAAAAACTGCACTAATCTGATTATAACCATCATTTTAATATGTAAATCATCATCATCATCATCATCATCATCATACTCAGTAAATCACACCAATAGCAAAGCTAAGGTAGGGTCTGAGGAGGGTAAGATGTAGACAGCCTTACCTCTACCCCGTAGGAATAGAGAGGCTGCTTCCAGTGAGACCCCCGGCTCGATAGTAGTTTTGCATCAAGCCTTGGACATAAGGCACATAACACTCAGCAATTGAGACAACTGCCGATTAGTGCATGTACCCCCTTGTCTTTCGGCTATCAACGCCACCACATGATGCATGATTAACCATCCCCCTCTATTAATGTTATTTTCACGAAATTAGTAAAATAACGTTAAAATTAGTGCACTTTCACTTTTGCCCCCCGAGCGCCCACACATATATACATTATATGCGCATGTATTGTGTTAAAATATCAAGTCGTTACGGTAAAAATCGCCTTTTTAAGAGATTTTTACAAATCTGTTTTAGATCAGTAAGTAAACTGATATTTTTAGTAAAAATGTAAGTGTTTTAACTTATATTAAGTTTATTTGGTGTTTGGTTAGTCATACGTGACTTTCGATGCCCGAAAACGTTACCGAATCACTAAAATACGCGTCTTACAATGTACACTAGAATGGGTTGTTCATGGGTGAATGTAAGGCCTCCTAATCCAAGATCTCACTCAGCTAATGCAACCAACAGGTGTGCGGAATCCACCTGATGATCAACCACTGTAGATGAAACACTAGAATGCAAAGATCTGTGAGAGAAATCAAGAATACACAGAGTATTCTTGATGAGGAAGATGAATGACGTCACACACAGTAGCCGACAAACAAAACACACACACAATAATTAGGGTTAGAAAGGTGCACATAATTTCACAAAGAATCGCCGTCTTGTCTATTCCACATAAAGGTATATATACAAGACAAACTCGGGACAACACATTGTCCGGAGACAAGGGCCCAAAGCCCATACAAGACAAACCACGGACTCCATGACATACTAGAAGCCCGGACAAAACAAACTACACAAAAACCCTGACTTTTGCCTAAACACAACCCCTGACAAGTCTAGACATAAACTTGGACAAATTGTCCAAGGATAAACCTTGGACTAAGTTTCAAGACATGTACAATGAAGACCCTAACAATTGGAAGGCATGCACTTATAACCCAAAGTGCATTAACAAACTCCCCCTTGATCAGTGCATGGTCTTCATGTGGTCTTGAATTCTTCATCCTTGCTTCGAGTACTCGCTTCCTGCCCATACCTTGTTCTTCACACAGAATTGAACTACATTGATGAATTGATCAGCTAATAGTTGGTTTTCTTCAAGGAATTCAACGGCAGACGTCTTAGCTTCTTCAAATCTTCCATCTTGAGATGAACGATCCAGACCCACACAGCTTCTTCAAATCTTCCATCTTGAGATGAACGATCCAGACCTGAAACACTTAACATCGGATTAAGAATCTTAACCCCGGAGACACTCGGCCCAAACCTGGATCCCAAAAAAAAAATTCCAATACCCTAGAATCAAAAACTAAAATATTAAACAACCATCATTTAATAATTTGTATTTCAAAACACGATCATTCAGAAAAAGTTACTTCAAAACTTATACTTTTGGAAAAATATTTTATCGAACATATTAAAATGACGAAGTTTCCCACACACACTTAGATGTATCTTGCACGTTTTTTTATGAAAAAAACTTATTTTAAGTTACCGAACTTGATGTTTAACACCTTATTAAAGAATATTCACAACCCTTAGAGTATTTTTCAGAATGATAACTCGCACATAGAAACAAGAAAGCAAAATCTTTTTGTTGTTTTTCAATTTAGACTAAATTAAAGGAATTAAACCTAAGAACGTATTTACACTAATTGTCTTTTTGTGAAATCGGAGCAAAGGGGCGTCCATTCTATCTTTCTTTCTCTCTCAAACTCTAGATCTTTTGATCTCTCTGTTCCAGTGTTTCATGTGGGTGTAGTGTGTGTAATATTGACCGGGGAAGGCAAGGTGGGTGACGGTTGTGGGTAACGCGGTGGAGGTGGGTGGCGGTTGCGGGTGACGTGCGGAGGTGAGTGGTATAGGTGGGTGACATGGTGGTGAAGATGGCATATGGTCCATTAAGACATGTATGATCTATATTGTCCAGCGTGATCCATTAAGGCCCAATATGGTCTATTAAGACGTGTATAATCTATTATTATCCATCGTGATCATTTAAGGCCCAATATGGTCAATTAAGACATTTATGATCCACTATCGGCTATTATGATCCTTTTTGGCCTAATACGATCGATTAAGACATTTAGGATCTACTATTGTCCATTGTGATCCATTTTGGCCAATATGATCCAGTAGGACATGTATAATCTACTATTGTCCATTATATCCATTTAGGCCCAATATGGTCGTTTCAGACATAACTAAGCTACTACTGACCATTGTGATCCATTGAGGTCTAATATGGTCCATTATGATATGTATGATCCACTATTGACCATTTAGGCCTAATACTGTCGATTAACACATCTATGATCTACTATTGGCAATTATGATCCATTAAGACACAATATAGTCCATTCAGACATCTATGATTCACTATTGGCCATTGTGATCCATTATGTCCCAATATGGTTCATTAACACATACATTATCTACCATTGGCCATTGTGATCTATTAAGACCTAATATGGTCGATTAGCACATGTATGATTACGGATGAGCTCAGTATCGAACGTACCGATACCGAAATCACTAATGTGGTACCGGTACCGGTAAGACATGTATGATCCACTATCATTGAGGCCCAATATGGTCCATTAAGACATGTGTGATCTACTATTGTCCATTGTGATCCATTAAGGAACAACATGGTTCATTAACATATCTATGACTACTATTGGCCATTGTGACCCTGTAAAGCCCAATATGGTCTATTAACACATATTTGATTAGGGATGAGTTCGGTACCGGTACTGGTACCGAACATACCGGTATCGAAAATGCCGATACCGAAAATTATCAAATATGGGTACAAGTACCGGTACCAAAAATGTTTGGTATGGTACTGTATAGTACTCGTACCGCAACGCTATTTGAAAGTAAAATTCTGAAAACTACCTGTGTCGTATCGAACTGAAAGTACCAAGACTAGAAACAATTAACTACGAGAAATTCGGTACCATTATTAATATGCATACATTAATATATTATTTAGAAGAAAAAAAATACGGTTTACAATATATAATATTTAATAATAGTTTGAATTATTAAATATCTAATAACATTTTTTTGTTTTTTAATATTAAATAATGTATTTTTTCAATAAGAATATTATTTGAGAGGAAAGTTTTGAATCAAATATTTTGGTGGGAAGTTTAAGTTTTAGGATGAAATATTTTGGGGGGGAAGTTTAAGTTTTAGAATGAAATATTTTGGGAGGAAGTTTAAGTTTTAGAATCAAATATTTTTTGGGGACGTTTTAGGACAAAATATTTTAGGTGGAAGTTTAAGTTTGGGAATTAAATATTTTGGGGGAATTTTTAAAGACGTAGTAAGTTTAACATTTGGTCACACATTTTTAATGACATTTGATAACATTTCGTCACACAAAATAAACAAAATGATGATTGTGTGACGAATGTTAATGTAAAACCACATTAAATTTTGTAATTTTAAGTGTGACTGTTGTCTAACCTTTAGTTACATAAAATAATATATGTGGCCATATGTATTAGATTTTAGCCACATTATTAAGCATATAATGTGGTCATAGAACACATTTGGCCACACTTTTCTAATGTGGATGGTTTATCTTAACGTGTGGCTAAAGGGTTGGAATAGTTTTGTGTTTAGTCACGCGAAACAAATACAGTAACCGTAGATCAAATATGGCCACCCTTTTTTAGCGTGACTAATAAATGTCACAGTTTTTTCTTTAAGTGTGGCTAAAGGTTTTGAATACACATGTTATTGGTCACATGAAAATATATAATGTGATCGTATATAACATTTAGCCACACTTTGCTAGTGTAGCAAATATATGTCACAATTTTTTTCTTAAAGTGTGTCTAAAGGTGTCAAATACATGTTTTTTCGTAACATGAAACAAAAATATGTGGCCATAGATCATATTTGGCCACACATTTCGATTTGTGGCTAATAAATGTCACATTATTTTCTAAAAGTGTGGCTAAAGGTTCTGAACTGGTATAAATGGTCACATTAATAAAAAATATGTGGCTAAAGGTGTTTTAAAATGTTATGAATAACCTTTAGCCACACATTTTTACAAATGTGTGGCAGGACGGTTTTGCCAAAAGTGTGGCCGTAGCCCCTTTTTCACGTAGTGTTGCAGCTGATTATGGGTCAAAGAACTCTGTGACAAAGTGGGGAGAAGATAGAGTCAGGGCAACCTATAAAAGATTAGAGGAACTTAGAAAGAAAGATCCAAGAGTTCCACAAAAGCCTGACTATTCCAAAGCAGAGGTCTCAAAAAGACCACCAAAGCTGCAAGTCAAAAGAACCACTGCTCCAGCTGGTGCTGCCATCTACAAAAGAAGGAACAAAAACCAGTTTAGCATGAAAAAATTCAAGATCTATTAGCTGGAGATGCCATTGTAAAAGCAGGCACGAAAGTAATGATAAAGGAAGATCTTGAATTGGAACATTCTGCAAGTGCTGCTCAGCCAGCCATGAATAGGACAGCCTTACCAAATACTTCTGCAAATAAACATCTCCCAAGAAACCCACCAGGCTCAAAAATACAAAAGTGGGAAACTGACAAACAGACCTGCGTATTGACTTTGCTCAGGTCTGGTGGAGAAGTGGAGAAAATATCAAGGGAACAAGCTCTTGGCCTGAGTCTTGAAGATTTGCAGGATCTCCTTGATCTTCCACTTAGCAGGGATGATGAAGATACAGATGCCCTAGACTTTGAATTACAATTTAAAGGTCAGATAAGGGAACTGTTGATGAGGCAATAAAGTCTTCCACAAATAATGAAGAGTTTTGGCATTATCTGTTCCAGGGGGAGATTGTTGGGATTGAACCCTATCAGAGGAACAGATAATTAAAGCCAAAACTGGATCAGAGCAGTGGATCCAGAATAAGCAGACGATTACAGTTAGTTCATGCAAATCTTTCCCCTTGAAAGTGGTTTCATATCTGCTGACCTCCTATCTGCTGATCTTATTAAGTGCTGACCTACAACTGCTGCTTTGCATCTACTAACCAATTGTCAAAGACTGATGGAAGACCAAAGCTCTGCTGACTCAATCTACTGCCTTGAGTCAAGTACTGCTGATCCGGACAGGCACTGCTGGGTTCACAGCAGTGGAAGGATGCAGCAGCTGTTTAAGTGTCTTTTATGTAAAGAAATGTAATAGCAGTAGTTAGTACATCAGTGTTTGTATAGATCAGAGGTTAGAGTTTGTTAGGAGGTTAGATGTCACTTTCATGGTGACGTCAGCTAAGATGCTCAGTGGTTTGCAAGTGCCTATAAATAGTTCAGTACTTTGTACTGTTCTATTAGCTCTTTCACCACATCGTCTTCTTTGCACGAACAAACTACTGAGCTCTGGCTGAGGGGGAGTTTGCATTCATTCATCAATCATTGTAATCGTTGTTGAAACAAATTCAATATTTCGATTCATTGTGTAAAGATGTTTGATTAAAGTATTACTCTCGTTTGATTGTATGCAAAGTTTGTTTTCATCTTAATTCCGCTGCACAACTCTTTCATTTCCATCTTAATTTCAAACGAAAATACAATCAGAAACAAACTCAGATCCAACAGATAACTAATGAACCAAGGTGTATAATCACAGAGGGTTATACTAGCAAGTAACCTGGTCCAATTAAAGCTCTAAGGCATTTCTAAAACATGCTTAAACGGGTCAGAACTGAAAGTCAAAGCAAAAGTCAAATTATGCGACTTTCGGTTCCGAACCGGGTCTCTACTGAAAATTGTCGGGTTGAACATGTTTAGACATTGTTCTTACATTAATTACCAAGTTATATTAATGATCAAACAGGTTGTATGGGTTCTACATTGCTAATTATGCATAAATTGGAAATTAAGCATTCTGTTGACTTTTTAATAATAAGTTTGACCCGACATTTGACCTAGTTAGAGTGGGAATCAGAGGGTGCCCTTTTAAGGGTTTATTGCCCACATAATTACCAACTTATAACTACTTTCAATTCGACTAATCACTGGACCATCAATGATTAATCGCTAAGTCAAACGGTAATTACGACGGTTTGACTTTTAAGCTAAAACTAGGCAAAAACTTAACTAAGAAAAGTTAAGCATACTTACCGAAGTCCTATGCACGATTAGGAAGGCTTAGGGTCTACTCTTAAGCTCCAGGAAGCTCCAGAAATGCAGAAGGAAGGTGTGATCAATTGTTTGCAACAAGAGGGCCTTTTATAGTGCTTTTGATCTCATAGATCATTGACACACAAGCCTAGCAATGATCCCAGATGATTTACGAGTGCTCCTAGGGTCTACAAACATGTAGGGGTCGTCCAAAGAAGTGGAAAAACGTTTTTAAGTCGGTTACAATGCATCTAGGAGACATCAGCCAAAGTTTTTGGAGTCAGAAGACCCCTCGCGGCACGCGTAGGTCTCCATAGGGAGCCTCGCGTCGCGCGACGCCCCATCTGAATCAAATCAAATTTTTGATTTTTTTGTGTTTAGGTCCTTGGTCCTTTATGAAGTTGTTTCGTCTTTGTTTCTTGCATTATGAGCCCTCAAAATTGACTTATAAGGGCTTCAAGGCTTATACCCATTTTGTTAAGTCCTCGGTTTGCTTTGTGTTCACCCGAAAAGTCATAAACTTCATCGTTGACGCTTTTAACCCCTTGTATATGAATTTGATCATAACTTTCTCATACGATAACGAAACTTTATGAAATTTATATCGTGCATTCTAGTGAGCATAATTAACCGTTACAAAGCTTCGGGTTTGTTAAAAGGTCACTCAGAGGTATACTTTAAACATGTTGACACATTTAACCCCTGTAGTTTCTAATCTCTCACTTTCTTTCATATTTAGCTTCATATGATCCATGATTTATTCGTTTGAAGGTATAAACATCATGTAGGGTTACTGTAAAGTATATTTACCCCTTGTTGACATTTTGAACCCTTATATTCACATACTTTCCATGTTTGTCAACTTTAGTCCCTCTAGAGTATTCTTTCACACGTTCAAAACTATGACACGTGTCAACACATTGTAGGACGTTAATTTTCGAGGTGTTACATCCTCACCCCCTTAAAAGAAATCTCGACCTCGAGATTTACTGAAATAAATGAGGGTATTTTTCTTTCATTGTGGAATCAACCTCCCATGTGTATGCGGGACCTCTACGAGCATCCCATTTTACCTTTACAATAGGCACATGCTTTCTTCGAAGCTTCTTAACCTGTCGATTCTCGATCGACACAGGTTTTTCAACAAACTTCAAGCTCTCTTCTATGTGCACATCTGTATGCGGTATGACCAGTGATTCATCAGCGAAACACTTCTTCAGATTGCAGATGTGAAATACATTGTGAATTCCACTGAGCTCTTCAGGCAAATTTAACTTATAAGCGACTGATCCGACACGTTCGATGACCTCGAACGGTCCTATGTATCTCGGGCTTAATTTGCCTTTCTTACCAAATTGCACCACTCCCTTCCAGGGTGATACTTTAAGCAACACTTTGTCACCTACCTCGAAGTTAAAAGGTTTACGCTTTAAATCTGCGTAGCTTTTCTGCCTATCTCGGGCAGCTTTGAGACGGTCACGAATCTGGATAATCTTGTCCGTCGTTTCAAAGACTATCTCCGGTCCTGATAATTGGACTTCTCCAACTTCCGCCCAACAAACGGGCGTTTTGCACTTTCTACCGTATAAGGCCTCGAATGGCGCAACCTTAATGCTGGTATGGTAGCTATTGTTGTAGGAGAATTCGATTAACGGCAGGTGGTTATCCCAACTACCACCTAAGTCAATCACGCATGCTCGAAGCATGTCTTCCAAAGTTTGGATAGTACGCTCACTCTGGCCGTCCGTCTGAGGATGGTAAGCCGTACTAAAATTTAAGCGCGTGCCCAAAGATTGTTGGAAACTTTTCCAAAAATGTGAAGTGTATCTAGTATCTCTGTCAGAGATAATAGACACAGGTACGCCATGTAGAGCTACAATCATATCTACGTACAGTTGGGCTAACATGTCGGAGCTATAGGTCTCCTTAATGGGTAGGAAATGTGCTGACTTAGTCAGTCTATCCACTATTACCCATATCGTATCATTTCCTTTCCTTGTCTTTGGCAACTTGGTGATGAAATCCATTGTCACCATTTCCCACTTCCATGTGGGAAGTTCAGGCTGTTGTAGCAAACCTGACGGTTTCTGATGTTCTGCTTTGACTTGCGCACACGTCAAGCATTTAGCTACATAGGTAGCTACAGACTTCTTCAAGCCTATCCACCAATAATTTGCCTTCAGATCCTGATACATTTTATCAGCTCCATGATGAACGGAGTATTTAGAACTATGGGCTTCCTGGAGGATGACTTCTCGAATCCTCCATAAACTGGAACCCATATTCGTCCATTTAGTCTTAGTATTCCGTCCTTGCCAAGGGATAACTGCTCCCCAGTTACCCCTAGCTTTTCATTAGGGTAGTTAGCTTCCAACACAGCTTCTTTCTGTGCAGCTAACAACCTTTCATTCAAACTGTTCTTTATCTCAATGCTCTTGGCATTGATTCTTATGGGCTTCACCCTTTCCTTTCTACTCAAGGCATCGGCGACTACGTCCGCCTTGCCAGGATGGTATCTGATTTCACAATCATAATCATTCAACGTCTCCATCCATCGGCGCTGCCTCATGTTTAAATCCTTTTGGTTAAACAGGTGCTGGAGGCTCTTGTGATCAGAATAGATCACACACTTGATTCCATATAAATAGTGCCTCCATAGCTTCAGTGCAAATACAACGACACCCAACTCCAAGTCATGGGTGGTGTAATTCTTTTCATGCACCTTTAACTGACGTGAAGCATAGGCAATAACATTGCCTTTCTGCATAAGCACACACCCCATGCCAGTGTGTGATGCATCGCAGTAAACTACGAATTCTTCGGTACCTTCAGGCAATGTCAGTACAGGAGCATTGCTCAACTTTTGTTTTAGGATATCAAAGGATTCTTGCTGCTTAGGGCCCCAATCAAACTTTATTTTCTTCCTAGTCAAAGTAGTTAGGGGTGCAGCAATCCTTGAAAATTTTTCGATAAAGCGCCTGTAGTATCCTGCCAATCCCATGAAACTGCGAATTTCTGTGGGCGTCTTCGGCTCTTTCCAATTCATGACAGCTTCAACCTTAGCGGGATCCACTTGGATACCACGCTCACTAACCACATGTCCAAGGAATTGGACTTCTCGAAGCCAGAATTCACACTTAGAGTATTTGGCGTAGAGCTTCTCCTGCTGAAGTAGTGAAAGAATACATCGAAGATGCTTCTCATGATCAGCTTGGTTCTTCGAGTAGATGAGAATGTCGTCGATGAAAACGATGATGAATTTATCTAAGTAAGGCTTGCAGACGCGATTCATGAGATCCATGAATGTGGCAGGTGCATTAGTGAGCCCAAAAGGCATCACCAGGAACTCGTAATGACCATAACGAGTCCTAAATGCAGTTTTGTGTACGTCGTCATCTCTAACCTTCAGTTGGTGGTAGCCTGACCTTAAGTCAATCTTCGAGAAGTAACTTGCCCCTTGCAACTGATCGAACAGATCGTCGATCCTGGGCAAAGGATACCTATTCTTTATAGTGACCTTATTAAGCTCACGATAATCGATGCACAGACGCATCGATCCATCCTTCTTCTTGACAAACAAGACTGGTGCTCCCCAAGGAGACGAACTAGGTCTAATGAAACCTTTGGCTAGCAATTCGTCTAGTAGTGTCCTCAATTCCTTCATCTCTGTTGGTGCCAACCTATAAGGTGCTCTAGCAACAGGTGCTGCTCCAGGGATGATGTCAATTCTGAATTCCACTTGCCTATCTGGTGGTAAGCCAGGTAGTTCTTCAGGAAATACTTCAGGGTATTCAGAAATGACGGGGATATCCTCAATCTTGGGTTTCGGCTCATCAATAGTCACTTGTGCCATGTAGATGACACAACCCTTCTTCAAACACTTAGAGGCCTTGAGCATAGTCACTTGCTCAGGCAGTCCATATTGGGTATCTCCCTGGATGGTAAGTGATTCACCAGTCGGAGTCTTGATCACCACTTGCTTTCTATTGCAGACAATCTGGGCCTGGTTATGAGATAACCAGTCCATACCTAAAACGATGTCAAAACCGGCTAACTTCAAAGGAAGTAGGGACAAAGGAAAAGAGTGGTTCTTAATGGATATGAAACATCCATCTAATATGGTTGAGGCAGTTTCTATGGTGCCATCTGCTAACTCCACCTCATATTTCACACTTAAGGTTTTAACAGGTAAATTTAGCAATTTGCAAAACTTATTATCTACAAATGATTTATCTGCGCCTGAATCAAAAAGTACTCTTGCATAGACATCATTTATGAGAAAGGTACCTATGATCACGTTATCGTCTTGCACAGCCTCCTTCGCATCCATCCTAAAGACCCTAGCATTGGTCTTCTTTCCTTCATCATCTTTCTTTGCGAGTTTTGGGCAGTTGGATTTGATATGCCCCTTTTCATTGCAACTGTAGCACGTTGCATCCTTCAGTTTTTTGCAATCCAAGGTCTTGTGTTCCTTGGACTTGCATATACCACAAGCAAAAGTTCTTGACTGAGTCTGCGAGTTTGATTCATATATGCACTTGCCGAAGTGCTGTTTCTTGCAGATCTTACACTTGGGCTTTTCTCCGGATTGATGCCCATCCTTCTTAGACTCAGACCCTTTCTTGTGGTCATTGCTCCCTCAGTGCTTCTTGTTTGACCTACGTGAATTTTCATCTTCACGTTTCCTTTTATCGGCATCTGTGTTCCTCAGCGATCTCTGTCTGACCGCGTCCAATGTGAGGGACAAAGATATATCAGTTACAGATCTGAAAGTAGTTGGCCGAGAGGCCTTCACGCTTGCCTTTATTTCTAGGGCTAAACCCACGATGAAACGAGCTATTCTTTTGGGTTCCGGGGTCACCAGATACGGAACCAATCTGGACATTGTGTTGAAGCTCGTGAGGTAAGCTTGGCAGTCAAGGTTCTTCATAACCAACGATAGGAAATCAGACTCAATCTTTTCGACCTCATGCTGAGGGCAGTAGTTTTCCCTGATGAGGGCAACAAATTGCTCCCATGTCATGTTGTACAATGGGATCTTCCCAGTGGCTTGAATCAAAGATCTCCACCAGGCTAAGGCCTCACCTTTAAATGATTGAGACACAAACTTGACCACATCCCTCTCAGCGCATCCGCTGATATCAACAACTGTGTCCATCTCATCCAACCACATCATACAATCTACAGCTCCTTTCTCCCCAGTGAAATCCCTGGGTTTGCATGAAACAAAATATTTGTAGGAGTAACCCTTGTCCTGGGTCCCTTGTTTCGATACGATCTTCAGAGATGGAACACTTTTCTGATTCGAGGACTGACGATCGTCATCAACTTTCTTGGGTCCTTCCTTCTTAGAGGGTGGTGGCTTGCCGTGAGCCTCAGATTGAGTTTTAGGGACAGACTTAGAGCGGGGTACAGATGAGGCTTTACTATGAGTCCCACTATACTCCTTAAATTGCTCCTCTACAACTTTAGACACAGCTGTATCGATCAGTGTACGAAGCTCTCCTCTGGTTATATTAATCCTAGCATTGTCATTATTCTCCAGAGGATGACTGTTAATCTCGTCCGAGTCAGCCATTTATCTTGAACTGTTACATAAGATATTGACAATAGTTTATTTGAGAGTTTATTATGGAATTGTATTTTATGGCAATTCATTAACCATGGTAAACATAGACCACATTTGGTTAATTTGTTACTCACATTTATTTAGGATTTCTATTATAATTTATCCTAATTATAAACAATAACAGTATTATTAGCACACAAGGCCTAGTCACAGGGACATTTTTAAATTATAAGCAATGATTTCAGAGAATCAAGGCATGAAGGTTTGAACATAGTTCTTTACCTTTTTCAGACAGGGTCACAGACTACTACTGTCTTTTGTCTCATATGAAAATGAGCAGGGCCCGTAGGCACTATATTACCAATGGAGGGTTAACATATGATCATCTTAGTTGATGATTTAAACCCATGATTTATATATCATTAGTTTAAGTTATGAATCTTTTGAAGAATCCTATTAAGAATGACGTGTGTGATTTTAACGAATCACTTCTGCCGGGAGTGTTAACATGTTTTCAGATGTTAACAGGGATTTGAATCTTTTTAAACAGGACTTACCATCTTGGCCAGGTCTTATAATGACATGCAGGCTAGGTTATACCTTTAAGATTCTTAGTTAATATTTAAATAGGCAGATATAATTTTTAAAAGGAATGATTTGGATTCATTTATTTCACATATAATTTATTTATGCATATAATGGCAAAAATGAAATTTATAAACTAAACATTCCATTAATTATTAAAAGATTACACATCGCCCTAAACGGGACTTTTTAATAGACAAATTACCCACGCAGGGGTTTAAACAAAGACTTACCCACGCAGGGGCTTAACAAACAAACATACCCACGCAGGGGTCAACACAAACAAACATACCCACGCAGGGGTCAAAACAGCAAGACAGGCCCACGCAGGGGCTCAACTGATACAAGGAAATTACAACAACAATGGAAGGATTCAGTGGTCTTTTTTGCTCTTCCCTTTTATTAAACTTGTCAATCCCTGGAAGAAACATTGTCGCTCCCTGCTATCTCTGCGAAAATCTCGCTCGACTTGGTCCAATCTTTGAAGAATTTCTTCCCGTTCGGGTGGGGAAAACCGTGGCGGCTGCGATTGTTGCCGAATTATAGGTCTAGCAGGTATTTGGTACCCATGAGTTGGGTACCCTACTCCCCAAGGAGCTCCATACGGTCCTTCAGGATGAAGGGCGTTATAGTTGGCCGCTACCAAGTAGGGGTCGGCTTCGGCGTAATTATAGTTGGTGTGAGCCGGCTGCTCAAACGGGTTGTACGCCATTGAACCAGTGTATGTAGGAATCGGGTTATCAAAACCCATCGGTGGTGGCTGCGGTGCAACTGGGTTTGAAGGCCCACCCATTTGCGGGTCTTCCTGAAGTGGCGGGTAATGACTGCCACTGGAGTGTCGAGGGGTGCTAAAGTGGAAATCCCCTGCTCGCGCAGACATACGTGCGCCGGTTCTCCTACGCCTTGGCGGTTCTGGAGGTGCTTGATGAACTGGCGGCGGTGGAGGCGGTGGCGTGACTGCCACGAATCGTGAATCCCCAGAGGGATCCTGCTGCTGCTGCTGGTGAGGTGATGAATGGTGAGAAGGTGTGAAGTACCATTCATGTTGGTTAAACCGTGCTTGGTAACTGTCCGGACCACCGTAGGGTGATCCGTGAAAAGAAGATCCATCAGAGATCTCGATGGGATGGTTCGGTGCACCGCTTGCAGGTTCGACGGGATCCGTGTCCTCGTCCATGTCCTCTGCATGATCGCCGGAGAAATGATCCTCTGGCCCCAATGGGTTAAAACCCACTGGTTCTTGTATGTAATTTGCCGGGTTAAACCGGCCCTGAAAGACGGGAGTGGGGTCTCCAAAGGAATGGTGTGATAGGGATCGCTGTAGAGGTATATAAGAAGGTTGTGGGTTATTGGGCTCGTTTTCTGACTGTGGCCCATACGAGTTATGATAGGGAGGCGTTGAACTGTGCGAGACAGACCGTCTAGCAGGCTCAAAAAGGTTCCTCCTGTTCTCTCGAGGATCGGCACTCGCGGTGGTAGAAGGAGCTCGCCTTTGCGAAGGCCCGGCTTCGTGATCATTGGGGGCGGTGATTGGCCCCTTGCCTCGTCCTCTTCGTCTGAAAAATCTTGGCGGCATATTTAGACCTGTCAATATAACATAAGATAACAACAAAATATAAAGGACAATGATAAGATAAAAAACAAAAACATTTTGGATTATTCCTATGTTCTTTGTCTAGACTCGAAAATTTAGGAATGTGTGATTGTGTCATTGAGATTAAACACAAAAGGCTAGTGTTTAATTCACTCAATGTTGGCTCTGATACCAACCTGTCACACCCCGATATTTCCACGTTTGACCGGTGGGACCGGTGGGCCCGGTGGGGGAGTATCGTGACGCGGTTGGCAACGTTACAGTCAAACAACACAATATTTAATATGCACAGCGGAAGCAAATGAAAGATATATTTCAACCGATTATAATATTGTAATATCAAGTATCACTTCATTCGAAAGTTTATCCACAGGTGGATTAAAATAAATTGGAAACAGTAGTTCAACAGACTTTAGGCATCTTAAGCTTGCGAGACTCTTTATTGATGCTAGGAGTAGCCAGCCTATTTCGCGTAGTACCTGCACTTAATCTTTTTGGGAAAATACGTCAGTTTACACTGGTAAATACAATCAACTGACTCATTTTAAAAATGATTAAAAATTGATTTGGATGCACGTGGCATAAATATTTTTATAACTTGGGATAATTATTTAAATGTATAAACTTGTAAAAGGATTACATGTTCCTTATGCGTTTAGTAGCCCGGTTCGTGCCGGGTTAAAGATCAATAGACACACCACATTATTTATTTATGCACTGACGGGTGTACACCTACACCCCGCGCTTAGGTCGTGGCCATTTCGTAAAATGATGCCAAGGATATCCGGGACATGGCCATTAACCTCCCAAAGGCGTTAAGCAAACAAAACATATTTAAACGGGTCATTTCGATAATACTTAACCACCAATCGATTAAGGTCGAATGCCCGACCAAGCGGTATTTTATATACCGTACCCCAAGCCCGTATAAGGGAAAATAAGTTAAAAGTATTTACCTTTGCAAGTATAATTCACAAACAGCAAATGCAAGTAGCTTTTACTGGGTCTCCTATTCTGGAACAAAGGTTTATAATAACCTATTAGAATCCTAACGGCCTTTAGTTAAGCTTAAGCTTAGACCGGTTAGTTTTAAAGATACGGTTCGTACGCACGATTAAGCGAAGACCGGGATAGAATGTGATTTAGACCCGACAAGTTTGAAGACTTTCTTAATATGGGTATATTATACACATTCTGGATTTTGAGATAAAAACGATAAGGTTTGACCCGTTTCGGCTAATTTATGCAAACTAGTTACATAAACCGAACCGAACGCGCAAGAAGCGTAACGGGTAACCGTAAGAGCCATATACAGGTTTCCTAAGTTAATATGCCTCAAATATGTTGTGACATCAGTAAGATATCTTTTATTATGCCCGAAACGAATTTAAACACAAACTATGCCCCGGAGGGGCATTTTGGTCATTTTCAAGGTTATAAAAGAGTTTAAGTATTTTCCTGAGTTACAGGTCTGATATCATTAGTAAAAATACTTAATTTACTGAGTTATAATAGTAGGGTATTGTATATATGTGAAATTTATCAATTATAACCAAACTATGCGCCGTAGGGGCATTTTGGTAATTTCACATGAACCGAAAAGCTCAAAACTGAATTCTGAGTTAAACAACTTTTGCTTACTGTTAAAATATTATAATTTACCTAAAATATCAGTAGGTATCAACCTTTGTATGTTTAAAATAGTTTTAGTACATACTATGCGTTAAAAACGCTTAAAAAGGCGATTAGAAGCCGTTTCCGGGTTCTATATAGAAAGCTGATATTTTTATTATCCCATAAGGTTTAAAATAATTTATTTATCATATGAAATCAGTAGCAAAAGGTTTGGGGTCAAAAAGATATGTAAAACTCCTTTTATAGCCCAAAAGGGCAAAACCGACAATTACCGAATTAAGCTTATAACTCTAAGTTATGCTCAGCCTAAAATTAATTAAAAATCTTCAAGAATCCCAAAATAATATATTACATCAGTGGGCAAAGAGTTTGATAACAAAAAGTGGGTTTAAATAGGCTATATGCTAATTATGCCGTTTAATCGCTAAAGAAGCTTTCTAATTACGCTAATGAGCATAACTCTCAATCTACACCTCAAACTGATGTCAAATTTTGGGTGCAAGTTTATAATTCAGTAACTAAGGTTTCTACTCTTTTACATTTTTAAAAATCACGTTTTATGGTGAAAAGGGCATAATAGTCAACATATAGGCAATTAACGGAATCATGCATTTTAATTGGATAACTAATGAACCAATGTGTATAATCACAGAGGGTTATACTAGCAAGTAACCTGGTCCAATTAAAGCTCTAAGGCATTTCTAAAACATGCTTAAACGGGTCAGAACTGAAAGTCAAAGCAAAAGTCAAATTATGCGACTTTCGGTTCCGAACCGGGTCTCTACTGAAAATTGTCGGGTTGAACATGTTTAGACATTGTTCTTACATTAATTACCAAGTTATATTAATGATCAAACAGGTTGTATGGGTTCTACATTGCTAATTATGCATAAATTGGAAATTAAGCATTCTGTTGACTTTTTAATAATAAGTTTGACCCGACATTTGACCTAGTTAGAGTGGGAATCAGAGGGTGCCCTTTTAAGGGTTTATTGCCCACATAATTACCAACTTATAACTACTTTCAATTCGACTAATCACTGGACCATCAATGATTAATCGCTAAGTCAAACGGTAATTACAACGGTTTGACTTTTAAGCTAAAATTAGGCAAAAACTTAACTAAGAAAGGTTAAGCATACTTACCGAAGTCCTATGCACGATTAGGAAGACTTAGGGTCTGCTCTTAAGCTCCAGGAAGCTCCAGAAATGCAGAAGGAAGGTGTGATCAATTGTTTGCAACAAGAGGGCCATTTATAGTGCTTTTGATCTCATAGATCATTGACACACAAGCCTAGCTATGATCCCAGATGATTTACAAGTGCTCCTAGGGTCTACAAACATGTAGGGGTCATCCAAAGAAGTGGAAAAACATTTTTAAGTCGGTTACAATGCATCTAGGAGACATCAGCCAAAGTTTTTGGAGTCAGAAGACCCCTCGCGACACGCGTAGGTCTCCATAGGGAGCCTCGCGTCGCGCGACGCCCCATCTGAATCAAATCAATTTTTTGATTTTTTTGTGTTTAGGTCCTTGGTCCTTTATGAAGTTGTTTCGTCTTTGTTTCTTGCATTATGAGCCCTCAAAATTGACTTATAAGGGCTTCAAGGCTTATACCCATTTTGTTAAGTCCTCGGTTTGCTTTGTGTTCACCCGAAAAGTCATAAACTTCATCGTTGACGCTTTTAACCCCTTGTATACGAATTTGATCATAACTTTCTCATACGATAACGAAACTTTATGAAATTTATATCGTGCATTCTAGTGAGCATAATTAACCGTTACAAAGCTTCGGGTTTGTTAAAAGGTCACTCAGAGGTATACTTTAAACATGTTGACACATTTAACCCATGTAGTTTGTAATCTCTCACTTTCTTTCATATTTAGTTTCGTATGATCCATGATTTATTCGTTTGAAGGTATAAACATCATGTAGGGTTACTGTAAAGTATATTTACCCTCTTGTTGACATTTTGAACCCTTATATTCACATACTTTCCATGTTTGTCAACTTTAGTCCCTCTAGAGTATTCTTTCACACGTTCAAAACTATGACACGTGTCAACACATTATAGGACGTGAATTTTCGAGGTGTTACAAACTGCTTAAAGCTAAAAGTAGCGCGTGGAGAGTCGGTCCTAGATTCCTCAGAAGATTTGCTATCGATTTCATGGATTTCGCTGACGATTTGCGGAATGACCTTGGCCATTTCCTCGGCGACTATTGAGGCGATGCGTTTATCAGCGTGGTTGCGGCGGGTAGAGCGAGAAGTATGAGAACCAAATGACGAAATTGTCAGCAACAGACATCGTCATAGGATTCAGACGCGATTTGATCATATTAGGTATAGTCTAGCGTATCGTAAAACACTCCTTTATGTAAAGCACAGGAACACGTCCACACATAGACACATAGTCAAGTAGGCACATAATCCACATAGGCACATAAGCACATAGGCACAGAAACAGGTAGTGCACGTAAGCAATTTTTCCACTATATTTTGCACGTATTCAGAGATCACCACTTCTCTCGGACTTCCTTGACTTCGTAACCTTAGCTTTAGATGTCCTTTATTGCACGTATTCACCTATCTTTCAAAGATGTGAAAAGCGATCGAGAGTTGCGAGTGCGAATAGCGAGTAGCGTTTGCGGGTAACATAGCGAGTAGTATAGCGTGCGATTTGTTAGCGTATTGAGATGTGATTAGCTGTGCGCGTTTATCGAAGCGAAGAGCGAAAAAGCGATAAAATCTCCAAAATTCGAACACATAAACACATAATACCACATAAAAACACATAAAATCGACGATTCACAGAGTCAGCGGTTGCGAGCTTAGAATCGAAACACATAAACACCTAAAATCAGCGGTTGCGAGCTTGAAATCGAAAATAGATTGTCTCGGGTGTGTAGATATCGACTATCCAAAGTGATCCGACTATTCTCAACGACTTTGAGTACACGTTTTGGCCTAATAGACTGTGCTCTCTCACTGTCATACAGTGAACGACACGCATCCTTTCGGCTTTGCGTGGATCGAGTCGTTGGAATCCATCGAGACCTTGGTGAGAGTTTTGTAAATACCAAAATAAAGAGCGGAACAAGTCATAAAGTTCCAGGTTTCACCCCTAACTCAATGACTGTATTCCCGTTTGTGTGATAAAATCACGAGATAGAGAGGGAGATTTGCGACGAGATATGGATTTCAATCCTGACTCAACGCAATTTCTCGTGTTTAAAGTAAAAATTCACGTCGAACGAGCGATCTAGTCGAGAGTTTGCGGTTCTCACACCTAATCTCGACTCAATCACTCGTTTGTTTTCGAAGGAATCATGTGTGTTGTGCTTGCATTCCTTCCCTAAGGCCATATCGTGCGATGTTCGTGCAAGAATAAGTTTGAGAGAATAACAGAGATAGGCTCGCACGGAACCCCTACTGGGTTCGCACAAGGCGGTCTGTTGGTACTTAGAATATAGACTAGGTCATTTTTAAGACATCGACTCGGACTAGGTCGAGTTTTGCCTAATTCCCTATAGTTATGGCTCTGAAAGGAAAGCTCGCGCCTCGATATGTTGGACCCTTTAAGATTCTGGAAAGAATTGGCAAAGTGGCCCACAGACTCGAATTACCGGAGGAACTCAGCAACGTCCATCCGACTTTCCATGTTTCGAACCTCAAAAAGTGTCTAGCCGAGCAGAATTTACATGTACCTCTTGAGAATCTACAAGTGGACGAAACATTACACTTCGTGGAAAAGCCAGTCGAGATCATGGACCGAGAAACCAAGAAGCTCCGACGCTCACGCATTCCCATAGTGAAGGTTCGCTGGGAAGGCAAACGCGGCGCCGAGGTCACCTGGGAACTCGGAAGTGATATGAAGGCAAAATATCCACAACTATTCGTTACGCCTGCGCCTTAATTTCGGGACGAAATTCACTAAAGTAGGGGAGGCTGTAACAACCCGACTTTTGAAGTCAAAGTCAAAAGAAGAAAAGATTGCTAATCAGATCTGTCATTTCTGGCTTAACTATTACTTGTACTCTCGAAACTCGATAATCATTATGGTGATGAATGATATCTAACTACGAATTACTACTAGCAGAAGTAACAATTCGATAAAGATAACTAAGCGCTATTCTACTTAAATGCTACTTCATCGCTATCGCATCGCAACTCGAATCGCAAGTATTTGATTGTTATATGTGTGTGTGCTATTATGTGTTACTTGTGCATGTTTATTTATGTTAAGGGTGGTATTCGTAAACGCAATCGTAACGCAATCCCATCGCGGACCCGAAAACTAAGTTGTACTTTTATGTTATTTGTGTAACTATTGTTTAAAACCATCACATCGCTTAATTGCAACTCGCTTAAACGCAACGATCAACGCACGAAACGGAAGTCGGAAACTAACTCGCACGCGCCGTCCGATTGAACGACCGTTCGATCGAGTGGTCATCCGACCGGATGACCATCCGATCGGATGGGATGACCACTCGATCGGATGGCCATCTGATCAAAGGGCCGTCCAATCGAAGGGCCGTCCGATCCGTCCAACCTTTGCACCGCCTTTCTCACCCTCACACTATAAATACCCCACTGTCACATCAACTATTCATTAATCTAACAGCTCCCTCTGACCCAGTGCACTCTCAACCACTTTTCTCTCGATTTCTCGCGATTCTTGTAAGTTTTCTCCTCAAATCTTGTACTTTCATCATCAATACACACCTTCTCACCAATTTCACCATCGAATCACAACTTTTAACCATGAAATCACCTGATTTCAGGCTGTTCAAGGGTGACGTCTTCACGAATTCATATGAACTTTGAAGAATGACTTCATTCCAGCAAGAACGGTTCGAATCTAACAGATTTCTACATGATTCTACACCGTCTTCATCTAAATCTAAACCATTTTCAAGTGCTTCAAACTTTTCTTCAAACAATTCTTCACTTTTACTCAAAACCGATAAAATCTGAGCTCGTTCAGATTCTCTACTCATTCTCTAGTGGAGAACCGATCTGAGAATGGATTTCTATCAAAGAGACGACCGATTCACGGGTTGAACATGAAACTCCACCAAGAACAGTCGGACCGAATGGGGTGATTCCCGTCCGAGCGGATGAGTTAAACTTGATGTGGTTTCCATTGTTTAACACGTCATCACACCGTCTTGGTTAAACCGCAAAACCCTTAACTTAACTGATTTTACAAGTTCTTCAAACGAAGTAGGTTGCTCAAACGGATAGCCGTCCGATCGGACTACCATCCGATCGAACGACTATTCGACCAGGTGACTTGTAATTTCAACACTTGGACAATTTTCCAAAACTTCAAAGAATATCAATTCAAACGAGTGGACATCTGACCGAACGGTCATCCGTCTGGATGACCATCCGACAGGATGACCTGATATTTAGAAACATTTCACACTTTTCAAAATGCTACAAGGAAAACTTCAAAGTTCAAACAATTCACAAACACATCCCTCCCAAACGAATGACCCTCCGACCGAATGGTTATCCGTCCGGATGACCATCCGTCCAGACGGTCATCTGACCGAACCACCCTTCGTCACTCACCTCACTCGACACTGTTCAATGCTTATACTGTTGTTATCTGATCAGGCTAACCTCTCAAGCGCTCCCTTCAATCCAAGCTTGTGTTTATTTATTAAACACGAACTGTGAGTATACTCGATCCCTTTTTGCTTAACGCACTTTTGGGTGTTACATACGTTATCTATATCAAATCACTTTGACACACAACGCAAACAGTTTTTATACGCTAACCGCTCTCGCATGTTATAAGTGTCATTTGATGGATGCTTGTATGTTATGTTTACACATTGATTGTTGCCTGACACCTTAGCAACAATAGTACTATAGTTTGGACTCAGCACCTGTCATGGACAGGGGTTGTTAAGGGTATTTCTTCACGTGTTACGGTGGTGATATGTGTTGAGCATTCTACAACTCGCAGTCATGTCTGTGCATATTTCATTGTCGATAGCCTACTAGCTTCACATTTCTATGTGTTACATGTTGGTTATGCGTAAATCGCTCTCGCTACTATATACTATTAAACTTGTATGCTCACCTTTACACTATGTGTATTGACCTATTTTAACATATGTGACAGGTGCTTAGGATGCTTTTATTTCTTGGATGTTATGGAATCAAGCTAGGGGAGTCTAGAAACGAACTAAGTAATTTATGAGTTGCCGGGACAATATTTGTCTTTGAGAACCATGTCTGTAATAACTGTTTTACTTTATATGTTATGGTATGGGACATGATGTTAAATATTTGGTAATTATAGTTGTTATGGATTCTCCTGAACAATCTTTTTCGCTCAGTGTCTCACCTCGATGTTTCTGCCATCGGTTGGGGTGTGACATATATCATACACATACACAAATGACTAAACATTCAAACCTCATTGGTAGTGATTGCACTTCCAAAGACTGCATTCCAAAAAAAAAAAACACAATATGTCGGTATTTAAGTGAATATTACAAAAACAAGTGAAGTTACCTTAAAGAAGATGTGGAATAAAAATAAAATATAAATATATTGGACCAAGTGTTACCGCCATGTTAGTAAGAAAGTCCCTGATCTCCATTTCAAGATTATACTAGGGTTGTCCTTGACATAATTTGTGGCATAGTGGTTTATGCCAATAAAGTCAAGTGAACCCTTGATTCTCTCTGATTCAAGTTTGGTAAAATTTGGAATTCGATTGCCTGCGTTTTTCTTCATTATTGCTGGGTAATCCTCGTTCACCAATGGATTCAAAAACCTGAAATAGAAACATTAAAATGAATATATAAGTGAAGGTTTGATTCAACGATGCTATAATACGATAATCTATTAGATGTGGCAGTTTCGACTCATTGACTTATGGACGGGTTATGTTTATCAGTGATGGATAATGAGTCAAACGATTCGGAAGTTTCTTAAAGTGTATTTTAACATATAAAACCACTGGTGACAGATTGTGTCTAGTTCGGGCTAAACCTTCGTTGGTTCGTATAACCCAACCCGCACATGAACAGTTACTCACGTCAAGTTGTTGAACCCTAATCCAGATTTGCTTACAAGCTTATAATGACATGGAAGACGCAGATATGATGATCCATCATATTCCCAGTAACCATGAGATAAATGGTGAGCAGGGAGCAACAAAATTGTCCTATGCACACAAAAACTCTGCCAATGAAACAACCTAAGATTGTTTCTTTCATGAACAGAAAGAAAAATGTGTAACAAAATATAAAAAATAAATTAACTTCTACACAAACGACAAGGAGGAACATAGCAAACAACACATCAAACTTACATAACAACAACTAGGAGATCGGTCACCGGAGAACTCGCCGGATCATCACCGGAGTTGTAACACAAAAAATAGCTAAAATGGAAAAAATGAAAACCGATCTAACTAAAAAAGAAACATACAACAGAAGCTCGGCTTACCAAAATTCTTGCCGGTGTTAAACGGGTGCCTTGCGCTGCCTCCGTCTTCTTACTGTAAGCATACCCAGTTACCCACCATCATGAAATCAACAACAATTCCAACGATTGTTCATAACGAACACTCAAAGTTAAAACGATTAACCTAAACATACCTGTTAGAGCCCTAATAGCCTGGCAAAAACTAGAGGGGGCAATCTTGACCCAAAGCCTTCCAAGTGGGTCAGTTTGGGTTGCTTTTAAAATTATATGGGTTGGTTTGGGTAAGATATTTTAACTAAATGGGTCACAATGGGTCACTTGAAATTCCATCTTGTTATTTTCGGGTCAAAGCGGGTCGACAACATTAAAGAAATGGGTCGATGTGGTTTAGTGTCTTAAAGAAACGGGGTAGGTTTCGGATCAGAATGGTTTAGGTCAAATTGAGTTTCGAGCCGAGACGGGTTTCCGCACGACGCAGGTTTTGGATCGGAACGACGTCGGTTCGGGTCAGGTTTCGTGCCGACATGGGTTTCTGCACGGGACGGGTTTCGGATCGCAACGGGTTTTGGGCCGACACGAGTTTCCGCACGAGACGAGTTTCGGGTCGGGACGAATTTCGTACCGTTTCGATGCGAACCGTTTCGACGCGTACCGTTTCGATCAGTACCGTTTTGAATTGAACCGTTTCGACGTGAACCGTTTCGACCCGTACCGTTTCGACCAGTACCGTTTCGACCCGTACTGTTTCGATCAGTATCGTTTCGAATCGAACTGTTATGACGCGAACCAAATCCCGTCTTCGCCTTCAATCGTAGGGATGAATTCATCAATCAACAGGTGCGATTTAAACTTCTTGGCTTCAAGATGTTCGATCAGTTCTTGGTCCGTCGGATCAAATTTCACTCCTGCTGGTAGACTCATCCAATCCTGCTAATATTAATTCATCTCCACAAATGAATTAGTAAAATAAAACTTCCAAGAAATAATCAAGAAAATTATAAAATCCTTTTGAGTTTAGTTCTTGACACCAAAATGAAAAAAAAAATACTGGGAATTAATTATTTTGGTGTTAAATATATAGAAGAGGAATTCAAGAATTATATTACCAAAGATTTAAATTTTAATCATCTTTACGATTGAATTAACATACCGGTTTTCCTTCAAGTCGATGACCGCATCCGGGACAGTGTTTGGATCCACATAACTGATATTCTTCAAGCTTTGCAATGAGATCAGAGCTACTGATATTCATTCTTGTTTGTATTTTTTAATCGATAGAATAATTCATTAGTTATCAATGAGATCAGAGCTACTGATATTCATTCTTGTTTGTATTTTTTAATGGATAGAATAATTCATTAGTTATCAATGAGATCAGAGCTGCTGATATTCATTCTTGTTTGTATTTTTTGGACAAAATAGATACATTATTCGAAGGTTAGCAACCCGGACCCGTTTTAACCCGACAAAATTGCCCCTTGATGTACAATCATTTAAAAAAAAACATATTTTTAACCAACCCGACCCGAAACCCGTTCTGACCCGAACCCGTTTTGACCCGAACCCCGTTTCGACCCGAACCAAAACAACCCTTTTTTTAATTGACCCGTTTTGACCCATGACCCGACCCGACCTGTTTGCTAGGTCTAGCAAAAACCATCGCTTGGCTTGTGGTGTTGTAGTGTTACGTCGCCGACGTCGATTTGGGGCAGAACGGTGGTGAGCGATGACTGGAGAGCCTTTGTGCTGATTTGGGCGGTGATGTAGGTTACAATGGGGAAAAAGAACACCACGAAGACACGCGTCTTCTGTAGAACATGTACACATAACCTAATGCATAAAACTCCTTTTATGCAAAGAGTAGAACTATAAGCCTAAACTTGTTGCAAATTTATAATAACTATTATGCTTAAATTAAATTATAATAAAAAATATGTTAAAAACACTAATCATCCGTATACATTTTATTATTTAAAATTTAAATTTAAATATAGATTTTAATATTTTATTTTAATATAATAATAGGATAACATTTATACATATTTTTTTCCTGTCTAGAGATTTTTTCCATTCGAAAAACCCAAGAGTCGTTCGAAAATCATATCATACATGACATATATAAGAAATTATAGGTCGCTTAACCCTATATGATATGTCGTGTTAGCCATAAACAGACAACAATCGCATTACCAATATCTTGTGTGGCATCTGAAATCTATCATTAACCTTCGTGAATCAAGTGTATACAATTGATAATCAACCCATGACTTTTAATCATCATAAAGGACTCGGTATGAATTATTGGTTAACCTTCCAGAGAAGGCAAAAATAAAATTTCATATAATGAGATGACATCGAAAAGATTGACCATCTTTCATGAACAACAATAACAATCTTACCCACTTATTCCCACCTATAGTAAGGTCTAGGGAGGGTGAGATGTAGGCACACCTTACCTCTATCCTTTAGGATAGAGAGACTGCTTCCTGCGAGACTCTTGGCTCAAAAGACATATCAAGGTATAAGACTGTGGGGTGTGGGGCGTGGATTGGGGCGGCGGAATGCCTTCAACGCTGGCTAGACCACACCAGGCTAGCGTTGGCCATGGCGTTGCCCCGTTGGCGTGGGGATTGAGCCTGGCGTGGGGCGGGGGCCTGAGGTTATGTGGCTGGCCATGGTTGGCTAGTATTTGATGACCACATGGTACCCCAACGCCGCCTAGCCACGCCCCTTCCACACCCCACTTTTTTAGGTGTGGACTAGTGGAGACCACACCTGCCACGTGTCGAGCAATACCACCAACCCAAGCCCTTCCACACCCCATAGTCTAAGAGTCAACCGTATACATAGCGTATTTATGCAAAAAAAAAAAAAAAATACTTGGTTTAAAATCACACCCAAAAAAAGTACAAAAGCTAAAGCTCCTAAGGCAAGAAAGCCCCCTACAAATCTTTAACCTTAGAGAGGTGCAAGTCTAATAAATCCTTTCTAACTCACTCTTCCCAAGTTAGTTTCGGCCTGCCTCTATTCCTCCCTTCCACAGTGAGATTTTCTACTGATATAACTGTACATATCACTTGTCTCCTCCTTACATGCCCAAACCATCTCAACCCCTCCTCCCTTATCTTATCTAAAATACTAGTCGTTCCCAATCTTTCCCTAAAAACCTCATTTCTTATCCTATCCAACCTAGCGTGCCCACACATCCACCTTAGCATCCTCAACTCTGCTACCTCTAGCTAACGCGCTTGTGTCTTCTTGATGGCCTAACAATCTGTACCATATAACATAGCAGGTTTAACTGAAACCCTATAAAATTTCGCCTTTAATTTAGTTGGTAATCGCTTGTCGCACAATACCCCAGTAGCTGCTCTCCACCTACACGCGATGACCTACATCACTATCTATCCCCCCATTATTTTGTACAAACGATTCTAGGTACTTGAATAACTATCTTTAATGAACCGATGCGATTTATACAAGGAAACCAATGTGGCTCTATATTAAAGATCTTTGTACATAATGCTAACACATATAAACTTGAACTCAACACCATTCGACCCATTTAACCAACCCAATTGATTTCAAACTTTCTGAAATAGAAACCACACCGAGTTGCATGGTTTGATTCTATTTGACTTTCAACTCAAAAGTCAACTTTCTCTATGATCATGTACCAAGTCTTTTGACAATACACCAATAACTATAAAAATTAACCATCAACCATCTTTCTCTGAGCATCGCCACGTAAGCTTTAGATTACAGTTCTGAACATTCATCTCCTGTGCCATAAGAAGATACAATCAACTGTCTCTATGATAGGCACATTGTCAATGTGAACATCGCGTTAAGGGAGTGGGTGATAGGATTACATGGTCAGAAAACAGATGTGCGAGATAACAGTAACATGTGACTCTGGGTTGGGTTAACATGTACAAATAATTCCATTTGAAACAACCTTTCATATACAATCAATTCATGGTAACAAAACAATATACAACCATGAATTTCACCCCGTTTACTTATAAGATGATCAAGTCAACCTATATCCCCATTTATAAGTAAACGGGGTGAAATTGCTACCTCTTATCTATCAATAAAACTTTGACCATCTTCCTAGGTATGTAACATGATTCAACATTAAACCAATAGAATAATGCAAGAGGTTTCATATGATAATGTCACTTGTCTCGGTTTCCATTATAAAATTGCATCTTATAATATTGAACATCTAGACAAATAACAATGAAAGAAATTATAGTTGACTTATAGAGGGTGTGTGAGATGGATCACAATGAATTTGCAAGATCTAGTGGTACGGGCACAAACCAATCAATGGTTCCAAACCAGCCAATTGACTACGAAGAAACCCGTAGACTGATTCTGTTGTTGTGGCAGCTATTCTGACAACACTACCGATTCCCTGCAGTTGTAAACAAACAGCATAATAGGTGATTCTTGAGTAAACCCAATAAATGAACCAACACAAACACATTAGAAAATAAGATCGTTTGTCCAATATTCGCTCAGTTAGATGATAAACCAACATACACATTAATGAACAGTGTTAACAAACATTTTCACAACCAGATAAATGAACACATAAACAGAAGTCATAAGTTGCATAAAATTGAGTAGGCCAGACTTGGAAAAATATAAGTCAACAAAGAAAAGCATAGTTAACTGAAGAGGTCAAAGTCAATGCCAGAAGTACCTTTGGACCAAAGGAGTTACAAGAAGCGACAAGGGGTGGCTTTGTATAGCCATCACCATTAATTGCTTTAGTTCTTCCCCCCATAGATGGAGCACGTAGTTGCTCTGACATTATCTTCTTCACATCTTCTTGAATTTGGTTTTGTATGTGCTTCAACTTAGGCCTAAAAAATAACAATAAACTTGATTCATGAAACTTCATAGTACTATTGAGAAAAAAAAAAAAACTTTCCCAAATGACAAGATACGAGGCTTAGTGAGAATGATCCTACCCCAGCAAAATAACCATTGCAATTACTTGGTAATCTTGCATGCGTTCAGCAATACTCGTAACATTTCCGTTCTCAAGTAGTACCTGCATTCACATGAACCATAATAAATAGAGGTGGCAAAGTGATTATTGTGACTTAAAACCACAAAGATCATATAACCAGTTTTATAAGGCACATCTAACAGGGGTGCTATGTACCCAATAGTACATGCGTTATAAACACCTTATCCTCAAAAAATAAGCAGACATTGGCCTAAAGAAAAAGAAAAAAATACCGTATCAAGAAATAGAGGCTTGGTTTCCATATATATATGGTTGGTGCTTTTATAAAGTATGAAATCCCATTTTTCTCCACTTTCATGACGCCCACTAGTGATCCAATCAACAACCAGCAAGCTCGAGCCAGACATGATTCTGAACACTTGCTTTTGGGAGTATTTCGCAGTAGAAAAACATGTCACTGGATCTGGAATGACAACCAAAAGGCCACCATTGCCTATGCTTGCCTACTACATTAAAAATATTGGGCTTGTTAACAATCTTTTAAAAACGAAAAGAAGCGAAAAACAAATACCCTACTTTGAAAGTTCAAACCATGTATATTATCACAAAAACATGACGATCAAATATAGTATAGCCCTTCAATCTAACGGTTAAGAAATACCTGATTGCTAGTAATTTAGAATGTAAGCATGAGGAAAGAAAACACTTAAACTCAACAATCTAATAAACTCACTTTGTCCCGTCATAACTTAAATGTTTTACCTGTCAAGTGATTCAGTAGATATTTCAACTATTAGTTAAATGTCTCAAACTTCACTAATGAGAAAATACACGAATCTTGTATTTGAAATCAATAGCATAAATATGGAAGGAAAAAATGAACAAACAGGTAATTTAGATTTTTACACCCACTTTTGCCAATAGATAAGTACTATATTTCATTTAAAGGAATGTATGTACGTGACTGTGTGCATCTGGGTGGGTTTGTATATATATAGACAGATATAGAACTAATAGGCACTACTTATTCTCTTACCTCCATAATTTGCTCAGAGCACTTCAAGGCCACCGATTTATACACCTATACAACAATGTTACTCGTTAGAAATTGAGGGAATACCAATCAACATTATTCAAGTAGATTTTGTCAAAACAAATTCATCTTTGACTTAACTGATCATAGTCTAAAAAGGTATATTCAAAATGTCACAAATTATCAATTTAGTTGGTTAACAAATTATCCAAATGTCACAATTTGTCAATTTAGTCATAGTTGTCAATAGCGAATAGTGGCCAATAGTGACAAGCTACCTATATGCTACGTAGCGATAGCGCCTGCTATTTCATGTTTAGCGATAAAGTAGAGAAACAGATCATACATGTTATCGAGCAATGAGATGAGGAAAATACAAAAAAATACATGTCATAAGACCAAACCTGAGGTATAGAGTAGTGGAGATGAGAAAAATAAATAAATCATCATCATCATAGTCAGTAAATCCCACCAATAGCAAAGCAAAGGTAGGGTCTGAGGAGGGTAAGATGTAGACAGCCTTACCTTACCTCTACCCCGTAGGAATAGAGAGGCTGCTTTCAGTGAGACCCTCGGTTTGATAGTAGTTTTGCATCAAGCCTTGGACATAAGTCACATAACACTCAGCAATCGGGACAAAGCCCGATTAGTGCATGTACCCTTTTGTCTTTCAGCTATCAACGCCACCACATGATGCATGATTAACCGTCCTCAGCTTTTAACGTTATTTTCACGAAATTAGTAAAATAACATTAAAATTAGTGCACTTTCACTTTTGCCCCCAATGGCCCACACATATATACATTATATGCGCATACCGCAAGCCGGGCGTAGAGAAAAATAAATAAATAAATTAAACAAATTAAAAAAATGTTGCTATTTATCACTATATAATATATCGCTACATATGTGACCTATACGCTACCTAGTGCGCTATAGCCGCTATTGACAACTATGAATTTATGGATTTGGTACCTATGCAATACAACTGTCACACAATTGAACAAAATCCATTGAGTTGTAACTTGTAAGAAATACCTCCAACCTTTTCGTACGGGTAAAGATCATCTTATTAACCACAAAAAAATGACAATCAGGGGTTGAAAATGTGTTAACTGTCAACACAAAAAAAAAAAAAAAAAAATCGATACCCATATGGCAGTAATTCAAATTCTACCAAACTGAGTATATTATAGCAAACACATGGTGTGCAACCAAAAAATCAATGAAGTAGAACAAGCAAACCTTAGTAGATGCCTGAGTTGTCAAAACAGCAGTGCAATCCTCTTCAACAGTAATGTCAAAGGAGATACAATCGCCCTAAGTCACAAGAAGCATACATCATGAATAAAAGAAAACTAATTGGCTTGGCTGGGTAAGCGAAAAAGCTTACTGAAACAATGCCACCACCATAAGTGAGAGTGTAGATCCAAACAGCATCAATTTCTGAACGCCCAACCTGCAAGATCAAACAAAATGTGAATAAAAGAATTGAATTGAAAAGTTGTTGTTTGTTACCTTACCTTTGTGGGAACGATGAACTTGAGAGGGTACTTGGAGAAGCATCGGGTTACGCTGGACTTGCCGCTAACTCTCTCCACTGCTAACCTGCCGGTTTCCATCTTCACGAGTCAACTGCGCCCTTGTGGTTTATCCCTTATGTATTTATTACCTACTTTACACTCTGCGTCCCTCCAATTACATTATATAACATCTTAAAAGGAGAAAGTCGGTGCTGTAGTTAAGGTTGGAGAACTCGCTAGTCGACCGGTGAGGTGCGGACTAGCGACTACTCGGGATTAATCGGATCGGAATTTTTATATGTATATTTTATTATTTTTATAAATATGTATATATTAATAAGTACTAGTCAATATAAAGTCGGTGCTATAGTCAAGGTTGGAGAACTCGCTACTCACACATCCATATCAATATAATACTTAAAAATGAAAATGTAAAAGTAATTCAAAGTTCAAACTAAACTTACATATAAGTTATCACATCACAAGTCTAAGTATCAACCATCAGTCACTTCAGTATAGATTAATAAGTACTATAGTCTATAAGACTAGTGGGTATGGGGGCCGTCCCCATGCCCGGCTTGTGTTCGCCGCCCCGTCTTCCCCACCCCCTGCTCCGGCGCCGGGCTAGGCCCGGCTTCTCCATCTCCCCAGCGACGGTCTCGACGCCCCTCACTCCCACACACACAACTATACATACATACATATATATATAAAGGGGTTCATCCCCACCCCTAGGTCCATCCCCTTTAGGCCCCCGCTTACGTGGCGGCCCATCCCCTTGGAGATGAGGCTCTCCATACCGGTTAGTCTAAGTAACAATCAATTTAAGAATTACTGAATAAAATTCATGTAATTTATGTAATTTATCAGTTATATACTTATATAAGTACTGTACTATCAACATCATCAGTTCACAAAATTAAGAAAGTAACAATCAACATCATCATCAGTTCACAGTATAAAATTCATGTAAGTACTGTCATCAGTTCACAGTATATAAAATTCATGTAAGTACTACGACCTGACCTGTTGGAGTGTGGAAGAACTAGTGCCACCGGAGAAAGAAGAAGGGTAGCCGGAGAAGAAGAAGGGTCGCCAGAGAAGAAGAAGGGTAGCCAGAGAAGAAGAAGAAGAAGAAGTGTAGCCGGAGAAGAAGCAGCGCTGTGATTGGAGCCACGTGTCAAGGTTGTCAGCTTGGCCGCCCTTCTGCCATCAGCAGGTAAGTGGAGATCGTGGGTCAGTTGTCTCTGCCCTGTGATTGGTGCCACGTAGGCGTCCTTAAGTACTTTTTGTCTCCTGCATGTCAGATGATCGTGGAGCACGATTGAGCAGGGCCAGAAGGCCGCTGATTGGTTCTTTTCTTGTGTCACTTGTACCTTGTGTACTATCCAAAACAGTCTTGCGCCGTAGTCACGCGCGATTCTTGCTGAGCACGTAACTACCCCGCGCAGGAGTATAGGTTACTGCATGCTCATTCAGAATACTAAGTGTTGAAAGTGGAGCTTCCCATTGCTTAGACCTCGCGCCGCATCAAAGAATGTTGATGTAACTCGCGCGACGTTTGCGATAAGAAATATGTTGAATAAGGAGTATGGTCATGCGCGCAACCTTGACGGAGGTTTGCGCGGCCTTTTGGGACCATACCCCTTCAAGTCCCCCCAGTCCAGTGCTGCACCATGCGCGAGGCAAGTGGTTGGAGCTCTGGACTTAGAAAAAAGAAAGTTGCAGAGAATGCTCGTTTTTTGGTTAGTAGGCGCGCGCGTGCAAATGTTTGACATTTGTTACGGCGCGACTACATATCTGGTAGGTGATGATTCTTTGCTTTGTGTTGCTATGGCGCATGTGCCTTGGGTAACTTCTTCATTAAGTTTGTAGTAATTTTGGGCGGGAAATCCCTTGAAATTTGAAATCTGACAAGTTGGTGAGAAACGTCGTTGATGGTGACGTTTGAGTTGACCACTTACACAGTTGTCATCAAGTTGTCTCTAACAGTTTGGTTTTACGTCAGGGGAGTGAGCTCCACGCGCGCGTGGTAACCGTCACTCCGGGATTCTCGCCTTACGTGTCGTCTTCTGATTGGTCACGTGCGCGGTGATCCCGCCACGTTTACCCATCGCATTAAATGCGATGGGTATATATATCCGATGAGATGGAGAGAAACCTCACGTCTTCTACTGTTCTAATCCTTTTCTCTCTACTCACCTTCTTCGAGTCTTCAAGTCTTCGAGTTGCCTGTAGCAGATCTTCAAGAATTTTCTTCATATCTTCAAGTTCTTGAATATTCAAGGTTTGAATCATTAATGGCTGAAGAACATCCCGAAGAAAATCCCGGAGAAGAAGGCCATGTTCCCGTTCTCAGGTGGGACTTAGGCCTCTTTGAGCAGATAGTACGTGGTTTCCAGTTTCCACCGGAATGGGATGCCAAGTACCCTGGTCAGAACCAGACGGCCGCCGACGCACCACCGGGGTATATCACGTTGTATGAAGATTTCTTCCATCAGGGCAACTTCAGGATGCCGGCGACGAATTTCATGGCACATATCTTGCAGTTCTATGGGTTCCATATTTCACAATTGAGTCCTCCTGGAATGGTCAGGGTTCGACACTTCGAATTCCTTTGCCGATCTCATGACATAGAGCCAACTGTGGAAAGATTTAGGGTCTTCTATCAGTTGATCCGAAACATGGGGTTTTTCTCGTTTGCCAGTCGGGGAGCTGCAAAGAAGATACTTCTTAACCCTCCCAAGAGTTTCCATGACTGGAAACCGAAATTCTTTTATATTCGCGAGGAGGTGATCCCGATCGCTATGACCTTTCGCGCCTGGTCTGAGTCGATTGTGAAGGAAGATCTGGCGATCCCCAAGACTGAAGCTTGGTATCAAAAGCTTACTGCCACTCCAAACCGAGTATTTGGTGAGAACGTCTTGGTCGCGGCGCGAATGAGCGATCAATGGTTGCCTGACAGCGAGGAAGTTCCTATTCTGATGTTCGACGATAGAGGTTAGTAATTTCCTTAGTTTTGTTGATTTCGTGTTTCGTAACTTGTGTTTTATGTATGTAATTTGACGTGTAGAGGCGCATCTGTATCAAGCTTCCTTCCCTACCTTTGGTGGTTCCATGGGCGTGCGCCCGCTCCAGGCTGGAGAGGAATATTGGTATGAACAGATTAAGGGGAATTTCATGTACCCAGTTGCTGGTGCATTCGCCGCTCCGCCTACTGCAACCGAAGGTGCGCATATACCTGACCCTCGTCCCTTGCGCTCTGTGACTTCTGCTGGGAAAGAGATTGTCTATCTTTCCAGCGAGGAGTCTGTGGGATCCTCAAATGGAGAGCTGAGTTCGTGGTCTAACATCTTTGCAGGTGTGTTGCGCGACTTGGGGATTGACCCTGAAGACAAGAAGAAAAAACCCGTGAGAAAGAAGAAGGTTATCACCCTGGATCCTGAGGTGACCAGCAAGGGGGCTGGGAGTAGTCGCGCAACCGCTAGCGCTGCTGACAAAGGTACTCTCCGCCTTCGTCAAAGTAACTTGGAGGATTACGTTATTATCAGTGATTCATTTGAAGGTTTGTCGCGTATAGGCGAGAAGAAGTCTGGAGGAGCTGGTTCGAAGGGCTCCGGGAGTGGGGGTTCTCGCAACCCAGATGCTGGTGCGACTCCTTCCTCTGTTGCGCATGATGAAGAAGAGGAAGAAGAAGCGGAAGAGGAGGCTACTGCAAATTTAATCAGCAGGAAAAGAAATAGGAGTGAGACCACCGCTGGTGCTTCCACTGCACCGCAGGGTGGTGAGGTTCCTTTGATTGGGAAGCGGAGCAACCTGCGCTCCTTATACAAGTTTTCTCCTGGTAAATTCTTATTCTCTCTTCCTTATGTTGCTTCCTCTTTTTGACACTTGATCCTCTGCAGAGGCCAAGAAGAAGACCCCTGAAAAGAAGGGTGTTGTGTTTACGGAGCCCTCAGAGCCGGCGCATAAAAGGCCTAAGATTACTATCAAAGCTTCCAAGCCTGCTGGAGTGGAGTCTGAGAAGGGTAAACAAGCTGCTGAGGGGGAGAAGGAGAAAGCTGCTGAAGAGGAGAAAAAAGCTGAGGAAAAGAAAGCTGAGGAGGACAGGAAGAAGAAGGCTGATGCGGAGCGTAAGAAGAAGATTGAAGAGGAAAAGAAAAAAAGCTGATGAGGAGAAGAAAAGAAAAGCTGATGAGGAGAAAAAGAGGCGAGCTGAGCAGGAGAGAGAGAAAAGGGCTGCTGAGAGGGATAAAGAGCCTACAGTTGATAAACCTACCCAATCATCGCAACCTCATTCTCCTCAACACTCTGCTAAAGTGACTTCTGCTGCGGGATATGGTCCACATGCTTCTGGTGGCGCGAGTTCCGGGGGAGCTGGGGGGTATAACCCCCAAACCATTGGCCCAAAGGATACTCTCGGGGATATTTACTATAAGACTTACACCGAGGCAGAACGTGGGGGTGCCCCCCATCGCGCTCCTTGGAATTTGAAGCAGAAGGACACTTTTCAGGAATTTGCCCCTTGTCGCGATTGGTTCTTGAATTCCATCCGTCCTGGTGAGGTTAACTGACAAAAGGCGCGTACTCATGATGAGTTGTATGCCGCGTATGTAATTGGGGAGGCTAATACTCTTTCTGCCAGCCATGAAATTGTGCGTGAGTGGCGCACCATGATTAGGGAGCGGTCGGATTGGGAGAATTACCGCCAGCGCCTTGTGAGGCAAGTTAAGGAGTTTGAGAAGGTTCATGCCAAGTTTGAGGACGAGAAGTCCAAGTTTGAGGCTGATAAGAAAGCGGAGGAATGGGGGCGCGAGGGCCTGAAAAGTAAGCTTCAAGCTGCCGAGGATCTGTTGGCGAAGGAGAAGGCTGAGTGGAAGAAGATCTGTGAGAGAGACAACCAGCGCGCTTATGTTGCTCGAAATAAGATTACTGAGCTCGAAGGAAAGGTTGCTGATCTGACAGCGAAGGTCGATGATGCGCAGGCTGCGCAAGCTGCTAAGGAGAAAACTGAGGTTTGTAAAAAGTTTACTCCTTTGGTGTTTTGTTTGCATATTAGCCTAAGTCTTTTGCCCTTTGTAGGTTGAGCTGGCTGAGGTGAAGGCGCAGCTGACTGGTAAAGATAAGGATTTGACGGCCAAGGATGTCGAGATTGCTGAGCTGAAACGCCGTCTGTACGAGCAGGTTGACAAATGCGAGTCCTTGGAAATCGATCTTGAGGCGAAGAAGGTTAAGGCTGCAACTGCTGAGGAGGCCAAACAGAAAGCTGAGGAAGCGCGAGACATTAGTACATCTGCTCTTAATGTGGCGCAGAACAACTATTCCGATTCTCAGGGCATTATTGATACTTTGGTCTCCGAGGCTGAGTGGCTGCGCGGCAGAGGATTAGTTCTGGTATGATATTTTTTACCTTGGCTTTACCCTTAAAAACCTGGTTACTCATGTGTTACGTTTGCTGTAGATGGCCAATTCTATCTTAAATGCTGGAGAACTGGATAAGGCTGTTGCGGCCGTTATAGATGCTTCCCGCGCAGTTGGTCATCATGGAGGGTATCTTGAATGTGCGCAACATGCTACAGAGATGCTTGGACAGGAGTTCGACACTAGTCACTGCTCAGTGACTGATCAAGCTGAGGCTGAGCTAGCTCGCGCTGAACATGGTTATGATCATCTATCGATACTTGTGATGGATTTGGTTACTGAAGCGTTGAAGCACGATGATTGGTGTCATCGGCTAAAGACCATCCTTGACCCACCAGAGACCGTTGAGCTATCGGATGAAGAGGAACCAGCTGGTGATGATGGTGGAAACGACGGTGATGATGGTGAAGGCAATAAGCATGACGACGATGATGATGGTGATGGATTCGAATAGGTAGTGTTGACAGGCTTTGTGCCTTGTAATTTTTGTTTAGGTTTTGAACGTAAGCTCTTGCGCGGTCGCGCTTTCTTTGGGTTAAATGAATGATGCGTTTTATGTAACCGATGCATGTTTGCGCTTAATTTAATATGATGCTCATGTTTATTTTGTTCTGTTACAATTATTGCACTGTTGTTAGAAACTTTGGTTAAGTTAGCGTGAATAAATGTAAGTGTAGCTCTGGTCTCGCGCTATGTTCGCGGAGGACCTCGGAGGCATAACTCAAGAGCTCGTAATTCACTGGAGTGTTTTCGTGCTAATCAAAAGTTTAACATGCATTTGTAACTCAAGAAGCATTATGATAAAAGAAAACATGTCGTATGCTTTCATTAATTGGGAAACAGGCGCTTAGGCCAATCGTACATTGAAGATAAGCAACATAAAGGGCGTTTAGCCAACATATGAAATTAAGTAGGCGCATGGCCTAGAGTAGTTACATATAGCACTTGCGCAGTTGTTGCGCATTCCATGTGCACGGGATGATGTGTCCATCCAGGGTGCGCAATTTGTATGCCCCTTTTCCTAGCACTTCGTGAACCAAGTATGGGCCTTCCCATTTGGGTGCTAGTTTTCCTGGGCGTTCAGCGTTTGAAGCTTCGTTGTCTCGGAAGACGTATTCTTCTGGATTGAAGGTACAAATGCGGACTCTCGCATTGTAGTACCTTTCCAGTTGTGTCTTGTATTTTGCTTCTTTAATACGCGCAATCTCGCGTCTTCCTTCCAGAAGATCCAAATCGAGACGGCGCTCTGCTTCATTATCAACCGTGTTGACTGCTGTCAAGCGCGGTGAGGGGAGTCCAACTTCCGCCTGGATAACTGCCTCCGAGCCGTATACCAGGCTGAAAGGAGTTTCGCCGGTGCTTGTCTTCGGCATGGTTCGATGAGCCCACAGGATGCTTGGGAGCTCATCCACCCAGCCTCTTCTCTTTGTGCCCAGTCGGGCTTTTATCCCCTCGACGATACTTTTATTAACGCTTTCCGCTTGACCGTTGCCTTGAGGGTGCGCAACGGAGGAGAAGGTATGCTCGATCTTCATTTCCTTCATCCAATTTTGAAGGTCCTCAGAAGCAAAATTGGTACTGTTGTCTGTGACGATTTTGAGTGGGAGACCAAACCTACAAATGATGTGCTCCCAAATAAACTTGCGCACCATCATTGCAGTGGTTGAGGCGAGAGCTTTGGCCTCCACCCACTTAGTAAAATAATCAACGGCCACGATTATGAACTTGACGGTGCCAGGGGCGTCCGGGAAGGGTCCCACCATATCAATTCCCCACTGTTGGAAAGGCCAAGCGGTGGATACAGGGATAAGATCGTTCTTTGGGCGCAGGGTTTTTGGAGAATGTCGCTGACAAGAGTCGCATTTGCGCAGCTCCTTCAGGGCGTGGACGTGCATCCCTGGCCAATAATATCCAGCGTTCATAATCTTCGCGACGACCATGCGTGGTCCAGCATGGATGCCACAGATCCCTTCGTGGATCTCCCTAATCAAGTAATTCGCATCTTGGGGGTCCACGCAACGCAGTAGTGGCCCCAAGAAGGACTTGCGGTATAAAATACCACCATTCATCTCATAATGCAGAGCTTTGTTTTGAATCTTCCTTGCCTCTGCCTTGTTCTCAGGGAGTATTCCTTCTTACAAATACTGAATTATAGGGGTCATCCAAGATGGCTGCTGTCACACCCTCAAATTACCACCTAGGGAGTGTCCCTGTTAGGCGTGTGACCACTAGTAATGAGCCACCAATTACATTGAATCCATAAGCTTAAAATAAAGTTTCATCATTTAATAGTAATAAAATCCAAATATAAGTAATTCAAAAACCATCAAGTTCAGCGGAAGCGTTAACGTAACATAAAGTAAATACTTTCCAAACAACCATAGTAAATAAATGTTTGATAGATAAACCCATCAATGCAACCATGACCACTCACGCCCTCCAGCCAGCAAGTTCCTATTCCCAAGTACCTAACGACCTGCGAGCATGTAACAAGTGTATCAGACAAAGCTGGCGAGTTCACAGTTTTAGAAAACGTTTGTTACCAGTTGTATGTAAAACAGTTCAATAACCAATGCAAGTAATATTGTTAATATCTCAATTCCGAACAAGACGGCTCCTGAAATACATGACTGCCCTTCCCACGTACTCCTATCTAGTACTGGGCCCCGACTGGGTCATTAGTTCACATCCGTCCTATCTAGGAGCGGTGTGAGGGTGCCAAACCTAAGTAGCGCTACCAACTAATACCCGTTACCCTCCAGGTAACATAATAAGGGACTTACAAAAATGATAGGTGAGAATATTAACCAATATACCCGTTATTACCCAGACCACTGACTGTCCCCAACCACTGGGACGCATGCTCGAATGTAGTGAACTCACCTTAGATTGCTCGGTTTGATAACGTGCCTTTACACCTTAAATACTAGTGACGTCCGTTACACGTGACCTAATATACAATCAGTTCAGGTAAGTATACGAGTAGGGTTTTGCATTTCCCTAGTGTACAAACAATAGTGTGTATTTCTAGTAAAAGCATTTATTGGTGGGACACAAGGAAAACAGGCTATTGCATGTAAAAGATGTTACAAATAAAATAGACAATAAAAAGGAATTAAGAGACATTCAATCATACGTTGGGCTTATACATTGTCCCTTATACATTTCCACATAATAGACATGTTAATAAAATAAAAGCATCTTTAATATTATTTCATGAAACCTTGCAAGCTCAGTCTTGTTTGAACAGAAATGTAATTCCCTCAATTAATACTTAATTATATCCTAAACAGTTGTTCCCCTTAATTAAATAAAAGGGACCGGCCCACCAAGGAAACAACACAAGTTAGCATAATATCATGACCATTTTATGATCTCATACATCTACTGACATCACCATGTACGAACAAAGAAAAACATTATTACATGTGCTTCCTATTAAATGCAGACCCTTAATTCAAGACATCAAGTAGACCACTTTTTCCTTGTTATTATTTCATGCATGTGAGATGAATTTATCTGCAGCCAATTTGAATTACATATGCGGACCAACAACAACTGCTTTATAATTTTCCTTATTTTATATTCGGACTTCTGTGCATGATAACACAATTACATTCGGACCGCTACCAATAAACAAGTTCAGCGATTTCAATGTGATTAAGTTCTGACATTCATCAATGACATATCTATCGCAAACAACATTCAAATTAAGTCACATATCATAAGCATTCTACCCTAGCTCATCATTAACAGTATGTAACATCATCATTCATCAATAATGCCAACTCAGTCCACTGTGCCATTTGATTACCTAATCGACGAAACACCATTGCGATCCATGTTGACGAAACATCATTGCAACCACGTCGACATCATTATTCGTCGACACCGGAGTTTCGTCAATGAGGGACTTTCGTCGGGACTAGGGTTCTTCCTAATCATACAAATCTAAATCGTGGAACTAGATTCACATGACATGACACGATACATAATATAATCATCATGCAGACATACATGTATGCGGCCATGTAAAAGAAGGCACGTGGGGACCCCTTCAACTTAACATGTGCACCGCCCACTAAAGATTACATGATCAGACCCTTAGTTGTTATCCTCATATACCTAGATTGATTCAATACAAATCTTTCAATAAGTTCTGACATGCAATTGCCAGTTATATTGGGACCCCCATGACATGTGCGGCCACTAAAACACCATTATATACCCATTTGATTTACAAGTTCTGAAAACAGTGTGGATTTCATCATTCTTTCACATGTGCGTATGATACATATATCTATTAGTTTATATTCGGATCAATATATAATTACATATTCGGTTCATGTAGATCAACTAGGTTCAATCATACTTTACGCAATCGAAGTCGGACATAAAAAGAAATCAATCATACTTTAAGCGATCCCCTAATATTACTTCTAATCCTCATAACCACATATAAACAAAACAAGCACAACTGATAACAATCAAGATAGGTTTACGGATACTAACCAAGGATCGTAGGGGGGATATGCTAGGATGAGAAAGAAGGGATGCTTCGACAACAGGGCTGGCCGAATGTGTGAAGCTGTCGTCGCCCCTGATGTGATTAGAAAGGATTTAGGGTTTTGCCAATAGATCTCCAATAAAACTGTACGCATACAAGACTTCTCATTCGCATATGAAGGGAAAGGTTGGGCTCAATTGGGCTCGGGGAAGCTGGGCCAAGAAGGCATAAACAACGGGGTGTGCGGTTCTAGTGGGGTGTGCGATCTCCGACCCAAGTGTGCGGCTAGACCTAAATGAATACGAATATTTACACTCTAAGGTAGTCAAACACATTAAACAAGTTTAACGTATAAAACATCCAACTATAATATAGACTGCGACGTGAAAGGAAAATAGCACCGAACCAATGGTCACTAAAATAGACGACAAAATAGACGACGCTAACCTTGAAAGTTCGGGTTGTCACATCATCCCCAACTTGAAAGAAATTTCGTCCCGAAATTTGATAAGCAATCTCAAAAGCAGTCTCCGAGAAATGAAGTGATAAACCGAGATGACTATGGGTTTCCCTCGGATGCCACATCATCCCCAACTTGAAAGGAATTTCGCCCCGAAATTCACCTAGTTGCATAAGGAGTTTATTCAGCCATTTGAACAACTAAAGATATTAGAACTCCCTTTGGTTATTACGTTCCCACGAGGACTTCGGTCCACGTCTTGGGTTACAACGAACTCTCACAGTTGGAATTCGACTATGTTAACGACCCTTGACTTCCTGGTCCATGTTTTCGATAGATTCCTCAACAAACTACAACTTGTCGTTAATCTTAGGCTCTAACAAGGGTATCACCAGTGTTTCATCAAACACTGCCTTAGATTCGAGTCATAAATGACATTGTGTACGTTACTTAATTCGTCGGGTAACTCGAGTTTGTAGGCCGTGACACAAATTCATCTTGCCACGCTTCCCAAAGCGCACCGCACCCTCCCAGGGTGAGACTTTCAATATGACACGTTCGCCTGCAGCGAACTCCTGGTGTTTCCTAAGTTATCAGGTTCCCTGGCGGTCACGCGCTATCGCCCCACGATTTCCAATCTAAATAATCCTTCCAAGAGTTTCGAGTGCAGGTCCTGGACCCGTGATTAGGTTGTCATCCACCTCAGTCCACAAGGAGGTTGGCATTATCATACATACAATGCCTCAAACAGAGCTGTCTGATTACTAGAATGGTGACTGCTGCGATAGAACTTAACCAAAGGTAAGTATCCTTCCAGTTCTTATCGAAGTCGATCACACACATGCTCGCAGCATGTCCTTGAGTGTCTGGATGGTTCGTTTACTCTGACCATCTGTCCCATGGTGACAAGTAATGCTCATGTCCATACGTGAGCCTAGGGTGTTGTGTACTGCCTGTCATGAATCAGGTATAGACCAACGTCATAAATACAGGAGTTGGCACCTCGTGCCTAAATAGCCGCCTCTCTCAAAGGAATATCCGCAAGCTGTGAAGACTCGCCAGTTTCCTTGATTGTAAGAGGGTGTACTGCTTACATGAGAAAATCAACGATCACCCAGGTGGTATTGTTTCCGTTTCGAGTTGTAAGTAGACTAGCGACAAAATCCATGGCAGCCTGTTCTCATTTCTATATGGGCGTTTCTGGTTACCGATATTCCACCTTGACTTTCCCACAAGTCAAACATCATTCATATACGTTGCCAAGTGGGCCTTCATGCCCAATCACCAGTACGAGATTTATAGATCCTAATGTCCCTCATCAAAACCCAGAGGACTAGAATATCAAGGCCGGTGTGCTTTGTTCAACATCAATTCCCTACAGATGCCGTAAAATGAGATCCACGTTTGTTCCATGAGGCAGCGAATATGGTCCCACCATGCCAAAGGTTGCTTCTCCATTCCCCGTACGGGTTCAACTTGAAAATCCTCTTCCTTCAGCCCTTCAGTTCGAACAGAGCGAGTCCGATCAGGTAAGTTAGAGTCGATAGTGAGTTGCAAAGCTCTCGCACCTTCAAGTTTTCACAGTCATAATTATCCAAAAGTTCCATCCAACGATGCCATTACATGCTTAGCTCATTTGCAACAACAGTACACTGGAGGCCCTTGTGATCGGTCTAAGTAGCGCATCTGGTACCGTCCAAGTAATGCCTCCAACTTAAACCCAAAGACCGTGGTTTCCATCGCAGGTTGTGATTCGTGCAAGTCTTCTTATAATTCCCCTACGTATGCCATCACCTTCTCGTGTTGTATCGGCGTGTAACTGAGACTCTGATTCGAACCATCATGATATACCACTAAATCACCCGCACCCTCGGGTAAAGACGATGCTCAATGCTTTGCAGAGTTGGGATTCGAGAGCTGAAAAGATTAAAGCTGCGCAATCTTCGAAAATCCTGTGATGAATCTGCGATAGTATCCAGAGTGAGGCCAAGAATTTGCTGCATCCCCGAAGGGATCTTTGGTATCAATCAGTTTCTAATGAAATGGATCTTAGCGAGATCCACGTGTATTCCCACTTTATCGTTTATATGACCAAATATGCACCTCTCGAATCCAGAAGTTACCTTTTAACAAGACTTCTCGCGGAGTGGCTCCTCCCTCAGGAGCCCTAAAATATGATACATATGCCGCCCATGTTGTTCCTTTCTCCTGGAAATGATCCAAAACGTCATCAATAAGCACGGTCGATTCATGTGGTCCATAAAGCTGCTGGTGTCTTGGTTAACTCCAAAGATCATGGAATACAAAGTCGCAATGAACGCATTGCGTTTGATATGCCGTTTTAGGAACATCCTCCCCTTGGACTTCCATTTGATGATAGTTCGTTCGCTAGCCAATCCTCGAATGAAACTTGTCCCTCGCACTAGTCGACGGGTTGACAATACATGGTCGAGGCAAATGGTTCTTGACTGCCACCTTGTTAAGTTCTCGATAATCAGAACACATACGAAAAGGCTTATCTTCATGGATATAACTGTGGCTCCCCAAAGTGGAAAAACTAGGTCCGCCATAACTCCTGTTCAACAGTCCCTGTGGTTGATTAGACAGCTCTTGCAACCCTCCCGGTGCAAGATGGTAAGAGTATAATTATTCGGAGCTGCATCTGGCGTGAGATCAAACTGAGCTTCTGCTTAACAGTTGTGGAAGTAATCCTGGAAGTTCTTCAAGTAGCTCATCGGAAGAAATCACTAACAACTGGTGGATCCTCGATCCTCTCTTCCTTAGCCTTAACATCAGTAGCGGTTGCTAACAATGGCGGGGTAATCCCTCCGTAGACACTTCTGGGCTTTCATTGCAGAAATGACGCTAACCTTTACACAACTCTGATACTTTGGAACAGATAACGATTCTCCACTAGAGAGAGGGATACGCAAAGTTTTCTTCTCACAGGGTATATCTGCGCGATGTATGGATAACCAATCCATACTAACTACTGCATCAAACTATAGAGGATAGCAGAAAGAAGGTCGACGTCACACACTTGTCCCACAAAGTCGAGTTTACATCCCCACGGACATATGAGGTTTCATTTGACTTGCCATCAGTTGCTTCCACAACAGATTCGGTTTCAAGAAGCATCAGGGTTAACCAAAACAGGGCTACGTATACAAGCTACCATGCTGCTATTATGCCTGGCGTCACCTACGCCAATCCTAAATGCCCTTCCATGAGCATCATTTCCAGTGTTGTTGTTTTCGTTACAAGAATTTCCAGTACTGTCGTCATCCCCTTGGTTGTTATCTTGAATTATCAACAGCCAATCCATGCCTTAGGCACCTTCATTTCCACACTGTAGGTTACGATTACGAGTACCTTGATATTGCCGTGACTGTTGCCTCTAATGTCGTTGCTTGAAACGGAGCCCTACGATCTTTCACCAACAGGATCCATCTTTTTCCCATTCCGTGTCACGTCCTACGGCGCTACCCACCGTGCTGGCCGCCACACATTCCACGCTATAGTTAATCGTAATTGATTATGTTCCGATTGATTTATAAGAGTTGACTCCCATAAGTCGCTAACTAGGGTTAAGGATTCGGTTGAAGTCAATTTTCTGGTGTTCGTTGCCGGTAATCAAGGTCGTCCAAATACTGAGGTCGGTAAAGTACTACGCTCATCCTCTTGTCCATTGATCTAGCAAGTTGGTTGAGTAATACACAGTATGTTTCCAGAGTGTTGCAGAAGTGATCGCACTTCGGGGTCTAAGTCATCAGTGCATTGAGTTCCAGCAAACAAAGAGGAGTGAGAGAGGTATAGACCAAACATTGATGTTGCAACATCCAACACAGGGACGTTCGTACAGGCACCTAACATTCTACACAGTTCGTTAGGCGTTCAGATGGGTGTTCAGGTAATATTCGATAGCATCGAGATTCGTAAGAATTCAGAGAGGAGTGAGAAGATCACGCCCAAGTAAGAGACAACTACTGCTATGACTCTTATAGACTGTTGTGTTTCACACCAATCAAATAACTGAACAGAACCCCTTTTTCACTTGTTAAGCCTCACTGGGACTCACATGCACCCCACATTATTATTGTGTGTGCACCCACAATAATATTGTGATTTGCATGCTCATCTCAGCTCCTCCTAACTCATGTCAAATGGTTCCTCAAACTTAAGTAGCAAACCAAGAGCATCACGAAACGTGAGTCATGAATGTTTAGGGAAATACCACCCCATCAGTCATATAACACATGCAAGTAATACATAAATTCATACTGTTGTGCCAAACGTGCAATCACATGCATTATCATATGTAAGTGTTCACTAGTTATGTAGTACAGTAAGTAAACGAGAGACGAACCTTGTAGTCTGGAGCTGAGTGTCATGGTCGTATTCGCGTATTCAGAACTGTTCGGTTATAGTCTGGTTTTATTAAAACATTTTAAAACCAAGTTCACTATAACCAGTGGCTCTGATACCAAACTGTCACACCCTCAAATTACCACCTAGGGAGTGTCCCTGTTAGGCGTGTGACCACTAGTAATGAGCCACCAATTACATTGAATCCATAAGCTTAAAATAAAGTTTCATCATTTAATAGTAATAAAATCCAAACATAAGTAATTCAAAAACCATCAAGTTCAGCGGAAGCGTTAACGTAACATAAAGTAAATACTTTCCAAACAATCATAGTAAATAAATGTTTGATAGATAAACCCATCAATGCAACCATGACCACTCACGCCCTCCAGCCAGCAAGTTCCTATTCCCAAGTACCTAACGACCTGCGAGCATGTAACAAGTGTATCAGACAAAGCTGGCGAGTTCACAGTTTTAGAAAACATTTGTTACCAGTTGTATGTAAAACAGTTCAATAACCAATGCAAGTAATATTGTTAATATCTCAATTCCGAACAAGACGGCTCCTGAAATACATGACTGCCCTTCCCACGTACTCCTATCTAGTACTGGGCCCCGACTGGGTCATTAGTTCACATCCGTCCTATCTAGGAGCGGTGTGAGGGTGCCAAACCTAAGTAGCGCTACCAACTAATACCCGTTACCCTCCAGGTAACATAATAAGGGACTTACAAAAATGATAGGAGAGAATATTAACCAATATACCCGTTATTACCCAGACCACTGACTGTCCCCAACCACTGGGACGCATGCTCGAATGTAGTGAACTCACCTTAGATTGCTCGGTTTGATAACGTGCCTTTACACCTTAAATACTAGTGACGTCCGTTACACGTGACCTAATATACAATCAGTTCAGGTAAGTATACGAGTAGGGTTTTGCATTTCCCTAGTGTACAAACAATATTGTGTATTTCTAGTAAAAGCATTTATTGGTGGGACACAAGGAAAACAGGCTATTGCATGTAAAAGATGTTACAAATAAAATAGACAATAAAAAGGAATTAAGAGACATTCAATCATACGTTGGGCTTATACATTGTCCCTTATACATTTCCACATAATAGACATGTTAATAAAATAAAAGCATCTTTAATATTATTTCATGAAACCTTGCAAGCTCAGACTTGTTTGAACAGAAATGTAATTCCCTCAATTAATACTTAATTATATCCTAAACAGTTGTTCCCCTTAATTAAATAAAAGGGACCGGCCCACCAAGGAAACAACACAAGTTAGCATAATATCATGACCATTTTATGATCTCATACATCTACTGACATCACCATGTACGAACAAAGAAAAACATTATTACATGTGCTTCCTATTAAATGCAGACCCTTAATTCAAGACATCAAGTAGACCACTTTTTCCTTGTTATTATTTCATGCATGTGAGATGAATTTATCCGCAGCCAATTTGAATTACATATGCGGACCAACAACAACTGCTTTATAATTTTCCTTATTTTATATTCGGACTTCTGTGCATGATAACACAATTACATTCGGACCGCTACCAATAAACAAGTTCAGCGATTTCAATGTGATTAAGTTCTGACATTCATCAATGACATATCTATCGCAAACAACATTCAAATTAAGTCACATATCATAAGCATTCTACCCTAGCTCATCATTAACAGTATGTAACATCATCATTCATCAATAATGCCAACTCAGTCCACTGTGCCATTTGATTACCTAATCGACGAAACACCATTGCGATCGATGTTGACGAAACATCATTGCAACCACGTCGACATCATTATTCGTCGACACCGGAGTTTCGTCAATGAGGGACTTTCGTCGGGACTAGGGTTCTTCCTAATCATACAAATCTAAATCGTGGAACTAGATTCACATGACATGACACGATACATAATATAATCATCATGCAGACATACATGTATGCGGCCATGTAAAAGAAGGCACGTGGGGACCCCTTCAACTTAACATGTGCACCGCCCACTAAAGATTACATGATCAGACCCTTAGTTGTTATCCTCATATACCTAGATTGATTCAATACAAATCTTTCAATAAGTTCTGACATGCAATTGCCAGTTATATTGGGACCCCCATGACATGTGCGGCCACTAAAACACCATTATATACCCATTTGATTTACAAGTTCTGAAAACAGTGTGGATTTCATCATTCTTTCACATGTGCGTATGATACATATATCTATTAGTTTATATTCGGATCAATATAGAATTACATATTCGGTTCATGTAGATCAACTAGGTTCAATCATACTTTACACAATCGAAGTCGGACATAAAAAGAAATCAATCATACTTTAAGCGATCCCCTAATATTACTTCTAATCCTCATAACCACATATAAACAAAACAAGCACAACTGATAACAATCAAGATAGGTTTACGGATACTAACCAAGGATCGTAGGGGGGATATGCTAGGATGAGAAAGAAGGGATGCTTCGACAACAGGGCTGGCCGAATGTGTGAAGCTGTCGTCACCCCTGATGTGATTAGAAAGGATTTAGGGTTTTGCCAATAGATCTCCAATAAAACTGTACGCATACAAGACTTCTCATTCGCATATGAAGGGAAAGGTTGGGCTCAATTGGGCTCGGGGAAGCTGGGCCAAGAATGCATAAACAACGGGGTGTGCGGTTCTAGTGTGGTGTGCGATCTCCGGCCCAAGTGTGCGGCTAGACCTAAATGAATACGAATATTTACACTCTAAGGTAGTCAAACACATTAAACAAGTTTAACGTATAAAACATCCAACTATAATATAGACTGTGACGTGAAAGGAAAATAGCACCGAACCAATGGTCACTAAAATAGACGACAAAATAGACGACGCTAACCTTGAAAGTTCGGGTTGTCACATCATCCCCAACTTGAAAGAAATTTCGTCCCGAAATTTGATAAGCAATCTCAAAAGCAGTCTCCGAGAAATGAAGTGATAAATCGAGATGACTATGGGTTTCCCTCGGGTGCCACATCATCCCCAACTTGAAAGGAATTTCGCCCCGAAATTCACCTAGTTGCATAAGGAGTTTATTCAGCCATTTGAACTACTGAAGATATTAGAACTCCCTTTGGTTATTACGTTCCCACGAGGACTTCGGTCCACGTCTTGGGTTCCAACGAACTCTCACAGTTGGAATTCGACTATGTTAACGACCCTTGACTTCCTGGTCCATGTTTTCGATAGATTCCTCAACAAACTACAACTTGTCGTTAATCTTAGGCTCTAACAAGGGTATCACCAGTGTTTCATCAAACACTGCCTTAGATTCGAGTCATAAATGACATTGTGTACGTTACTTAATTCGTCGGGTAACTCGAGTTTGTAGGCCGTGACACAAATTCATCTTGCCACGCTTCCCAAAGCGCACCGCACCCTCCCAGGGTGAGACTTTCAATATGACACGTTCGCCTGCAGCGAACTCCTGGTGTTTCCTAAGTTATCAGGTTCCCTGGCGATCACGCGCTATCGCCCCACGATTTCCAATCTAAATAATCATTCCAAGAGTTTCGAGTGCAGGTCCTGGACCCGTGATTAGGTTGTCATCCACCTCAGTCCACAAGGAGGTTGGCATTATCATACATACAATGCCTCAAACAGAGCTGTCTGATTACTAGAATGGTGACTGCTGCGGTAGAACTTAACCAAAGGTAAGTATCCTTCCAGTTCTTATCGAAGTCGATCACACACATGCTCGCAGCATGTCCTTGAGTGTCTGGATGGTTCGTTTACTCTGACCATCTGTCCCATGGTGACAAGTAATGCTCATGTCCATACGTGAGCCTAGGGTGTTGTGTACTGCCTGTCATGAATCAGGTATAGACCAACGTCATAAATACAGGAGTTGGCACCTCGTGCCTAAATAGCCGCCTCTCTCAAAGGAATATCCGCAAGCTGTGAAGACTCGCCAGTTTCCTTGATTGTAAGAGGGTGTACTGCTTACATGAGAAAATCAACGATCACCCAGGTGGTATTGTTTCCGTTTCGAGTTGTAAGTAGACTAGCGACAAAATCCATGGCAGCCTGTTCTCATTTCTATATGGGCGTTTCTGGTTACCGATATTCCACCTTGACTTTCCCACAAGTCAAACATCATTCATATACGTTGCCAAGTGGGCCTTCATGCCCAATCACCAGTACGAGATTTATAGATCCTAATGTCCCTCATCAAAACCCAGAGGACTAGAATATCAAGGCCGGTGTGCTTTGTTCAACATCAATTCCCTACAGATGCCGTAAAATGAGATCCACGTTTGTTCCATGAGGCAGCGAATATGGTCCCACCTGCCAAAGGTTGCTTCTCCATTCCCCGTACGGGTTCAACTTGAAAATCCTCTTCCTTCAGCCCTTCAGTTCGAATAGAGCGAGTCCGATCAGGTAAGTTAGAGTCGATAGTGAGTTGCAAAGCTCTCGCACCTTCAAGTTTTCACAGTCATAATTATCCAAAAGTTCCATCCAACGATGCCATTACATGCTTAGCTCATTTGCAACAACAGTACACTGGAGGCCCTTGTGATCGGTCTAAGTAGCGCATCTGGTACCGTCCAAGTAATGCCTCCAACTTAAACCCAAAGACCGTGGTTTCCATCGCAGGTTGTGATTCGTGCAAGTCTTCTTATAATTCCCCTACGTATGCCATCACCTTCTCGTGTTGTATCGGCGTGTAACTGAGACTCTGATTCGAACCATCATGATATACCACTAAATCACCCGCACCCTCGGGTAAAGACGATGCTCAATGCTTTGCAGAGTTGGGATTCGAGAGCTGAAAAGATTAAAGCTGCGCAATCTTCGAAAATCCTGTGATGAATCTGCGATAGTATCCAGAGTGAGGCCAAGAATTTGCTGCATCCCCGAAGGGATCTTTGGTATCAATCAGTTTCTAACGAAATGGATCTTAGCGAGATCCACGTGTATTCCCACTTTATCGTTTATATGACCAAATATGCACCTCTCGAATCCAGAAGTTACCTTTTAACAAGACTTCTCGCGGAGTGGCTCCTCCCTCAGGAGCCCTAAAATATGATACATATGCCGCCCATGTTGTTCCTTTCTCCTGGAAATGATCCAAAACGTCATCAATAAGCACGGTCGATTCATGTGGTCCATAAAGCTGCTGGTGTCTTGGTTAACTCCAAAGATCATGGAATACAAAGTCGCAATGAACGCATTGCGTTTGATATGCCGTTTTAGGAACATCCTCCCCTTGGACTTCCATTTGATGATAGTTCGTTCGCTAGCCAATCCTCGAATGAAACTTGTCCCTCGCACTAGTCGACGGGTTGACAATACATGGTCGAGGCAAATGGTTCTTGACTGCCACCTTGTTAAGTTCTCGATAATCAGAACACATACGAAAAGGCTTATCTTCATGGATATAACTGTGGCTCCCCAAAGTGGAAAAACTAGGTCCGCCATAACTCCTGTTCAACAGTCCCTGTGGTTGATTAGACAGCTCTTGCAACCCTCCCGGTGCAAGATGGTAAGAGTATAATTATTCGGAGCTGCATCTGGCGTGAGATTAAACTGAGCTTCTGCTTAACAGTTGTGGAAGTAATCCTGGAAGTTCTTCAAGTAGCTCATCGGAAGAAATCACTAACAACTGGTGGATCCTCGATCCTCTCTTCCTTAGCCTTAACATCAGTAGCGGTTGCTAACAATGGCGGGGTAATCCCTCCGTAGACACTTCTGGGCTTTCATTGCAGAAATGACGCTAACCTTTACACAACTCTGATACTTTGGAACAGATAACGATTCTCCACTAGAGAGAGGGATACGCAAAGTTTTCTTCTCACAGGGTATATCTGCGCGATGTATGGATAACCAATCCATACTAACTACTGCATCAAACTATAGAGGATAGCAGAAAGAAGGTCGACGTCACACACTTGTCCCACAAAGTCGAGTTTACATCCCCACGGACATATGAGGTTTCATTTGACTTGCCATCAGTTGCTTCCACAACAGATTCGGTTTCAAGAAGCATCAGGGTTAACCAAAACAGGGCTACGTATACAAGCTACCATGCTGCTATTATGCCTGGCGTCACCTACGCCAATCCTAAATGCCCTTCCATGAGCATCATTTCCAGTGTTGTTGTTTTCGTTACAAGAATTTCCAGTACTGTCGTCATCCCCTTGGTTGTTATCTTGAATTATCAACAGCCAATCCATGCCTTAGGCACCTTCATTTCCACACTGTAGGTTACGATTACGAGTACCTTGATATTGCCGTGACTGTTGCCTCTAATGTCGTTGCTTGAAACGGAGCCCTACGATCTTTCACCAACAGGATCCATCTTTTTCCTATTCCGTGTCACGTCCTACGGCGCTACCCACCGTGCTGGCCGCCACACATTCCACGCTATAGTTAATCGTAATTGATTATGTTCCGATTGATTTATAAGAGTTGACTCCCATAAGTCGCTAACTAGGGTTAAGGATTCGGTTGAAGTCAATTTTCTGGTGTTCGTTGCCGGTAATCAAGGTCGTCCAAATACTGAGGTCGGTAAAGTACTACGCTCATCCTCTTGTCCATTGATCTAGCAAGTTGGTTGAGTAATACACAGTATGTTTCCAGAGTGTTGCAGAAGTGATCGCACTTCGGGGTCTAAGTCATCAGTGCATTGAGTTCCAGCAAACAAAGAGGAGTGAGAGAGGTATAGACCAAACATTGATGTTGCAACATCCAACACAGGGACGTTCGTACAGGCACCTAACATTCTACACAGTTCGTTAGGCGTTCAGATGGGTGTTCAGGTAATATTCGATAGCATCGAGATTCGTAAGAATTCAGAGAGGAGTGAGAAGATCACGCCCAAGTAAGAGACAACTACTGCTATGACTCTTATAGACTGTTGTGTTTCACACCAATCAAATAACTGAACAGAACCCCTTTTTCACTTGTTAAGCCTCACTGGGACTCACATGCACCCCACATTATTATTGTGTGTGCACCCACAATAATATTGTGATTTGCATGCTCATCTCAGCTCCTCCTAACTCATGTCAAATGGTTCCTCAAACTTAAGTAGCAAACCAAGAGCATCACGAAACGTGAGTCATGAATGTTTAGGGAAATACCACCCCATCAGTCATATAACACATGCAAGTAATACATAAATTCATACTGTTGTGCCAAACGTGCAATCACATGCATTATCATATGTAAGTGTTCACTAGTTATGCAGTACAGTAAGTAATTGAGAGACGAACCTTGCAGTCTGGAGCTGAGTGTCATGGTCGTATTCGCGTATTCAGAACTGTTCGGTTATAGTCTGGTTTTATTAAAACATTTTAAAACCAAGTTCACTATAACCAGTGGCTCTGATACCAAACTGTCACACCCTCAAATTACCACCTAGGGAGTGTCCCTGTTAGGCGTGTGACCACTAGTAATGAGCCACCAATTACATTGAATCCATAAGCTTAATATAAAGTTTCATCATTTAATAGTAATAAAATCCAAACATAAGTAATTCAAAAACCATCAAGTTCAGCGGAAGCGTTAACGTAACATAAAGTAAATACTTTCCAAACAACCATAGTAAATAAATGTTTGATAGATAAACCCATCAATGCAACCATGACCACTCACGCCCTCCAGCCAGCAAGTTCCTATTCCCAAGTACCTAACGACCTGCGAGCATGTAACAAGTGTATCAGACAAAGCTGGCGAGTTCACAGTTTTAGAAAACGTTTGTTACCAGTTGTATCTAAAACATTTCAATAACCAATGCAAGTAATATTGTTAATATCTCAATTCTGAACAAGACGGCTCCTGAAATACATGACTGCCCTTCCCACGTACTCCTATCTAGTACTGGGCCCCGACTGGGTCATTAGTTCACATCCGTCCTATCTAGGAGCGGTGTGAGGGTGCCAAACCTAAGTAGCGCTACCAACTAATACCCGTTACCCTCCAGGTAACATAATAAGGGACTTACAAAAATGATAGGTGAGAATATTAACCAATATACCCGTTATTACCCAGACCACTGACTGTCCCCAACCACTGGGACGCATGCTCGAATGTAGTGAACTCACCTTAGATTGCTCGGTTTGATAACGTGCCTTTACACCTTAAATACTAGTGACGTCCGTTACACGTGACCTAATATACAATCAGTTCAGGTAAGTATACGAGTAGGGTTTTGCATTTCCCTAGTGTACAAACAATAGTGTGTATTTCTAGTAAAAGCATTTATTGGTGGGACACAAGGAAAACAGGCTATTGCATGTAAAAGATGTTACAAATAAAATAGACAATAAAAAGGAATTAAGAGACATTCAATCATACGTTGGGCTTATACATTTCCACATAATAGACATGTTAATAAAATAAAAGTATCTTTAATATTATTTCATGAAACCTTGCAAGCTCAGACTTGTTTGAACAGAAATGTAATTCCCTCAATTTATACTTAATTATATCCTAAACAGTTGTTCCCCTTAATTAAATAAAAGGGACCGGCCCACCAAGGAAACAACACAAGTTAGCATAATATCATGACCATTTTATGATCTCATACATCTACTGACATCACCATGTACGGACAAAGAAAAACATTATTACATGTGCTTCCTATTAAATGCAGACCCTTAATTCAAGACATCAAGTAGACCACTTTTTCCTTGTTATTATTTCATGCATGTGAGATGAATTTATCTGCAGCCAATTTGAATTACATATGCGGACCAACAACAACTGCTTTATAATTTTCCATATTTTATATTCGGACTTCTGTGCATGATAACACAATTACATTCGGACCGCTACTAATAAACAAGTTCAGCGATTTCAATGTGATTAAGTTCTGACATTCATCAATGACATATCTATCGCAAACAACATTCAAATTAAGTCACATATCATAAGCATTCTACCCTAGCTCATCATTAACAGTATGTAACATCATCATTCATCAATAATGCCAACTCAGTCCACTGTGCCATTTGATTACCTAATCGACGAAACACCATTGCGATCCATGTTGACGAAACATCATTGCAACCACGTCGACATCATTATTCGTCGACACCGGAGTTTCGTCAATGAGGGACTTTCGTCGGGACTAGGGTTCTTCCTAATCATACAAATCTAAATCGTGGAACTAGATTCACATGACATGACACGATACATAATATAATCATCATGCAGACATACATGTATGCGGCCATGTAAAAGAAGGCACGTGGGGACCCCTTCAACTTAACATGTGCACCGCCCACTAAAGATTACATGATCAGACCCTTAGTTGTTATCCTCATATACCTAGATTGATTCAATACAAATCTTTCAATAAGTTCTGACATGCAATTGCCAGTTATATTGGGACCCCCATGACATGTGCGGCCACTAAAACACCATTATATACCCATTTGATTTACAAGTTCTGAAAACAGTGTGGATTTCATCATTCTTTCACATGTGCGTATGATACATATATCTATTAGTTTATATTCGGATCAATATAGAATTACATATTCGGTTCATGTAGATCAACTAGGTTCAATCATACTTTACACAATCGAAGTCGGACATAAAAAGAAATCAATCATACTTTAAGCGATCCCCTAATATTACTTATAATCCTCATAACCACATATAAACAAAACAAGCACAACTGATAACAATCAAGATAGGTTTACGGATACTAACCAAGGATCGTAGGGGGGATATGCTAGGATGAGAAAGAAGGGATGCTTCGACAACAGGGCTGGCCGAATGTGTGAAGCTGTCGTCGCCCCTAATGTGATTAGAAATGATTTAGGGTTTTGCCAATAGATCTCCAATAAAACTGTACGCATACAAGACTTCTCATCGCATATGAAGGGAAAGGTTGGGCTCAATTGGGCTCGGGGAAGCTGGGCCAAGAATGCATAAACAACGGGGTGTGCGGTTCTAGTGGGGTGTGCGATCTTCGGCCCAAGTGTGCGGCTAGACCTAAATGAATACGAATATTTACACTCTAAGGTAGTCAAACACATTAAACAAGTTTAACGTATAAAACATCCAACTATAATATAGACTGTGACGTGAAAGGAAAATAGCACCGAACCAATGGTCACTAAAATAGACGACAAAATAGACGACGCTAACCTTGAAAGTTCGGGTTGTCACAGCTGCCCTATTTCGATCACATTTACCTGGCGCAGCAATACTGAAGGATTTTTAAGTACTTCAATCCTTGCATCTTTTGCGAAATGCTGGAAGGAGGTTGAAGCAAGCTTGCTCAAAGCGTCAGCTGGTTTGTTTTCGGAACGATTGATGTGTACTACCTTGTATGACTTGAATTTCTGAAGCAGTTCTTTCGCCTGATCCAAATATAAGGCCATAACTTCGCCCTTTGCATCATAGATTCCGTTAATTTGACTGGCGATCAAAAGTGAATCAACATGCGCTTGAAGATTCTTAGCTCCCATTTTTATGGCGAGGCGTAAGCCTGCCAGAAATGCTTCGTACTCCGCCTCGTTGTTGGTGTTCTTGAAATCCAACTTGATGGCGTACGTAAATTCATGTTTTTCAGGGCTCACAAGGCGCAATCCTGCTCCTGCGCCGTCCTCGTTTGAGGCCCCATCGGTGTACAGCAACCACAACCCATCAGATACGTCTTTCACTGGAGTTTCGACAACCTCGCAATCTTTAATTTTTTCCGCTGGGACTTCTGTGATAAAGTCTGCAAGGACTTGACCCTTGATGGCTGGGCACGGCTTGTACAAAATGTTGTGGCCACCCAGCTCGATCGCCCATTTTGCTAACCGCCCAGATGTTTCTGGCTTTTGCAATATCGTGCCAATATGGAAATTGGTAAGTACGGTGATGACGTGACCCGTGAAGTATCTGCGCAGCCTTCATGTTGCGCGGCGTGAGCCGGCTATGAACTGGGCCTCTCTGGACGTGTGACGGATAGTCATAATAGCTTTCTGTTTCTCCCCGTGTATCGCGTGTGTCATGCACGCTTAGTCTTCTGGTAGGGGGAGGTCTATTAGCTCTGCCTTGGATGTTTTGTTGTGGGGGTATTTGGCGCGCCCCCTGACTCTGTCCCTAGGGGGTAACCAAGGACGGTTCTGCCGTTAAGACTGCTTGTTGTGTGATCAGAGATTGATACGCCGCATTAATGGTAGCAATATTTTTGGCGTACCATGAGGCTGGGAACATACGCGTTGCAACGGAGCCGCCAATTTGGGGCGTAAACATTATTCAACCTTAAACCTTAAAACGATAAAAAATCATATAGTAGTTGTATATTTATACAGAAGTACCCGTGCTTCGCGGCAAGGTGCTTTAAAATAATATACATTGGCACTTCATTTCAGCAGGTTCAAGCATGTGTACCCATTCTCATTGTCATTGGACATCTTTGCATAATCGAAGAAAGCGTAAACTTCCTTATGAGACCCCTTAAAGAGTTGAACTAATCAAAAAGCAGACTCATTGGACACTAATTTTAATCATAATAATAAAAAAAGCAGATTAAACAAATCTGAATAAAATAGTTTTGATAATAACTATGGATATATACAATTTTTATAGGGTCTCGTATCCTAAAAAAAGATCAAGAAATATGGTAATAAACAGAAACTCTAATTACCTATTCAAGGTATAATCCTACTGAACCTTTTCAATACTTCTCTTCTTTATATAAACATTTTGATGGTTATGTAAGTTATTACATAATGTTACAGCTTTCAATATGTAGCCAGCCATGGTGAATCCAAGAGTACAAATGGAAAAAAAACAGTTTTACATAACTATAAGGTATGCAACTATAAATTACAACTCCTAATCCTTTTAAAATAAAGATAACTCCAAGTCTGTATGTACAGAGAAGAGTTGTGTGTCCACAAATAGTTGTCTCACAAATAAGAAATAAGCATCTTAGTATTATCATCCTTCATTTGGTTAGGGAATAAAGAACTACAAACATTATCAGACAGTAAAACATACATTTTAGCCGATATTTTTCAATTCAAACATGGACTTGAAAACACACGTATCAGTGGCCAAATTAAAGAATAAGCATGTCAGTCCCGCAACCATTTTGCAGTCAAAACAGAATGCATACACAAAATGCACGATGAGCGGATATTTGTCCTTTTCGTTGCCAAAAATGAAACCTTTACTGAACTGAGCATGTTGTATGAAGTTCACTGTGCCATCTCCGATCAGTGACCAGAAAAGAGGCAGACATCTATCTCCTTTCTATATCTAGAGTGTTTTAAAATTTGCTAAGTATGGCTGAAATGGTCATCACCCGCCCCCGGTGAGGTGAAAAAACCTGAAAGCTTATAACTATAGTGATCTGTATTATAATAAAAAAATGAGTATTCCTTATAGAAAATAATATTTCAAAGGGAATCTATTCTATGGGACTTTTCATTCAAGACTTGGCAGCATCTTCACACGGTGAGACTTAGCATAGTTGAACTGGCTCTTGTTGAGTATGTTTGAAATAGTCATCACCGGTATATTTGATCCAAGTATCTAAAACAGTTTCTTAAAATAACAACCAGAAAAGTAATGGATCCTAATTCAGTCTGCAACCAAGAACTTTATTTATGCACGGCTCATTGGACATGGGAGGATTCGGAAAGGTGTACAAGGATGTTTGTATACCAATGGAACTAAAGGATTTAAAATATGTAATACTTCTACTGTAACAAATTGATGTATATAATATAATTAATCAATAAAAAGTTTACAATAACCAGTTTTGATCTGAAAGTGTTCCATACTATGTACCAAACCTTTGTTCCATCTTCATTATGAAAATAACTCAAATTAATCAATCAATTAACAAAGTCACCCAATTTTCCAAACTAAAACTTATACTGAATTTCAACTAACCTGTAGTTGCACCAAGATCCTCTTCTCGTTAAAAACCACTTCACCAGAAAACATATTCGCTTCGCCGGCAAAAAATTGCCCTCCGCTACCGCCATCGCGACCTCCACCTCTTCAGCCACCGGCTCTGCTGCCGCCGAACCCTTCGACTATGCCGCAACCATCTCCACGGCCGCCCCTAAAGCCGCTACAGCTATCGTATTGAACTGAGTGGAGAACACATACGTTAACCTGGCTTCGGCTATTGTTTCAGTTGGCTTATTACACAATATGTAAGCAGGAAGTAAAAGAAGTCCACCAAACATATGCGTTTACTAATAGGCTTTCAGCATTCTTCCCCTTAACATGGCTTCGGCTTTCCTCACTTGCTTCACTGGGTCAATCACAAACAGACATAAAGTAAAGAAAGCCAGTTTGTGTAATGGGTCAAAACAAAACTTGGGTAAAGATACGTAACTTTGGGCGGGTCACGTTAGTTTCATAACATACACCGTAGGACTGAAACCCTATATAAGAACTAAGAACAAAAGATATGATGTAGTGGCTGGTGGTCCCTTGTCACCTCCATCAAATATTTCAACAACCCATCAACAGTTAAAATACGCTGATATAATAAACACAAAAAAAAGAATTACTTGCAAGACTCCTTAATAGCCAAAATAGAAGCTCCTTTTCTTCCAATAAGAACCCACATCTTCCATGGTGGAACATCAACAACCGATAGGATTTCTTCATCGAGAGCATTATCAACAGTATTGATGTTCTCTGCAATAAACCATTTAATTAGAAATCTACAAATAAATAATGTTGTCTATTTAGGAACTTACAAGAACAAAAAAAAAACTTATGTAAAATCATAAAGAAAAAGATAAAAATAACATACCAGTACCCCGCCATTGTTTGCCTCGCCCCATGTCGCAGCCCTCATATAAACGTTTTATGAAGTTTTGAGATGAATGATCGAGTTTAATTGTAACGTCCTGACTTTTCGAGCATACCAGTACCCCGCCATTGTTTGCCTCGCCCCATGTCGCAGCCCTCAATCTACAGGACCCACTTCTTTGCCACCAGGCTCTTCCCTCTAGTCCTCTTCAACTTCAATCTCATCTACGAACAACGACCAAGCAAAAAAAAAGAGAAATTCAATTATAGAAAATCGTAATGGTGAAACAAAAGCGTTGCAAAAAGTGAAGTTTCACAAATTCAAACCTGGATTATGCAGATCCACAGATTCCTCTTATAACTATCGAGGTATCGACAGATCAAGTAATCAGTATCAAGTCATCCAACTTCAAACCAGCTACAACATAACTAACCATCATAGATTCAAATGGTTACACAAAATTGCTAATTTACTAATTTCTTTAACCTAATTTAAAACACTTCTTTAACAAAAGAAATCCTTTTATTCCACAAGAAATTCCCAATTTGATCATCTTATCTATTACTTTCTTAATCAATTACACAGCTTCAAACTAACATAAACCCCCAAATAAAAACCCGAACTTGGATCGAAACAAACATCAATTAACACAAAACATCTAGGGTTTTAATCGAATTTCAAAACTAAAAGATAACAAATCTGAAATATTATACCTCTAAGACAGTTGGATGAGGATTTGAGTTGGGGTTACGGCCGCAATGAAAACAGATTTAGATAAGCGATTGAAGTTAAACGAAAACTCGAGAATGTGAAGAGCATCCATGCCGGAATCGTATCCCATGGCAGCGGTTATGGTGGCGTAGGGGTGGTGGATGAGAGTGACGGAGGAGAATAATAAGATTTGAGGTGGTTTTCGTAGAGATGAGGAGAGATTTGTAACCGTGTGTGGGTATGAAGGCGAGACGCTTCATTTGCAGGCTAGCATTAAATCTCATTCAATTCATTGGGTGAAAACCCTAGTTTACCCCTTAAGGGTCTTAAAATTTTGGGTGAAACCCCTCTAAAATGGCTTACACATACTTGTATATGGTGCTTTATAACTTGTAAACATGGTAAAATTACAATATTGTACATCACTTCTCCTTTTTATAGTATTGGGTGAAACCCCTCTAAAATGGCTTACACATACTTGTATATGGTGCTTTATAACTTGTAAACATGGTAAAATTACAATATTGTACATCACTTCTCCTTTTTATAGTATTATAGATAAAGAGTTAGTTTTGTTTGTATTTTTTTGGCTCATCCAATATTTACCCTTATATTTATGTAATAAACTCAATTAAAAGAGCATATTTTGGGGTTTTTGTTTTACTAAAATATAACTAAATAGTTTTTTAAATGCTTTTCCTATAATCATATACTAAAATTCACTAAAATAAACAAGGCAGTAATCACTTGTCGATTCCCTATTAACAATATTACTACCATATTTTTTCGGTTCTTCATTTTGTTTACAAGTACACCAAAATGCGTTACCAACAAAGTTTTCATCGCGATACCCACCGCAACACAGGAATAAATAAACATCTTTCTTATTGAGGAATATCGGTTGCTTTACGCCATCGATCCATCAAGTTTTGAAGTTTGCATTATTAACACACAGGTTTAAATTGCGCTACCAACCTCTCAAATTTTTAACCTTTTGTTTTTAGCCTTCAAGTTTGAAAGTTTTCATTTATAAGCCATGCGCTATTACTCCGTTTTTACATCCCTCAAGTTTTAAAAATTACAATTTTAACCCCTAGACTACTACTCTATTTTACGATTTTTACAACTTTTACAAGTTGCATTTTTTATCCCCTATGTTTAATAAACTTCTAAAATAATTGTTTTACATGTTATTTTAATTTTAATAAAAATACTGTTTTTTATGTGCACCATGCTCTTTGGCGACCTACGAAAGTCTAACTCCTAAGCTTTCACATATTGCCGCATATTTGTGGCGTGTTTTTTTGCACTTGGTTAAAAGCATTGTGTTTCACACTTTTTAGTAATTGTATTTTACACATCGTGTTTTACGATTTATATGTAACACTTTGTATCTTATGCATTGTGTTTTATGAATTATGTGCAACGCATTGTTTTTATGAATTGTGTGTAGCGTAATGTGTCTTATGCGTTGTGTTTTACACTTCGTGTCTGAATACACGGTTCAACCCGTTGCGCGTCGCCGCAACGCGCGGCGGGCAAAATACTAGCTATAACTTAAAGGACAAAGTCGGTGGAAGCCCCACCGGCTTTGCCTCCCCCTCCCCCATACTTTCATGATGTTGCAATTTTAGCCCATTTACTTTGGTACCTTTAAAGTTTCATAAAATGACAAATTTAGTCCCTAAACTACTACTCCATTTTACAATTAGTTTGTTTTTGACACCCCAACTTTGTGGTAGTTTCCTTTTAAGCCCCAACTTTGTTATAGTTTCCTTCTTACCCCAAAACTTTATCAAATTTTATCTTTACCCTTTCTTAGCCTTTAAGTTTTGGAAATGTAATTTTTAACCACTTAACTTTTTATCAACTTTGTAAATGCCACTTTGACCCCCTCTAGAGTTTTTGGCTTAACGATATAAATTCGAGTTAGTCGGGTCGCGTATAATACGTTATGATTGTACGATACAAATTCGATTTACGTTACGTTTTGATCCAATCGCAATGCAACTATAGGATACATTGAGTTCAATCGGATACGTCAAAACGTGTGTTTTCATATGGGTAACACATTACATAACGCTTGGACTAATCCATTCGATAATTGCGAAGTACCCGCACCGCAACGCGCGCGGGTCTTATTACTAGTTTACATTGAATTGCTTGTAAACATGTGACTCTCTTTCCGTAAAAGGGAAAATAACGAAAATAACTCTTGACTTTACTACTTTACGAAATTAAACATTGAACGCGTCAAAGGATTCCCGAAAAACAATGCACTTTTTTGCATCTAGCCGGGACGCATAAACATTACCCAATAGTAACGTGTAGGAATTCCAATAATGCGTCTTACAGGCGCATTGGTGCGGCCTTTCGTAGTCTTGCGTCTGATCCATGAAGCATCAGACGTCTCTTAGCCTTAGGCAAGGGTTTTGGTCCTATGTCCCTCACGCGAAAATATAATTTTCTTTTTTAATTTTGTTTTAACCTTAACGCAATGTTTGTGATATTATGGTTTTGGTTTTGTTTTTTTATAATTGTTTATTTATACAATATATACATTGTTTCGTTGGCTTGACAATTTTTAACATACACCACATTTTTAACGAAGATGAGATGCTACGATTTCCTACTGTGCTTATTTTTTTTCTTGAAAATATTATGTATTTGGTATGAAATTATTTGTATATGACGTTTTTCTTAGCTTAAAATTTTCAGATATTATCCGAATAACTTATACGACTCGAGGTAAGTTTTGTATTCCAAAAAGTATGTGTGTTATGTAATTGTTCCATATAAACTTCAGTATGGAAATGACAAAGCCGGTGGAACGTTCAGTCTTTAACATTTTAATTTCGTTATATATTTTAGTTTCTTATGTTTTACTAGTTTAAAAATCTATAGAACGCTATCTACTGCAAAAAGAAGGTCTGTCATGTAATAGTTTCTTGTAAAATTCAGAAATGACAAAGCCAATGGAATCTTTAGTGTTTAACTTTTTTATTTTTTTATGTTATGTATTTTAGTTTCTAAATGTTATAAGTAGTTGGGAGGTTTAATGTGTTTGGAAGCATGATAGCTATATTCATAGATGGTTTTGACACAAATACTATGCGGGTACATCGCAAACATCGAATGGATTAGTACAAACGTTATGTGATGCGTTAACCATATAAAAACGTGTGTTTTGACGTACCTGATTGAAGTCAATGTAACCAGTATAAGCAATGTGACTGGATCAAAACATAAAGGAAATCAAATTTATACTGTATAATCATAACATATCATATGTGACCCGACTCATACATAGAAAAAGTGATGGGTATAACGGAAAAGTTGCCATGTTTAATCATAAGGGATTAATTGGAGCTTTTGAAAACATGAAAAAAAAAAGAAACCACAATTTGGCTCCACTCGATTCGAAACAAAATTTACGAAACATTCATAAAATAAACACGAAAACATATTATATGTGACAACTGGCACTTTTCCATGTATTTCCGTACAATGTGAACAGTAACTTGTGATATATGGTTGTGTATAATGAATTAATGATATGAATGATTTCCTGTTTACTTTCAAAGACATACAAATACATTACATGTTGCATGTTACTTATGATTGTCAAATGAAACTTGAAACAGTTAAATTAGTGCACAGAACGAAACTAGCACAAGAATCAGATAAACTAGAAGTATTGACAGGAGTTCATGTACTCAGACAGATATGTTGTTAGGACACATAATGAGTCCTGGAACTAAAGTTTACACTAGAATTCTATGTAGGAAAGTAAGGGTTATAAAAATGCATTCCGAGTGACCATTTAAGCTCCAAAAAGTGCCTGAAATACACCCTAAATGCAGAATTCTGCAGAAATCAGCATAATTCAGCTTTTGAGCACCAAAATATAATGCAGAAATGAGGTTTAAGTGTCCAGAATAACTTGTAAAGTGTCGGGAATGAAAACTGTCATAAAAGGTATCTCATAGGACACTAAACTGCGCAATTTAGCACCTTAACGAGCCGGTAACCAAACGAACAACCGGACACTACCCGAAACAACAAAATTGAACTAGAAGCATTGTTTTAACATCCTAAAACTAGTTATTACCACTAAACATCATATTACATCTTAAAACACCTAAACACATTTAAACCTCTAACTAGAACACTTAAAACTTAACTAACATGTAACTAATGGTTGAAATCAAACCAAGACCCCCTGGAGACGGTCAACATAAGGGTCCCACACCCCTCATTCTTTTGATTATTAAATTATGAATGTTGTTAAGATATGGAGCATTTAGACCAATGTATAAAATAATCTTGGGAGTAAGTTTATAAAAACCACAAGTTCATAACACTTATCATTCTCAACACTTTCAAACTCAAAAACACTCTCTTCTCCCTCTACATAGCTCACAGCCAAACACCCCTTTTGTAACAACTCTCATTAAAAGTCCTATTTATTTTATTATTTTATCCAATAGGAAACCCTAATTGAGACACCCAAGTGATTCTGCACAAACCCTAAAATTTTCAGAACAATCAGAATCAGGATCAGGCCCCTAAAACTCAGGGGGGTAAACCCTAGTTGCGATTATCTACATAAAACGCTGTCAAAATTAAATTTTTCGAATCAGTCAAGTCAGCAAGGCTAGTCAAGGACGTGGCTACCCTAGGGTGAATTCGTGTCCCTTACGGACCGTAAGGGATGAGGCTTACGGTCCGTAAGCCTGTCAAATTTTGTGTATAAATAGTAGACTTTGGGACTGGAATTTGGGCGCTGGAACGACGTAAAAAGTCGAAATATACACTGAGTTACGTTCTGAATACTACAAAAACACACACGAATCACGAAGTGCTGCCGCAATACAGGGTAATAACTCGATCGCTGATACGATTCAATGTCCGATCGATTAAACTATCCAATGGATGTTTAAGTGCTGCCCACATTAGGGTTTATGCTTTGTCATTCGTTGTTAATTCAATGGATGTTTAAGTATCGCACTTTGTCATTCGATGTGAGGGTTTAATCTCGTGAGTTATCGTAAATGCTGTATTAAGTTACTAACCGAGTTGTGTGCATAATATTAATTTAGGTTAAAAGGCTAATCAGTAGGCTAGACTCTGCTCAAATTAAATCTGCAATGTGAGTCATTCTCTTTTTATCAAATTACTTCCAAAATCATGTTTATTTTCAAAGGTTATAATTACAGTGATTAAGTTTATGTAATCACGAAGTTACAACCGGTATGTGGGGTTTTGTATACATTACTTGATAACCGTCACTATTGGACAACGAGTTAGCCAATGAGTGATATGACCATAGTCACAGACTCCATTGGACAATGAGGTTACCAATGGATGGTCGAGTGATAAATACTGTGGGTAGTTGGTTTGATATCTGGAAACATTGTAATCTCTCTTAATACTGTAAATTATAACAAATGAGTCATTTTAGCAAAAAAGAATGATTCACTCAGTATTTCCCGCTGACAAAACCTTTTTCAAACATGTTTCAGGTGATCTGTTGTGATCCAAGAAAAGTGCCGAGAAGCACTACAAGCTTAAGGAAGTGACTCAATATAAAATAAAGAAACATGTTTTGTAAAATAAAAGATTTTTTCGTGAAATCTTATGATTGTAAATTACCGGGATTTTACCCCGAGTTGTGAAATAAAAGAATCGGGAAATTTCAGTTTTTAAAAGATCCTGAAGAAAACTTCCGTTGTTAAATAAATACCACGGGATTTTCTGTCCCGCGGCTCCTGAAACGGGTCAAACCGGGTCGGAGGCCGTGACAGAAAAAGGTGGTATCAGAGCCACTGATTTAAGCCAATTAAGTATTTAGAAAATACTTAATACTTAATTCCCTTTAGATAGAGGGAAGGAAATTGAAGTCGGGGAAGAGTCTAGGCAGATGGGGATACAGTTTGAAGAATATTCTAAGCAAATAGAAATAGAGATTGGGGGAGGTTCTAAGCAAACCCAGAGAGAAATTGGGGAAAGCTCTAGACAGGTTGAGGCATTACCATTTCAAGATGAATTAGATCGTGCATTGGCGAGCTGTGATGTCATCAGGCCTATCAATAATAATCTTTACCCTTTTCCTGCTGAAACACAGTTACCTATAAACTTAGAACCAGTAATTCCAGAACCTATAATTCACACCCAACCTTTAGGAATGGATGAGTGGTGGACAAATGATTGGCAGTTCCAAAACCTTCTCAACAGTCCTTATTCCTTTCTTCCTCAGTTCGACTCTGAACCAATACCTAATCCACCTATGAGCAATGAGAATTTAGCTGAACTCCGCCACTTTGGCGAGGAGTTAATGGATGCAGGAAATAGGATCAGGGAAGTAGGAGAACAGATCTCCTGGAAGTATGATGAGAGGGAGCGCCGTTATTAAAAATTTCAACTGACGAGGGATAAGGGGTTTATGAGACTGTGGTTGTATAATAGCAATAATCTAATCTTGTGAAATAACCTAAAATAAAACTTTGTAAGATAATGGTGTGTATTGATGCATACTATTAAATATAAAAATGGAAATCGAGAAATTGATAATTTTGGCTATATGTGTGTAATTGAAAAATTGTATGATTGTTTTATTATTTAATCGATACTAATAAAATATATATTAATTATCAGATGGAAAACGCTAATAATGAACCAGTTAATGAGGTTAATCAATCTGAGCAACAACCGGGGGATCAATATATGACTAGGCAGGATATAGAAAATATAGTTGCTCAAGGGATAGCCCATGCTATTCCAGCAATCGTTGCTGCTGTTAAAAATCCAATCGAACCGCAACAAATCATTCCTAGCAAACGTATTTCTGAAGATAACTTCAGTAATAGCGTAAACGGAGGCAATAATCATACTAATCATGATAATGAACCACGATAAGCTCCGCTCCCTAAGAAAATGAAAGCTGCAACGCCTGGTTGCACTTACAAAGAATTTCTTGCTTGTAAACCCGCTGAATTTGCAGGCAATGAAGGAGCGACCGCAGCACTGCGTTGGTTAGAAAAAACCGAGGCAGTAATTACAATAAGTAAATGTGACAAGGACGACAAAGTGATGTACGCGTCAAATCTTTTTAAAGAAGGGGCGCTAGAATGGTTGAACACGGTGTTACAAGCAAAAGGAAGGATGATGGCATATGCTATGACCTGGGAAGAATTTAAGAGTCTTGTAGAAAGAAAATTCTGTCCCGAATATGAAAAAGATCAAATGGCGAATAAGTTCTTAAACCATCGAATGATGGGTGTAGATTGTCGCAGTTATACTTCGACATTCTTTGAATATGCTAGAGTGGTACCAACACTGGCTTCGCCAGAACTGGTACTCATTTCTCGTTATATTTGGGGACTGATTAGTGAAATCCGCAATATCGTTAAAGCTGCGAGACCTCGTACTATTGACGATGCGGTGGAACTAGCTAACACCCTAACTGACGAACTGGTACGCACACGAGATGAAAACAGGAAAAAGGAACTGGCTCAGAAAATTAACCAAGGATTTCATACGGGTAATCATAACAGCTTCAAGAGAAGAGGAACAGGGCAATCTTCAAATCCGCCGTTCTGTAGGAATTGCAGAAAGAAACATTTTGGAAGATGTAGTGTAACCTGCAATTTTTGTAAAATGGTAGGACATCGTGAAGAAAACTGCAGAAAGAAAACCATAGTCTGCTTTAACTGTGGAGAAGCGGGGCATTTCAAAACAGAATGTCCTAAATTGGGCAAACCAGCAGACAACAAAACCAAGACAGCTGATGGAGCTACTAAGAAGAATGTTCGAGCATTCCAGCTAACTACTCAAGAAGCATAACTCATTCCAGATGTGATAGCTGGTACGTTCTTAGTTCACAACATTTACGCCAAAGTATTATTTGACTCTGGTGCAAACCAAAGTTTTATTAATACTTCATTCTGCCAAGCTCTTAATTTACCTTTAACCAACCTTAGGCAGATTTTTACAGTCGAAACGGCAGACGGAAATTCTGTTAGCATAGATAGAGTTTTGAAAAAGGAAAATATAGAACTTTCAGGTCATAAATTCTTTGCAAACTTGTTACCTATGAAATTAGCTGAATTCGATGTTGTGTTAGGAATGGATTGGTTAGTAGCCAACCATGCTCGAATTCTTTGTGATCAGAATTCCATAGAAATTCAAACACCCACCGGAGAAGTAATTATGATTACAGGAGATAAACCGCGTAAGCCCATGAAGTTCCTATCAGTAATGAAAGTTGCTAGTTATGAACGAAAGCAAGGAATAGTGTATATGATTTCTGTAATCATTAGCACTAAGGGTAAAGAAATTAAGGAAATACCAGTAGTATTAGAATACCCAGATATATTTCCAGAAGAATTACCAGGATTACCACCAGATAGGGAGGTAGAATTTAGAATTCATTTAATTCCAGGAACTATACCGATAGCCAAGGCACCTTATCGGTTAGCACCCACAGAAATGTTAGAACTGAAAAAGCAATTAGATGAATTACTAAGTAAAGGTTTCATACAACCTAGTTCATCCCCGTGGGGAGCACCAGTGTTGTTTGTTAAGAAAAAGGATGGTTCGATGAGAATGTGTATTGATTATAGAGAATTGAATAAGGTTACAATTAAGAATCGATACCCATTACCTAGGATTGATGATCTTTTCGATCAACTTCAAGGAGCTAGATATTTTTCTAAAATTGACTTACGTTCCGGATATCATCAATTGAAGGTGCAAGAGGAAGACATACCTAAAACTGCTTTCAGAACTAGGTATGGTCATTACGAGTTTACAGTCATGCCCTTCGGGTTAACGAATGCACCTGCAGCATTCATGGACATGATGAATAGAATCTGTAACCGTACTTGGATAAATTTGTTATTGTTTTTATTGACGATATACTTATTTATTCCAAAAGTCAGGACGAACATTGTCAGCACTTGCATGCACTCTTAACTTTATTAAGAAAAGAAAAGCTTTACGCCAAATTCTCGAAATGTGAATTTTGGTTGCAAGAAGTGCAATTTTTAGGACACATGGTGAATCACGAAGGTATTCATGTAGATCCTGCTAAGATAGAAGCAATTACCAAATGGAAGGTTCCGCAATCCGCAATGGAAATTAGAAGTTTTATAGGTTTAGCTGGATACTATAGACGGTTTATTAAGAATTTTTCCAAGATAGCTGTACCTTTAAGTAAGCTAACCTGTAAAGCAGTTAAGTTTGAATGGGGACCTAAACAAGAAGAAGCCTTTAGGATCTTGAAACAGAAATTAACCAATGCTCCAATCTTAGCCTTACCAGAAGGAACTGAAGATTTTGAAGTATATTGTGATGCTTCAAAACTAGGATTTGGATGTGTGCTAATGCAACGCAAGAAGGTAAATGCGTATGCTTCAAGACAATTGAAAAAGCACGAAGAAAACTATACGACTCATGATTTAGAATTAGGAGCCGTAATTTTTGCCCTTAAGATTTGGAGACATTATCTGTATGGAAGTAAGTTTACTGTCTATACAGATCATAAAAGTTTAAGATATATATTTGGGCAAAAAGAGTTAAATATGAGACAAAGGAGATGGATGGAAATCCTAAACGACTACGACTGTGATATTCAATATCATGAAGGAAAGGCAAATGTAGTTGCAGATGCCTTAAGTCGTAAATATCATGAAAAGCAAAAGCGAGTTCGTGCTCTTAGGATAAATCTACAGATAGATTTAATGGAACAAATACAGAATGTTCAGGAAATAGCAATCAAGGATGATGCTGAAGGAATGAAGGGACAAATAAAAGAATTAGAGCAAGGAGCTGATGGAATTTGGAGATTCCACAAAAGCAGAATATGGGTACCTAAACAGGGAGAATTAAGAAATAAGATTTTAGAAGAAGCTCATAAATCTAGGTATACCATACACCCTGGAAACAATAAAATGTACCAAGATTTAAGAAAGAATTTCTGGTGGATAGGCATGAAGAAGGATATAGCTAGATATGTTTCTAAGTGTCTTACTTGTTCACAAGTTAAGGCAGAACATCAGAAACCTTCAGGTCTACTACAACAATTAGAAATGCCTGTATGGAAATGGGAACTCATAACAATGGATTTTGTTACTAAGTTACCCAAAACCAGAAAATGTAATGATGCGATTTGGGTAATTGTGGATCGATTAACCAAATCTGCTCACTTTCTACCTATGAAAGAAACCTTTAGCATGGAAAGATTGGCAAAGTTGTATGTAGATGAAGTCGTATCTCTACATGGAGTTCCACTCTCCATTGTATCAGATAGGGATAGTCGTTTCACTTCTCATTTCTGGAAAAGTTTCCAAGAAGCAATGGAAACTCGACTAAACCTAAGTACTGCATATCATCCTCAAACAGACGGACAAAGTGAAAGGACAATCCAAACTCTAGAAGACATGCTCCGAGCATGTGTAATAGATTTTGGTGGAAATTGGGACGACCATTTACCATTAATTGAATTCTTCTATAACAATAGTTATCATTCAAGTATTGAAACTGCCCCATTTGAAGCACTGTATGGAAGAAAGTGCAGAACTCCAATTTGTTGGGCAGAAATAGGAGAAAGTTAATTGTCAGGTCCCGAGATAGTGCAAGAAACTACTGATAAGATTACTCAAATCAAGGAAAGGCTGAAGACGGCTCGAGATCGCCAGAAGAGTTATGCAGATAATAGATGCAAGCCGTTAGAATTCCAAGTTGGAGACAGAGTTCTGTTGAAAGTTTCCCCTTGGAAAGGAGTTGTTCGATTCGGTAAAAAGGGAAAGCTAAGTCCAAGATACGTAGGACCATTTCCAGTTATCCAACGTATAGGACCAGTTGCTTATCGTTTACAACTACCAGAGGAATTAGCTGGAGTACATGATGTATTTCATGTATCCAATCTCAAGCAATGTCTATCAGACGAATCTTTGGTAGTACCTCTCCAAGATATAGAAGTAAACGAAAAGTTAAAATTTGTTGAGAAACCTCTTCAGATGGAAGACAGAAAAGTGAAGTTTCTCAAACACAAACGATTAGTACTAGTTAAAGTCAAGTGGGATTCGAAACGAGGACCTGAATACACTTGGGAGCTGGAATCTGAGATGAAGAAAAAGTATCCCTACTTATTCCAATAAATCTCGAGGATGAGATTTTTATTAAGGTGGGGAGAATGTAACAACTCTCATTAAAAGTCCTATTTATTTTATTATTTTATCCAATAGGAAACCCTAATTGAGACACCCAAGTGATTCTGCACAAACCCTAAAATTTTCAGAACAATCAGAATCAGGATCAGGGCCCCTAAAACTCAGGGGGGGTAAACCCTAGTTGCGATTATCTACATAAAACGCTGTCAAAATTAAATTTTTCGAATCAGTCAAGTCAGCAAGGCTAGTCAAGGACGTGGCTACCCTAGGGTGAATTCATGTCCCTTAGGGACCGTAAGGGATGAGGCTTACGGTCCGTAAGCCTGTCAAATTTTGTGTATAAATAGTAGACTTTGGGACTGGAATTTGGGCGCTGGAACGACGTAAAAAGTCGAAATATACACTGAGTTACGTTCTGAATACTACAAAAACACACACGAATCACGAAGTGCTGCCGCAATACAGGGTAATAACTCGATCGCTGATACGATTCAATATCCGATCGATTAAACTATCCAATGGATGTTTAAGTGCTGCCCACATTAGGGTTTATGCTTTGTCATTCGTTGTTAATTCAATGGATGTTTAAGTATCGCACTTTGTCATTCGATGTGAGGGTTTAATCTCGTGAGTTATCGTAAATGCTGTATTAAGTTACTAACCGAGTTGTGTGCATAATATTAATTTTGGTTAAAAGGCTAATCAGTAGGCTAGGCTCTGCTCAAATTAAATCTGCAATGTGAGTCATTCTCTTTTTATCAAATTACTTCCAAAATCATGTTTATTTTCAAAGGTTATAATTACAGTGATTAAGTTAATGTAATCACCAAGTTACAGCCGGTATGTGGGGTTTTGTATACATTACTTGATAACCGTCACTATTGGACAACGAGTTAGCCAATGAGTGATATGACCATAGTCACAGACTCCATTGGACAATGAGGTTACCGATGGATGGTCGAGTGACAAATACTGTGGGTAGTTGGTTTGATATCTGGAAACATTGTAATCTCTCTTAATACTGTAAATTATAACAAATGAGTCATTTTAGCAAAAAGAATGATTCACTTAGTATTTCCCGCTGACAAAACCTTTTTCAAACATGTTTCAGGTGATCTGTTGTGATCCAGGAAAAGTGCCGAGAAGCACTACAAGCTTAAGGAAGTGGCTCAATATAAAATAAAGAAACATGTTTTGTAAAATAAAAGATTTCTCCGTGAAATCTTATGATTGTAAATTACCGGGATTTTACCCCGAGTTGTGAAATAAAATAATCGGGAAATTTCAGTTTTTAAAAGATCCTGAAGAAAACTTCCGCTGTTAAATAAATACCACGGGATTTTCTGTCCCGCGGCTCCTGAAACGGGTCAAACCGGGTCGGGGGCCGTGACACCTTTCTTCACCATCATTTTCTAGCTCAATTCCATACAATCTAAGGGTGATCTAAGGTGTATCAAGCATACTTAGGAAGGTTGCAAGCAAGGAGATTTGAAGGACCATCTTGTGGAGCTATTAACCGCCTCTTTTCTTCTTCATCTTGCATCTTGTTCTTCCCTAGCCTTAGTGCTAGTAGTAAGCCTTCTTGATCTTGTTTTTACACTTGATTTTAGTAGTTAAAGTATGTAGTAACAAAATAATCTAAAGATCACACCAAAACAAGAAGATGGACATAAACATAAAGCTTAAAATCATGAAGATCTAAGTTGTTTAAGTGTATGTGATGAACTTGCTTGATGATTTCTTGCATGTATGGTGTATATAACCACATAAAAGCTTGCTAGATGATGATTAAAAACATGATCTAGCAAGAATGAGGATGAATCTTGAAAGATCTAAGTTGATCATCCTTTATATTAAGTGTGAACTTGAAGATGAACATGATTTTGTGTAGGATGATGATTCCTACAAGTTGTAAGTCTTGAAAATATAAGATTTCAAAAATAAAAGTTTCAAGAAACATAAAGTTACTTAATGATTTACAAGACTTGTTTTTCCAAAAGAAAATAAACATGTTTTAGGTGTTAAAATGGAACCATTAAAGTATGGAAAACATGAAAAATCCAAGAAGATGAATTTTTGTAAAAGTGAGTTACAAGTTGTAAAGATTGAAAATTTGTAAGAATGAGTTTTATGAAATAAAAATTATGTTTTTGGTGTTAGTTAAACATGTTAAACAACATGTTAAAATACTACAAGATTTTATAAAACTTCAAGTTCACATCATCTTGTAACTCACTTTATGGCTTATGGTAAGTTGTAGCATAATTGTTGATGATTGATGATGAATTTTTGAAAAGAAAATGATATGTTAATAAACATGGAAACCTCCATTTTCAAGGGAAACTATGGCAAACTTTTTACAAAAATCCAACACTTAGAAAAATATTTTTAAACAAGTGTTTACAAGTAATTTTTTATCTTGGTTTTGAATATAAAATTTGCCATAATTTTTGTTACAAAAATTACAGGTATTGGAGGTTGATTTTTAATAACAAAAATGACTAAGTATATATTTAGGAAAATATATATTTAGAAGTCACAAAATTATGTGCTACATGTATATTACTTGTATTAGTTATACTAAAAATTAGGAACTTGAAAAATAATACACCACACCAAAATACTAAAAATTGTAATATGAAATATTACAAAAATCACAAGAAAAATAAATATATAACTTATACCCAAATATTAGACGAATCGGACGATGGACATTTGGACTATGTATACATATATTCTGGAAATAAATTCGTATCTTGACAAATGTGGTAAACGGTATTTTTGAAACCGAAGAAACGGCAAAATATGAATTTTTACAACTATTATAAAATATATCATATTTTGTCAAAATAGGAAATATAATATTTTTGAAGTGGAATAAAATATATATTTTCTAGAACAACTCAAAAATATATTATTTTATTGAAAACTAAAAATATACATTTTTCTAACTTTAATCTTAAAAATATATTATTTTTAAGATATATGTGGAAGTATACATATTTTTATCAAATAAAATATATTGATATTTTTCTATAAAATTTCTCTTAAAATATGTATATTTCAAGAATATAAAGTTGGTGATTTTTAATTGTATAAAAATAATATTCTGGAAAATTACACATAAATTAAGTATAAAATACTTAATAAATACAAGAAAATACGTATTCCTATACGTATAAACACATATCGACATACACTACCAACACTTGGTAAAATACGCAAATACAAGTATACATATACTTGAAGGTATATATGTGTGAACCCTATAACGAAACAAGTTAAAAATATATTATTTTTAACAATATTCCAAATAATTGGATGAAAATAATTTAAGTTAAAATATCCTTATTTTAACTAATAATTATATAATTTGGAATTATATAATGTACACCAAGCGTGTAACTCAAAGTATACCAGAATTCCAAAATAAGTCTTAACAAATAACTAAGGCTAAGAGTCGTTACACGACCTAAGCGTCTAATAAAACTTAGCACATATGTAGGTGGTAGTACGACTTAAGGATACTTACTTTGGGTACACAGGATTACGGACGCAAATCAGTGAGTTCATGTCCCCCTTTTCTTTTAACTGTTTTCGGATTTATAACTTTCGGGGGTGAAGTACATGTTTCAATGGTATGGTTTAGCTAAGGAATGAACTGTTAGATCACATGGATGGGTAGGCGCACACTTAAGACCATTAATCTTGTTTAAGACCGAGGGGCAGGAGTGGTAGATCTATCGGGTGTAGCGGGCCCCACTCATAGGTCCTGAAGTGGCCGCATGTAGTGACTATGTCGTTCCAGCTGGGTGGACCGGTATAAAATTTGCTAGCTTTGAGCCTTCTTACGCCATTGCACACATATTAATGTCCTTGCAAAACATTAATTGATCTGTTTAGACGCTTACATACCGGTTATCAAAGGAAATTCTTTCAAATGTTTACAAATTTATACGAGCTCACATACAAAAACACATGAACTCGCTCAACATATGTTGATGTTTTCAAATTACATGCATTTCAGGAAATTAAATGGATCTTGCGGCGCTGGAAATGATTTCATGAAGTGATTTACAAGAGTAGATGTCATCCTATTTTGAAGGGTTTGATTTGTATATCTTATCCTGGATAAGATACATGAAACAAAGCCATGGTTTACTAGTCTTTTGTTAAAAGTCCATGTATGGAACTTAATCTCTTTTGGATGGTTTGTGACTTAACATGAAGTTTGTTGGTTGAAACTTAACAACTTGTGTTTGTAATATTTTTAAAAGTTATGAATGGATGAACATCAATTTTAGTCATATAGTTGTTTATTATAATTGAGTGCGATGAAACTGATCAAGTTACACGCACACGCTTCCGCAAAAGTCAGGGTGTGACATTATATTTGACCTGACTCGTTTCGCAAAAAAAAGTTTTTGTCAAAACGTACACGAAATCAAATTTATAGCGAAATGTACATAAAAATATGCACGGAAAAATGTTTTTTTTAAACAAAGACATATTATATTGGACATGACTCGTTTCCTAGAAAAAGTTTACGTCGAAACGTAGAGCAGATCAGATTTATACTGATACGTGCATATAAATATGTACGTAAAATTAGTTTTTAAGTAAAGGAGGTACAGGGGTAAACTCGAAACAAATTATTAGTAAAAAACTTAATAGGTTAAAAACGTGCATCAAACCGTGCCATGTAGCATTAATGCCACACCACTGCCAGCGACCACCAACATCATAAAAGCTCGTAAAAATAAAATAAATAAAAAAGGAAAAATAACACCGAACGAAAAGCATACGTAAAATCGTCGAGCCACGCACACCCGTTGTAGCGTGTTAATGTGAAGAAATTAGACCGAAATGTAGAAAATAATAACTAAGTCGATCTAGGATCCGCACGTTGCGATGAATCGGTCAAATGGAGAAAAATATACGCGTTGCGACGGGCCTGTCAAATGGGAAAATAAGACCAAAAAACGTCGAACCCCACATGTACATTGCAAAAGATTAAATGTACGGGGAACCAAAGTTGAAAATAAAAAAAAATGTGTTGTGATTAAATTGTAAAGATGAAAACCTTTGTGTTAAAATTAAAAAAAAAAAATCAAAAGGGTTAAAATTGATAAATCAACTTTTTTTTTTTGAAATACTCCCTATGCATATAGTACAACAACATATAGCAACAAAATGTTTCTAATTTATATTATGAAAATAACAAATTTTATACTTAAAGGTAAAAGATAAAATAAAAAAATAAATGTATAGACTGCCAAAATAATTGTTTCTGAGTTAACCATACAATTTAACTAGGTTGTTATTTGGATGGAAATGACAACAAAATCAAACAACAGGTGTCCAGATACAAACAAAAGTTATTTTGGATGTAATGGACAAATTAACTCAAACCTTAGAGATGATTTTGACATTTTACTCTTTATTTTTTTAAATATCTACTCAGCGCTAGCTTCGTTTTTCTTTTTGCTCTAAATGCTGGAAAACATGTATATTACATGCCCTAAATTCTTTTATAAAAAATACGTCGTTTTAGATAGTGTTTCTGGGGTAGCCCAGTTGGCCAGCCTCACCCAGGCCTCTACTTGAGGTCACCGGTTCGATTCCCGGCAATACCCTTATGGGGTGTTGGGGCTCTTCACCGTGGGTAATCACCGCCAGGCAGCTATGGGGCTAAGCTAGCTTGCGGAGTTGCAATACTCCGGCGGATGGGAGGTCCGTGCAACTACCCCCCCCCCCCCCCCCCCAACATCTTCTCAACGTAAGTGGGTTTTCATTCTAGTTTTCTTATATATACACACACACAAAAATATATTGTTGAACTAATAATGCGGAATAAACGAGTGAGTCTCAGTCTCTTGTAAATTAAATGAACTAAGCTTAAGCTTAAGCGAGCTCGAGTTAGTCTCGGATCGACTCATTTACACCTTCGCTAGACATACACAAAATTCCATAATATTTGGGCTATTGCATCTAGGATATAGGATTCCATATTTCCATGTTAGCAAAGTCAAAGGGTGCTTTGACTCCATTGAAATAAAATTAGGGGATGTTAGTGAAACTTTTCAGTTTCAGACAGTTGGAGGATTTTCTGAATGTTTCCTTCTAAATTCTCCATTAAATTTCCCATTTGTTCGGAATTTCTATTTCTTTTGATAGGCATTCTCTCCCTCTCTTGTTGCTTTCTCTAATATTCCGTGCAACTCCTGCCCTTGTCCTACCGTCCAATTTCTCACTTCTTCATTAGCCATTTCTGCATGCACGGTGAGTTATTTGAATCATTTTAATTTATATTGTAGAACGTACATTATATATCTTTCAACCATAAATATATAAATCGTTCATTAATTTATTCTTCATGTTTTCGGTGATCTACCTAACCTTTCCCAGATGTTTATTGGTTTGTAGAAAGTGTAGAAAGGAGAAATGGCATATAAGGTGGACAAAGTTCACGGGTATGATTACCTGTTTAAGATAGTATTGATCGGTGATTCGGGTGTCGGAAAATCGAACATTCTTTCTAGGTTTACGCGGAATGAATTCTGTCTGGAATCTAAATCAACCATAGGTGTCGAATTCGCAACAAGGACTATCCAGGTTCGTTGGCCTTCTCACAATTTCCTGTAATAACCTTTTTAAGGTTCTGTTGGTTAGCAGGGTATTGACAGGCCATGAATATTATGATAATGGGTATATGGTTTAAAAAAAAAAAATGGAGAATTCGAGATCAATGGGTCAGTTTATTTCTTATGGTATTTAAAAAAATAATAATAATTGGGATATGTAGGTAATCCATTAACGGATATCAACCGTCAGTGATACTTATTTGTTTAGTAGTGATTATTTTCAAGAGCATTACAATGTAGGTTGAGGGTAAGATTGTAAAGGCCCAAATATGGGACACAGCCGGTCAAGAGAGGTACCGAGCAATCACAAGCGCATATTACCGAGGAGCCGTAGGCGCGCTGTTGATCTATGACATAACAAAGAAGCAATCGTTTGAAAACGTGCGCCGTTGGCTAAGGGAACTCAAGGACCATGCAGACGCCAACATTGTCATCATGTTGGCTGGAAACAAGGCGGATTTGAGCCATCATAGAGCGGTTCAAGAAAGGGATGGTCAAGCGTTAGCCGAGCAAGAAGGGCTCGTGTTCTTGGAGACTTCTGCACTTGAAGCATATAATGTTGAAAAGGCGTTTCAGATGATTTTGTTGGACATATATAAGATAGTAAGTAAGAAAGCCTTGGCTGCTCAAGAAGCCGCCTCTTCTTCTACTCAAGTTCCTAGCCAGACAACCGCTATAAAAGTTGGTGATTATGACAATAATTCAAGGAAATGTTGTTCTAATTAGAGAAAAGAAAAGAAAAGAAAAGAGTGAACACAAATTATTATGTGTAATGTTACAATTTAGTTTCTGTATTAAACGAACATTACAATATTATAACACTATTTTACTATAATGTTTCTGATAATTGTTTTTTGTTGTTTTGTTTATTCAACATATTAAAAGGCTTCTTTACATGTAATAAAATGCATATTATCTTCCTATTTATAGCCCTCGACTCAATTTTGTGGTATGGTTCAAGAACTCTTTCACGTATGAAAGAACTTGTCAGATGGGCTGCGAAGGGAGTTCGAAAAATATTTAACAAAACGGTGTTGGAAAAATATTAACCTAATTGATGTTGATTAGTTTATTATGTATTTTTTTAGGGATACATAACACGTTAATATTTTTTTCCAACACCGTTTTGTGATATTTTTCCAACGGAACAGTTGCTGAAGACCTTGGCATGCTCTTTTACTTTCCTCCTACGCAGGTCCAACATCAATTTTGTGGTATGGACTCCACCACTTAACATGACCACATGACAACAACACTACGGACTATGTGTTACTCCTATAGCGCTATACATGTTAAGGGGAGGTTCGTACAAATTTAATGACAAGTTTATCACATAAGAATGTTCCAGAAACACGAATCAAGTATAACGTATTAGCATGCATGTTTGGATTGTTGTGCGATTGTATAAAAGTCTAATTGTAACTATGTAGGTTAATAGGTAAACATATTGCACCTAAAGTGTTGAGTAGAGGATGAGAGCGCTTGGAACACCAAGGTTACCATACATGTGGGTAAACGAATGTGTGAGTTGTTGAAGTTTGAACGAAGGATTTGGTTTCGGAATTTAAAGTACGTAGGTATATAGTATGAAAGTATGATTAAAACAGAAAATATATTCCGTCCAGGCACTTGTTATGACACTGAGTTTCTGTGGTTTTACGGGTCCTGATTTACCCGTCAGAATCAGTAACAAGGAACGAGGAAATGAAATGCGGGAACCGAAGTAACACAAACTGTTCGGACGACTGGACAATTCGCACAAGTGGGCACCATTCGCGCGAAAGGGGCTACCCTTCGTGCGAATGGGATCTGTTTGGTGCGAATCGAACTTTGTCTCGAACGTTTTTAACCATTAATCGGCTATATTTGTGAGTCCAATTGTGTTATTTAGTTATCTTATATAGTATAGTACAGTCCTATAGTCATATAGATCATAGAAGTCCTGTATGGAGGTAATAACCTCATTATAAGTTCACCAAAGCACAAGTTCGTTAACTAGGTTAACAAACCGGTTGGTAAAATACCAAACAACCGAACAAGGACAACCCGGGTGTGCCGTCTCAATATGGAAGGTATGAACCAAGTGTTGGAGGTTGGACGGGGTTAACTTATTCTAGGTCTAGGAGATTGTTTGGGTGTTCATTTGCAAATTTAAGTGAGGTGGTGGAACTAGATTGGAAGCCAAGGCCCCCACGGTTCACACTCTGTTATTACAGAATCGTCTATATCAAGGATAGGGATCTGAATAACATACAACACTTAGCAAAATGCCGGAATGAGGTAAAACAGTGCCTTTCGTGTGAATTGCTGGCCCAGTCGCCAGAAGGGTGAGTCCCTTCGTGCGAATGGCTGGCCATTCGTGCGAGAGGTCCTATTTCGAGGCGAAAACAGTTCGGTTTTGTTTGAATTGTTCACATTCTTGACTGGAATTAACCGTAACAGTAACCCACAGCTATAGACCTAGCTTGTGAGCTTAGTGGATTCGTAATTCCGTCAAGTCTTGTTAACATAAAGTTGTTTTATAAAAGTTTGAAAGATTTACTTCACTCTCTAGCTTGGTCCTAATTATTTCTGAGAGTTTTCATCAGATTGCCAAGGCAGATGTGTGAACCAAGCTCTTGTGATGTGAAGAATGTAAAAAGATATAAAAAAATAGAAAGGATTAAAGTGTTTATGAGTTGTAAACTCACTTAGGATGTTGCTGGGAAGTGTTCAGCTGAGATGTTCGATTTCAGTATGTTAGAGAGAATTTCGGAGTTGTGGAAGGTGAGAAAAGAGGGTGAGGGTTCGCATTTATAGGCTGAGATGTAGTTTGGGACGAAAGGGATTTCGGGCGAAGGGGCCCTTCATGCGGATAGCACTCCATTCGCACGAAAGGGACTAATCCCTTTGTACGAAGGTTTAAGTTTGTCGATTTCGCGTGTTTTGCTGGTTTTAAGCGTTTTAAACGAGTAAGTGCAATGTATAAGTGTAATGTATGAATAAAGGCATGTATAAAATGATTTTGTATGTATAACAAGTATGAGTTTACGTATAATTGTATCAAGTTTGCATGTATAACAAGCATCGTAATGAATGTATAACAAGTATGTGAAATGTGTATAACACAATGTATAAAAAGACCAAGTTTTATTACGATTCAAGTCTCAGATTACAATGATTGGAATTGAAAGACGAATACAAAGGATTACAAGTTTCCATAAATAGAAATACAAACAAACTTTCTAAATAAGGAAACTTCTAAAAAATAATTATAAACAAACTTTCTAAACCTTCTTGCCCTTTTCATTAAAATAACTACTTGCCACATGTCATTTTGTGGTGGCTTCCTACACTTTATAGAAAAAATTGACTTTGTAGCTAACTCCTACCCTGCATATCAATTAATTATGTATACAACTTAAAATAAGAATTTTTTAAGGGTGGAATTTGAAAACTTTAAAATTATCTTTTTTTAGAAAAGGGTTTGTGAAAAATAAAATGGGAAGTGCATTTAGCCTATCCTTGGTACAAATGCCCAACCAGCTAATCTAACGCTTTGATCTATCACTTGTGGCCTAGTGGTTAAGAGGCTTGAGTACTCAAAGGGAGGCCCAAGTTCAATGCTTCCTTGTGTCACTTTGGTGGATTAGACAATGATGGATAGAGCCTAGCTTCCTTGCAGAGGTGTCAGGTTCTATCCTGAGCGCACCTGGGTTTTCGTCCCACCGTGTGTTATGCTAGAGAGTATTCAGTTTTTTCGGTGGCACAACAGCTCTCAAGTGGCAGTAGGCGGTATGGTTTCCCGGGGCAACGCCCATGCCAAACTCTGAAACCAGTATGGTCCGGTTAAAACAACATAGTCTGGCCGAAGCAAAACATAGTTCTTCAATTTAGAGAGTACGGTAGCTTAATACAAGAATGTCGCCGTTTAAAAAAAAGCTAATCTATTGTCGTTAAAAAAAGGAATATCTAAACAAAGAATTTGAAGTACCTCTTTACACTACAATATATATTTTGTAAAAACAGTCTAACCTGCTTTTCAAGAACACAGACACGTAAAAATTAGAGTAAAATGCACGGATAGTTCCTGTGGTTTGTCAAAATTTCACCTATGGTCCCCAACTTTCTAAAATTACACTCTTAGTCCTTGTGGTTTAACAAGTTGTTACTCGGATAGTCCCTACAATGGATGGAGGTTAGTTTTCTCTGTTAAGTCCACCTAAAATGACAAAATTGCCCCTACGAATTAAAAACTAAAAAAAAGTCTTCTAGTTTATTTGTGGGACCCACCCACAGCCTACTTTATCTTCATCCTCCACCACCACTCCACCTTCAACCTCCACAACAACAATCAACTAACAAAATTCAAAATCAAACAAAACAGAACTACTTATACACACATAACAGATTAAAAAAGATTAAATAACGGGATTAAAAACATCACGTGATTCAGAATCAGATGAAGGGGATAGAGTTTACCGATGCGCCGTTCAGATTCGGTTAAAAGGGACCCGTCGCTGTTCAATTTCAGTTGAAGGGACTTGTCGTTGTTCAAAATCAGATGAAGGAGACGGTGATGGATGGCGATAGTGGTGGTGCAGTTGTGATGCTTCAGCTATCGGTGATGGACTGGCCGAAAAAAAAATCGTCGGTAAGGGTTGCAGGTGCTAGTGGGAGGGTGACAAGGGTTGTCGAGGGTGAGGGGAGGTAGGGGTGGTCAGAGGTGGGGCAGAATTAACTGGTGGTGGTGATATGTTAGTGGGTGGTGGTGCTGGTGAGATGGCCATTTCCGGAGATGATTCCGGCGGTGGAGACGATGGGTGGTGAAGAGGAAGATGAATAAGGTGTGTGGTGGGGGTGTTTTGTATTAAATTAAGAAGTGGGTCCCAAGTAAATTATGAATAGAGTAAACTTCTATTTTGCTCCCTGTGGTTTGTGGTTTTAACGCTTTTGCACCAAACCTTTAAAAACGGACATTTTACTCCCTGATCTATACAACCTATCTCTATTACGCTCCCTGCCTCAAACTCCGTCCACTTCAAACGTTAAAACACTGTCATGTGCCTCTCATGCGAGGGGCAAATCTATCATTTCCCAACCCAGATATATATAAACCATTTTAAAACCCTAAGTTCAATATTATAATCTTTATTCTCCCAACTTTCAATACATTTTACAAACCCAAGAAATTGATCAGACTCCAACGACGAAGGCGATCGACGATTGAAGTCCAATGTCGCTGTGGTACATTCATCCTAAGGGACAACAGTCACTTGTTGAGAATCTATATAGTGAGTTTTTAACCCTAGCCTCTAAAATTGTGATTTTTTTCTACAATTTCCACAATGTTAAAGTTATAATGGTTTCCTTTTTCTTATGATTTTTCAGTTAACACTACATTGTTCTCACTCAAGATTCATCATGGGGGTTCTTTCACAAAGTTTCCCAGAAGGATGTATGTGAACGGTAAGGTAGACTATGTTGACAAGGATAAATTTTCAGTTCACGAAGTAAGTTATATGGTATTAGAACTAGGTTACTCAGAAAAGGAGTTGATTTTTTACCATTTCAAAGTATTTAATGAAGATTTGAACTTCGGTTTGAGGGCTTTAGGAAATGACTCTGATGTGATAAGTGTTTTGTCTTGTGTGGGTGATTATAAGCTGATGGAAATATATACTGAGCACGGCCAAACTTCAGTTGAAACATATTTCATGCCTCCTAATTGTAAAGTTAGGATAGATGAAATAAGTGATGATGGAGACAATGATGGTAAAACAGTTACGAGTACACAACAAATACTAGGAAAAGCTTCTTGGAGACTAGCATTAGAGTACAATGTAGGTGATTCTGGAACAAGTCGAGTAGAGGATGCTGGAACAACTCAGGTAGTGGATGCTGGAACAAGTCTAAATGTGGTGGTATTAGATGCTGGGATTAACCTAGGTGAATTAGATCAAAGTCAGGTAGTGAAACCTGGTGAGGGAAATGGTAATGTTGATAGACATGGTAATGGGGATAATGATGGGGATGATGATGGAGATGGGGATGATGAGGGAGATAGTGAGGGAAGTGATTATGTTGCTGAGGGAGATGGTGAGGGAAGTGAAAATGAAGATGAGAACCTAGATAGTGAACCTGCTGATATTGTTGAAGAGGAAGATGATTCTGATGATTCAGATTAGATAATATGATTTCTGATATAGTGGTCGATATGCATGATTTCAAAAGTTATGTGGACCATGAACTTGAAGAAGAGCCTTTAGAATACAATGAAGTTAGTGATGTAGATGTCATGGGATTAGATGCACATTTAGATGAGTTTGACAGCCTAACGGATGAAGAAAATGACCCACCCATGAAGAAAAAGTTAAGAAGGGAAAGAAGGAAACATAAAAGGAGAAAAGATAGAGTGGATGACTTCTATCTTGGCCAAGTTTTTGCTGAAAGGAAACAAGTAAGGGATCTTGTTAAGAAATTGGCTGTGTCTAGCAAAAGGCAACTAAAGATTATTAGGAACGATCCAGTAAGGTTTCGGGTAATTTGTGAAGGGTTTAAACTAGGCCTCAGGTAATTATGAAGGGTTTAAACCAGAATTTGTGAAGGGTTTCAACAGGCTGTTGTTGAAGGAAGGGACAAGCCAGTTATAACATGCCCGGAGTATATTAGAGAATACTTGATGAAGAGGATTGTTGCTGTGCACATACTGATTTTAAAGAGTTAAGGACCTTTGACACCAAAGACTACAGAGATATTTGAGAAGATAAAGAAGAAGGCTGCTGATATGTCTGTCCAATGGAATTCTGTGAACAAGTACCAGGTTAAAGGGAACTCACTGGAGCAGTATGTTGTTGACATGGCAGACAAAACCTGTTCTTGTAAAAGGTGGGAATTAACTGGTATTCCTTGTAAGCATGCTGTGGTTGTGATATGGGACATGGCTGCACATGGGATAACTGTGGATGCTCCAGAGGAATGGGTTTCAAAGGTGTATTGGTTAGAAACTTGGAAGCAAGTTTATGCTTACACAGTGGACCCTATCAATGGAAGGAATATGTGGACACCTTCTGCTTGTCCGACAACTCTTATACCACCAAAGCACCTTAAACAAGTTGGTAGGCCAAGAAAGAAGAGGAAGAAAAGTGCAGAAGAATTGTCTGAACATGCATCTAAGCAAGGGAAGTTGACAAGAGCTGGTCAAACAGTCAAGTGCACAAAATGTGGTGGGAAAGGGCATAACCAGAGGTCGTGCAAAGGGAATGCAGAAGGATCGCGGGAAAATGTAGAAACATGATGTTTGGGGTTGGCTTTTATATGTTTCTAAGTGTCAAGAACAATGACTTCTTTTGGTGTGGTTGTTTGTTTTATGTTTGGCCATCATTTTGAAGTACTAAGTTTATGGCCTTTGTTTAAACTTATATGTGTTATGAATCATCTGTGTTATGAATCCCATGTGGTATGAATTAGATATATTACGTAATGAATGTGTTTGGACAAGTTTTAGTTTGGAATTGGCTGGTTTTTGTTCATTAGATAATGGTAGATTTTTGTTGATTTCCCATTGGCAGGTTTTTGTTGATTTGGAATTGGCAGGTTTTGGTTGACATAATGGTTTTGGTCTCTTTTGTCCGACATGATTTGTGAATGCTTTTGGTCATTTTTGTTAACATAATGGTTTTGGTATCTTTTGTCCGACATGATTCGTTAATGCTTTTGGTCTTTTTTTGTACACAATGGTTTTGGTCCCTTTTGTCCGACATGATTTGTTAATGCTTTTGGTCGTTTTTGTTAACATAATGGTTTTGGTCTCTTTTATCCGACATGATTCGTTAATGCTGTTAGTTGTTTTTTAAGAAACAAAAAGATACACAACATCCAAACAACATATATTATATCCAAACAATTTAGGAACGGTGTTCATTCTAAGAACCAAACAACATCCATTATATTCGAAACAATACGTAACAAAAATACATACCATATTACATTATCACATACTACTAACCACCTACTGTGACACCTCGTAAAATCATGTCCAACGATGTGTTGACACGTGTAATAAACCCTAATAAAGTCAAACGTGACTATGAGGGACTAATTTTGTCAAAATCGAAAACCTTGATTATAGAAGGACTGAAAGTGTCAACATGCTTAAACTAAGCCTCTGAGTGACCTTTTAACAAACCGAGAGCTTCATGATGTTTGATCATATTCTCAGGAATGCCTAATATTGGCCATTCAAGGCTTTTATGCCAATAAGTGAAGTTACGCGCAAGTTTGCGAGTTAGAGGGGTTAAAAGCGTCAACATGTTTAATTATACCTCTGAATGACCTTTTAACGAACCCGAAGCATTAAGATATGCAATCATACGCTTGGGAATGCTTAATATGGGCCAAGGAAGGCTTTCATGTCTTTAAACAATATTACGCACACCTTTGTGTGTTAAAAGGACTAAAAACGTCAACTAGCAAAACTACACCATAAAGTGACCTTTTAACGAACCCAGGGCTTCGTAATGTTCGACTATACTCCCAAGAATAAGTGATAACAATTTCATGAGGTTTCGATATCGTTATGTGTTGTTTACGCAAATTCCCAAGAATAAGGGTTAAAAGCGTCAACGAGATGAAACTAGTGTTTTCGGTGATCGTTTAACGAAACCGGGCCTAACGGGGTTTGGTTATACTCCCTAGATCACCTACATATTAACTTGAAGGGCCAAAAGTGCTGAATATGAAAGTTACTGTAATAACTCTCGCCAAAATTACTATTTCTTATTTTATTAATGTCAATTAGGAAACCCTAATTAAGACCCCCAAGTAATATGGCATGACCCATAAAATTTTCAGAACAATCGGAACTAGGATCAGGGCCCCTAAAAATCAAGGGGGGTAAACCCTAATGGATAATTATCCATAAAAACGCTTGTAAAGCTCGAAATTCGTTAGATATTGACTCATTTAGGCTATACAAGACACGAGGCTACCCTAGCCTAAAAGTGTACCCGTCGCGCCACGCGCCAGGACCAGGTGGGTCTGGTGCGCCACGCGGGGGAGACCATTTTTCAGTATATAACTCAGGGGTTTGGCACTTGCATGGAGCTTTTGTTACGACGGAAAAATTCATTACGTACGTTTAGTTATACACTGTCTAGTTCAAAACAATCAAAATCCCGACCCTCTGCTGCGACAACAGGGTAATAACTCGTTCACTGCTACGATACAATGTCCGATCGATTGAAACCGATCCGATGGATGTTTAAGTGTTGCCCGAATATGGGCTATACTTTGTCATTCGTCGTGAGGGTTTTGATTTCGTGAGCTTATCGTAAAGGTTGTATTAAGTTACTGACCAAGTTTCGTGTGCATTGTTATGTACCTAGGTTACAAGGCTAAAATCAGTAGGCAAGGTTCTGTCCAGCTAAACTTGCAATGTGAGTCATTCTCTTTTTATCAACAATGTTTTACAATCCTCAAATTATTTTCAAAAGTTATAATTACAGGGATTAAGTCTTGGTTATCTTGAATCACTGGCAAGTGGGGTATTGTGCACATTACTAATTTCTCACGGTTAGGTTCACCAACCTAACAGTGATAATCATCACTACTTGGGTGAAAGGACCCAATAGTGGTATGACCATCGTCACCAGGGTGTGACACGTCGCTAGATAAAAATAAGATAGTAGCCATTGTAATCGCTTTTATGCTGTAATTTATAACTAACGTGTTGTTTTATATAACCTGAATGACTCGCCAGTATTTCCCCGCTGATAAAATCTTTTTAAACATGTTTCAGGTGACTTACTGTGAATCAAGGAAAAAGTGCTACGGAGCACTAAAAAGCTTGAAGTGGTGGCTCAGTAAAATAAATAAACATGTTTTGTAAAACAAGGGATTTTCCTCGTGAAATTCCCTTTATTGTAAATTATGGGGTTTGTCCCAAAAATGTGAAATAAAATAATTGGGCATTTAAGTTTTTAAAAGATCCTGTTAAACTTCCGCTGCCAAATCAAATAATACTACCACGGGTTTCTGTCCCGCGGCTTCTGGACCGGGTAACACCGGACCGGGGGCCGTGACAGAAAAATGTGGTATCAGAGCCACTGATTTAAGCCAATTAAGTTTTTAGAAATACTTAATTTTTCTGATTGCCATCTTTGTGATTCTGTGAAAATTAAATTGATAAATAAAATATTAACTTAAGTTGGTGTGTGTTTCTTCATATGCTAACAGCATGAATGAGTTGTCTGAAGCTCTTCAGAATCTCACTATCTATTCTGCTGACATGGAAGTTTCTGGGGGCTTTTCCGGTTATCAGGCTGACACTGAAGAACCAATGACATTCCAGACCCAAGCCAAGGAGAAACAAAAGCCGAAAAAGAGGAGAATCTTGGACTGGAAACGGGGGCGTAGGAAGAAGCCAGCCGCTCAGAAGGTTAAAAAGACTGAGGATCCAAAGGATAAAGGCAAGGGAAAGGAGATCGGGGAAAGTTCAGGGCAAGCCCAGGAAATGCCACCATGGGAGGAGCTTGATCGCAAACTGGTAAACTGTGACCTCATCAGACCTGCCGATGAAAACCTCTTCAATTACCCCGCTGAATCACAACTTCCAGTTAACTTGGAACCTGCTATCCCAGATCCCATTGTCAACCACCAAGTTTTACCCGGAGAATTGGAGGAATGGTGGACCAGTGACTGGCAGTTTCAGAACTTCATGAATAACCCCAACGTCTACTTTCCCCAATTTGACCCAGAACCTGCGCCAAACCCACCTATGAGCACTGAGAACTTGGCTGAACTCCGCCACTATGGCGAGGAGCTGGTGGACGCAGGAAATAGAATCCGGGAAGTGGGGGAGAAAATCTCATGGAAATACGACGAGAGGGAGCGTCGTTTCTGAAATGCTAGCTAACGGGGATCGTATGTGGTGGTGTGGTTGTATAATAATAATAATAATAATATAAAAACAATATAAAATAATATAATATTGTAAAATAACTTAAAATAAAACTTTTATAAAATACTCGGTGTGTAATGATGCATACTTATATATAAAATATAAAAGTCGCAATGTCGACAATTTTGGCTATAAGTGTTGGCGTGATTTTGTGATTGCATGATTGTGTTTGGTTATTATCTACTTCGTGACAATAATAATTTATATTGTTAATTATCCAGATGGAAAACGTGGAAAATCAACCAGTCAATGAAGTTAATCAATCGGAACAAAATAATGAGGATCATTTCCTTAATAGACAAGATATAGAAAACATTGTCGCACAGGGAATAGCCAACGCTATCCCCGCTATTGTCGCTGCTGTTAAAAACCCCATTGAACCTTCGCAAGCCAACCACAGCAAGCGTACTCACGATGACAATTTCAGTAACAGTGTTAACGGGGACGGCAACAATGATAACAATGTGATTCAAGCCCCAATATTTAAGAAAATGAAAGTTGCAACACCTGGTTGCACTTATAAGGAATTTCTTGCCTGTAAGCCAGCCGAATTTGCAGGCAATGAGGGGGCGACTGCTGCACTGCGTTGGTTGGAAAAGACCAAAGCAGTAATTAAAATAAGTAAATGTGCCGAGGAAGATAAAGTTATGTATGCTTCTTACCTTTTCAAGGAAGAGGCATTAGAATGGTGGAATACGGTGTTGCAAGCCAAGGGTAGTGACATGGCTTATGCCATGAGCTGGGAAGAATTTAAGCAATTGATGGAAAGAAAATTTTGTCCCGAATATGAAAAGGAACAAATGGCAAACAAGTTCCTGAGCCACCGAATGGTGGATGTTGACTGATGTGTGCTAAACAGACTATTAAAAACAACTAATTTTAAACCTAAATTAGACACTCTAAGCTTTAAATTTATAAAAACAGACTCTCTAAAACCTAGACCACACCACCGGCAAGTGTACCGGTCAATGTAGTATAGCCTAAGCAAGTCCGAGTATCGAACCCACGAGACTCTCTAATTACGTTGACTAGACTCTATCTAGACCTAGACTGACACAGACTCTAACTGTTTAATTGGTTGGGGGGGGGTTACAGAATATCTAGGAAATCTATATTAAACTACTAAATTAACTAAAGCTAGACTAAATACGAAAGAAGGCAAAAACGATTCTTATATGAGAGACGGGACCACCTAGACTAGAATCCTGGATTACTTTTTAAGAGATTACCGATTAAGTTAAATGCACGAGTTATGGAACCGGGATCTTAAAATACTAAACCTATTAAGAACCAACGAGGCCCCTCGACCCTTCTCAAGGAGAAACCTGTGGCACTACCTAGGCCGTTAATTCTACCGGTTATTAGACGCCTTCCCAGTTGTCTAATTATTGTGTAAGTACCCTAATGTTGACCTATTCTTTCCCAATCCTAGATCTAGGGTAGTTTGAAGTAATTAATTTGACTTGATAGACTAATAAGACCGACAGGTAAACCAAGACATAACCTTTCCCAAGGCCTATCTAAAGCAATTCGCCGGGTAAGACCTACCAATAGCCCCTCACTTCCCAGGTATTAGGACTAGTAGAACACTAAGACTTAGCAAATTATTATCAGTTACTTCTAAGGATTATTGGCCAATTCTCCCTAAAGAGTTAAGGTTTTCTTATGTGATATAGACACTCACCGAAATCCTAAACCCTAATATGACTCTATGTTGTGATATAGACCGTCACTAAGAATCATACGAAGCAAATAATAACAATAAACCAACTCAAAGTATGCATACACATCAAACCATTAAATCAAACCTCTTACTAAACACAATCACCCATAACAATCATGCAAATAACAAAAAACGGTAAAAACTTTATTCAATCCATTTATCAAATCTAGGTGGTTTATGAAATTAGCCAAGGAACATAGTCTTAAAAATAATCAAACAAAGTCTCAAACAAGAATTCATTAGAATAGAAACAAGAAACCAGAAAATAAAAGAACCCGTAAATTCTTTGACTCCCAAGCTTCCCTCTTTCAATTCCAATAATTCTCTAGCCTTGAACCCTTGTAAATATTCTCTAAAAAATCCGTCCCAGCTGACTTCGTGCTCCTGATGTGCGGCTCCCAATCGTCTGCCGTCTGATGTTATTCCTCAAAACCGTCCAAGATTAATAATCCTCTGATCGTTTCTGATATATGTCGCCTATAATTTCATGTGCGGCCCTCATGATTAGAGGTGCACAAACCGGTTAATTTTAATAACCGGATCGGTTAACCGGTTATACCGGTTAATTTGACTTTTTGACTTTAACCGGTTAATGCTTTAACCGGTTATTACTTTAACCGGTTATTTTTTTAACTGGTCCGGTTAATTACTTTAACCGGTTCGGTTATTTAACCGGTTAAAAACCGGTTTTTTTTGCCTTTTTTTTGAATTTTTCGGTTATTTTTTCGGTTAACCAGTCTATCGGTTAAAAAACTGGTTTAAAAAAACCGGTTAATAACCGGTTATTATACTAAAAACTTGTAACCGGTTACTAACCTACGGTTAAATAACCGGCTGGACCGGTTATTCCTAAATCGGTTATTAACCGGTTACGGTTTCGGTTAATAACCGGTTACGGTTAATTAACCGGTTATTTTGTGCACCTCTACTCATGATGTTCAGCCGTCTTCCTTTTAGATCACGTCTGATCTCCCAACAAATGGGCTTGGCCCAATAATTCCAAGACTTCACGTGCCTTTTAAGAACATTATTATTCTTTTCAAGTTTTTTTTTTATATATTCATGTATATGAGAGCTCCTCCTTTAAATTGCGTTCATAACCCCTGATCTGATGTGTGGCCCAAAAATATATATTCCCCTCTAATACTGTTTTGCAATTCGTGATAAAGTGATCGATATTGACTTTTTGTGTGTCATCCCTCACGTGTATATGCTTGAAAAGAATGGGGGCTGCCCTTTTTCAGATAACACAAAGATAGCGGGCTCGACCCACTCACAGAAAATAGCGTCAATTTTACTCCGGTCACTGGCATTCTACTCTGGCCAACTAGCAGGTCATTTCCATATTACTCGTTTTCGCTCCATTTGCACAAAACCTGTCCCACCACAAAATAATATAAAATAACACTAAAACTAAATAACAAATAAATAAAACCTCTACAATAATTATACAATTACACGGGGCAAATATGTGTATTTTACCACTTATAAAATATCCCCACACTTAACCTTTTTTCGTCCCCGAAAAAGAATTATGCATAACGGAATCATAGTCAAATAATTACTCGGGTCAAAAGCATAGGTATAATTAATTAAAACCAAGACTTGCGTTAGCCGCGATTGCGAATATACTTATCCCTTTAAACCCGAATTCAATCCTAAGCCCTTATCATGTAAATTTAATTTAAGTGCGGTCAATCTACCTAGGGTCTCACATCAGAAATTACGGTCCACCTACTCCCACCTCAAGCTTATAGGACTAAAGGAACGATCACTGGACCAATTCCTAACCGTCTTATATCAAAACCAAGAGAGTTTACAATCAACTTTTTTTTTCATCTTTTTCTTTATTTTTTTTTTATTTTTGCTTTGCTTTTTGCTTTTTTTTTCTTTCTCGTGAGTCTAGACGATGCTTTCCCTAACCAAGAGGTATTCCGGCTGTAGAGTCGCGATCCCCAACCACAGATTACTTAGGTTTCGGTACTTTTAATCGGCAATTCGATTTCACACATCCCAGAGGCATTCCGGCTGTAGAGTCGCTATCCCCAACTCGGATTACATAGACCTGTGTTACTTTCATTTAGTTTCTAGCTCACTTTTTATTCTTTTTTTTTTTTTTTTTTGCAAGATCACAAACTCTAACGGTTTTAACTTATAACGGTGCCCCTTATACTCTTATTGGCAGTTTTAGTTTCCCATATTTCCCAGATGAAAACCCACTAGCAGACCGACAATTAAGGTATATTAACTCAAAGGGACTTAAAACCAAACCCGGGCCTATCCACATATCCCTAACTAGACACAAGCTCGATTTATTTTATCTCTTATTATTATTATTCGACCCCGAGCAAAAATTCATCTTTTCTATCATTTTCCGCTTTAATTGCAAACTTCTTTTTTTATTCGAAAGACCTTTTCTATTTTTTCAATTTTTTTTTGGATTTTTCAATTTTTTTTTATGACTCAAGACTCTACTAACTAGACAATAAACGATAGTTTCCCATCCCCACACTTAAACTCTACATTGCCCTCAATGTAGGATGGAAACTGACTCAAAAGACTAAAAATAAATAAGAAATAAAAGACACATAGGGCAAATTGAAAAGGACTTAGCTGGTTAATAACGCGTAAGCTCCAAACTCTCGTCCAATCCAGCTCGATCGTATAGCATTTCGGTCGCGATCGGCTACTCTGACACTGACTGGTACACTCGGAAAATGCTTGATATTCGAAAAGCAGCTCCAAAATCACCCGAATGGAGATTGAGTTCGGGTGGTACAATTCAAACCTGCATAAACAAAAACAAACAAAAACCAAAGCAGTACCGACTCTAAACAAAAGACTGACTCAAACACTGCTAAATAAGACTCAATATACAAAATAAAAGACTCAAAATACAAACTCTACAAAACCTCCCCACACTTGAACTTAATCAGGAGGTTTCTCTTTGATCTGAACCCGGTCTAACCCATTTAATTCCACCCGGTCCTCATAAACATTTAAAAATTTAACGGTGGAATTATAAAATGATTTTAATATTTTTAATGGGTTAGAACACCAAAATTTGAAATTACCTGGCAGGAGCCGCTGAAACACGATCCCAGGTGTTCTTCTCATTGCCTTCTCCCGTGATTTTAAATTTTTTCTTGCATTCGCTCTTAGTACCACGGGCCAGCTGTGGTGTTCTTCCTCTTCCACCATCACTTCTTCTTTCTTGGGAAGATCCCCACACTTAATTTCTACGTGCGGTGTGGGTTCACTTATTTTCTCGGGTTTACCTTCTAGTAGGGCTTCTAAATTTGCTAAATCACCTAATGGATCAAATTCCCTTACTTGTTCAGATTCTGATAAACCTTCTAACTCCCCTAAAAACTCATCTTCCCAACTTAACACTTTTTTCTCTACCTCAACTTCTACCTCATCATCAAACATGCTCTCCAAAGAATCACCTAAATCTAATTCCTCTTCAACATCTACTTCCTTAACTAATGATTCTTGGTAGATTCGCCACTCTTCTTGTTCTTCCTCGTCATCTGAATCATTCTCTTTCACTATCCCGCAATTAGCCACCTGCATCTTAATCTCATCTTCTTCACAACCAAAATCAATGATGCCCTTATTCTTAGTTTCTTCTACTTCTTCTAATTTCCAAGACATTTCTTCTACTGAACATCGAATGTCTGAGAGTATAGACTCGTGATTTTGAAACAGGACTTCATGTTCTTGAAACATTTTCTGAGTAGTCTCATCTGTAGCAACCAGTTGAGCTAACAACCCCATTATCCTATTCAGCTGGTCCTGCTCATTTACTCCAAAATTTTGCTGTTGAGGCTGCTGATACGGTTCCTCATACTGGTACGAGGAATACCCCTGTGAAAAATATGATTGCGGCTGCACATAGGGGTTAGCATAATAATATGCAGAGGACCCCTCATATTGTGGGCATTTATATGTAAAATGGGGTCCTCCACAAATTTCACACATATTTTCTAGAAAAAATAAAAAACAAAACTAAAACACACGGACAATTAGACTCCTACGACTCAATATACAAAAGCAAGTAGCACGTATGATGTCAATTAAGTCCAGATAAAGTAATCAACGCATTTGCCAAAGAGTCCCCGGCAACGGCGCCAAAAACTTGATGTGCTAAATGTGGTCTAATTAAACTAACTAATTTTAAACCTAAATTAGACACTCTAAGCTTTAAATTTATAAAAACAGACTCTCTAAAACCTAGACCACACCACCGGCAAGTGTACCGGTCAATGTAGTATAGCCTAAGCAAGTCCGAGTATCGAACCCACGAGACTCTCTAATTACGTTGACTAGACTCTATCTAGACCTAGACTGACACAGACTCTAACTGTTTAATTGGTTGGGGGGGGGGGTTACAGAATATCTAGGAAATCTATATTAAACTACTAAATTAACTAAAGCTAGACTAAATACGAAAGAAGGCAAAAACGATTCTTATATGAGAGACGGGACCACCTAGACTAGAATCCTGGATTACTTTTTAAGAGATTACCGATTAAGTTAAATGCACGAGTTATGGAACCGGGATCTTAAAATACTAAACCTATTAAGAACCAACGAGGCCCCTCGACCCTTCTCAAGGAGAAACCTGTGGCACTACCTAGGCCGTTAATTCTACCGGTTATTAGACGCCTTCCCAGTTGTCTAATTATTGTGTAAGTACCCTAATGTTGACCTATTCTTTCCCAATCCTAGATCTAGGGTAGTTTGAAGTAATTAATTTGACTTGATAGACTAATAAGACCGACAGGTAAACCAAGACATAACCTTTCCCAAGGCCTATCTAAAGCAATTCGCCGGGTAAGACCTACCAATAGCCCCTCACTTCCCAGGTATTAGGACTAGTAGAACACTAAGACTTAGCAAATTATTATCAGTTACTTCTAAGGATTATTGGCCAATTCTCCCTAAAGAGTTAAGGTTTTCTTATGTGATATAGACACTCACCGAAATCCTAAACCCTAATATGACTCTATGTTGTGATATAGACCGTCACTAAGAATCATACGAAGCAAATAATAACAATAAACCAATTCAAAGTATGCATACACATCAAACCATTAAATCAAACCTCTTACTAAACACAATCACCCATAACAATCATGCAAATAACAAAAAACGGTAAAAACTTTATTCAATCCATTTATCAAATCTAGGTGGTTTATGAAATTAGCCAAGGAACATAGTCTTAAAAATAATCAAACAAAGTCTCAAACAAGAATTCATTAGAATAGAAACAAGAAACCAGAAAATAAAAGAACCCGTAAATTCTTTGACTCCCAAGCTTCCCTCTTTCAATTCCAATAATTCTCTAGCCTTGAACCCTTGTAAATATTCTCTAAAAAATCCGTCCCAGCTGACTTCGTGCTCCTGATGTGCGGCTCCCAATCGTCTGCCGTCTGATGTTATTCCTCAAAACCGTCCAAGATTAATAATCCTCTGATCGTTTCTGATATATGTCGCCTATAATTTCATGTGCGGCCCTCATGATGTTCAGCCGTCTTCCTTTTAGATCACGTCTGATCTCCCAACAAATGGGCTTGGCCCAATAATTCCAAGACTTCACGTGCCTTTTAAGAACATTATTATTCTTTTCAAGTTTTTTTTTTTATATATTCATGTATATGAGAGCTCCTCCTTTAAATTGCGTTCATAACCCCTGATCTGATGTGTGGCCCAAAAATATATATTCCCCTCTAATACTGTTTTGCAATTCGTGATAAAGTGATCGATATTGACTTTTTGTGTGTCATCCCTCACGTGTATATGCTTGAAAAGAATGGGGGCTGCCCTTTTTCAGATAACACAAAGATAGCGGGCTCGACCCACTCACAGAAAATAGCGTCAATTTTACTCCGGTCACTGGCATTCTACTCTGGCCAACTAGCAGGTCATTTCCATATTACTCGTTTTCGCTCCATTTGCACAAAACCTGTCCCACCACAAAATAATATAAAATAACACTAAAACTAAATAACAAATAAATAAAACCTCTACAATAATTATACAATTACACGGGGCAAATATGTGTATTTTACCACTTATCATTGACTGTCGAGGGTATACTTTGAAATTCTTCGAGTATGCCAGAATTGTGCCAACTCTGGCTTCGCCAGAACCGGTACTTATTTCTCTCTACATTTGGGGGTTAATTAGCGAGATTCAGGATATCGTCAAAGCTGTGAGACCCCCCACAATTGACGATGCGGTGGAGTTAGCCAACACCTTGACCGACGGACTGGTACGTACGCGAGAAGAAAACATAAAGAAGGAATTGGCTCAAAAGATTACTCAAGGATTCCGAGGGGGTAATGCTAGTAGCAACTTCAAGAAAAGAGGAACTGGGCAATCCTCCACTATTCCATTTTGCAGTACCTGTAAAAGAAAGCACTTTGGAAAATGTAAGGGGTACTGTAACTTCTACAAAATTCCGGGGCACCAAGAAGAAGATTGCAGAAGAAAGAAATCAACAATTTGCTTCAACTGTGGAGAAGCTGGACATTTTAGACCAGACTGCCCTAAACTGGTCAAACCAGCTGACAACAAGGCTAAACCTGCAGAAGGAACTACCAAAAAGAATGCAAGAGCCTTCCAGTTGACTACACAGGAAGCAGATCTGATCCCTGATGTGATAGCGGGTACGTTCCTAGTTCACAACGTTTATGCGAAAGTATTATTTGACTCTGGTGCAAACCAAAGTTTTATAAATACTTCGTTCTGCCAAGCTCTTAATCTACCTTTAACCAAACTTAGGCAGATTTATATGGTAGAAACGGCAGATGGAAATTCGGTTAACATAGATAAGGTTTTGCAAAAAGGTAAGATAGAACTTTCAGGTCATAAATTTTATGCCAACCTGTTACCTATGAATTTAGCTGGATTCGATGTTGTATTAGGAATGGATTGGTTAGTAGCCAACCATGCTCGAATCCTCTGTGATAAGAATTCCATAGAAATTCATACGCCATCAGGAGAAATAATCATGGTTACTGGAGATAAGCCACGTAAGCCAATGAAGTTCATTTCCGTAATGAAAGTTGCTAGTTATGAACGAAAGCAAGAAATAGTGTATATGATTTCGGTAATCATTAGCACTAAGGGTAAGGAACTTAAGGAAATTCCTGTAGTATCAGAATACTCGGATGTATTCCCAGAAGAACTGCCAGGATTACCACCAGATAGGGAAGTAGAATTTAGAATTCACCTAATTCCTGGAACTACGCCAATAGCTAAGTCACCTTATCGATTAGCACCCACTGAAATGTTAGAATTGAAAAAGTAGCTAGATGAATTGCTAAGTAAAGGATTCTTACAACCTAGTTCATCTCCTTGGGGAGCCCCAGTGTTGTTTGTAAAGAAGAAAGATGGTTCAATGCGAATGTGTATTGATTATAGGGAATTGAATAAGGTTACAATTAAGAATCGATACCCATTACCTAGGATTGATGATCTTTTTGATCAACTTCAGGGAGCTCGCTATTTTTCTAAGATAGACTTACGCTCCGGATATCATCAGTTGAAGGTACAAGAAGAAGACATACCTAAAACCGCTTGTAGAACTAGGTATGGCCACTACGAGTTTACAGTGATGCCATTTGGACTAACAAATGCTCCTGTAGCATTTATGGATATGATGAATAGGATCTGTAAGCCGTATTTGGATAAATTTGTAATTGTCTTTATTGACGATATACTTATTTATTCCAAAAGTCAGAACGAGCATTGTGAGCATTTACATGCACTCTTAACCCTGTTAAGAAAGGAAAAGCTTTACGCCAAATTCTCGAAATGTGAATTTTGGCTACAGGAGGTACAATTGTTAGGACACATGGTGAATCACGAAGGTATTCACGTAGATCCCTCCAAAATAGAAGCAGTGAAAGAAGCACGATCACCAAATGGAAGGTCCCGCAATCAGCTATGGAAGTTAGAAGTTTTCTAGGGTTAGCCAGATACTATAGACGATTCATTAAGGATTTTTCTAAAATAGTTGTGCCATTAACTAAGCTAACCTGTAAAGCATTGAAGTTTGAATGGGGACCTAGGCAAGAAGAGGCTTTTAAGATTTTAAAGCAAAGGTTAACAAACGCCCCAATTCTTGCCTTACCAGAAGGGACAGAAGATTTTGAAGTTTACTGTGATGCTTCTAAACTAGGATTAGGATGTGTGCTAATGCAACGCAAGAAGGTAATTGCGTACGCCTCAAGGCAATTAAAGAAGCACGATGAAAACTATACGACACATGACTTAGAATTAGGATCGATAATTTTTGCCCTTAAGATTTGGAGACACTATCTGTATGGAAGTAAGTTTACCGTTTATACAGATCATAAAAGCTTAAAGTACATATTTGGGAAAAAAGAATTGAACATGAGGCAAAGGAGATGGATGGAAATTCTAAGTGACTATGACTGTGATATTCAATACCACAAAGGAAAAGCAAATGTAGTTGCAGATGCCCTAAGTCGTAAGTATCATGAAAAGCAAAAGCGAGTTCGTGCTCTTAGATTAAATCTTCAAGTAGATTTAATGGAACAACTGAAGAACATTCAAGAAACAACAATCAAGGATGATGCTGAAGGAATGAAAGGAAGAATAAAGGAATTGGAGCAAGGAACTGATGGAATTTGGAGATTCCACAAGAAAAGGATTTGGGTACCTAGGCAAGGAAGTTTAAGAGATAAAATTTTAGAGGAAGCCCATAAATCTAGATATACCATGCACCCTGGAAATAATAAGATGTACTAAGATTTAAGAAATAATTTCTGGTGGATAGGAATGAAAAAGGACATAACTAGATATGTATCTAAGTGTCTAACTTGTTCTCAAGTCAAGGCAGAACACCAGAAACCTTCAGGGTTACTCCAATAGTTAGAAATGCCTGTATGGAAATGGGAACTAATAACCATGGATTTTGTTACTAAGTTACCCAAAAACCAGGAAGGGCAACGAAGCAATTAGGGTAATTGTGGATCGATTAACCAAATAAGCTCATTTCCTGCCCATGAAGGAAACTTTCAGCATGGAAAGATTAGCCAAGTTATACGTGGACGAGGTAGTATCCTTACATGCAGTCCCACTCTCCATTGTATCGGATAGGGATAGTCGTTTCACTTCACATTTCTGGACAAGTTTCCAGGAAGCAATGGGGACCCAACTGAATTTAAGTACTGCATATCATCCCCAAACAGACGGACAAAGTGAAAGGACGATCCAAACCCTGGAAGACATGCTCAGGGCATGTGTGATAGATCTTGGTGGAATCTGGGACAACCATTTACCTTTAATTGAATTCTCCTATAACAATAGTTATCATTCAAGCATCGAAGCTGCCCCGTTCGAAGCACTGTATGGACGAAAGTGTAGAACTCCAGTTTGCTGGGCAGAAATAGGAGAAAGCCAATTATCAGGTCCCGAAATTGTACAGGAAACCACCGACAAGATAACTCAAATCAAGGAAAGACTGAAGACGGCTCGAGATCGTCAGAAAAGTTATGCAGACAATCGACGCAAGCCGCTGGAATTTCAAGTTGGAGACAAGGTACTCTTGAAAGTTTCTCCTTGGAAAAGGGTAGTTCGGTTCGGAAAGAAAGGGAAGTTAAGTCCAAGGTACATAGGACCATTCTCAGTAATCCAGCGAATAGGACCAGTTGCCTATCGCTTACAACTACCAGAAGAGCTAGCCGGGGTACATGACGTATTTCATGTATCCAACCTCAAGAAATGTTTATCTGACGAATCCCTGGTAGTAGCTCTTCAAGATATAGAGGTAAATGAAAAGTTAAAATTTGTAGAGAAACCACTTCAGATAGAAGACAGAAAGATCAAGTTTCTCAAGCACAAAAGATTAGTACTGGTCAAAGTCAAGTGGGATTCAAAGAGAGGACCTGAGTACACATGGGAACTGGAATCAGAAATGAAGCGAAAATATCCCTACTTGTTCCAGTAAATCTCGAGGACGAGATTTTAAACAAGGTGGGGAGGATGTAATAACTCTCGCCAAAATTACTATTTCTTATTTTATTAATGTCTATTAGGAAACCCTAATTAAGACCCCCAAGTAGTATGGCATGACCCATAAAATTTTCAGAACAATCGGAACTAGGATCAGGGCCCCTAAAACTCAAGAGGGGTAAACCCTAATGGATAATTATCCATAAAAACGCTTGTAAAGCTCGAAATTCTTTGGATATTGACCCATTTAGGTTATACAGGACACGAGGCTACCCTATCCTAAAAGTGTACCCGTCGCGCCACGCACCAGGACCAGGTGGGTCTGGCGCGCCACGCGGGGGAGACCATTTTTCAGTATATAACTCAGGGGTTTGGCACTTGCATGGAGCTTTTGTTACGATGGAAAAATTCATTACGTACGTTTAGTTATACACTGTCTAGTTTAAAACAATCAAAATCCCGACCCTCTGCTGCGACAACAGGGTAATAACTCGATCACTGCTACGATACAATGTCCGATCGATTGAAACCGATCCGATGGATGTTTAAGTGCTGCCCGAATACGGGCTATACTTTGTCATTCGTCGTGAGGGTTTTGATTTCGTGAGCTTATCGTAAATGTTGTATTAAGTTACTGACCTAGTTTCATATGCATTGTTATTTACCTAGGTTACAAGGCTAAAATCAGTAGGCAAGGTTCTGTCCAGTTAAACTTGCAATGTGAGTCATTCTCTTTTTATCAACAATGTTTTATAATCCTCAAATTATTTTCAAAAGTTATAATTACAGGGATTAAGTCTTGGTTATCTTGAATCACTGGCAAGTGGGGTATTGTGAACATTACTAATTTCTCACGGTTATGTTCACCAACCTAACAGTGATAATCATCACTACTTGGGTGAAAGGACCCAATAGTGGTATGACCATCGTCACCAAGGTGTGACACGGCGCCGGATAAAAATAAGATAGTAGCCATTGTAATCGCTCTTATGCTGTAATTTATAACTAACGTGTCGTTTTATATAACCTGAATGACTCACCAGTATTTCCCCGCGGATAAAATCTTTTTAAATATGTTTCAGGTGACTTACTGTGAATCAAGGAAAAAGTGCTACGGAGCACTAAAAAGCTTGAAGTGGTGGCTCAGTAAAATAAATAAACATGTTTTGTAAAACAAGGGATTTCCTCGTGAAATTCCCTTTATTGTAAATTATGGGGGTTGACCCAAAAATGTGAAATAAAATAATTGGGCATTTTAGTTTTTAAAAGATCCTGTTAAACTTCCGCTGCCAAATCAAATAATAATACCACGGGTTTCTGTCCCGCGGCTTCTGGACCGGGTAACACCGGACCGGGGGCCGTGACAGTTACTATGAGTTAAAAAGGTTCAGGGGCCATTAGTGTCATGTTTGAAACTTAATTGCTGAGTTACCAGGGGCTCGCGCTGCACGACCACCCCCTCCCTTTTCTGTCGCGCGACACGATGGCAGCAAATGGACAGAATCATACTTGCAGCTGCAGGTTTATTTCTTAAAGCCCACACATACCATTTTTCACTCTAAATTCAATTCTAGGGACCATTAGATGGTTTTAAAACCTGGTATACACATGTTGTGATCCTGGTTAATCCTTGGGGAACACACTAACACTTGTCATTCATCCACAAAGTCCCCTAATACTATAAATAGAAGTGATCTTTCACTTGAAACCTTGCTCCATTCCTTGAAATCCTTCTATACTTCTCATTTGGGAGCTCCTGAGCTTTTGGAGCATACCAATAAGTTCTCTTCAGTCCTTAGGACACTTGTAAGTGTTCCTTTCATGGCTAGTTATTTTTATTTGGCTCTTAAAGCCGAAAAGTCAAGCGTTTGCGATAAACGCTTTGACTTTTAGTTAGACCTTTAACGGTCAAGCCATTGTTCTCAACGAACATAGCTACGTGATCAAAATTAGACAGGTGTTAAACCCTCAAAAGGGCACGTCCTAATTATCACGTTTACTTAGTTAATTGTCGGGTCAAAGTAACTAGTAAAAAAGTCAAACTAGTCAGATTTTCATAAAAGAATTAAAATTGTTAATGTAGAAGTTATGAACCATGTTTTATCACTTAAATAACTTGGTAAATATTATTAGAACATGTCTAAGCATGTTCAACCCGACAATTCTGAGTTTAGGGTCGGTTCGCAACCGAAAGTCGCAAAAGCTTGACTTTTGCTTTGACTTTCAGTTTTGACCCGATTAAACTTAAATCCTTTATGTTTTAAGCTTCCATTAGGACCATATTATGTTCTAGTATAACCCTCTGAGGTTATATTACCTGGTCATTAATATTCTGAATTATATGCTAGTTTCCGTTATTATGCTTATAAATGCCCATTTTGCCCTTTTGATCTAAAAATGAGATTTTTGCATATGTGAGCATACTAATAGGTTAAGTACTGATATGTAAGCATGTCTAAATTAATTTGACCTGATTCTCTGGTCTCAAAACGATGTTATGCACGATATCGTAAAATTGAAATTTTTATTATTTAAATTACGCTTTTGTGCATAATATATGTTTAAACATAGAATTTGTCGTAACCCCCGTCCCTTAACTACCCGGGAACGGGCGGCCGCGGCCAGTTTCAGTGGTATCGGTGTTTATCAGTTTGGCTGCGAAATTTACATCAGGACCGTAGTTAGAAATATTTTATCAGAGTAAAATACCACGCTTTTATAATATTAAACACATGGGAAAATCTCAAGTTTCAAGTACACACATTTTCATAGAGGTAAAACCCTATTTTATTTAAATAAAGCATCTCTTTATTTTAGGTAACTTTATAGCCACTTTTCCAAGCCTTCAGTGCTGTCCAGCTGGCTTCTATTTGGCTTTCACATTTTGTTACCTGAAACGCGTTTAAAAACATTTTGTCAGTGGGAAATACTGGTGAGTGAATCCCAGTTTAATCAAGATAAATAAAACCATTGTACAGTATTGAGGGCGGTCGCGCAATTACATTTATTTCCATCTACTTTAATTACCACCCACGGTAATGTCAACCCGACTTGTGGTCATGTTACTACTTACAATGTAGTAACAAATTTTGTATACAAAACCCAAACATACCGACGATAATTGTAGAATACAAATACTCAATCACTGTTTAATATATTATTAATTATGTGAGGTTTTGTAAAAACAGTTTGCAAAAAGGAGATTACTCACATTGTTGTCTTAGGGTTTTCCTTAAGGATTTCCTGGTGATTATCTATTAATTACACAAATGAACACGTGTTAGTATAATAACCCAATATTTACATTAGTAATACCCTTCCCGAGATGGCATTCCAACGACTACGTCAGGCAGAACCACGACAGCCGTTACGGAACCTTCGATCAATCGGGCTGCGTATCTAATACGTAATCGGGGGTTATGATACTTACAGCGATGCAGAACTTCGTTATTTAGGGGGGTATTATGTCCGAGTATAGCTTCTATATTATAGAAATTTGAGAGAGAAAGTTGTTGCGAACGAATTCAAATGAACGGCCGAAGCCATCTATTTATAGTGCTGGTCTTGAAGTCTCTCGCGGCCCGCGTAGCCCGAAGGTCAAACCTTCGCGGCCCGCGACATAGGGTTGTAGACTCTAGGGTTGCTGATTCGTTGATTTTAGCTTCGACTCGATTATGACACGTGGCAGCCTGGGGGCTCGTCCTGGTGACTGGCTGTCGCGCCCCGCGTAAGATCCCTAAGGGGTCTTCGCGGCCCGCGAGCGCCCCTAAACTTGTTTTATGTTATTTTTAATTATATAGGGTATTATGGGCTCGGTTTTCGCATACGGGGTATGTTCTAAGACATATAGGGGCAATTTAATTATTTTAAGGGTGTCAGAAAATAATTTGGAGGGTTGTTATAGAATTTGACCCAAAACTCATTACCTACTTTTATGATATCATTTTTAGGAATTTTTGGAATGTTGGGTCAGATTTGTTACTAACCATAACATAGAGTTCTTGTATAAATTTCTTAATTGACGATAATGCCCTTTTGACTAATAAAATGTGATTTACATGTGATTAGCATGCAAAACCTTTTTCTACTGACTTGATATGAAAAAAAAATAGTTTAAGCATACAAGGCTGATCAAAATCTCAGAATCACATAAACATCTTAAATATCTTCAATTATCGACTTTTTACGCTAATTAGGTGCATAGTATGGTTTAAAACCATAATTAGCACCCAAGACTTGTTACCTACTGAATTTATAAATATTTTTTAATATTTTTACAGTAGGTAGGAGTCATGAACTCAGACTTCCAATTATGTCATTAAAATCATATGTGAAATGACCAAAATGCCCTTTCGGGGCATAGTTTGGCCATAAATGGTAAACCACACATATGAATGATATCCTACTATTTTAACATCATAAAATAAATATTTTACTGAATATTTTAGACCAGAATATCAGTTTACTTTAAAAACTCTTTTATAAATATTAAAATGACCAATAAATATTTTACTGAATATTTTAGACCAGAATATCACGGGACTTAAATTGGTTTTAAATACTTTTTGGGCATATATGTTAACATCCTACTGATGTATTAACATATTTAAAGCATAATAACATATGATACTTGTATATGATTCATTTGGTTACCCGTTATGCAATTGTGCGTTCGGTTCGGTTTGGTTTATGTAACTAGTTTACAAATTAGCTAAAATGGGTTTAACCTTATCGTTTTTATTTAAAAATCCAGAATGTACTTAGTTTACCCATATTATACAAGTCTTCGTACTTGTTGGGTCTAAATTACATTCTATTCCGGTCATCGCTTAATCTAGCGTATCGTACCGTTTTAGATACTTTAAGCTAGCCGGTCTAAGTCTATGACTTAAATATGACCGTTAGCATTCTGAATTGGTTATATATTACCATCACTCCAGACTAGAGCCACCTGGTAAAAGCTACCTGCATTTAGTTAGAATGGATACGACTGAGTTATTTTGCTGTGAATCAAGTATTAGCTCAGGTAAATACTTTTAACTTATTTTCCCTTATACGGGCTTGGGATAAAGTATTATAATAATACCGCTTGGTCGGGTATGAAATCATTTAATCGGACTGTGATTAATAAATTTGCATTACCCGTTTTAGTCTGTTTTGTTTGATAACATAAACATTGGGGGTTAATACGACCGTGTCCTGGATATCCTCGGCTCGTTTCATTTGAAAATGGCCACGACCTATGCACGGGGTGTAGGCATACACCTGACAGATGCAAATGTTAAATAACCCACATGTTGGGGATAACTCCTTTGTGGGTTTTTTAATTGGTGAGTCGGTTAATCATGACCGGCTTCCAAACCGGCCCCATATGTATGACAAACATGTAAAACTGTATACAAGATTTTATTAAAGATTGACCCATGTTACAAATGCTTTGTGCCTTGTGCGCTTAAATCAATTTTCACAAACTCTTTTCAAAAGAGTCAGTTAATTGTATTTACCAGTGAAAACTGACGTATTTTCAAAAGACTAAGTGACAGGTACTACTCGAAATAGGCTGGGAGCTGCTCGGTGTCGAAATAGAGGATCTTGCAAATCCTTAAAGATGCCTTAAAGTCTGCTAAACTTCATTTTATACAATTCTGTAATGATCCGCCTGTGGATCTATTATTGCAAGCTCGTCTATAGATTAATACTTGGTATTTTCAGACATTTGGGTTTGTAATAATATTTTATATTCCAAGACTTTCGCTATGCTATAATTGTGTTAATTGACTATGATGATATCAACTACGTCACGATACTCCCCACCGGGCCCACCGGTAATATGTGTTAATTGCTTTTACAGCTTCTCTGGCAATGGCTTCATTCAGGTTACACCTTTCCAATAAACCCGGTGTGATTTCTATAGATCTGCGACACATTGGGGGTTGACTATCGAACGAACCCCCAATTAGCACAACAGTAGAACCTTCTTCCTGGATTTGCTCAGGTCCAAGATGTAACATAGGTGGTTGGAGCTCCACAAGCACAATTGACGTCTGCCATGGAGGATTTAGAAGAAAAAAGATGCTGGAAGGAAGAAGATGAAGAAGATGTTGGAAGGAAGAACAAGAAGATGAGGCTAATTAGGGTATTAAAATGGTTTATAAATATCTGGGTTGGGAACCGAAATGATAGATTTGCCCCTCACATGAGGGGCACATGACAGTGTTTTAACGTTTGAAGTGGACGACGTTTGAGGCAGGGAGTATAATAGAGATTGGTTATATAGATCAGGGAGTAAAATGTCCGTTTTTAAAGGTTTGGGGCAAAAGCGTCAAAACCACCAAACCACAGGGAGCAAAATAGAAGTTTACTCTTATAAATATTAGAGTTAACTTCCATTTTGCTCCTTGTGATTTGGTCATTTTAACGGTTTTACCCCAATAGTTTAAAAATAGCCATTTTCCTCCCTGATTTTTCTAACTTATCGTCATTTTGCTCCCCGCCTCTAACTCTATCCAAAAAATCCATTAAGTAGAAGGGTATTTTGGTAATTTTATAGATAAAAGCAAAGGCATGTAAGTCTTTTTACCTAAATAAACCTATAACTTGTTTATTTACATGTATATAAGTAATTCTTTTCTGATCCCCATCTTTCCAACCACTCTTTCTGCTGGCCACCACCATCTACCACCACCTGCAACTATCACCTGTCGACCACGACTTTTAACTAAACGTTTTAATTGAGTTAGAGTCATGGAGTACACTACCGAAATACCCTACTTTTAATTGAACGTTTTAACTGAGTTAGAGACAGGGAGCAAACTGGCGACAAACTCTAAAGATCAAGGAGGAAAATGACTATGTTTAAACTATTGAACCAAAACCGTTAAAATGAAAAAACCATAAGGATCAAAACAAAAATTAACTCAAAAATAAAAGTCTGTCTATTCAACGTTCTCTCCAGTATCCACTCTTTAATCTTCTGTAGGGCCCTTTATTTCACTTCTCTCCCTCTTTATTACAACTTCTTCTCCTCCCCATTTCACTCCCTCACTTTCCCCACGCATGTCCGGCGATTTCTCCTCCTCCTCCTCCGACCACCATCACCACCACTTCATGGACAAAGAAAACCTATTCAACTTACCCCACAACCGCTACGATGAGGAAACCACGGGATTAACTCGTCGTTTCTCCCGATCAGTTTCTTTACAAGAACCCCTTTCGAATTTCAAAATCTCGCCGGAGACAACTTTTGGCTGGTCGGGTCATTCTCCGGCGCCGTCGGATGAAGATGCATGGAATCTGATCTATGCTGCAACAGGACAAATGTCAAGAATGAAGATGAGGATGAACATTAGCAACGGTGACACTGGCTTCGTCGCTAAACACAACGACAGAGGTGTGATCGGAGATTCATGGCGGAGGAGTGACGGAGAAGAGTTGTTCCGGCAGCAGCATTTTCGTCGGAATATATGTGTTGCTGCATGGGGTCCACCACAAGTTCAGAACCAACGTTACGAACAAAACTACTTGAAGCGAGTTGGTGGTGGTGGTGCGGTGGTGGCGAAGAGGGAGTGTGCCGGAACTGGTGTGTTTTTGCCCCGTGGTTACGGTACGAACCCACCTGAAACTAGAAAACGACAAGGTAAGATTGTCTTATTTGTTTTCTAGTTTGAAATTGCAGAGTCAAACCAAACATATTTTGATTCATGGTTTGTTCAAGAATCAAGATTTTTGTTTTTTCCTGTTTAAAATTAATAAAAAAAAACTGAATTATTGAGGGGTGGTCAAAATGTACCCTTGTTGAGTAAAAGGAACAGCACTTTAAATAGAGTAAAAACAGAAACGGTATGCTAAGGGGCATTCTATACACACCCCCCTATTACTAACCACACCCCCCCTTGTGAGAGGAAACTGTCGGTCCCACGCAGGCCCCACCTGTAAGTTATGTGAGAGGAGGGGGGTGTAGTTAGTAATAGGGGGGTGTGTGTATAGTAGTGCCCGCTAAACGTACACCTTACTACTGAGTAAAAACAAAACACTATACTAAATGTACACCTATTGAGTAAAAACACTGTCCTAAAGGTAACCCTATTGTGTAAAAACATTATATTAGCTTGTTTTTTTTAAACCGCCACTGCACTCTCCAAATCCTATTGCCCCACTTCAATCAGACTATGTTGTCTTAACTGCACCTACACTGGCTTCAGAGTTTGGCTTAGGCGTTCCTTCGGGAAACCATACCGCTGGCTGCCACATGACAGTCGTTGCGCCACCACAAGAGCAGAACTCTCTGACGCAACACACTGTGGGACGAAAACCCGGGTAGGCTCAGGATTAGAACTAACGACCTCGCACAAGACCTAGCTTAAATCCTTCATTGCCTTAATCCCCCAAAAGTGACATAAGTGAAGATTTAACTTCGGTCTCCTTTACTCCTACTAGGACATATTAGGTTACTTTGTTGAGTAAGAAACAAGTTACTAATTTAGTAAGAAAGGAGAAAATAATAATGGTGTGGTAGCATAACTCTTTATTTTTATTTACTTGTTTCTTTGGTTAACATTATTTCTCAATTACAGCTTGTCCAATTGTCAATCCACAAGCTAGAATGATTCAATCTTCCACAGCACCACCACCTCAAATTCAATCTTCAAACTATGGTAATTCTAAACTTCATATTATTCCGCATTGTATCTATCACTTTACAGTTACAAGGAATCATTGATTTGCAGAAATGTTGATGACCCGGAGGAAAGCCATGATCTTAGGTGCTCAGCAGCAGCCGCGGCGGCTAAGTAACAGCCAAGGCGGCGTTATGGACAACCCGGAGGTGCTTCTCCCTCAAGAGTGGACCTACTAATGCCATTGTTTACTGTTGAAGATGATGTTAGATAGAAGAAGGAAATGAATATATAATATTAGGCAGGGATATGATTTTGTTTGATGTTGATCATATCCAAGGACAAAGATGAAAATAAATGGAAAAAGGTATCCATGTACTTTTTTGTTCAAAATTCCTTTTGTTTGGAGTAGCTATTAAATAGTTGTGCATTGGGGTGGTTGTATGTTATTTGGAAGTCCTTGTGTCTTTGTGCATCAAGTAGTTGTACAATGGGAATGGGGATAGGTAAAGTAGATGTAAGATGGGGGTTAAAAACATGCTTTAACGCTTGTACTTCACGAAGTAGTAATGCCTTATTGATGAAAATAATGTTGCATTGATTGTGTTTCATGCTTAAAGAGTTGTACTTGTTGCTCGATAAGCAGAGTAAAATTTATGTAGGTTGTTAACGGAAGTTTTACTTTCTGTTGTTGTGTATTGCATTGATTGTGTTTCATGTTTAAAGAAAGAGTTGTACTTATTGCTCCAAAAGGACCAAAAGCACAGTTATTATTTTTTGGGTTAATTTTCTTTGTATAATGCATAGGTTTGTGAAGTAGACCATGAGCCTTTGTTTTTAAGTATTCTCTTTGATTTTTTTAACATACCCTTGCGATATGCTATTTTTTTTCTACGTTTCCAAATATTTTATGCGGTTTAACGCGGCACAACGATACCGTTTGATGTAAATTTCTTTTTATGGTTTTCAATCAATATAAAACATGTTTCGATATCCTCTTGAGTACTGAGTGCAGGTTTTGTACCGATAGCGGCTGAGACCCTGCTGCGTAGCGCGATTTATCTTACTAGTTAGAAATAAAACTTGATTCAAAAGATGATTTTGGGATCTGAGGGTGTGTTTGATTAATAAAACAATAATAAATTTTAGTTTATCAAATTTAAGCAGTAGAATAATCGAAAATCAAAACATAAGTGTAAGCAAGAAGTCATCACAGATTCTCATATCACTGAATCGATTGTTTGCAGACTCGAACTCCCCATCAACATGAAATCACGATATATATCTTTTACAATATAGAAAAACTAATATAGATCATGATCTATTTATACACTGAGAGAAAATACCGATGACATCAACTGACATCACTTATATTTGACCTTTAACAATCTAACTCAATAGATATGATGCTCAATTGTTATTGAACAATTGATCATTCATAAAAGCTTGATACAATACAAAAGACTAAAAAAATGTAAAAAATCAAAAATAAGAAAAGGTAAAAATATAAAAAAAATAAAAAAAAAAAATTTAAAAATCCCAAAAAAATCAAAAACTTCAGAAAAATAGAAAAAAATAAAAAAAAACATAAAATTTAAAAGAAACTAAAAACTAAAAACTAAAAAAAATCAAAAAATTCAATTTTTTGATCTTTTGATTTTTCAACCTTTTTTTATGTTTCTGATTTTTTAACATTTTTTAATTTTTTTATTTTTTGCATTTTTTATTATTTTTTTTATTTTTTAATTTTTTTAATTTTTTTATTTTTTAAAGTTTTGTGATTTTTTTTGTTTTTCTGATTTTTTTTTGGAATTTTTTATTTTTTATATTTTTTAAAAAATTTTATTTTTTCTGATTTTTTTTTACTTTTGTTAGATTTTTATTTTTTTATATATATATATTTTTTTCTTTGTGAAGTCAACGTCTACGAACACTCGAATAGGATGAAGAATCTACCTGTGATGCTCTTTTTAGAGTTACCCATTTACCTAGCGTAATACCCATCCTGACCCACGAATTATTTTAAATAGATATCATACAACCATCGTGACCCATTGTCTTAACCCATCCTGACCCATTCTCATTTTTAAAATGACCAAAAAACATAAATGGAATTTTATTGCAAGACCTGATTTTTAATGGTAGCATGTTGTAGGGTAAACCAACATCCAGAGATGATACTTGGATCTGGTCACATGGTTCGGACGGCGTTTTTCAGATTGCTTCGGTAAAAAAATGGCTACGTGGCCCGGTTTCTAGTAACGTAGAGTTTGGTTTCAAGTGGAGTTCTTGGGTCCCTAACAAATGCAACATCTTCATGTGGCGCGCTTTCTTGGATCGTCTTCCGACCAAGACGGCTCTTGCCCGAAGACATATTAATATTGATGATCTTTCTTGTGTGTGGTGCGAGGATGCTGAAGAAAATATAGAACATGTTCTGACAGGTTGCGCCATTGCTTCAGGGGTGTGGAACTCTCTAGCTAGTTGGTGTAATATTCCTAGACCGTTCGTCTTTCATGTCAACGATTTGGTGGAGCTTCACGAGCATAGCGGGGTGATGGGTATTAAGAAGAAGGTCCTCCAGGGGATTATTATCATAGCTTGTTGGAGATTGTGGAGAGCTAGGAATGACAAGGTTTTCGATAGTAAGGCGCCCATTGTGACGGAGTTGGTTGCGGACATAAAGTCATTGGGTTTTCTTTGGTATAAACATAGATTTAAAGCGGGGGTAGTGGATTGGAGTAGATGGTGTTTGTTTGATGTAACGTAATTTGAACTATTGTTTTGGTTTTCGGCTTCTATCTCCGCCTTGGTGATAGTTGTCGGTTTTGGTTGGTTTTAATGAAGTTCACTTTTCAAAAAAAAAAACTCATCTAGAATCTTTTAACTAGATTCTAGCTTTAACCGGAACAACTGTCCTAATCAAAAGCCATTCATCATCTTCATTCATTAGGTAAAGAGGATTTGACACCTAGATAATAAAGTTTTCAAATAGTTGATTTCATTCTCATAAGGGGACTGGGGGTGGGGATATTTTCCTACGTGATAGAACTTTTCCACGAGTGATGAACTGCAACAACCCACCGCCACTGGTCAACTTCAACGCGTGGATTTTCATTTCCGTGATATAGTTCACGCGTGATAAGGTTTGAGTGATGGAACATGTGAGGGGGTGTGAGGGTTTATTGTTAGGTGTTGTGAGTGATACCATTGCCACTAAAAAAGGGTGTGAGTGATGGAAAAATGGTTGATGACATGGCGGAACTTGATTGGGTGTTGTGAGTGATGAGTGATGACCACCCCCACCCCCACCCCCACCCCCTAAGACTAGTGGGTATGGAGAGCCTCATCCCCAAGGGGATTGGCCGCCACGTCGGCGCCACGTAGGAGTGGCTTGGAGGGGATGGACCTAGGGGGTGGGGGATGAACCCCTTTATGTATATATATGTATGTATGTATAGGTATATGTGAGAGAAGTGAGGAGAAGGGAGGCCCGGCGAGATAGGCTGGTGGGAGACGGATGGGACGAGCCGGAGGAGTGGGGGCGGTGTGGGGGACCGGCGCCGGGCCAAGCCGGGCCTCAGCCGGCCCCCATACCCTCTAGTCTAAAAATTAGTTTTCTTGTTCTCTTTCTTGTTCATCACTCAAAACCTTAAAATAGAATGCGCATCGTGTCTTGTGAATGATACTTGGGGCTTACCCTATCATATTACCGATACGATAGGTACACTTGTCTATGTATGTATAGTGATTAGGTATTAATCAATTTTTTTTTTTCTTTCGTAAATTTAGAAACCTGAGAGTATGACTCTCGTGTTCCTAATTAAACATACTATTTCACACACACAGACGCGTACTCGTTTATAAATGATTTACTAAAGGTGATAACGGCTAACGTTTTATCGACAACGATTCAAGTTTTGATGATCTATCTGAACCGTTATGATGATTTAAATGGTAACATTTAATATGAATTTCATGCCCGCACGCTTAATATTTTTAATAACTCGGTTTGAACATATATATGTATTGAAGAAATGGTGTCGAAAATGTTTAACTGTTTGACAAATGATAAATAAACAAATATGGGATTTAGTGTGATATCTGCGAGTTTAAGGCTGTTTTGTGTGAAAGGTTATTTGATGATATTTTAGATGATTAATTAACATGATTTGGAGTTATTGAATTACTTGATTATGTGAAAGTGTGACTATGATATTTATATAAATTATGAAATGCATGCAAACATTAAACGGTGGTTTTCATGTGATTTCAAGTTCCCTCTTTCTAATGATTTTGAATACCTTTAGGATTGATCCATCATGTTATGAATTTAATAATAGGATTAGAAGGGTTACATTACACTACAAGAAAAATGGGCAATTGTGACCAAAATTTGCTACTGAAAAAAAAAAATGGTAACAAATTTAGTGATTAATTTGTCACAAAAATGCAAATACGTGTATTTAGTATAACACGGTAGCAAAATGATGTAACACCCTAGTTATTATTTTACATTATTAGCATAGGTTAAGTCCATAATCATGTAATTACAGTCACAATTACAATGAAAGTACGGGTTTGTTAAAAACTTTTACAATTTAAAGTGATACAACATAATGTGGTTTAATTCGCCGTTTTAGAATAACGGTGAAACAACATTGCGGAAGCTTCGTTTAACGTGTGTTCGGTTCTTGCTCGATGCCTGATCTTCATCCGGGACTCTCGACATTCACCTGTGATCAAAACCAACTTAAAAGTCAGTTTTGATAATTAAATAACTAGTACAACAAGGAAATTGGGAAATTCCAACATTGATATCTTGATCCAGAAACAAAGACTTAAAACTGGCCTTCACCGTAACTTACGGTGGGCACCGTAAGTTACGGTGGCCCCTTTTTTAAAATGCCCCCACCGTAAGGCAGGGGATAACTGCCGTAATGATTTCAGCCCCCACCGTAACTTACGGTGCCCACCGTAAGTTACGGTGGCCCCTGCATCAGACCCTTCCATTTTGCCGTTTTTGACACGAAAACTTTCGTATCTTTCAATCTGCTTGTCCGTTTGACCTACCGTTTCTTCCTACGTGATTGAAATTTGATCCTCCATCATTTGGAGTTAAAAATCCAACGTCCTACATAATAAACTTTGAGACTTCTAAGCCTTCGACTCCTTGCCGTTTTACCGAATTTTAACTCATTTATGCATTTTATCAAACAAACATATTTGTCTAATCCTTATTTTACATGCACCTCTTCAAATTAATGTTATCTACCATGTTAGGTTCTAATCACAGGTTTCTTACACAATTTAAATACGTTTTCGCTCGTATGCTTATTTTGACCCGTTAATGGTATTTAAGCACTTTAGAACTTGAACTCGCTTACATACATTTCTAGCATCTTATTCCTACATTTCTTATCAAGTAATCTTCCACCAAAACTATATGTGTGTTGGATTTAATGTGGATATCTATATGTTCCAAATTTTACCCCTCAGATTATCTTTTTACGGCAAAGACTCATATAAAGTCATTCGACCCAAGGATTTACATCTTTCACTATCTTTTCTTATTCTAAGCATTTATTTAATCATAAAACTCGTTTCCGAACCTCTTGCAAGGGTCGTTCGTTCGAATTAACTTACAAGGGCAATTTGGTAAATTTTCATCCTTTCTTTACTACAAAGGAACTTTTAAATACTTGTTTGACCCAAAATCCGACCTTTTAACTATAATCTTGTTTATAAACTCATGTGCTTCTAAAACACCATAATCATAACTCAATTTATTCAGTTTACCTAAAAGATAACCGAATAACTATATTTTAACCTTGTCTAACCCTTATAGAATCTCAAGTTCTACATGATGAGTTGAATCATTATACATACCTGGCTCGGATCAATATATTGACCCGTTTCAATACTTTGACTTAGTAGCCGCTAAGCAATAGCGATGTGCGTATCCATTTGATGTTTATTCCTATAAACATGTAACTCGACAAACCATTAGTCGATATTGTCAAAGGGTGATAATTTCACCTTTTGACCCGTTTATTTACCTAGTGATATTCGTCACTTCAACTAAATGCCAATTTCATGTATTATGCTAAATTTCATGTATTATGCTAATTTAAAGTCTACTAGCGAAAATAATAAATCAAGCATAACGTAACGGAATCGTAGTTACGTACCTTTTAAGCATCCTTTTCAAACGCGTATTTCCACCGGCTTGTCCACTTGACGATTCGGATTCCTCTCCTAAAGAGTTCAATTCACAATCCGTTTAAAACCCTTTTTATAAGTCTTAACGCACAATTTTCCATATCATCCTAATTATGCGTTTTAACTTTAAATTTCAGGTTTAAGTCTTCTTTGAGGCATTTATACAAACACCTTAAGGGCAGAATTTTAAATAATTCATTAACAAGCTCACAACTTGTCATATAACCCGAATTATCATCAATCAAACTATCTAACACAAATATTTGCCTTTAAAATTCTGAAATAACTTTACATATGTCAATTTACACTAGAATAAACCCCAAATTTCCTAGTGTTTATCAAGTTCTACATAACCCACTAATCACCTACAATGGTGACCATGGATTTCACTAGAATTTAGCATAATTTCAACATGTACTTGTCTAGGGTTTGCTCCTAGACGTTTTAATGTTCCTAATTCATCTACAAATCACACATGCATCATCAGATTTCAAGTTCTCTAAATTCATGAGAATTTCAAGTAGAGGGTTTTTGTCAAATTTTACATACCTTATGATCTCCTTGCAATGGGGATCATTAATCTTAGCTCGGATTTCGTTTTTGATCAGATTTGAACCCTCAATTTATGAGATTTGTGGAAGCTTGGGTTTTGAAGAACCCTGGTCGCCTTCCCCTTGCCTGGTTCGACCTCCACCCACGCCCCTAAGTGGGTTTTGAGTTTTAATTTTTGTTTTAATAGTATTAGTTTCAATTTACACCCTTTAGGCCCCTCAACTTTAGTTTGGTTTATAACTTGATATTTTGTTCTTTTATTTAATTACAAGACTTGTACTAGGTTATTTATTTCCTAGTTACTTTATCTTGTTCACAACCCATTTTATTTTAAGTCCCGTTAAATCTCGGGCCTTTTATATACTTTGCTTTCTCAAAGTATTTCTCATCATTTTAATAAATATTAGATTTATTTATTTAAATCCTAAAATTTACCGGATAAGTTTTACCACTAACTGTATTTTACCCGTCCTGTAGTATTAACGTGGTTTGATTACCAAACCCGTTTTCGGGGTGTTACAAATGGTAGAAAATTTTGCTACCGTTTACTTTCGGTAGCAAATTTGTGGAAAATATCAAATAATTTTAATAAGTACTATAAAAACGTCTCTAAATCATCCTGTATTTTTTAATTGCGACCATATTAGCAGTGGCAACATGAAAATTTAATTAGGCGGGACAATTTTTTAATGGATCCCCGCGTTTCAAGCATTGATTAATTAGGGTTTTAATCAAAGAACTCCTCTACCAAAATTCTAAACTGCTGCTCCCCCTCTGCTCCCTTACGTCTGATTTGATTGAAGAACTCAACCTCTTGCAGAACAAACACAAGCAATTTCACCTTTCAGGTAATCTTTTCGGTTGCCTTATATTCAATTTTTTTTTATTTCGATTTGTGAAATTGAAGCTGGAATCATGAGTTTTATTCATTTGATGAATTGAAATTGTGTTTTTGTATATCAGAATTAGATCTTGGTATTTTGAGTTCCCCTTCTCCTTCGTCTTAGGGTTTTTAATTTGTGTCAATTTGCATTTCTTAAGCTAATTGATGCTCTTGATTGTATCTGGGAATCAGATCTTGGTATCATATTGATACTTGAGGTTGTATGGCTAGATTAGATTTACCATGTATATCTTAATACCGGTTCATGTTCCTTTTTTGTTTATTGTTTTGTTTGGTGAAGAATAGAAATTGTGTTGAATCTTCAATAAAGGTTGAAGGGTTGTACAATACAATCGCAATGAACAAATCCGGTTTAGTATAGTTTAAACCCTCCGATAAGAATACCTCACAGTGCAAACATGTTACGATTATGTTGCATAATTTATTCACAATTTTGATTTCGTATTACATTTGTCATTGCTTTGATATAATAATTTGATTTCTATCTGTTCATGGTTCTTATTATTGCAATTTTTAAGGGGAACCGATAGAAAATTGAAGGGCCATCATCAGGTTTGATCTTAAAATCTTGTGTTGCTGATTGTTGAAGGTACGCTGCTTTTGCCCTAAGTTTACCCCAATGGATTAGTTGACTCTTAAATCGGTTCTTATTTGGTGATTTGTAGTGTTTCGTTTAAGGGCTTTGTGTTGTTGTTAGAAAATTTTGATGGGTGGTTGTGTAATTTAGGCGTTTCGAGTGGATCAGAAATTACTTATATCAATGGATTGTTACGGTTTAATTTGTTTGTTAGTTATCTCCTGGGTTTCCTAATCACAGATGGCTTTATAAGCTGTAGTGATAAATTTTAAGCATAATCTTGAATGAACTTACATAATAGTAGTTATATGATGTAATTCAAATGGGACTTGCAAATGGAAATGGGACAATGTCGAAGAATGTATATCTGGTATCAGTAGCCATATTGATGGATTGGATTGATACAATCATAGTATTTTACTTGAGTCATGTTAAAAACGGGTTTAGTCGTTCAATATTAGTCGCCAACTCAAATGGTTCACTTATCATGTCAGTTTTATATATGCACATTTATAGGAATCAATCATGAACTCCCCTTTAACAACCTTATAGAGGTCAGACCTGCTGGGTAACAGATCTAAATAAGAAAGGTTTTTATATGAATGCAGTTGGGTCGACCAAGAAACACCTTTTTGTTTGTTCTTTATTTATTTTTATTTTTTATTATTTTGTTTTTAGCCCATCCTAGCATGAACCCGTCCTAACCCTTTTTTTAATCTGGCCATCCTGACGCAAACCCATCCTGACCCGACAACCAATCCGCTCATTTTGCCACCTCTAAAATTAACCAATATGTTAAAGAAATTAATATATATAGATCAAATGGAAGTAATTACTTTGGAGTGAATCAATTATAAAATTCCTTTTGTTTTGCAGGTTATGCATTTTATTTTCAAAGATCATTCCTCTGAGATTCCCCTCCCCATGCTTTCTGAGGTGACTCTAATAAAAAAGATGTGTTTCTAAATGGTTTATTATTTTATAATATGGTTTTGACGAGTTCTTTTGGATCGCAGTGGATTGTGAAGTGGTTGTTTTGGAATTGCAAACATGGTTCTGGTGAGTGAGTTATCTTGGAAGTTGGAAGATGATGCACTTTGTTTCTAATTTTAACCTTTGGGTTACTCCCCCTTCATTAGTTGGTACAGGTTTTAACAAGTGACTCTCTAAAGATTCTTCCACTACTTTTATGTGGGTTTTGCCAACAAGTTAATTTTACTCAGGTTTTTATACTGATAACTAAATTCAGCATGTTTGCATTTAGGTGATCTGTGTAACTGATGATTAATCATTAATCTTGTTATAAAGAAACTTTTATCCCTATGAAGTTAGTATATGGTCTTTAGTTTGTTGGCTACAAATGCTTAGGGGTGTGAATTTCTAACATGACTCGAAAACCCGACACGAACCTAACACGAAATTTGCAGGTTTAGGTTTAGTCTAAACGAGTTCGGGTCAGTTTCAGGTTGAACCCGCGAACCCGTTTAGATTGACGGGTCGGGTTCAATTCGGGTCAACCTGGTCGGGTTGGCGGGTTGACCCGTTTAACACATTTATACTATATTATAATTTTTTACAATATATATGTCATAAATTAAATGGGGTGTGTATTTTATGTCATGATTATAAGTTAAAAAGAGAAATTAACATAGACTTTATAAATTAAATAAGATTGGGGTTGGTGGCGGCGGCGGTGGTGGCTGTCGAGGTGGCGGTGGAGGCGTTGACGGGTTGCGGGTGGAGGCGACGATGGCGTCAGTGGTGGTGGTGGTGGTGGGTGGTGGCGAAGGTGGTGGGTTGTGGTGTTGGTGATGAATGATGCTAGATGGGATGGAATGAAAAAAAACATGGGGAGTGGATGAAATGATTTTGAGGGAATGAAATGCCTTATTGAATGGGGGATTCCATTCCATTGACCAACCAAACACGCCTTTCTTCATTCCCTCGTAATGATCAATTCCATTATGCCTCTCATTCCTGCTTACCAAACACTACCTTGAGGTTTGTAGTTTGTTAGGGTTTAGATCTATATTAAGCGTTTAGATTTTTGACATTCTTGTATGATGCGGACACATCACACATGTTAGGGGTATCGGATCAGAGTAGGCTCGAGCGGAAGCGGAACAAACACACACACACACTAGCAGAAAATAAAGAACACGAGAATTTACGTGGTTCGGTCAAGGTGACCTACGTCCACGGGTTGCAACTAGGGTTTTACTTTTATTAGATGCTCACAACTGTTTTCAGAATGATACAGACTACAATTACATCATAGGTATTTATAGAACAAGATTAGGGTTTCCTACTTGGTCAACAAGTTAACTAATTAGGCCTAATAACTAGGGCCGGCTAACCCTGATTAGGGCCGGCTACCCTAAAGCCTACGAACCCAACAATCTCCCACTCGGAGGCTTTGCATAGTCCACAAAGTGCATCCAAGAAACCCATCACCAGTAACTTCAGTAATCTTTACGTTCAAGTCTTCCCAGCCTCCAGTTCCAAGAACAAGCTAAGACTTCAGTCACATCCAAGCCACCTAGTTGCAACCACACCTCTCATCAAGTACCTGAGAGACCAGTTGAAGCTCTCACAAGCTCCAACCCAACAGTCTTATCAGACCCATTCTCTATCTCAACCGGCTTGCACGATCCACCAGCTCCAGAGATACACCGAGAATTAATACCACTCTCCACTTTTTGCAAACTATTTCCAGGAGAGCCTTTTTCTTCAGTCGGAACCTTCGTCTTCAAAACCCAACGGTTCTTTGTGATTGTACCCGGAACACGACCCGTGCTCCCACTATCACCAAATCCCCTGACTGGCTTAAACTTAGACCCCCGACCACATTCAACTGACATCCCCAAAGCACCAGAATTCAAGTTCGCAAATTGAACCCTCTTCCGCTTACTAGATTCAGTGAACCAGACTTTATGTTGTACAGGGACGGCTACTCCCTCACCAGGTATCTCAACTAGATACAACGATCCTCGTCTCCTCCCACTGGCAACAACAAGATTTCCATCAATCACCTTCCACTTCCAACCACCAAACTTAACATCTAGTCCCTGTTTATCCAGTTGACTAACAGAAATAAGTTTCTTCGTTAAACCTGGAATTACCCTGACGTTCTTTAAGTTCCATGTAGTGCCCAGTGGAGTCTTCAGATTGACATCTCCCATACCCGTAACATTTAGAACATGACCGTTAGCTAATCGTACCTTTCCAAAGTCTCCTTTTTTCAGATTCACCATCGTCTCCCCGCTGTGCATGGCGTGAAACGAAGAACCAGAATCCATAGCCCAAGAATCTATAGACTCTTCACAGCAAACCAGTACGTCACCGTCAGATTCATCTGACACAACACTGTTTACATGCTGGCTACCACCCTCTTTCTTAGGATCAGGACACTCGTTTTTAAAATGCCCCTTTTCACCACAGTTCCAGCACCTCACATTCTTCCCAGCTTTAGACAAGCTTTTCCCACGACTCCCACTGCTTCTGTTTTTACCTCTTCCCCTGCTAACACTGAGCATACCACCAGAAGTAGATCCTCCATTAGTGTTCCTCCGGCGAACATCTTCACCCAAAACACTATCCCGGACCCGATCAAACTTCAGATTTCCAGTTCCAGCAGTTTCAGTGACCGTTGTCACAAATCCTGACCAGCTATCAGGTAAGGAAGATAACAAAACCACAGCCTGAGTGTCATCATCCAACTTCATGCCCACAGTTGCTAACCTGGACAAAATTGAATTTACTTCGTTAATGTGATCAGCAACTGAACTGCCCTCGTTCATCCTCATATTAAACAGTTCCCTCATCAAGAACACCCTATTACCGGCAGACGGCTTCTCATACATATTTGACAGAGCTTCTAACATATCACGAGCAGTTGTTTCTTTCATGATATTAAATGCAACGCTCCTCGTCAAAGCTAATGTAATTTTACCTCTTGCCTTTTTGTCCTTTGAGTTCCAAATTGCTTCGGCAGCTTTATCCATTCCAGCAGGTTTTTCTTCCAGTACCACATCCAAATCGCATTCACCAAGCAACGCCTCTATTTGCATTCTCCACCAAGCAAAATCAGTACCGTTGAACTTCTCGATTCGGAACTTCCCGTCTTCAGCCATAGCAAACGAGAAAAACCAGAAAAAACCACAAGGAACCAAGCAACCGAGACCCTAGCAACCTTCAATAAACCAAAAACCCGAAGTACCCGAACCAACGACTTCTCTTGCAAACCCGAGCATAAAATCAGCGAATAACCAGGGTTCAAGAACCGAAACCCTAATCGCCAAACACCCCAAAACCACCAGATCTGCAACAGCAAACCCTACGACGCAAACCCTAGACCTTACGAGCCGTAACCAAAGAATAGGTACGGGCCGTAAACAAGTCAGCGGCGACGGCAGCAACAGCAGATCAAGATCTCTCGTCCAGCTCTCTCTTTCTCCTGCGATAACCGTGTGAACCGTGTATTTTACTGAACCTTTGGCTCTGATACCACTTGTTAGGGGTATCGGATCAGAGTAGGCTCGAGCGGAAGCGGAACAAACACACACACACACTAGCAGAAAATAAAGAACACGAGAATTTACGTGGTTCGGTCAAGGTGACCTACGTCCACGGGTTGCAACTAGGGTTTTACTTTTATTAGATGCTCACAACTGTTTTCAGAATGATACAGACTACAATTACATCATAGGTATTTATAGAACAAGATTAGGGTTTCCTACTTGGTCAACAAGTTAACTAATTAGGCCTAATAACTAGGGCCGGCTAACCCTGATTAGGGCCGGCTACCCTAAAGCCTACGAACCCAACAACACATGCATCCATCCACTTATCGTTAGTTGCGATTAGGACTGCCACCTTTCAAGATGAAAATGGAAGGTGCCCATACTTCATTGATAAGAGTAATAATTGGGTAAAAGACAGATTAATGTTTTAGAAAAATTATACTGTTGGAAAGGATAGAATGAGATATTTGAGATTGGTTGTGCTTGTGTTAATTTACAAAGAAATGGGTGGTTTTTATTATAAATCAACTATATGTGAACTAATGACCCAAGGTTCTGTTTTTAGCTCAGAGTGAAAGCATTATAGGATTAGCTAATAATTTTTCTTTTTCATTTTCTTCATAATTGGAACTTTTCTTTGTCTTTTGAGGGTTTATTTGTTGCCCGCCCACAAATTATGATAGATCCTTCTGGGTCGTATTAGATGTATTGTATGTTCCCTCTATTCATAAGCCTATGACAATGCTGTAATGTAACACCCTTATTATTATTTAACGGTTTTCATATAGTTTACGAAAACAAACGGCTAATTATGATTTCAAATACATTGAAAAATACGGGTTCATTAAAACTTTTACAGAATTAAAACTATACAACATAACATGTGTAAGTTCGTCATTTAACATAACAACGATACATAGTGCGGAAGCTTGTATCTTAATCGTGTTCGGTTCTTCGTTGAGCTTGATCTTCCTCCGGTACTGTAAGTTATACCTACAATTCATAAAACATGAATTGAATTAGTCATACGTAGTTTAAAACGTGTCTAAACGAGTTCGGGAAGCGAAACTAATTAAAATATAAAATTTTCGCCGAAACAGGGTGCTGTCGCGCCACGCGCCGGCACCACCTTGCTCCCTCGCGTGGCGCGACAACACCCTTTTTCGGCGAAAATTTTATATTTTAATCAGTTTCGCTTCCCGGACTCGTTTAGGCACGTTTTAAACTACGTATGACTAATTCAATTCATGTTTTATGAATTGTAGGTATAATTTACAGTACCGAAGGACGATCAAGCTCAACGAAGAACCGAACACGATTAAGATACAAGCTTCCGCACTATGTATCGTTGTTATGTTAAATGACGAACTTACACATGTTATGTTGTATAGTTTTAATTCTGTAAAAGTTTTAATGAAACCGTATTTTTCAATGTATTTGAAATCATAATTAGCCGTTTGTTTTCATAAACTATACGAAAACCGTTAAATAATAATAAGGGTGTTACAAGTTGGTAATCAGAGCTCATGGTTAAAAAGTAAAGTGTGTTCGGTTTGAGGCTTGATCGCAAATCTGGTAAGTACATGTATATTAATGGTTTAGTATGATAAAAGTGTTGTGAACAACACATAGGGTTATCGTGTAATACACGTTACCCCAATGAAAATGATTGGTATAGTTAACGAAATCACGTGCATTGACACGTACAGTAAAAAGCCTTGTATTACAATACGGGCGTTTATTAATGTCAAAATTACTAACCTTTGTAAATATTTACTTGAAGGACACTTGCATCTGAAGATGACGAGAGTTGAACGAATTGTGGATATGACGGTGAAACGGTCCGAGGTATGACAAGCAGAGCATACTCATCAAGGACCTAAATCGTGTGACGATCGCAAACAAGGTTAATGACATGGAAAGCCCGTTAGGGCAAGCATTTACAGGTGCACATTTTAAATTTATTGCACGAATAGTAATATGCAACAAATACGTAGAGACTGACCGTTGCATATGTAAATTAAAAACTTGAAAAACCTGAATAGAATACTTATCCAGGATGTTATTTCCAATAAAACTAAATAAAGGCGTTACTTACATGGGGTGTAATGTGAAAATTATAAAAGGACATGTATCAGGTGTTGATCGCTTACTCTGGCCAAGTAATGAACACGTGGTACCATGAACTTTTATGATGGACATACTTAGATCCGATGTAGTAAGGACGGGGTGAATGGAATGAATTAAAAAGATACCCAAATGAATCAAATACGTAAGACGTTTGATGGTAAATGTAAACGTAAGTCGGATGACGGAAGCGTATTACGCTAGAATAACGAGCCCGAGAGAAGGGACAAAGATTAAAGTAAATAAAAACACAAACCAACTAATGAGAATGCTAAGGCATAAGGATAAAGTTTGACCGTCATAAGTGATGAAATTTCACACGAACAAGTCAAACGAGTTAAATAAAGAATAACGTTTGTTAATGAAAGTAAGCACGAACCAAATAAATATAAGCACGAAATATTAAGATAAAAGAACCCGCGTAATGGGTTGTGAATAAATCGGATAACAATAAGCGGAAAACAGACCGACGTGTAAATGACGAGTCGGAGGATTAGTTTAAAATGGAAGCGGATGTGGCCTTAGACTACGGTCAAGGTCCATAGAATTCAAGAATGAAGACGAATGATTTCTAAACTTAAAAAAGGGTGCCTTGACACCGAAAGTATATTTTAGAACGACATGAGTAAAAGATGAATCTACGGGATCATCACAACCTTCAGGAATTATAAGTAATGATAAGGTCTACGAGACCCAAAAAGACCTTTGGGTCGCAGATAGAAAGAAACGAACTGTTGGGGTCTCGCTTTAAAAAGGTAAAAAGGTGAAAATCTAGATAAATAGCCTACGAGGCTAAGTGATAGAACCTACGGGTCATTTGGGTTAAGTGTGGGAACTATTTATAATTCCACACATTAAATAATGACGGAAAGGAATAAATCCTCAGACTTAAAATTCCTAAAAAAAAGATGTAAGATAAGGTGAAAAGGAAACGTTAAACTAAAATTCAGTTTTAGTAAGAAACAACGTTTTAACAAATATGGGTATTATGAGAAAAATCAGAAAAGGATTAATATTAGAGGATTTCGGTCTTAACACTGATAGGTGTAAAAACGAAACGTTCGAAAAGAAGATTCTCAATGATGAAAGGTTATATAAACTTAAACATGACGTGACATGAAAGTCACTCGTTAAACTTGAGTTATAAAAAGCGTAAAACATGAGATGGGAGTGATACGCTAAAATTGACAAGCCCGAGAATGGGTAATTATGGATTGAAACCAATGTTGATGAATTATGCAAGTACGTAACTTTGGTTCTGTTACATTATACTTAGATATTGAATGTAGCTAGTAACTCGAAATAATGTTATGAGAAAATGTAGTGTGTTGTAGAAGTGACGAAGTTCACTAGATAATCAAAACGGGTCAAAAGATTCGTTAATGCATGTTTGGTTGTCGTTGAAATGGTGGATACTATTAGACAACCAAATGGGTCAAACAAAGGTTGTTTAGGTAATATAGAAGTGACTTGAACGTCACTTGATGATTATGGATCATGAGGGCGTAAAACCATGGAATGGTAATGATACGCCAAAGACCACAAACCCAGGGAATGGGTAGGTATGTCTAGAAGTCATAAATTGTAAGTAGTAAGAAGGTATGATGCAAAACTAAATGGGTCAAATAAATAAAAAGGGTAGAGTCAAGGAAAAGTAATATGAAATATAACCACATTATAGTGTGAACTATGAAATGAAAATAATAAAAGTTCGTAAGCCTCGAGAAGGCAAAATGGATATACCCGAGCGAAGGGGTATAAGGTAACCGGTGACTAATAAGTCTAACTGCCAAGATAAGTAATTAATAGAGATAAGGGACATAAGATGAAAGTAACGGCTAACGGGGCCTTACACGGGAAAAGCGCATACGCTTCAGAACCAAAAAGACATTACCATACTCTTCTGGTAAGATTATTGAATTCGAGCAATGCTCAAGTAATTACCGAGACTAAGTCCATGGGGGATAAACCTAAGGAAACACGTAAGAAAGGTTTCAGGGACGAAACCTCCTTAAGGGGGTAGACTTGTAACACCCCAAAAATGGGCTTGTCAATTATACTAGATTAACCAAAAATAAACGGGTAAAATACTGTAGGTGGTAAAAGTAAACCTGGAGAATATTAGGATTTAAATAAATAAATCTAATATTTATTAAAAGGATGAAAAAAATATACTTTGAGAAAACAAAGTATATAAAAGGCCCGAGTTAACGGGACTTAAAATAAAACGGGTTATGAACAAGATAAAATAACTAGGAATAAATAACCTAGTTAGTCACAAGTCTTGTAGTAATAAAGAAATTGGTTAAAACACACTATATGCAACTTGGGGAAAGTAGAGGGGCCGAAAGTGATAAACTAGAAACTAGTTTGTAATAAATAAAATATCAAACACCAAAACACACACCTTGAGTGTGTGTTCTGGTCGACACTTTCAACAGGAGCCAAAGAACTCCCTTGTTCAAACCCTAACTAGTATAAATTCAAGCAAATTGGAAGGGCAAATCACACCCAAATTGAAATCCAAGCACAGATTAGTGATCACCTCAGTGAAGTGATCATAAGGTATGTCAAATTTCACTATTTTGTTCCATCTCAAATTCTTAATGAACTCTAGGAATTCGAAATTTGATCTTGAATGATGGATATTTGGGTGGAAATAGGATGTATGCATGATTAGAAACAAACCCTAGTTAATAAACTAAGGAATTTGAGTGCATGTTAGTAAAACTCATGATCTCTAACTAGGTGTTTAATGGGTTTTGTAGAAACATGATGAACACTAGAATCATGATTATCAAACTAGTGTTATTTGAACTCTATGAAGTTAATCTTGACACTGAACCATGAACTAGATGATTATTTAGTAAAAGATGATGAAATTGGCAACATATGTAGTCATGGAGTTTGATTGTTAATTTTATAAAAGTATGCTCACTAGGTGTTTGATATATTGCCTAAGAGAAAGCCAAATGTTGAAATTTCGAATGAAACGCACATTTGAATAATATGGAAAATTATGTGAAATATGAAGCGATAAGGGTTCAAAAAAACATCATGTTGAATTAGACTTAATTGTGTAAATCATGTGATCAAAAGTAGTTGACATTTGATAAGTTAAACTAACCAATGATGAAGTCGAATAGAAGTTTCGATATAGAAAATACGTAAGGTGGAATAGTCGTGTTTGTTAATGACTAATCTAACCACCTTCTAAATGATGACGATAGTGTGACGCTTAACGAGCTAGGTGGCGGCTTGGGGAAAAGAAGCGGATCAAACGGCTTGAATATGCGGAAAAGAGCGAAATCAGATAAAAGGTAAGTTAAGCTTACACCCCCTTTTTAATTACAATACACTTACTTGTGAATATTGATTGTGAATAATGTTAAGTAATTGAATATGATGTTCCGGCAAGATACAATGCAAGTCGGAATAAGTAAAAAGGTAAGAAACCATAAATTATGGTAAAAAGGGGTGAAATGGTAAATTAGTCGGGTGAAGACTAATAAATAACGAATTTTGAACAATACGTTATGGGGTGAATTGTAACGTGTAAAAGTGGTTTAGTAATAATCCGGACACGAGTTGACGGATAGAATAAAAGATGTGAAAAGTCACCATTTGGTATAAGTCATAACGGGTCAAACAATTCAAGAAATGTCTTTTAAGTAGTAAGGACTCATGGTGCTAACCGGAATGGGTTAGAGGGGCGAAATGGTATCAAAACACCATCCTATGATGATAAATGGTCATTTTGACTAAACAGGTCAAATGGTGTGTTAACACCATTTGACGATAATTACTGACGACCGCTTGTTAAGTTTTGGTGATTACAGAAAAGTAATATAAGGTTCGTGACGCTATTAATTAGTAAGTTAATAGTGAAATGTATTTTAGACGGGTCAAAACTTTGACCCGAGCCAGATATGTGCAAATAAGATTATAGTTTTAAGTGCGATTTTGGTCAAACATGTTATTAAAAGTCCATCGTCATCAACTTGTCTTTTGCAAAATTTCTAAACCGAAGATTAGAATACGGAACAAGTAGTTTATCACATTGAATCCACCACAAATATTGTTGTGGTGGAAAACAAGTAGAAACCATAGTGTGGAAATAAGATGCAAGCAAAGGATGAGCGTAATTTAAGCTTAAAAGTGCATAAGTACCCTTAACGGGTCAAATAAGAGTATGAGCAAAAACGGGTTAAGAATGCATATAAACCCATGATTTGAACCTTGTACAATAGGAAATAATTATAATAATATGTTACAAAAAGAAAACAAAGGCGACAAACAAGTTTGTTTGATGAAAGCACGAACGGGTCAAGAAGTGTCATAGTTAAATTTCAAGCCGAGAGCTTGAAATCTAAAATTTATTGAAGTTAGATGTCGGGTTTTTACTCCATAAGATGGAGAATTAAATTACGAACGCGTAGGAAAAATAATCGCGTAAAATTGATCAATAACGAATAAGTTATGGTCGTTTCCGTAAAAACTGTTATTGCTGGAAAATGCAGGTCCCAGATCCAGACCTGCTGAAAAACGGTCTACCCCGCGCCACGCGAGGGAGCAAGGTGGTGCCGGCGCGTGGCGCGACAACACCCTGTTTCGGCGAAAATTTTATATTTTAATCAGTTTCGCTTCCCGGACTCGTTTAGACGCGTTTTAAACTACGTATGACTAATTCAATTCATGTTTTATGAATTGTAGGTATAATTTACAGTACCGGAGGATGATCAAGCTCAACGAAGAACCGAACACGATTAAGATACAAGCTTCCGCACTATGTATCGTTGTTATGTTAAATGACGAACTTACACATGTTATGTTGTATAGTTTTAATTCTGTAAAAGTTTTAATGAACCCGTATTTTTCAATGTATTTGAAATCATAATTAGCCGTTTGTTTTCGTAAACTATACGAAAACCGTTAAATAATAATAAGGGTGTTACATGTAACTACAACACATTCATACATTTGAATTAGTACCCAAAAAGACATATTAGCATATAGGGATATTTGTTAATAATACCTTTTATCCAGTGGTAGAGTTAAGGATAGAGGTTGAGTATGGCAAGGTTGTATGGTTACAAGTTACATGTCTCAAAATGATAACAGTTTGGTGGTATTATAAATGTATTCTTCATTTTTATTAATTCTACTTGGTCTTTATTTTAAAACATTGTTGTTTTGTTTTGCAGTATCAGTCAGATGAGGCGTGCGTGCGTGCGGTGCAGTGTGGTGCTGCGGATGAGGCGTGCGTGCGTGCGGTGCAGTGTGGTGCTGCTGATGAGGCATGCGTGCAGTGCAGTCGCCGCTGCTGCGTGCGACTTTTCTGCTGCGGTGTGCGTACAATACAGTGCTGCTGCTGAGTCGTTCGTGTGGTGCAGTCGCCACTGTTGCGTGCGGCGCTGCTGCTGCGGCTGTTTGATGAGCTTGATTAACCGTTGGCATTAACTTTTTATCTTTCCTCTTAATAAATCAATAATCATAGGGAGCTTGCAAAAGATTTTGTGGTGGCTGGTACTACATCAGAGTCTCTGTATGGTGCCTGTGAGTCGATGTTCAAGCCAGACATGGTACCTTCTATATTCCACTTCTTTTAGCATTTTAATTTTTTTAATATCATTTGTAACTGACCTTGTATAATTATAGGCATATCTATGAGCCATTAAATATTTAGTCTTTGAAAAATCAGCAATGCATCTTAAAAGTCCCCCTTAAATCCAGAGGTTGCATGTCCAACCCTTTTAAATGATAATGGACCGATTTGTCTTGTATTTATTGATTCAAAACGATTACGGTAAAGGAACTGGGTCAATTGGTCAAATTGGTCGATGCTTATTACCCAATCCTAAAAACCGCAAGTCGGTTTCGACTTAGGCTCGTATGATTTAAACTAATAACATTGGTGAGCCAAGCTCAAGCCAAGATTTGACTTGTTTAAGCGATATTAAAGCGAGCTCAAGCTGAGCTTTTAGCTTATTTGAGATTGTACCCAAAATAGCTCAAGCTAAGCCAAGCTTTGGGTTTTACTCAGGCCTGGCCCGGCTTGTTTACACACCTATGTAGAACCATGATGACACTGTTTTCGTTCACATACACACTTGATTTTAAAGCAATCACCACAACCCATTCTATTCTTGAATAGTGTTATTGTGTTTAGGTGAAGCTAAACACATTGGGGAAAGTGATGGGGTCTTTGCTCTCATGTGACCATCAAGACAAAATTCATAGCTTTTGGTACAACAAATATAGCATATATATATATATATATTTGGATTTTGAATATATAGAAGTTTTATAACATTGTTTATAATAATGATTTTTGGTTTTTGTGTACAGTTGTGGCAATTCAGATGTTTAATACTTGAGTCTGAGTGCAAATTTGCATTATGAGTTAGACTATCAGCAACTATGGTTACTATGGTGAGACAATATCCATTTATACAATTCTTGTTTCTTTTCTATGCTGGTAGTAGATAAAGACCAGCGAGTCTTTTTGTATTCAGATTTTTTCTATGGTAAGACAATATCCCATTAGCTTCTAGCACTTGAATTGTAGCTTACAATTGGATATTGTTATCTTTGCAACCAACTTGACCCGTTATTAGTTTTCGTTAATTCTGAATTCTTTGATTTAATTCATTGGTTTTTTTGTAGATTGAAAAGTTGAACTAAGTTATCAAGGAACTTATTAAGGAAAATGATGAAGAAAAAGAAAGGCTAAATGGAATTATTGCCGGGTTGTTGGCTGAAAAAAGAAAAATATAAGGTGGATAAAGATGCTATGCTCGATACGATGTCACAAATTGAAGCTATGTTAACAAGTACAATTTGAAGATAGGCTACAAACACTTGGTTTTGAATGTTTATCGTATTAGGATTTTTTAGTTATTTGATGTTTTAGCTGGTATTTCTATTAGAATGTTTTATACGCTTTTGATATACATGTTTTATATAATTTTGGGTTTTCGTGATCTTATTAGACTTTTTATATAATTTTGTAATTTTATTGATTATGTAATTTTTTATGAAAAAGGCAGGGAAAAATGAAAAATCAAGCGGTTAAATGGTGGCAAATCGGTAGCAAACAAGGTGGGCCGTAGCAAACTTTTCAATGAAAATGGTGGTTAAATGGTGGCAAATCGGTAGCAATCATGGTGGTTAAATGGTGGCAAATCGGTAGCAAACAAGGTGGACCATAGCAAACTTTTCAATGAAAATGGTGGTTAAATGGTGGCAAATCGGTAGTAAACATGGTGCTTAAATGGTGGCAAATCGGTAGTAAACATGGTGCTTAAATGGTGGCAAATCGGTAGCAAACAAGGTGAACCGTAGCAAACAAGAAGCGGTGACAAATAATTTTGACCAATTTTGTAGTGGCAAAAGTAAGGTGGCAAAATATAAAAATGGTGGCTATTTGGTGGCATTAGGGCAATTGACACGGGTGTTTTTGTCACCGCATTTTCGGTGGCGAAATGGTGACAAAAGAGAAATTGCTACTGTTTTGTGACCAAAAGGTGCACTAATTTTATCGTTATTTTACTAATTTCGTGAAAATAATGTTAAAAGAGGGAGATGGTTAATTATGCATCATGTGGTGGCGTTGATATACCGAAAGACAAGGGAGTACATGCACTAATTGACCTTTGTCTTAATCGCCGAGTGTTATGTGCCTTATGTCCAATGCTTAATACAAACCTACCATCGAGCCGGGGATCTCACTGGAAGCAGCATCTCTATTCCTACGGAGTAGAAGTAAGACTGTCTACACCTTACCCTACTCAGACCCTACCTTATCTTTGCTATTGGTGAGATTACTTGGTATGATGATGATGAAGGGGTTACATGATGAATGTGTGTGGATGCTTGGTTAGATTGGTTACACGTTAGCAATAGGCACATATAAGACCAATTGTAATTCATTCTATGGGCTTAATGATGAATTTAATCTGGGTACGGATGGGTAACGAGTTTATATATAAAGTTATAGAAATTACCTTGATTTTATGTAAACCGAACATATGATTATATGGCTTGGGGGTGTTTGGTGATACTACAAATAATCAGGTTATAAAGACAATTAACTAGTATTATGGTGATTAATATAGTTTTAAATATGTTTATGCGGAATTTCTTTGATACTTTACCCCAAAAAAAAAAAAAAAAGAATTTCTTTGATATGCATGGATGTGTTGTGTTGTGTTGTGTTGTGTTGTGTGAGATGTTATGATTTATAAATGACCCTATTGGTAGGGATTTATGTACATCGTTTAGTATGAAAGATGTGTGGACATGTCTATATTAATAAAGATTATGTCTTTCGGCACAACATATTATAGATAAATTTTCAGATAAAAATACATTATGATTCTGGGTGAATTTTCACAAACCAACCTCGAAGGCCAGGGGTGTGGCTTAGAGCCACCCCGCCACATCACCATTTTTGGCGCCCCATAGCGCCCTCCCCACCCCCTGCTTGTTAACAAGGGGGAGCTACCTCACCACCGCCAGCATGCTAACGCCCGTTATAGGGGGAAAAAGGTGGGACCCATTATTTTCAACCAATCAAATCTCTTCACTTTATTATTTTTTTATTTTATTTAATAAAGGGCTTTAAACCATTGTATGCAAGTTAAAAGAAGGAGCTTTAAAGCCCCTTATGTGACGTGACATTGACGTGACGCTGAGGTGACGTAATAAAGCTCCTAGGGGCTTTATACCACACCCTGTAGCTTAAGACCGTAGGGTATGGTGGGGCGGGAGTTTGGGGCATGGGTTGACACATGGAACTTGAATAACTCAATACACAAACCCAAGTTGTAGGGGGTATGGTGGGCGTGGCTGGGCTAGCGTGGCCAAGCCACATCAATTTTTTTAATATATATATATATATATATATATATATATATATAGGGGACCGCTAAAATGAAAACCACCTCTAGTTATGAGAACCATGAGAACCGCTTATTAACCCTTAGATCAACTTGATGGATGGATGAGATTAAAAGTAACAAAAACTAATATTAAATGGTTTTTGTCTTATTATGTCTTTAATATTATAATCCAAAAGGGTATTTAAGTAATTTTGTTTTTTTTTTGTCTTATTAAGTTTATTGTTTTTTATTACAATTTTGTCCTATTACATTAATTATTTATTTCTAAAATCAGATTTCTTTATTAAACAAATATTTTTGAAATCAGATTTTTTATATAAAAAAAATTTATGCGCGTTTTTTTACCACCCGTTTTTTACGCGCGTTTTTTTACGACCCGTTTTACGCACCGTTTTTTCACACCGATTTTGCGACCGCAATTTTTAAGTGCCGTTTTAGGCGCCATTTTTTGCCACGCCGTTTTTTACGTCACGTTTTTTACAAGCCGTTTTTGCGCCCCATTTTTTACGTCTCGTTTTAACGCGCCGTTTTAGCGTCCCGTTTTTATGTCCCGTTTTTACGCGCCGTTTATACGGCCAGTTTTACGCGCCGTTTATACGGCCCGTTTTACACGCCGTTTTTCTACGCCCCGTTTTTTCACGCCGTTTTTTGCGACCGGGTTTTTACGTGCGGTTTTTTATTCCCGGTTTTACGCGCCGTTTTTACACTTTTTACGTTTTACGTTTTACGTTAACCTTTTTAGACTTTTTACATTTTAAGTTTTACGTTAAAATTTTTACGGTTTACGTTAAAATTTTTACGTTTTACGTTAAAACTTTTTACTTTTTACGTTAAAACTTTTTACTTTTTACGTTTTACGTTAAAACTTTTTACTTTTTACGTTAAAACTTTTTACTTTTTACGTTTTACGTAAAACTTTTTGCTTTTTACGTAAACCTTTTTACTTTTTACGTTTTACGTTTTACGTTAAAACTTTTTACGTTTTACATTAAAGCTTTTTACGTTTTACGTAAAACCTTTTACGATTTACGTTTTTTAACAAGCCGTTTTTTACACGTTTTTTACGCGCCGTTTTTCCAAGCGTCGTTTTTCCACGTTTTTTAACGCGCCGATTTTTTCACGTTTTACGTAACACTTTTTACGTTTTACGTTTTAGGTAAAACTTTTTACGTTTTACGTAAAACTTTTTACGTTTTACGACTAACGTAAAACTTTTTACGTGTTGTGTAAACCTTTTAACGTTTTACGTAAAACCTTTTACGTTTTACGCGCCGGTTTTTTACGTTAACGTTTTTTACGTTTGTACATTTTACGCGCCGGGTTTTTACGTTAACGTTTTTTACGTTAAGATTTTTAAATTCAGGTTTTTTACGTTAACATTTTTTACGTTAACGGTTTTTTTACGTTAACGGTTTTTACGTTAACGGTTTTTTACGTTAACGTTTTTTTCGTTTTAGTAAAAATTTTTTTTTACGTTTTTACGTTTAACTAAAACTTTTTACGTTTTACGTTAAAAAGTTTACGGTTGACGTAAAAAAGTTTACGGTTTAATTTGTTTTTACAAAAACTTTTTTACGCAAAAACGAACGCACCCAGAAATCGCAAACTCGGTGAAGCGTCTCAGATATATTGTTATCATCATCGACGCCTAGAATAAAAAAAACCCAACAAACAAAAATCAAAAGAACGAGTGGATTCTAGAAAAAAAACGAAGTTTTGGCTCAGATTTTCCGATAATCAGAGGCTGCAAAATGGGGTTGCAGGTTCAAAAACCTACCCTCCGCCGTCCTTGCCGCGCCATTGTCAGTTTTTTTTACATCATGACTGTCGATTCAAATGAGGCACCATATTCAACTGATTTAAACATTCAAAAAAGGGACAAGAACATCATTCAAACATATTTCAAACCCAGATTCAACATTCAGACATATTCAAACGATTTGAACATTCAAAAGGGACAAGAACATCATTCAAACATATTCAAACGATTTGAACATTCAAAAGGGACAAGAACATCATTCAAACATATTCAAACGATTTGAACATTCAAAAGGAAACAAGAACATCATTCAAACATATTTCAAACCCAGATTCAACATGAAACCCAGATTCAACATCAAACCCATATTCAAACATCAAACCCATATTCAAACCCAGATTCAACATGAAACCCAGATTCAACATCAAACCCATATTCAAACATCAAACCCATATTCAAACCAGATTCAACATCAAACCCACCAAAATAATCAAAAAACCCAAACTTTTTGAATCAAAGAACCCAATCTAAACAGAAACAACAAATCAAAAGAACCCAATCAAACCAACAATCAACAACCGAAAAACAAACCTGACCCCGTTTAAACCAACAAATCAACCACCGATAGCCATCACTCAATCACCGGCACCACCTCTAGCCACCACTCAAACACCGGCACCACCGACGTCGCACCACCGGCACCACCAACAAACGCCGGCACCACCGACATCATCATCGCCATTAATCTCTCAGATGAAGAACAAGGCTCATGTGTGGGTTTCCACATCATCATCGCCATTAATCTCTCGGATGACGGCGGCACGGTGTCTCAGCGGCGGTGTTTGGCGGCTGCAACATTGACAGACGGAGATGAAGGAGAACATTGACAGCGGCGGTGTTTGGCGGCTGCACGGTGTCTCAGCGGCGGTGGGTTGCGATCGGAGGGGGAGGGTTTTTCTTTTGATTTGCAAGAGAGAGGGTGGGGAGAGAACTCACAAACAAGGATGAAGGAAACAGGGATGAAAATATGTTGAGGAGAGAGGATACTGACATTTATAAATGAGGAGAGAGAGTCTGACATTTTATAAATGAGGAGAGAGGGTGACATTTGGGGTAAATGACCATACTACCCTTTGAATTGTCATATTCTGATTGGTTGAGATTGGTTCTCGCGGTTCTCATAACTGGAGGTGGTTCTTATTCTAGCGGCTCCCTATATATATATATAAGGGGACCGCTAAAATGAGAACCACCTCCAGTTGTAAGAACCGTGAGAACTACACCGTACGGGGCGAGGTGGACCAAATTTTTTTTCATAAACGTAGATGCATGTATTATAAACACATTTGTAAAAAAAAATTCAAAAAAAAATTCAAAAAAAAATGTCGGGTGTGTAGGTTTGAGCACCCAAAGTTTGCGTTTACGGGACCCGTAAATTTTATTTAAAATTTACGGTACCCGTAAACACAAACTTGTGGTGTTCAAAACTACACACACGACATTTTTTTTTAATTTTTTTTTACAAATGTGTTTATAATACAAGCATCTACGTTTATGAAAAAAAATTTTGGTCCAACTCGCCCCGGATCAAAAAGTTCTCACGGTTCTTACAACTGGAGGTGGTTCTCATTTTAGCGGTCCCCTATATATATATATATATATATAGGATAGGAGTTGGCCAGAAAGTCCAAATTTCCTAAAAAGTGTAAAAAGTCATAAAACACCATAATGTCAACCATAAAACACACCAAAAACCCACAAATAATATGATGAAGATTACTAAAACATCATGTATGTGGGTTTTGTGTTGTGTTTTAGATGTTAAGGCTCTGATTGTGGAATGACAAATATTATTGTGTTTTATGTTGTTTAGCATTGTGTGTTTTATATTCATAGTTCTACGATGGTGTGTTTAAAGTTTTTATGGACTATTAGAGTTTGAATATGGTGTTTTAGTAAATATTCATTCTATTATTTGTGAGTTTTAGGTGTGTTTTATGCCTGAAATTATTGTGTTTTATGACTTTTTACACTTTTTAGAAAAAACACACTTTCCGTAGGATCCCCGCTCTATATTTATAACCATTAAAAACTACATAAAGATACATAATAATTATCAAAATAAAAAACAATCATTCTTCATCGTCTTCGTCGGTTTCGAACCCAGGATTCGTTGAAACACGATCCACCAAATCAGATCGAATGTTGTGATGTATATCCCTTGACTTGATCAAAAATTCATTTGACGCTTTATCTTCGTCTGTAACTGTTACGTTACCTGGTTGGGGGTCATCGTCATCATAGTAGGTAACGACCGCTCTACCTTCATCCTCCAAAATCATGTTGTGAAGAATGATACATGCGTACATCACGTTTCCAATCTGATCCTTGTCCCATAGTCGACAAGGCATTGCCAATATTCGCCACCTTTTCTTCAAAACACCGAATGCTCGCTCGACGTCTTTACGTGCAGCCATTTGGACCCTGTTAAACTTTAATCTCTTTGGATCTATGGTACCGTGTCTTGTGAACGATTTTACGAAAACCCCCCACTCTGGGTAAATCCCATCAACTAGGTAGTACCCATACACGTACTTAACCCCGTTTACAAAGAAAGTTTCTTTGGATCCTATACCATTTACCCGATCATTGAAAAGGGGCGAGTGGTTTATGATGGTAATATCATTATGTGAACCTGGCATACCGAAGAACGCATGCCATATCCAAAGATCTTGGGACGCAACCGCTTCAAGCATGATGGCTGGCATCCCGTGAAATCCACTCGTGTGAGCGCCTTGCCATGCGGTAGGACAAAGTTCCCAAGGCCATTTCATACAATCTAAACTACCTAGCATCCCGGGTAGCCCATGATAATCTGCGTGATGTTCCAATATTTGTTGCATGTCACTGAACAAGGGCTTTCTCAAATATCGTTTCCTATAAAGTTCTAAAATACACGAACAAAAGTTGTGAAGACTTTCTCTAGCTACACGTGCAGACATTTTTAAATAGTCATCCATAATGTCCGAACTATTGTCGTACGCTAACTGCCTAAGTGCGACCGTGACCTTTTGCCACGTACTAAATCCTAATTGCCCGGTTACATCCGATTTTTGTTGGAAATAAACATACTTCTCCTCAAGATCTCTAGATATCCTTAAAAATAAGTTTCTACTCATACGAAAACGACACCTAAACATTTTTTCATCATACTTAGGTTCCGCTGAGAAGTAATCGCTTACCAGCAAATTGTTAGCGGTGTGCCGTTCACGAGCGATGTACCTCCTCCGTTTAGGTGGCAGAATCTCTTCCTCATCGTTTTCCACGATAGCTTTCACCACCGTCGCGATCGTTTGTAGAAATATTTCCGCACCATCGTCAGATGATGATGACGATTCACTTAAACTTGAAGAACTCATGGCAAGATTGTGTTTTATGTGTTTGATATTGTGTGAGAAAAATGTTAAATATGGTAAGGTATTTATAAAGGAATTTTTTTTAAAATGCCCCAACGGCTAGTTTGGTTTGATCATTGAGAGCCCGCCATGTCATATTCATAGACCCGCCCCACGCCCGGCTTTAAACTCCCGCCCCTTGGGCCACGCCGAAACCCAAGCCCACCCGGGGTGGTGACTTGGACGTTTTCAGCCAAACCACGCCTCAACCCAAGCCCCATACCCCACAGTCTAACCATGACCGTAAATTTTAAGTTCCTGTTTGGTTACATTCATAACTGGGGATAAAACTATTTATCTCATTGTTTGGTTGATTGTTCATTTAATTTTGAGACCACGAACCACTATAAACTTGAAACTTATGCGAGGTGTAAAAATTGCAAATGCTCAAATCCTTCATCCTTGATAAAAAAAACTGTATTGCTTTATATTTCAAAAGTACTATTTTTGTTTAAAATATAATAGAGCTGATTTCTTACAATGAACCAGGTTCAGTTTGTTTGTTTAAAACACTATAATCAAACTCGTCCTTTCTTTTTTAAAATTAAGTTCTCTAAAAATAGGAGTTAAATGCCATTTTAGTCCCTGTGGTTTGAACTATTTTACCAGTTTAGTCAAAAGGTTTGAAATGTTGCCATTATAGTCCAAATTGTTTGAAACGTTGCCATTTTAGTCCACTGGGTTAATTTCATCCCATTTTTCTGTTAACGAGAAGGGAAATTCGGTTATTTTATATGCCTGAATTGCCCTTCTAGTTAGCAGAATTACATAAAAAATGACTGAATTGCCCTTCTAGTTAAAAGAAAAAATGGATGAAGTTAACCCAGTGAACTAAAATGACAACGTTTGAAACTATTTGGACTAAAATGGCAACGTTTTAAACCTTTGGAACAAACTGGCAAAATGACCCAAACCACAGGGACTAAAATCACATTAAACTAAAAAAACTATCATTTCCATTTCAATACTACTAAACATGTCTCGAATTTAGGGTGAAAATATTAGCTTCTAATTATACAATGTAGCTAAATAAGGAAATAAAACACATTTATAGACGTAAGGCATTCACTTATTCGTCTTCATGCTGAACACCCATTGTTTTAATGTCTTGGATCAACCTGTCCAAGTTACTGTAAGAAGTTCCACCTTCGCTAACAGACTCTATAGCTAATTTCGCCATACGTTTGGCGGATTCCGTAAACTCATCCTTCCTAACCTCCATTACTTCATTCACAATCCTTTCTACTGTAGTTCGATCACATGTATCCTTCATGTCTATTCCTAGTTTCCACACGGCTTCTACAAATCTACTATTTATTTGTTGATCAGCGAAAAACGGCCAACTCACCATTGGTACTCCAGCAACGATGCTCTCCAAAGTCGAATTCCACCCATTATGTGTCAGAAAGGCACCTACAGCTGGGTGGGCTAACACGTCTTCTTGTGGAGCCCACCCAACCAGATACCCTCTTTCTTTAGTACCATTCTCTAGCTCACTTGGTAACTTATCATCATCATCTTTCGAAACAAGATCCTTTCGAAAGACCCACAAAAACCGTTTCTTGCTATTGACTAAACCATACCAAAACTCCATAAGTTGGTCCCTTGTTAATGTGGCTATGCTTCCAAAACTCACGTACAACACGGACTTTGGTAGCTGTTGATCGAGCCAACCTATACAAGTCTTATCTTCCTCGAACAGGCTATTTGAGGATATGGATTTGTTTAAGGATCGGGATTTTAGATGAGCATGGAGCGGTCCAATTGTGTAGATATTGGAGCAATGTTTTTGAATATGTGAGACAACAGGCCCTTCAAGGTCATCAAAAGTGTTAAGAATTATGGCATGAGCATCCGAAGCCCTGCATGAGATACTGCTAACCTGTTGGAGGGTACGGTTGCTTAATCCAGAACGACAAAAGCTGGGTAGATCGCGCCTGCGAAGGAATCCCTCCATGCCTTTCACATTCACTATTAGTTCGTCCATGTTTGTACCTTCATTTTCATGACAAACTAAGACTATTATTATTAATCCTAAGCTTTCAACCATGATTGTCTTTGTTCAATAATAATAATATAACTTATAAGTAAATAGATCTAATAAATATGTCTCGACTATCTTTGATTAAGCTGATCCAGTGAAAGAATCAGTGTCGTGACATTGGTATTTTGTTTATGTATTATATATGATTGATATTAGTGAAACAGTATATAATTAAGGTAACAAATATAACCAAAATAGATGTTAAGCAAGGAAAATACACCAAGATGTTGCTCACGTGAAGCGATTAAACGATTTAAACTAACAGACGTTAAGCAAGGAAAATTTAAGAAATCAAATCGTACTAGATGGACTAAACTGGTGAAAATCGGGATCCAAAGACCAATGATCTAAATTAACAGGCGTCAAGCATGGAAAATTTAAGAAAGCAAATCGTACTAGATGAACTGAATTAAACCCGTAATAATCGTGATCCGAAAACCAAACTCATTCTTTGACCCAAGTCACATAACCAAAACTGTAATTTTAGGGCACGTTTGGCTTTCCTTTTGAAAACTCCTTTTCAACTTCTTTGAAAAGTTAATAAGTCAGAATTTCTAACTTATTGACTTCTTACCTCACATCACATACAATCCCAAACACTCTAAAAGTCCTTTTTTACCTTTTCAAGAAGTGAATAAGTTAATAAGTTGGTAAAATAAGGAATCCCAAACACCCACAGTCTATAAATATTCAAAAGACCAAACCCATTCTTTGGCTAAGTCACATAACCAAAAATGTCACTTTAGTCTATAAATATGTGTACTGTATAAATGGTATTATCGAATACTGTACTACTTTGTAACTTTTTGTCAATTTGAATGATAGATACATCCAATCTTGTTTTTTTTTTTTTTTTTTGATTTATTATACATTGTATGTATCTTATTTACATCAATCATCCAATATCACATCACCCAACCCAACCCAACCCTAAATGAAATCTTACAATTTGTTTCTTGTTTCACCACCCAAAACATTAAGGGCTAAACTATCTGCACACCTTGGTTGGCTATCTACACACTTAGGGTTTACCTACGCTGCGTATAGGGTTAACCCTATACGCTGCGTATAGAGCTATACTCAATGTATATAAACCATAGATTTCAGAGCCTTATCAGCAATCATTGCACATAAAACAAGGGTTTATATACGCTGCGTATAGAGCTATACGCAGCGTATATAACCTATCAGATTTTTTTTGTTGCTATTTTAATGTATTTGTGGTATAAATTCTCACCCGGTTCCAACGTTACGATACGAATAATACAAATATAAATTATAAATATTAAAAATAATACAAATATTATGAATTATAAAAATTAAAAATAATACAAATATTATGAATTACAAGACCTACAGGGAACCTATACGAGACTTATACTATACACTATACGATACGATACGATACGATACGATATAACACCCGTATAGGCCTATAGGTGTGGTTTAGGTCCCGTATTGACCTCGTATAAGCCTATAAGTGTGATATTGTATCGTATAGGTGTGGTATAGGTCCCGTATTGACCTCGTATAAGCCTATAAGTGTGATATCGTATCGTATAGCGTAGTATAGGTCCCGTATTGACCTCGTATAAGCCTATAAGTGTGATATCGTATCGTATAACTGTAGTATAGGTCACGTATAGGCCTATAGGTGTGGTTTAGGTCCCGTATAGGCCTATAGGTGTGGTTAGGTCCCGTATAGGCCTATATGCATATACAAGACCTATAGGAAACCTATACGAGACTTATACTATACACTATATGACACGATACGATACTATACTATACAATAACACCCGTATAGGACTATAGGTGTGGTTTAGGTCCCGTATAGGTCCCGTATAGGCCTACAGGTGTGGTTTAGGTCCCGTATAGGCCTATACGGGACCTATACGGGACCTAAACCACGCCTATAGGCTTATACGGGGCCTAAACCACACCTATAGGCCTATACGGGATCTAAACCACACCTATAGGCCTATACGGGACACATACTACACTATACGATACAATATCACACTTATAGGCTTATACGAGGTCAATACGTGACCTATACTACACCTATACGATACGATATCACACTTATAGGCTTATACGAGGTCAATACGTGACCTATACTACGCTATACGATACGATATCACAGTTTTAGGCTTATACGAGGTCAATACGGGACATATACTACGCTATACGATACGATATCACACTTATAGGCTTATACGAGGTCAATACGTGACATATACTACACCTATACGATACGATATCACACTTATAGGCTTATACGAGGTCAATACGAGACCTAAACCACACCTATACGATACGATATCACACTTCTAGGCTTATACGAGGTCAATACGGGACCTAAACCACGCCTATAGGCCTATACGTGTGTTATATCGTATTGTATCGTATAGTGTATAGTGTAAGTCTCGTATAGGTTCTCTGTAGGTCTTGTAAGTCATAATATTTGTATTATCGTTTATTTTTATAATTCATAATATTTGTATTATTTTTAATATTTATAATTTATATTTGTATTACCAATAATATTGTTTTTTTATAAATAATTTTCTTTTTTTTATAAATAAACAAAGGAATACACAAAAAAAAAAATAGAAAAATGGAGCTTTATATACGCTGCGTATAGATCCCTACGCAGCGTATGAGACAAAAATGACACAACTACCCTTGTATTTGGCTTCGTATAGCCTCAACACAAGGGTATAAAATACATTTTCAGACCTTTATATACGCTGCGTATAGGTCTATACGCAGCGTATATACACTATAAGGGTTAAAAAGATAATTTTACCACAGGTTTGGGGTTAAAAATAAAAAAAACTACCCTTTATATACGCTGAGTATAGAACTATACGCAGCCTATATAAAGGTCAGAAAATGTCCTTTATACCCTTGTGTTGAGGCTATACGAAGCCAAATACAAGGGTAGTTGTGTCATTTTTGTCTCATACGCTGCGTAGGGATCTGTACGCAGCGTATATAAAGCTCCATTTTTTATTTATTTTGTGTATTCCTTTGTTTATTTATAAAAAAACAATATTATTGGTAAATAATACAAATATAAATTATAAATATTAAAAATAATAAAAATAGTATGAATTATAAAAATTAAAAATAATACAAATATTATGAATTACAAGACCTACAGGGAACCTATACGAGACTTATACTATACACTATACGATACGATATAACACCCGTATAGGCTTATAGGTGTGGTTTAGGTCCCGTATTGACCTCGTATAAGCCTATAAGTGTGATATCGTATCGTATAGGTGTGGTATAGGTCCTGTATTAACCTCATATAAGCCTATAAGTGTGATATCGTATCGTATAGCGTAGTATAGGTCCCGTATTGACCTCGTATAAGCGTATAAGTGTGATATCGTATCGTATAAGTGTAGTATAGGTCCCGTATAGGCTTATAGGTGTGGTTTATGTCCCGTATAGGCCTATATGCATATACAAGACCTATAGGAAACCTATACGAGACTTATACTATACACTATATGACACGATACGATACTATACTATACAATAACACCCGTATAGGCCTATAGGTGTGGTCTAGGTCCCGTATAGACCTATACGGGACCTAAACCACGCCTATAGGCTTATACGGGGCCTAAACCACACCTATAGGCCTATACGGGATCTAAACCACACCTATAGGCCTATACGGGACATATACTACGCTATACGATACGATATCACAATTATAGGCTTATACGAGGTCAATACGTGACCTATACTACACCTATACGATACGATATCACACTTATAGGCTTATACTAGGTCAATACGTGACCTATACTACGCTATACGATACGATATCACAGTTTTAGGCTTATACGAGGTCAATACGGGACATATACTACGCTCTACGATACCATATCACACTTATAGGCTTATACGAGGTCAATACGTGACCTATACCACACCTATACGATACGATATCACACTTATAGGCTTATACGAGGTCAATACGAGACCTAAACCACACATATACGATACGATATCACACTTTTAGGCTTTTACGAGGTCAATACGGGATCTAAACCACGGCTATAGGCCTATACAGGTGTTATATCGTATCGTATCGTATTGTGAATAGTGTAAGTCTCGTATAGGTTCTCTGTAGGTCTTGTAATTTATAATATTTGTTTTTTTTTATTTTTATAATTCATAATATTTGTATTATTTTTAAGTTTTATAATTCATAATATTTGTATTATTTTTAGTATTTATAATTTATAATTTATATTTGTATTACCAATAATATTGTTTTTTTATAAATAATTTTCTTTTTTTTTATAAATAAACAAAGGAATATACAAAAAAAAATACAACAAAAATGGAGCTTTATATACGCTGCGTTTAGATCACTACGCAGCGTATGAGACAAAAATGACACAACTACACTTGTATTTGGCTTCGTATAGCCTCAACACAAGGGTATAAAGGTGTAACACCTCGTAATTTCATGTCCAATAATGTATTGACACGTGTCATAAACTTTAAACGTGTAAAAGATTACTTTAGAAGGACTAAAGTTGACAAACAAGAAAAGTATGTGAATATAAGGGTTCAAAATGTCAACAATGGATAAATATACTTTACAATAACCCTACATGATGTTTATACCCTTAAATGAATGAATCATGGATCATACGAAGCTAATTGTGAAAGAAAGTGAGAGATTACAAACTACAGGGGTTAAATGTGTCAACATGTTTAAAGTATACCTCTGAGTGACCTTTTAGCAAACCCGAAGCTTTGTAACGATTAATTATACTCACTAGAATGCATGATAAAAATTTCACCAAGTTTCGTTATCGTAGGAGAAAGTTATGATAAAAAGTCGTATACGAGGGGTTAAAAGCGTCAACGTTGAAATTTATGACTTTTCGAGTGATAAATAGATATCCAAGGACTTAACAAAATTGGTATAAGTCTTGAAGTCCTTACAAGTCAATTTAGAGGGCTCATAATGCAAGAAATAAAGGTAAAACAACTTTTAGAAGGACCGAGGACCAAAACTGCAATTAATTGAAACTTGTTGACCCGACACCAGGCCTCACACGGGGCGCGTAAGTCTGATCATAACCTAAGGTTATTGCCTTAATTCGGTTATTACCGATTATACCCTTTTGCTTGTAAAATGAGTTTTACATAGCCAATTGATACTAAATATTTGGCCACTGATTTTATATGATAAATGAAGTATTTTGAACTTTATAACCTGATCAGAAAACTCAGGTTTCCTGTTAAACCCGTAAATCGCTTAAAACGGCTTTTTACGCGTTTAAAACCCATAGTATGGGTTTAAAACCATTTTGTCACATAAGACTTATCACCAACTGATATAACCTATTAAATTAAGTTGTTTTACTGATTATCTCAGAACCGAATCTCAGAATTATAATTAATCTCTTTTATAATATTTTAAATGGCCAAAATACCCCTATGAGGCTTAAATTGAGATTAAACTCGTTTTGGGCATAATGGAAGGTATCCTACTGATATCACAACATATTTAAAGCATATTAACTTAGGAAACCTGTTCGTGACTCTTTTGGTTACCCGTTATGCGTTATTCGCGTTCGGTTCGGTTTATGTAACTAGTTTGCATAAATTAGCCGAAACGGGTCGAACCTTATCATTTTTATCTCAAAATCCAGAATGTGTTTAGTTTACCCATATTATACAAGTCTTCAAAACTTGTCGGGTCTAAATCACATTCTATTCCGGTCTTCGCTTAATCATGCGTTCGAACCGTATCTTCCTTTAAAACTAACCGGTCTAAGTTTAGACTTAATTAAAGACCCGTTAGGATTCTAATAGGTTATTATAAACCGTCGTTCTAGAATAAGAGACCCGGTAAAAGCTATTTGCACTTGCTGTTGTGATTATATTTTGCTCAGGTAAATACTTTTAACTTATTTTCCCTATACGGGCTTGGGGTACGGTATATAAAATATCGCTTGGTCGGGCATTGAATCTTTAATCGTATGATGGTTAATTCATTGAAATGACCCGTTTAAATTGTTTTGTTTGCTTAAAGCCTTTGGGGGGTAATGACCATGTCCCGGATATCCTTGGCATCATTTTATGAAATGGCTACGACCTAAGCACGGGGTGTAGGCGTACACCCGTCAGTGCCTAAATAAATAATGTGGTGTGTCTATTGATCTTTAACCCGGCACGAACCGGGCTACTGAACGCATAAGAAACATGTAAATTCTTTTACAAGTATTATATTCAAATAATTATCCCAAGTTATAAAATGTTTGTGCCTCGTGCATTTAAATCAACTTTCTAAACCTTTTCAAAATGAGTCAGTTGATTGTATTTACCAGTGTAAACTGACGTATTTTCCCAAAAAGATTAAGTGCAGGTACTACTCGAAATAGGCTGGCTTTCTCCTTAGCATCAATAAGAGTCTCGCAAGCTTGGATGCATTTCAGTCTGTTGAACAATGTTTCTTTCTAATTGATCCACCTGTGGATTATTTTCAACTATTTTGTGATACTTAATATTACAATTTATTTGGTTGAAATGAATCTATCTTTTGCTTACGCTGTGCATTTAAATATTGTGTTGTTTGACTATAATGATATCAACTACGTCACGATACTCCCCCACCGGGCCCACCGGTAATACGTGGAAATATCGGGGTGTGACAGGTTGGTATCAGAGCCAACACTGAGTGAATTAAACACTAGCCTTTTGTGTTTAATCTCAGTTACACTATTGCACATTCCTAAATTTTCTAGTCTAGACAAAGAACTTAGGACTAATCCACATTGTTTTTAATTCTAACTTTGTCCTTTATATTTCTTTGTGGTATTTGTTAATTGTTTGACAGGAAATATGCCACCAAGATTCCGGAGAGGAGGACGAGGCAAGGGGCCAATCCACGCCCCCAACGATCACGAGGCCGGGCCTTCACACCGGCGAACTCCTTCTGCAACTATTAGTGCCGGTCCTCAAGAAGACTGGAGGACCTATACAGAGCCCGCTAGGCGATCTGCCTCGATTAACTCAACGCCTCCCTATCGTCACTCCTTTGGGCCGCAATCAGAGAATGAGCCCGATGACTCACGCCACTCCTACTTGCCATTGCAGCGATCCCTTTCGCACCATTCCTTTGGCAACCCCACTCCTGTCTTTCAGGGCCGGTTTAACCCGGCAAACTATATTCAAGAACCAGTGGGTTTTAACCCATTGGGACCAGAGGATCATTTTTCTGGCGATCACGCCATGGATATAGATGAGGACACCGACCCTGTTGAACCACCGACTGGAACCCCCACGCACCCTATTGAAGTCTCTGATGGATCATCTTTCCATGAATCACCTTACCGTGGTCCAGACAGTTACCAAGCAAGGTTCAACCAGTATGAGTGGTATTTTACACCCTCTCACCATTCATCGCCTCATGAGCAGCAGCAGTAGCAGGATCCCTCCGAGGATTCGCGTTTCGTGGCAGTCACGCCACCACCACCGCCAGTATAACTAGCACCTCCAGAATCACCGAGGCGCAGAAGAACAGGCGCACGAATGTCCGTGCGAGAAAGGGGTTTTCATTTTAGCACACCCCATCACTCAAGTGGCAGTCACTATCCGCCACTTCATGAAGACCCACAAATGGGTGGGCCTTCAAACCCAGTTTCAGAGGTGAACTCTGCACCAGTTGCACCACCGCCGCCACCATCGGGATTTGGTAACCCGATTCCTACATACGCTGGTTCAACGGCGTATAATCCTTTTGAGCAGCCGGCTCACACTCATTACAACTATGCTGAAGCCGACCCATACCGTGTAGCAGCAAACTACAACGCCCTTCATCCTGAAGGACCATATGGAGCCCCTTGGGGAGTGGGATACCCAACTCATGGGTATCAAATACCTGCTCAACCTCCGGTTCAGCACCAACCGCAGCCACCACGGTTTTCCCCACCGGAACAGGAGGAAATCCTCCACAGGCTACACAGGGTGGAACGAGAATTTCAAGAAGAACGTAGGAACAACCGGGGATTCCTCAAGGGCCTAGCAAGCTTACTTAAAAGAAAGAAGAAGAGGGATCACTGAATCCCTATATGTATTGTTGTATTTCCTTATTTCAATTAAGTCCCTGCGTGGACATTTATGTATGTACTTAGTCCCTGCGTGGACTTGTCTTTCTTTAGTCCCTGCGTGGACTTGTCTTTTAGTCCCTGCGTGGACATCTATCTTAGTAATCAGTCCCTGCGAGGACTTGTATTATCAGTTTAGCCCCTGCGTAGGCAAGTTATTTCTGTTAAAAGTCCCGTTTAGGGCAATGTGTACTCCTTTTAATGTTTAATGGAATGTTAAGTTTTAAAATTTTCATTTTTAATATTATATGCATAATATATTATACATGAAATAAATAAATTAAAAATCATTCCTTTTAAAAATAATCTGCCTATTAACTATTGAATAAAAATCTTAAAGGTGTAACCTAGCCTGGATGTCATTAAAAGAATTGGCCAAAATGGTAAGACCTGTTTAAAAAGATTCAAATCCCTGTTAACATCTGAAAACATGTTAACGCTCCTGGCAGACGTGATTCGTTAAAATCACACACGTCATTCTTATAATAGGATTCTTCAAAAGATTCCTATCCTAACCTGATGATCTATAAATCATGGGTTTAAACCATCAATTAAGATGATTATATATTAAACATCCATAGGTAATGTAGTGCCTACGGGCCATACTCATTGTCATATAAGACAAAAGACAGTAGTAGTCTACGACTCCCTGTTAGAAAAAAAGGTAAAGGACTATGTTCAAACCTTAATGCCTTGATTCTCTGAAATCATGGCTTATGATTTAGAATGTCTCTGTGACTAGGCCTTTTGTGCCACTAATAATACTGTTATTGTTTTATAATTAGGATGAATTATAATAAAAATCCTAAATAAATATGATTAACAAATTAACCAAATATGGTCTATGTTTACCATGGTTAATGAATTGCCATAAAAGACAATTCCATAATAAACTCCCAAATAAATTATTGTCAACATCTTATGTAACAGTTCAAACTACATGGCTGACTTGGATGAGATCAACAGTCACCCAAGGGAGAATCATGATAATACCCGGATTAACGTAGCGGGTGCAGAACTGCAGGCAATGATAGACAATGCCATTACTCGAGCTTTGGATAGACAGTTCCATGAATCTAGTGGTACCCATGAAAGGACCCAATCTGCACCACACTCTAAACCACCCTCTAAAACTCACACTGCTCACAACAGTAATTCCCATCACTCATCAAACCAAAGGAGTGTTCCATCTCAAAGGATCGTACCGAATCAGGAACCCCGTGATAAGGGTTGCTCCTATAAGTATTTTGTTTCATGCAAACCCAGGGATTTCACTGGGGAAAAAGGAGCTATAGACTGCATGACTTGGTTGGATGAAATGGACACTGTGGTAGATATCAGTGGTAGCGCTAATAAGGATGTGGTGAAATTCATGTCTCAGTCATTCAAGGGTGAGGCATTAGCTTGGTGGAGGTCTTTGATCCAAGCTACAGGGAAAATCCCATTGTACAATATGACTTGGGAACAGTTTGTGTCACTGATCAAGGAGAACTACTGCCCTCAGCATGAGGTTGAGAAGATTGAAGCTGATTTCTTGTCTCTGGTTATGAAAAACTTGGATTGTCAAGCCTAACTTACAAGCTTCAACACCATGTCAAGGTTGGTTCCTTATCTTGTGACACCGGAACCCAAGAGGATAGCTCGATTCATCGGGGGGTTTAGCCCCAGAAGTTAAGGCCAGTGTGAAAGCCTCTAGACCAGCTACCTTCCGGTCTACAACTGACATAGCATTATCTCTTACTCTGGACGCGGTCAGGCAGAGATCGCTGAGAAACACTGGTGCTGAGAAAAGGAAGCGTGAGAATGATAGCTCACGACGATCGGATAAGAGACATAAGGGAAACAATGACCACAAGAAGGGTTTTGGATCTAAGAAAGATGGTCATCAATCGGGTGATAAACCCAATTGTAAGATCTGTAAGAAACAGCACTTCGGGAAGTGCAGATATGAGTCGAAATCCCAGTCACAGCCAAGAGCATGTGGGATTTGCAAGTCTTCTGAGCACAAGACCCTAGACTGTAAGAAAATCAAGGATGCTACGTGCTATAGCTGCAATGAAAAAGGGCATATCAAGTGCAACTGCCCAAAACTTGCAAAGAAGACTGAGGATGGGAGAAAGACCAATGCAAGGGTCTTCCAAATGGATGCAAAGGAAGCTATTCAGGACGACAATGTGATCACATGTACCTTCCTCATAAATGATGTTTATGCAAGAGTGCTATTTGATTCAGGAGCTGATAAGTCGTTTGTAGATAATAAGTTTTGTAAGTTGCTGAATTTACCTGTTAAAACCTTAAGTGTGAAATATGAGGTGGAATTAGCCGATGGTACCTTAGAAACCGCCTCAACCGTGTTAGATGGATGTTTCATATCCATTAGGAACCATTCTTTTCCATTGTCCTTACTTCCTTTGAAATTAGCCGGCTTCGATATAGTAATAGGCATGGATTGGTTGTCTCGCAACCAAGCCCAGATCGTTTGTGCTAGGAAGCAAGTGGTTGTCAGAGCTCCTCATGGCGAGCATTTGACAATCCAAGGAGATACTAAGTACGGAATGCCTGAGCAAGTGTCCATGCTCAAGGCATCAAGGTGTTTTACGAAGGGTTGTGTTATTGATGTGTGTAAAATGCAACATATAAATTACATCAAATGAGGCATAAAACTAACCCTTTTTAGTACTAATATTGGAAAAAGAGTGTTTTTGTCTTCCTTTTGTATTTTCAGGATTAAATGAGCTCAAAAACGCAAAAGAAGCAAAAAGACAGCTAAATCCAACATAAATACAAGAAAAGGAACATTAGTGGATTGCCCGAACCCTCAACGGCACCTTCCAAAGCAAAATAGAGAAAACAGAAGGCTGAACACGCCCCGTGCTCAGCCAGCACGGGGCCGTGCCCAAGAAGCAGCAGAAAAGACAAACCTATAGAAGCTTCTATTGCCCACCACGGGCCGTGCTCAGCGGACACGGGGGCGTGTCGAAAGTACAGCAGGCGCATTTATTGTAATTGCGAATTACAATTAATGAGGAGAGAGAGTGTCAGACGGGCACGGGGCCGTGTCCAGCGGACACGGGGCCGTGTCCAGCTCTCTGTTCAGCCTATAAATAGGAGTGCTTGGATTCATTTCATCTCATCCCTTGGCACACCACCTCTCTCACACTTCATCCACCACCCACCACCATCACAACACCATCATCCACCACCATCATCCATTGTCCATCATAGAGTGTGTGAGTCGTCTCGGGATCCAAGATTGATCGTAAGAGTTCTTGACAATCAAGGCCATGTTTGCCTAAGTCTCTTACATCACTTGGTGAAGACAAAGTGTCTAGTATAATACTTTTTATTTCTAATCTTTTGCACTTTTTATTTGGTTTTGTATTAATGACTTTAATAACTAGTTACTTATGTTGAAGGTGATCTTTCCTTATCGTTTGTCCGTGGTGTCTTGGCATTATTTTACTGTCTATATAAAATAAAGGATTTTCACCATTCATATCTCCACGGTCTATATGGAGGTATGTTGGCTACCTGGTAGGGGGTTAAGGGAACGGTTTGGTAAAGGTCTTGCCATTGTTCAGCGTTTAGAGGTCCTGCAATGGACCTGGGTCAAATTTAGTAGGACCTCCTTCAATACTTCACGGTATTGGATGGCGGGGGTCCAAACTCTTTGATCCCCTCATAAGTTAACTACTATTAATACTATAACCCGGCTATTTAGGACTGTATCCCTGCTGACTCAGACTACTTAGTCGAGGGTAACGTCACCGCCAAAAGCGGGGCCTACCACAATACTGCATTAATAACTTAATTCATTATCTTCCAATAATCCACCCCTTTAGGATTGTATCCCTGCTGACTCAAACTACTGGGGTGAGGGTAACGTCACCTTCAAAAGAGGGGCCTACTACAATAACTAAGATAATCGCTTAATTATGTGCAAAAGTGCGGAAATAATCAAAGGTTATACTAGATACGAGTCGGAACCAAGTGATTCATCTTGTCTATCTGTTTTTTTTTTATTTTTATTTTCAGCATTTTAGTTAGTTTTTATTTTTCTTAGTTTAAAACATTTTTCTAAACTTTTATTTTGGTTAGACGTTGAGGATAAACCGGTATTAAAAGCTCTTGTGTCCTTGGACGACCTCGGTATCTTACCAACGCTATACTACACTCAACGATGGGTGCACTTGCCCATATGTGTGTTTAGTGTTAGTGAAATATCGTGTTTTATAAATTTAAAACTTGGCTAAAATAAGTGTTAAAAAGGGCTTAAAATATACACCTAAAATATACGACACTTCGCACGCATCAAGTTTTTGGCGCCGTTGCCGGGGACACAAGGATTTTAAGAAAGTTAGGAATCAACGGCCTAATCATCTTTTATTTTTATTTTTTTTTATTTTTTTTAGGATTTTCTTAGTTTTTCAGTTCTGCAGCGCTCAGCACGGGCCGTGCCCGGTCAGACACGGGCCGTGCCCAGCAACCATCACTGGCAATTTTTGTTTTCTGAGTTACAGAGAGCTGAACACGGGGTCGTGTCGGTGCAACACGGGGTCGTGTCCAACTCCCAGTAACAGGGATCCAGAAATCAATTACTGCAACTCTGAACACGGGCCGTGTTCATTGAGCACGGGGCCGTGGTGAACATTCTGACCAGCGTTCTTTTCTGTTTTTATTGCAGGATTTGGAACCCAGGCGCCACATTTGAACCTCCTACGTAGTGCATGAGCTCCAGTTCTAGTAAAGACATAAAAGAACCCCTAGAAGAACCCGGACGCTTTCTCAGAAAAAGGCTAAAAGCTAAAAATCAAGAGAAAGTTTCGGGGGACCCACTTCCAATGGCGGACCAACGTACCCTCATGGATTACCTACGGCCTACCGTAGGCAATCTTGGCGCCGCTATCAATGCCCCGAATGTCGAGGCCAACAACTTCGAACTTCGGCCGCATTTGATACAAATGCTCCAAAACTCCGCAACCTTCCACGGGCTTGCGGACGAGGATCCCCATCTACATATTACTAACTTCTTAGAAATATGTGATACCTTCCGGATCAATGGAGCATCAAATGACGCCATCCGCCTTCGAATGTTTCCTTTTTCATTAAAAGACCGAGCTAAGGCTTGGCTTAATACCCTCCCAGCTGGGTCGGTAACCACCTGGGATGAACTCGCCCAAAAGTTTTTATATAAGTATTTCCCTCCTGCTAAAACGGCTAAATTAATGACAGAAATTAATACATACTCACAAGAGGATGGGGAATCCTTATATGAAACTTGGGAAAGGTTCAAGGAGCTTCTAAGAAAGTGTCCTCACCATGGTCTAGCGATATGGCAACAAGTATCCACTTTCTATAATGGATTGTTGCCACACACAAGACAAACACTTGATTCAAGCTCCGGGGGACTCTTAGGTAATCGTCGCCCAAATGAAATATATAACCAAATTGAGGAAATTGCCCAAACCAATTTTCAATGGCACACTCCCCGAGGTAATAAATCTATTGCCCCGGGCGCCCATAAGGTTGATGAAAGCACCTCTTTACAAGCCCAAATCGAGGCCCTCTCTTCAAAAATCAAAAGGCTAGAAATGACAAAAACGGCCTCGGTTATGGCTTGTGAAGGGTGTGGTGGGTCACATGAAAATTGGAGTTGTATGAAAGATTTAGATGAACAAACTGAAACGGTAAACTACATGGATAATAGACCTAGGCCGTCGGGTCCTCCAACGGGTACCTACAACCAAGGATGGCGTAACCACCCAAATCTTGGTTGGAGAGATCCCGGAAATAGTAGTAACCAACAAAACCAACGAACTAATTTTCAACAACCACAAAATTTTCCTCAACAACAAGGTGGAAGAGAAAGGCTTGAAGATACCATATCTCGCCTCATCTCTGACACTGAAAAGAAGAACTCGGATCGATTTCAACAAATGGAATCGAATTTCAGAAACCAACAAGCTAGTATTCAAAACGTTGAAAAACAATTAAATCAACTAGCTCAAAATTTCTCCGAGAGACCACAAGGCGCATTACCCAGTAATACCGAACCAAACCCAAAGGCACAAGTCCATCTCATCACATTACGAAATCGAACCGTGGGTCCCGAGGATGCTCCATTGCCGCCAAATGGAAGAAGTCATTCTGGCCAGCCTGTGACTCCTCCTGCGCCAGAAAAGGCTTCTACACCGAATCAAGAGCCCATCAAGAATCCTCCAATCCCGTACCCCGGTAGGTTAAATCGTCAAAAGACCGATGAGCAATTCGCAAAGTTCGAAAGTTTACTAAAACAATTGCATGTTAATATTCCTTTTATTGAGGTCCTAACCCAAATGCCTAAATATGCAAAATTCATGAGGGATTTCCTCACTCACAAAAAGAAAATTGAATCGTTGCAATTAGTTAACCTAGGCGAAGAATGCTCAGCTCTAGTACTCAACAAACTTCCACAAAAGAAAATCGACCCCGGGAGCTTCACAATCCCTTGTTCGATTGGGAAGTCCCCCGTCCGAAATGCTTTAGCCGATCTTGGGGCTAGCATTAACCTCATGCCCACCTCAATGTTCAAGCGACTCGGCCTAGGAGCAACAAGCCCTACAAAGATGAGCATACAACTCGCCGACAGGTCCGTCAAGTTCCCACATGGGGTCGTCGAAAATTTGCTAGTCAAGGTCGACAAATTCGTTTTTCCAACCGACTTTGTTATCCTAGACATGGAGGAAGACACCGAGGTCCCCCTCATCCTCGGGAGACCATTCTTAGCCACCGCTCAAGCAGTGGTGGATATGAATGACGGAACTCTAACATTGAAGTTTGGGGATGAGGAAGTGAAATTTGAATGTGGAAAGAGAGTAGAGGAAGAAGATCCGGTCAACTACATGAAGGTCATAGACTCAAGCTTGGATGACGCTCTCCAACGGTGTAACATGGGATGCAACACATCCCACTTGGGTAACATATGACCAGGCATTGGGTCTAGCCAAGGACCCTTATAAACGTGGCGCACCATGGAGGCATTCCACGGAACTATCCTTAGTTTAATTTAGATTAGTTTTTATGTTTTCTAGTTAGTTTAATTTTCAGGAATAAAACACACTCATGGTGGTAAAGGATGAAAAGGGGAATGAGAAAAATGATCCCATGCACAAGAACGAGGCAACCCGACAATTTTCTCCCTTTCAGAAGGTTCAACACGGGCCGTGCCCAACCAACACGGCCCCGTGTCGAACCACCTGCAGAAAACGCCCAGTACAGGTAACTGGACACGTGCCGTGTTCACCCAACACGCCCCCGTGTCCAGACTTCTGTTTCTCTTATTTCAATTTTGTTACTGGCACTTGAACACCGGGCCGTGCCCGGATAACACGGGGCCGTGTTCAGTGCCCAGTAACACAAATTTTTACTTTTTAAACACTATTTTACACATCTAATCAACCTAAAAATTTATTTTTGGGACACATTGAGGACAATGTGTAATTTAAGTGTGGGGGGGATGCTAAAACCTTGAATTTTGCAAGTCCTAAATACAAGCCTTACACAAAACTCTATTGGAACCGCTAATCACCCCAAATTTTTTTCAAAAAATTTCAATTTTTTTTTACTTGTCTAGGTTTAACTCGGGAAATTCAAGCTCTCAAAAAGGTTATATTTTTACAAATTTACAACCGATAGCGTAGTGATAAAAAGAACCAACATAAGAAAATTATGAAAAGGCATGACAAACTTATTTAAAATTTGATTATATATACTTGATCACATAAAAACCCATTCCCACAAAAGTGAGTTTTGAGCCTTTATTAAGCACACAATTCCATATCATTTGACTAAATGCTCATTTTTCGTTTCTTGTGTGAATAGCCGCTTTGTTCTTACGACTCTAGAACTTGCCATAACAATACATTCCCGGTCCTTATCAACTTAAACCCGAGTAAGTAAATGATGGAGGCATTAGGACTAACATTTTTTTTCTACACCATTATTTTTCTTTTTCTTTTACCACCTACCCAAAAAATCCCCCTAGTTAGCCCCTTTGAGCCTAAACCTTTTCGTTTCATCACCCAAAACAAAAACCCTTTCACCCACCAAAACCTTTTTCATTTTTTTACCCTTTATTTTAGTAACAAGTTCGGTTCTTCGTAAAAAAAAAAAAAAAAAAAAATTATGAAGCAAAAAGAAAATAAACAAACAAAGTAATCAAAAATAACTTTGTTTGAATAAAAGCTTCATTAAAAATGAAAAAAAAAATATATATGAAAACCGACACTTGTTACGCTTTTTGCTTTTTTTTTTACTAACCACTAACCCAATCACCTACCTTTAACCCTAGCCAACCCTTAACCCACAAAGTCCTCTTGATATCTACAAAGGTATAAAAGTTAAAAAGGAGGAGGATTGATTGTTTTGGCAAGCCTATGGTAGGAATAAGTTCCAGGACCGCTCTCGAGTGATTCACTAAAAATACACCTTCGGCCGAGTGTGAGTGATTTCCCCGCGAGGTATGTGAACTTGTATATAAATAGAATTTTAAAAAAATATGTTATGCCCAATTAAGTAATTTCTTTTATGAACAGTTCTAAATATATCATTACGAATAGGAGTGTAAATAAATAAAAATAAAACCCCAAAAAGATCTTGGAAATCCCGACACTCTATGACAAGCCCAAAACATTCTCTTCTACCTATTCCATTTGGGAGTGTAAGCCAAATATTAAAGAGTTTTTGCTTGAGGACAAGCAAAAGTTCAAGTGTGGGGGTATTTGATGTGTGTAAAATGCAACATATAAATTACATCAAATGAGGCATAAAACTAACCATTTTTTAGTACTAATATTGGAAAAAGAGTGTTTTTGTCTTCCTTTTGTATTTTCAGGATTAAATGAGCTAAAAAACGCAAAAGAAGCAAAAAGACAGCTAAATCCAACATAAATATAAGAAAAGGAACATTAGTGGATTGCCCGAACCCTCAACGGCACCTTCCAAAGCAAAATAGAGAAAACAGAAGGCTGAACACGCCCCGTGCTCAGCCAGCACGGGGCCGTGCCCAAGAAGCAGCAGAAAAGACAAACCTATAGAAGCTTCTATTGCCCACCACGGGCCGTGCTCAGCGGACACGGGGGCGTGTCGAAAGTACAGCAGGCGCATTTATTGTAATTGCGAATTACAATTAATGAGGAGAGAGAGTGTCAGACGGGCACGGGGCCGTGTCCAGCGGACACGGGGCCGTGTCCAGCTCTCTGTTCAGCCTATAAATAGGAGTGCTTGGATTCATTTCATCTCATCCCTTGGCACACCACCTCTCTCACACTTCATCCACCACCCACCACCATCACAACACCATCATCCACCACCATCATCCATTGTCCATCATAGAGTGTGTGAGTAATCTCGGGATCCAAGATTGATCGTAAGAGTTCTTGACAATCAAGGCCATGTTTGCCTAAGTCTCTTACATCACTTTGTGAAGACAAAGTGTCTAGTATAATACTTTTTATTTCTAATCTTTTGCACTTTTTATTTGGTTTTGTATTAATGACTTTAATAACTAGTTACTTATGTTGAAGGTGATCTTTCCTTATCGTTTGTCCGTGGTGTCTTGGCATTATTTTACTGTCTATATAAAATAAAGGATTTTCACCATTCATATCTCCACGGTCTATATGGAGGTATGTTGGCTACCTGGTAGGGGGTTAAGGGAACGGTTTGGTAAAGGTCTTGCCATTGTTCAGCGTTTAGAGGTCCTGCAATGGACCTGGGTCAAATTTAGTAGGACCTCCTTCAATACTTCACGGTATTGGATGGCGGGGGTCCAAACTCTTTGATCCCCTCATAAGTTAACTACTATTAATACTATAACCCGGCTATTTAGGACTGTATCCCTGCTGACTCAGACTACTTAGTCGAGGGTAACGTCACCGCCAAAAGCGGGGCCTACCACAATACTGCATTAATAACTTAATTCATTATCTTCCAATAATCCACCCCTTTAGGATTGTATCCCTGCTGACTCAAACTACTGGGGTGAGGGTAACGTCACCTTCAAAAGAGGGGCCTACTACAATAACTAAGATAATCTCTTAATTATGTGCAAAAGTGCGGAAATAATCAAAGGTTATACTAGATACGAGTCGGAACCAAGTGATTTATCTTGTCTATCTGTTTTTTTTTTATTTTTTTTTCAGCATTTTAGTTAGTTTTTATTTTTCTTAGTTTAAAACATTTTTCTAAACTTTTATTTTGGTTAGACGTTGAGGATAAACCGGTATTAAAAGCTCTTGTGTCCTTGGACGACCTCGGTATCTTACCAACGCTATACTACACTCAACGATGGGTGCACTTGCCCATATGTGTGTTTAGTGTTAGTGAAATATCGTGTTTTATAAATTTAAAACTTGGCTAAAATAAGTGTTAAAAAGGGCTTAAAATATACACCTAAAATATACGACACTTCGCACGCATCAGTTATCTACATGGCACAAGTAATCCTTGATGAACCAAAGCCTAAGACCGAAGACATACCCATTATCTCTGAATATCCAGACGTATTCCCTGAAGAACTGCCTGGTTTACCCCCAGATAGGCAAGTGGAGTTCAGGATTGACATTATTCCTGGAGCAGCACCTGTTGCAAGAGCGCCTTACAGATTGGCACCAACGGAGATGAAAGAGTTGAGAACTCAACTGGATGATTTGTTAAGCAAAGGATTTATTAGACCTAGCTCATCTCCTTGGGGAGCACCAATTCTGTTTGTGAAGAAAAAGGATGGCTCGATGCGTCTGTGCATCGATTACCGAGAACTTAACAAAGTTACTGTCAAGAATCGATATCCATTACGCAGGATCGACGACTTGTTCGATCAGTTTCAAGGAGCGAGTTACTTTTCCAAGATAGACTTAAGGTCAGGATATCATCAACTGAAAGTCAAGGATGAAGATGTACATAAGACTGCATTTAGGACTCGTTATGGTCACTACGAGTTCTTAGTGATGCCTTTTGGACTCACTAATGCACCAGCCGCATTCATGGATCTCATGAACCGCGTCTGCAAGCCTTACATGGATAAATTTGTCACCGTCTTCATGGATGATATTCTTATTTACTCCAAGAATCAAGCTGACCATGAGAAGCACCTCCGTTGCATTCTGAAACTGCTTCATCGAGAAAAGCTCTACGCCAAATTCTCTAAGTGTGAATTTTGGCTACGTGAAGTCCAATTTCTTGGACACGTTGTTAGTGAGCGTGGTATCCAAGTAGATCCCGCTAAAGTTGAAGCTGTCATGAATTGGCAAGAGCCGAAGACGCCCACAGAGATTCATAGCTTTCTAGGTTTGGCAGGATATTACAGGCGTTTTATTGAAATTTTTTCAAGGATTGCTGCACCCCTAACTTCTTTGACTAGGAAGAATATTAAGTTCAACTGGGGACCGAAGCAACAGGGATCCTTTGATATCCTTAAACAGAAGCTAAGCAATGCACCTGTGTTGACATTGCCTGATGGAATAGAAGAGTTTGTGGTATATTGTGATGCATCACACACCGGGATGGGATGTGTGCTTATGTAGAAAGGCAAAGTTATTGCCTATGCTTCAGTCAGTTAAAGGTGCAAGAAAAGAATTACACCACCCATGACTTGGAGCTGGGTGCCGTTGTATTTGCACTGAAGCTATGGAGACACTATTTATATGGTATCAAGTGTGTGATCTATTCTGATCACAAGAGCCTCCAGCACCTGTTTAACCAGAAAGACTTCAACATGAGGCAATGACGTTGGATGGAAACTTTGAATGATTATGATTGTGAGATAAAATACCATCCTGGCAAGGCGAATGTAGTCGCCGATGCCCTAAGTCGAAAGGAAAGAGTGAAGCCTATAAGAATCAATGCCAAGAGCATTGAGATAAAGAATAGTTTGAATGAAAGGTTGTTAGCTGCACAGAATGAAGCTGTATTGGAAGCTAACTATCCTAATGAAAGGCTAGGAGTAACCGAAGAACAGTTATCCTGTGGCAAGGACGGAATTCTGAGGTTAAATGGACGAATATGGGTTCCAGTTTATGGAGGACTTCGAGATGTTATCCTCCAGGAAGCCCACACCTCTAAATACTCCGTTCATCCTGGAGCTGACAAGATGTACCAGGATCTGAAAGCAAATTTCTGGTGGATAGGCTTGAAGAAGTCTATAGCTACCTATGTGGCTAAATGTTTGACGTGTGCGCAAGTCAAAGCCGAACATCAGAAGCCGTCAGGTTTGCTACAACAGCCTGAACTTCCCACGTGGAAGTGGGAAATGGTGACAATGGATTTCATTACCAAGTTGCCAATGACAAAGAAAGGAAATGATACTATATGGGTGATAGTGGATAGACTGACTAAGTCAGCACATTTCCTACCCATTAAGGAGACCTATAGTTCCGACATGTTAGCCCAATTGTACGTAGATAAGATTGTATCTCTGCATGGCGTACCAGTGTCTATTATATCTGACAGAGATACTAGATAGTCACATTTTTGGAAAAGTTTCCAACAATCTTTGGGCACGCGCTTAAATTTTAGTACGGCTTACCATCCTCAGACGGACGGGCAAAGTGAGCGTACGATCCAAAATTTGGAAGACATGCTTCGTGCATGTGTGATTGACTTAGGTGGTAGTTGGGATAACCACCTGCCATTAATCGAGTTCTCCTATAACAATAGCTACCATACCAGCATTAAGGTTGCGCCTTTCGAGGTCTTGTATGGTAGAAAATGCAGAACGCCCATTTGTTGGGCGGAAGTTGGAGATGTCCAACTGACAGGACCTGAAATAGTCCTGGAGACGACATATAAGATTGTGCAGATACGCGATCGTCTCAAAGCTGCCAGGGATAGGCAGAAGAGCTACGCGGACTTAAGGCGTAAACCTCTAAGGTTTGAGGTTGGTGATAAAGTTCTACTTAAAGTATCACCCTGGAAAGGGGTAATGCGATTTGGTAAGAAAGGAAAGTTAAGCCCGAGGTACATAGGACCATTCGAGATCATAGAATGTGTCGGATCTGTTGCCTATAAGTTAAACTTACCTGAAGAGCTCAGTGGTATTCACAATGTATTCCACATCTGCAATCTGAAGAAGTGTCTAGCTGATGAATCACTAGTCATACCACATACAGATGTGCACATTGACGAGAGCTTAAAGTTTGTTGAAAAACCTTTGTCGATTGAGGATCGACGGGTTAAGAAGCTTCGAAGGAAGCATGTACCGATTGTAAAAGTTAAATCGGATGCCCGTAGAGGTCCCGAGTACACATGGGAGGTAGAATCCACAATGAAAGAAAAGTACCCTCATTTGTTTCAGTAAATCTCGAGGTCGAGATTTCTTTTAAGGGGGTGAGGATGTAACACCTCGTAATTTCATGTCCAATAATGTATTGACACGTGTCATAAACTTTAAACGTGTAAAAGATTACTTTAGAAGGACTAAAGTTGACAAACAAGAAAAGTATGTGAATATAAGGGTTCAAAATGTCAACAATGGATAAATATACTTTACAATAACCCTACATGATGTTTATACCCTTAAATGAATGAATCATGGATCATACGAAGCTAATTGTGAAAGAAAGTGAGAGATTACAAACTACAGGGGTTAAATGTGTCAACATGTTTAAAGTATACCTCTGAGTGACCTTTTAGCAAACCCGAAGCTTTGTAACGATTAATTATACTCACTAGAATGCATGATAAAAATTTCACCAAGTTCCGTTATCGTAGGAGAAAGTTATGATAAAAATTCGTATACGAGGGGTTAAAAGCGTCAACGTTGAAATTTATGACTTTTCGAGTGATAAATAGATAACCAAGGACTTAAAAAAATTGGTATAAGTCTTGAATTCCTTACAAGTCAATTTAGAGGGCTCATAATGCAAGAAATAAAAGTAAAACAACTTTTAGAAGGACCGAGGACCAAAACTGCAATTAATTGAAACTTGTTGACCTGACACCAGGCCTCACACGGGGCGCGTAAGACTTGCCCAAGGTCTTACGCGGGCCGCCTCAGCCTCCCAGATACAGAAAACATGGACAGGTGTCTGTCCAGCCCTTTTAACCGACTTTAAACCTTGTTTTGGCATACCATGTGCAGCCCCAACTAGTTTTTAGAGTATAGGGACACTTGGGATGCATCAATGATCGTTGGTAGACTTGCATGGCATGATCTAATGGGATTAAACCCACTATATAAAGGTCTCATTTTGCAACTTTTGATCATTCATCCCAAACTCAACTTCTGATTATTTCTGGAGCTCAAGGCCACTCCCTAAGCATCATTAGTCGTGCATTGGACCTTGGTAAGTATCCTTAACCTTCCTTAATCGCGTTTTACTTAGTTTATAGCTTAAAAGTCAAACCGTCGTAATTAAGGTTTGACTTAACGATTAATCGCTAATGGTCCAGCGATTAGTCAAAGTAAAGGTAGTTATAAGTTGGTAATTATGTGGGCATTAAACCCTTAAAAGGGCACCCTCTGATTCCCGCTCTAATGTCACACCCCGACTTTCCACGTGTCACCGGTGGGCCCGGTGGGGGAGTATCGTGACGTGGTTGGCAACATAATAGTCAAACAACACAATATATATGAATGCACAGCGGAAGCAAAGGATATTTATTATTACATTCCGAATATAACGTAATATCAAAGTATTACAACGGAAAGTAAAGGATCCACAGGCGGATCTTAAAACATATCATTTGTTCAACAGACTTTAGACGCCTAGAACTTGCAAGATTCCTTATTAGCGCCCTGAGCTTCCAGCCAATTACGTTCAGTACCTGTCACTTAACCCTTTTGGAAAATACGTCAGTTTTCACTGGTAAATACACTCAACCGACTCATTTTGAAAAGAGTTTAAGAAAATTGATTTAGATGCACTAGGCACAAAACCTTTTGACACTTCGATTAAAATGCACAGAGGCAAAATTAACCTTTTATAACTTGGGAAAATTATTTGTATATAATCTTGTATACAGTTTTACTTATTTGTCGTCCGTTAGGGCCGGTTTGTAGGGCCGGACTAGATTAACTGACACGCCACAGGTATAATGCCCACGGGCTATCATCCTCTAAGTGGATTACCAGTTCCGGTATAATGCCCACAAGGATGATACCTCGGAGTGGATTACCAGTTTTTTTTCATAATGCAGCTGTCAGGTGTATGCCTACACCCCGTGCTTAGGTCGTGGCCATTTCGTAAAATGATGCCAAGGATATCCGGGACATGGTCATTAACCCCCAAGGGCCATACATTAAATAATACAGAATAAAACGAGTTATGTAATACATTAATCACAATCCGATTTAAATGTCTACATACCCGACCAAGCGGTACTTTTATAGTACCGTATCCCAAGCCCGTATAGGGAAAATAAGTTAAGAGTATTTACCTGAGCTAGCTCCTGTCTTAAATAGCAAGAATCTAATAACTCAGCCGTAGTCACTTAAGTAAGCGTAGGTACAATTTACCGGAAAGCTCTAGTCTGGAATGATGGTATAAATAATAATTAATTAGAATGCTAACGGGTCTTTAATTAAGCCTAAGCTTAGACCGGTTAGTCTTAAGGGAATATACGGTTCTTACGCACGTTTAAGCGAAGACCGGAATAGAATGTGATTTAGACCCGACAAGTTTGGAGACTTGTATAATATGGGTAAACTCAACACCTTCTGGATTTTGAGATAAAACCGATAAGGTTTGACCCGTTTCGGCTAATTTATGTAAACTTGTTACATAAACCTAACCGATCGCGTAATAAGCGTAACGGGTAACCGAATGGATCACGAACAGGTTTCCTAAGTTAATATGCCTTAAATATGTTGTGGTATCAGTAGGATACCTTCCATTATGCCCAAAACGAGTTTAATCACAATTTAAGCCCTGTAGGGGTATTTTGGTCATTTACCTAAGGCATATATACTACCTGTCATACCACTATTCAAACGAAGCGACCATAGGGTATAACCTCGGAAGGTTATTCCCTACATACTATGGTCACCTAATGTATTTGGTCGGATCCTAATGATCGACCAAACTGGGTCGGGTTCGAAGGTATAGGCGATTTATTAGATCGCCTACCCTACGACCCTAGACAACGTGGTAATCAGTGGGCATAGTCCCAAGGGACTATGACCAACGTGATTACACTCACGTTGCGAAGTTCAAACGAACTTCGCATTGACCATTACTGGTCAACGCTGAAAGTCAAACAAAGTTTGACTTTCTGACTCGAAAAGCAATAAAATAAGGAAAAGAACGAAAGAATACTTACGAAGGGTCCCCGAATGCTAAACTCGATTCAAAAATCTCAGGTATGAAACAAATGTTTCAACTTAGAGTTTCTCAAATCAAGTTTCTAGTGATTTTAGCAATGGGAGGTATGGGGTATTTATAGGAATACCCGAACCGTTAAGATCGTTTCATGGAAAACGTGCCTTAATCCCATCCGTACATGTGTTGCAAAGTTATGGTGTTTAGGTGTTTAAATTCCATCCATACATGTGTTGCAAAGTTATGGTGTTTAGGTGTTTAAATTCCATCCATACATGTGTTGCAAAGTTATGGTGTTTAGGTGTTTAAATTCCATCCATACATGTGTTGCAAAGTTATGGTGTTTAGGTGTTTAAATTCCATCCATACATGTGTTGTAAAGTTATGGTGTTTAGGTGTTTAAATTCCATCCATACATGTGTTGCAAAGTCATGGTGTTTAGAATGTGTGGTTGTGAATTAAACAACGGCTAATACATCGAATCTGGTCCCGAATGCGAAAAACGAACCAAATGACGCGATGAATGGATTTTTCTTAAGGCGAACACTAAAATATAATGTAGTCATGCTTACATAAATTTTTGGATGTCCGGATGTATTCAGAACGTAGGTTATGCGCGAAAATGCAAACTTATGCACTTTTTTGACACTTTTAATCCCTGATCCTTCTACACTTGATCTTAACATGCTTTCTTGCACTTCGAGTCCTCTAACTTGACTTTTATGGGCCTTAAGACATAACCATACTTTGTTAAGTCCTTGGGTAACTTTATGGTTACCCGATAAGTCTTAATTTCCAATGTTTACGCTTTAACCCCTCGCACACGAATTTGATCACAACTTTCTCATACGATAACGAAACTTTATGAAATTTTAATCGTGCATTCTAGTGAGCATAATTTACATTTACAAAGCTTCGGGTTTGTCAAAAGGTCACTCAGAGGTATATCTTTAACATGTTGACACATTTAACCCCTGTAGTTTGTAATCTCTCACTTTTAGCTTCGTATGATCCATGATTCATTCGTTTGAAGGTATGAACATTGTGTAGGGTTAATGTTCATTATATTTATTCACAGTTGACACTTAGAATCCGTATAAACACATACTTTCCATGTTTGTCAACTTTAGTCCTTTTATAACATTCTTTCACACGTTCAAACTTTATGACACGTGTCAACACATTATAGGACGTGAATTTTCGAGGTGTTACATCCTCACCCCCTTAAAATAAATCTCGACCCGAGATTTACTGAAATAAAGGAAGTATTCTCTGCCTAATAATGGCAACTTACAATCGAGTACGGATTTATATGATCTTATTTGTTGTTTCCTGGGCAACGTTCAGATCCTTATAATTGGACTTACCAATCTATTGTCCTAACAATAAACGTTTAACATGCCATTTATACAAGGTCTCCAAGGAGCCACCTTGATACTTATATGGCAGTTATTATAGGAAAGCTTATCTTAAGGTGAGGTGATTATTCCAACCATTGCTCCAAATTAATCTTACGGAATAGCTAATCTTTACAGTTAGTCGAACAATTCGACGATTTTTGGGCAGCTGATGGCGATTCTTAATCGTCGCCTAATTAGGGTTGCGGTAAACAATGCCTTAGCAAAATGAACCGTCTTTCAAAATTTCCTATACCGAATTCTCAAGATATTGAGTTAGGCTATGAATCTTCTATCTTAAAATTTACTTAATCAGGTTTTCAGTTATTCCATAATCAACATGGAGTTCTTACAACACTCTAACCCAAAGTGGGATGTTACTCTTAACTCCACCTGTCTCCAGGGGGCAAACAGGGTAAACTTAGAAGAAGATGACCAACATACAAGGAGGTTACAGAGATTTTCCATATCTCAAGCTCCAGTTCATCCATCATTGCTTGTGAAAAATGACATATTTATGTTACTAGTCCACGAATTCCTTAATCGGGAATATTTACTTGGACAATTATATTATGGATATCTTCTTTGAATGCCATTAGTTGACTTTAGTACCATATGATCATTGGGATATCTTTGTGGTTCCATGCATTAAACCTCCATGCTGATCAGACATGGAAATAATCTATGGGACACACTAGGATACGCCAATCCTCATATGACACTTTTATCAAACATAGTTTGGCATTCGCAGGCGATAGAAAAACAATGAGAAAATAATTAAAATAACATATGTTGTCGTACTCTATGCGAAGAAAGAGTACTCTTAGATTTTTCGGAAGGATTCCTTGCCGATCGATAAGAATCGGTTACTATGGTTTCCTTGGTAGTTATACCTTGTGGATGATAAAAATTTTTCTAAGTTTATGGTTCATGAAGATTTATTATTGCCTGTATTAAAACAGGACACTTAGTAGAAATTATCATTGATAAACGATAAAGAAGTTTATTGTACAAGTGCTTATATCTAATAAATAATGGAAGTTTCACAAACTAGGCACCTAGCTCAGTTGGCTAGGTGCGCGAAAGGGTGCGGCCGGCCTAGACCCGGGTTCGATTCCGGGGACGGTCAGTTCCACCATTTTTTTTTTTTGTGTAATTACGAGGGTTGTCTCATAAGGAGTTTTGATAATTAATTGCTTCTTATCACTCACAATATGGACTTGATTTTTAAGGCAACCAATCGATTTTTATCACTATATTGAGTCCTTAAGTATGCAATCAAAAGTTTGCTATAAGGATATTAGAAAAAGTGATTTCTAATAGATATTAATATCAATATGGAATTCGTTGGAGCATTTTTAACGTAACATCGTCACTTTCTACCGGGCATTAAATGACCGGAGTCTTAATCAGGTGGAGACAACAGTTCTCAACCTTTATCATTCATAATATATTTATACGTGCCAGTATCAATAAGTTTCTACATAAACTGTTTGATAAGGAAAGGTACATATTATACTATTATTATTCTGCATCATCTCTTGGGCGTTCCTCCTGATAACTCGTGCGTTTGTTCTCTTGGCCTACTCGGGCTTCCTCGCGTACTTAGGGCAGTTGGTCTTTATGTGCCCTTTCTCGTTGCAGTTGTAGCATGTAGCATCTTTGATCTTCCCGCAATCAACAGCCTTGTGCTCCCTAGACTTGCATATCCCACATGCAGGTGGTCCTGATTTAGAATTGGACTCCATTCTGCATTTTCCAAAGTGGCGTTTTTGGCAAGTCGAGCACCTTGGCTTTTCCTCTGTCTGCTGACCATTCTTTCCAGACCCAGACCTCTCAGAGTCAGTGTTTCCCTTGTGTTTCTTCTCTGATCCTCGTGAGTTATCACCCTCACGCTTCTTCTTACTTTCTTCAGATTTCTTTAGCGACCTTAGCCTGACCGCATCTAAAGTAAGGGACAGAGAGAGGTCAGCTACTGACCTAAATGTAGTAGGTCTTGAAGCCTTAACACTGGCTTTGATTTCTGGGGGTAAACCCCCAATGAAGCGTGCAATCCGCTTGGGCTCTGGTGTTACAAGGTAAGGGACCAGTCTGGACAGGGTATTAAAACTGGTGAGGTAAGCTTGACAATCTAAGTTTGTCATTACCAAGGATAAGAAATCTGACTCAATCCCCTCAACTTCATGTTGAGGGCAGTAATTCTCCTTAATGAGATTAACAAACTGTTCCCATGACATGTTGTAGAGCGGAATCTTCCCAGCAACTTGAATGAGAGACTTCCACCATGCCAGTGCCTCTCCTTTGAACGACTGGGATACGTACTTCACGACATCCCTTTCAGCGCAACCGCTGATATCGACAACTGTGTCCATTTCATCCAACCAAATCATACAATCAACTGCCCCTTTTTCCCCAGTAAAATCTCGGGGCTTGCAGGAAACAAAGTACTTATAGTTACAGGATTTGGTATGCGGTTCATTATCGAACACTATTCTCTTGGATGGAACACTGTGTTCATTAGATGAATGTCGATCGTCATCTTTCTTTGAGGGCGGCTTGTTATCAGGCTCTGGAGGAGTTTTAGGGATGGATTTAGGGTGGGGTACAGATGAGGCTTTACTATATGACTCACTATACTCCTGGAATTGCTCCTTCACAGCTTTAGATACAGCTGAGTCAATCAATGTACGAAGTTCTCCTCTGGTTATATTAATCCTTTCATCATCGCGATTTTCCAGAGGGTGACTATTCCCTTCTTCCGACCCCGCCATGTAGTTTTAATTGCTACATAAAAATTAAACGAGGACAAGGTTTTTACGGAAGTTTAAACAGTTTTATCTTTTTGAACGATTTATTAACCATGTTTTTAATACACATATTGGTTAATTTGATAAATATATAATTATTCAGGATATTTATTATACTCCTAAATTATAAGTTAATAATAGCACAAAAGGCCTAGTCACTTAGACAAGTTTAATTTGTAGGCCTTGATTTTATAGCATCGAGGCTTCAAGGTTTGAATCAAAGTTCATTACCTTTTCTTGACAGGGAGTTGTAGGCTACCTCTGTCTTTAGTCCCAGAGGACGTTAGTTATAGCCCGTGGGCACTTCATCCATAAGGGATGATTATATAAATAAGGAAATTTAGTATATCCCAAAATGACTTATGTGATTTTGTCATATCACATTTTGTCGAGCATGTTAATATGCTTTCATATGTTTAATAAGGATTTGAATCTCTTGAATAGGTTCTACCATCTTGGCCTTGTATGCCGTGACATTTAGGCTAGGTTTTTCCTTTAAGATTCTTTTAATAATTAACGCAGAGCAATCCTAAATTGAATTGTTAACAAGGATCTGAATCTAATTATGGAACTACCATCTTGGCCCTGTCTTAATGTGACACATGGCTAGGTTTTGTCCTTTTTAAATTTTTGCCATTTTATTATAATGGTAGATCTTATAATATAGGAATGATACTTTAAATATAATCGTTCCTTTAAAATTTAACAAGTATATGGTTGCCCTAAACGGGACTTCTATAGCAATTGACTTGCCCATGCAAGGGCTAATCAGAAAAATAACAAGGGAACCAAATAAGGTAAAATGAAACAAATTTGGATTTTTCCTATGTTCTTGTCTAGACTCAAGAATGTGCAATTGTGTAACTGAGATTAAACACAAAAGACTAGTGTTTAATTCACTCAGTGTTGGCTCTGATACCAACCTGTCACACCCCGACATTCCACGTGTCACCGGTGGGCCCGGTGGGGGAGTATCGTGACGTGGTTGGCAACATAATAGTCAAACAACACAATATATATGAATGCACAGCGGAAGCAAAGGATATTTATTATTACATTCCGAATATAACGTAATATCAAAGTATTACAACGGAAAGTAAAGGATCCACAGGCGGATCTTAAAACATATCATTTGTTCAACAGACTTTAGACGCCTAGAACTTGCAAGATTCCTTATTAGCGCCCTGAGCTTCCAGCCAATTACGTTCAGTACCTGTCACTTAACCCTTTTGGAAAATACGTCAGTTTTCACTGGTAAATACACTCAACCGACTCATTTTGAAAAGAGTTTAAGAAAATTGATTTAGATGCACTAGGCACAAAACCTTTTGACACTTCGATTAAAATGCACAGAGGCAAAATTAACCTTTTATAACTTGGGAAAATTATTTGTATATAATCTTGTATACAGTTTTACTTATTTGTCGTCCGTTAGGGCCGGTTTGTAGGGCCGGACTAGATTAACTGACACGCCACAGGTATAATGCCCACGGGCTATCATCCTCTAAGTGGATTACCAGTTCCGGTATAATGCCCACAAGGATGATACCTCGGAGTGGATTACCAGTTTTTTTTCATAATGCAGCTGTCAGGTGTATGCCTACACCCCGTGCTTAGGTCGTGGCCATTTCGTAAAATGATGCCAAGGATATCCGGGACATGGTCATTAACCCCCAAGGGCCATACATTAAATAATACAGAATAAAACGAGTTATGTAATACATTAATCACAATCCGATTTAAATGTCTACATACCCGACCAAGCGGTACTTTTATAGTACCGTATCCCAAGCCCGTATAGGGAAAATAAGTTAAGAGTATTTACCTGAGCTAGCTCCTGTCTTAAATAGCAAGAATCTAATAACTCAGCCGTAGTCACTTAAGTAAGCGTAGGTACAATTTACCGGAAAGCTCTAGTCTGGAATGATGGTATAAATAATAATTAATTAGAATGCTAACGGGTCTTTAATTAAGCCTAAGCTTAGACCGGTTAGTCTTAAGGGAATATACGGTTCTTACGCACGTTTAAGCGAAGACCGGAATAGAATGTGATTTAGACCCGACAAGTTTGGAGACTTGTATAATATGGGTAAACTCAACACCTTCTGGATTTTGAGATAAAACCGATAAGGTTTGACCCGTTTCGGCTAATTTATGTAAACTTGTTACATAAACCTAACCGATCGCGTAATAAGCGTAACGGGTAACCGAATGGATCACGAACAGGTTTCCTAAGTTAATATGCCTTAAATATGTTGTGGTATCAGTAGGATACCTTCCATTATGCCCAAAACGAGTTTAATCACAATTTAAGCCCCGTAGGGGTATTTTGGTCATTTACCTAAGGCATATATACTACCTGTCATACCACTATTCAAACGAAGCGACCATAGGGTATAACCTCGGAAGGTTATTCCCTACATACTATGGTCACCTAATGTATTTGGTCGGATCCTAATGATCGACCAAACTGGGTCGGGTTCGAAGGTATAGGCGATTTATTAGATCGCCTACCCTACGACCCTAGACAACGTGGTAATCAGTGGGCATAGTCCCAAGGGACTATGACCAACGTGATTACACTCACGTTGCGAAGTTCAAACGAACTTCGCATTGACCATTACTGGTCAACGCTGAAAGTCAAACAAAGTTTGACTTTCTGACTCGAAAAGCAATAAAATAAGGAAAAGAACGAAAGAATACTTACGAAGGGTCCCCGAATGCTAAACTCGATTCAAAAATCTCAGGTATGAAACAAATGTTTCAACTTAGAGTTTCTCAAATCAAGTTTCTAGTGATTTTAGCAATGGGAGGTATGGGGTATTTATAGGAATACCCGAACCGTTAAGATCGTTTCATGGAAAACGTGCCTTAATCCCATCCGTACATGTGTTGCAAAGTTATGGTGTTTAGGTGTTTAAATTCCATCCATACATGTGTTGCAAAGTTATGGTGTTTAGGTGTTTAAATTCCATCCATACATGTGTTGCAAAGTTATGGCGTTTAGGTGTTTAAATTCCATCCATACATGTGTTGCAAAGTTATGGTGTTTAGGTGTTTAAATTCCATCCATACATGTGTTGCAAAGTTATGGTGTTTAGGTGTTTAAATTCCATCCATACATGTGTTGTAAAGTTATGGTGTTTAGGTGTTTAAATTCCATCCATACATGTGTTGCAAAGTCATGGTGTTTAGAATGTGTGGTTGTGAATTAAACAACGGCTAATACATCGAATCTGGTCCCGAATGCGAAAAACGAACCAAATGACGCGATGAATGGATTTTTCTTAAGGCGAACACTAAAATATAATGTAGTCATGCTTACATAAATTTTTGGATGTCCGGATGTATTCAGAACGTAGGTTATGCGCGAAAATGCAAACTTATGCACTTTTTTGACACTTTTAATCCCTGATCCTTCTACACTTGATCTTAACATGCTTTCTTGCACTTCGAGTCCTCTAACTTGACTTTTATGGGCCTTAAGACATAACCATACTTTGTTAAGTCCTTGGGTAACTTTATGGTTACCCGATAAGTCTTAATTTCCAATGTTTACGCTTTAACCCCTCGCACACGAATTTGATCACAACTTTCTCATACGATAACGAAACTTTATGAAATTTTAATCGTGCATTCTAGTGAGCATAATTTACATTTACAAAGCTTCGGGTTTGTCAAAAGGTCACTCAGAGGTATATCTTTAACATGTTGACACATTTAACCCCTGTAGTTTGTAATCTCTCACTTTTAGCTTCGTATGATCCATGATTCATTCGTTTGAAGGTATGAACATTGTGTAGGGTTAATGTTCATTATATTTATTCACAGTTGACACTTAGAATCCGTATAAACACATACTTTCCATGTTTGTCAACTTTAGTCCTTTTATAACATTCTTTCACACGTTCAAACTTTATGACACGTGTCAACACATTATAGGACGTGAATTTTCGAGGTGTTACATCTAACTAGGTCAAATGTCGGGTCAAACTTAATCCGAAAAAGTCAACAGAATCTTAATTTTCAATTTAACGCATAATTAGCAATTTAGGAGACTTGTAACCTATTTTACCACTCATATAACTTGGTAATCAATGCAAGAACATGTCTAGGCATGTCCGACCCGACAATTTTCAGTTTAAGACCGGTTCGGAACCAAAAGTCGCATAGTTTGACCATTGCCTTGACTTTCAGTTCTGACCCATGTTAGCATGTTTTAGAAATTCCTAAGAGCCTCATTAGGACCGGCTTATATGATAGTATAACCCTCTGTGATTGGTTCGTTGATTGTCCGATTCGTTCACACGTTTCCGTTAATTGCTTAATGTTGACCATAATGCCCTTTTGACCATAAAACGAGAATTTTGGAAATGTGAGAGGACAATAATCTTTGTTACTGATTTATAAACATGTCCCTAAAATTTCACATTAGTTGGAGGTCTAGATTAGGAGTTATGCTCAATAGCGTAATTAGAAAGCTTTTTATTAATTAAACGACATAATTAGCGTAAAGCCTATCTAAACCCATTTTTTGACACCAAACCTTTTACCCACTAATGCAATATAATATTTTGGGATTTTTGAAGATTTTTAATTATTTTTAAACTGATCATAACCTAAGGTTATTGCCTTAATTCGGTTATTACCGATTATACCCTTTTGCTTGTAAAATGAGTTTTACATAGCCAATTGATACTAAATCTTTGGCCACTGATTTTATATGATAAATGAAGTATTTTGAACTTTATAACTTGATCAGAAAACTCAGATTTCCTGTTAAACCCGGAAATCGCTTAAAACGGCTTTTTACGCGTTTAAAACGCATAGTATGGGTTTAAAACCATTTTGTCACATAAGACTTATCACCAACTGATATAACCTATTAAATTAAGTTTTTTTACTGATTATCTCAGAACCGAATCTCAGAATTATAATTAATCTCTTTTATAATATTTTAAATGACCAAAATACCCCTACGGGGCTTAAATTGAGATTAAACTCGTTTTGGGCATAATGGAAGGTATCCTACTGATATCACAACATATTTAAAGCATATTAACTTAGGAAACCTGTTCGTGACTCTTTCGGTTACCCGTTATGCGTTATTCGCGTTCGGTTCGGTTTATGTAACTAGTTTGCATAAATTAGCCGAAACGGGTCGAACCTTATCATTTTTATCTCAAAATCCAGAATGTGTTTAGTATACCCATATTATACAAGTCTTCAAAACTTGTCGGGTCTAAATCACATTCTATTCCGGTCTTCGCTTAATCATGCGTTCGAACCGTATCTTCCTTTAAAACTAACCGGTCTAAGTTTAGACTTAATTAAAGACCCGTTAGGATTCTAATAGGTTATTATAAACCTTCGTTCCAGAATAAGAGACCCGGTAAAAGCTATTTGCACTTGCTGTTGTGATTATACTTTGCTCAGGTAAATACTTTTAACTTATTTTCCCTATACGGGCTTGGGGTACGGTATATAAAATACCGCTTGATCGGGCATTGAATCTTTAATCGTATGATGGTTAATTCATTGAAATGACCCGTTTAAATTGTTTTGTTTGCTTAAAGCCTTTGGGGGGGGGGGTAATGACCATGTCCCGGATATCCTTGGCATCATTTTACGAAATGGCCACGACCTAAGCACGGGGTGTAGGCGTACACCCGTCAGTGCCTAAATAAATAATGTGGTGTGTCTATTGATCTTTAACCTGACACGAACCGGGCTACTGAACGCATAAGAAACATGTAAATTCTTTTACAAGTATTATATTCAAATAATTATCCCAAGTTATAAAATGTTTGTGCCTCGTGCATTTAAATCAACTTTCTAAACCTTTTCAAAATGAGTCAGTTAATTGTATTTACCAGTGTAAACTGACGTATTTTCCCAAAAAGATTAAGTGCAGGTACTACTCGAAATAGGCTGGCTTTCTCCTTAGCATCAATAAGAGTCTCGCAAGCTTGGATGCATTTCAGTCTGTTGAACAATGTTTCTTTCTAATTGATCCACCTGTTGATTATTTTCAACTATTTTGTGATACTTAATATTACAATTTATTTGGTTGAAATGAATCTATCTTTTGCTTCCGCTGTGCATTTAAATATTGTGTTGTTTGACTATAATGATATCAACTACGTCACGATACTCCCCCACCGGGCCCACCGGTAATACGTGGAAATATCGGGGTGTGACAAAAGGACATTTTAAGACCTTTATATACGCTGTGTATAGGTCTCTACGCAGCGTATATAAACCTTGTGAAAAACTGATGCTTCAAACCTACCAAAATGACCCCAAATTTTCAGATGGTTTATATACGCTGCGTAGAGACCTATACGCAGCGTATATAAACCTTGTTTTCTGTGTAATGATTGGTTATTTGACACTGAGATCCATGGTTTATATACGCAGCGTAGAGACCTATACGTAGCGTATATAAACCTTGTTTTCTGAGCAATGATTGGTTATTTGACACTGAGATCCATGGTTTATATACGCAGCGTATAGGTCAATACGCAGCGTAGAGGGTTAACCCTATACGCTGCGTATTGACCTATACGCTGCGTATATAAACCCTAGTTTTGCTAGGGTTTGGTGTGCCAATAGGCACACCCAAATTTAATGGCTTTTTGGCCACACCAGTGGCTTAATCTAACCTCTTTCATTTCACATGTTAATTTCACATGCTAAAAAAATAATCCAAATCAGTTTAAAAGTAATTCAAATAGATATACGTGGTCTATAATCATATTTGAGTAGATTTATGCAAATCGATATATGTGGTCTATAATTATAATTATAATGGATATATATATATATATACCTTGAAAAGGAAGTTCACCGGAGTTTATGAGATCCGGGATGCTAAAGTAAGCCCAGAAAGCACAACCACTAATCGTCCGAAAAGAAAATACCGGAACTCCAGTACCCTCCACAGCATCAAGTACAAAATCCATAATCCCATCAGCGATGACACAAGTAGTTACCGGAGAATCAAGAATCAAGTTTCTGAGCAACTGTGTGGTCTTTTCAGACATACAATCAAACATAATAGTGAGCTTCTCAGCACTGTCCAGTGGGCCTTCATAGAGGCCCTGGATTACGTGAAACTGGAAACCCGGGAACGAGTTAAGGCGGGTGTGGATATTGGCGTAACCGCTGAGGCTGCGGTGGTCTTTGGCTGAGATTAAGAAGGTGATGTTGAGACCGGCTGGTAGAAGGAGCTCAGTGAGCTTTAACATGGCGTTGACGTGGCCTTGGGCTGGAAATGGAAAGATAAGAACATGTGGTGGTGTTGGAGCCATGGATACCACCGGAAAGAAATGTAAGCAAGAGACAAAGTGAGAAACGTGTATGTATGGGTGTTTATATCGATTATGTAACCGAAGGTTTTTGTTATTATAGGATTTTTTTTTTAGAACGGCTTGTTGGTGATGGCGGTGGAGCTCCGCTTACACCCCGGGCCAGCCTGTACTGATTACCCGTCTACTCAGGATCGGGGTTCTCCCCCGGGTAGAACTCCCGCAAGTGGTAAATATGACTCCGACCGGAATCGAACCCTCAACCTCCACTTGCACCTCCATGTAGTCCCCAGGCAATTGCCAGTTAGTGTATTTTTTAGTTTTTGTTTAAAAGATATTGTTTGCTATTCACTTGTAGTCAGTAGCGAAGCTTCGCCCCCCCCCCCCCCCCCATTTTTCCAAAACCGGGGGTGGAAACGTATATACCTAAAAATTTTCTATAGGAAAGTACTATTCATAACACTACGCGTCGAAAAGTTCGAGGGGTCGGGCGCCCCCTCGGACGTAGCCTAAGCTGCGCCCCTGCTTGTAGTGATGGTCCAGTGGTATGGACTGATGGTCCAGTGGTATGGACTGATGTATGAAAACAATGTGGTCCAGTGGCAATAACTGGTTTTAAATTCTTATGACAAAGACTTATCCTTTATATATATATAAAAAAAAAACATTTAAAACCATCCACCCACCCCCTTTAAACGATGTCAACCATGGACCTCGCTGACCACCGTTGCACCCGCTGTCAAACCTTAGTCTTCTTCTTTTGCATGGATCGACTTGAACCATAGAGTGAATCGGTCATCAGGCATTGTCTTTTCATAGTAATTTTTTTATAGAACAGCTAACTTACACATCTACTAACATACTTTCAAATATACACCAAGGTTTAATTTTAGGACTAGAACCGTCAACTATTGAAGGAGGATCCGTAGACCAACCTTTGTAGCCCGTGTCAACCCTATGTTGTCCCAAATAAAATTAATATCATGTAATTGAAGTCCTTGCCCTTTTGTTTAGGCACAATTTAACATCACCGGACCCAAATTGAGAGAACCATAGATTAAATTATTACGTTCAAGCACCAAATGAAAGTTGCAAGGAGGTTAAAGGGGATTACGGTTAAGAACCTTTGTCCACACACGACCAATTGCTCAATAGATTACCTCGGTTTATTTCATGTGTACTTGGAGTTCGTCATATGAATTTGTTTTGGACTTCCTCAGCAACGTCCACGTTCTAATTGGATCATTACTACTTTTGAAGAAGTCGACTCCATGTGAAGGGTTGGTAAGATTTCATAGAAAGCATAAGGCTGATGGGTGTAGAGAAACACCCCCACCACATTAGATCAATAGTGCCACTAATATGACTGCAACGACGCCAATGGGGGGGGGGGGGGGGGCGCTATCGATGGATTTGCCAACCCATTAACGAGGGTGAGAGGAGATAAAAGGGGGCTCATGTAGGTCCCACCGTCTCTCACTAGGATCAATACGAATGGATCACGTGTACATAGATTGTGCTGAATCCAATCTACGTAAACAAACACAATGAACACAAGGCACGTAAATTACTTTTCTCTTCTATTGAAACACAAAACTCGTATTACAAAGTAGTACTCAGTTCACACACACTAGTAAACTGATTTCTCCAAAACTTTCTCTAGAATTCTACTTTGAAATGCATCACACACACATATATATTTAATCACATGAATAAGTGCGCTAGCTAGCCAATTGCCCCAGTTATTGACTTATTTACTGCTGCAGTTAGGCTAATTGCGCTTATACACAAAACATAACCAAATCAACTAAAACCTATCTAAGAAGCTTTTGTCCCTTGGAATGCATTTATAGACTGCCCCTTGACGATAGCTTGTAGATGTCTTCAATCTTGGTTTGCCTAGTTAAACGGCAGTTAACTTCTAGCACAAACACCGTTCTTCACACACAAATCTATAACTCGTTTATACTCAAGACCTTTGAACCTCCAATCTGTATGATACTGAATCTCACCCTTCATAAACTTCTTTAAATCATCAAGCGAGAAGTCTATCAGATTGATTGAATCATAGACTCATACAATATCATCAGTAATGTTTTCTTTACTCATCACAAACTCAGCAGTCACATCGTTAACAAACCAACACTTCATATCTTTCAACATATCCAACTAATACTTCTTATGTGGAATCTTCTTCACACATCTTGTCGACTTGTACATCACCTTGTATAAACATTCTCAGTAACCGGATTAACTCTTGTCTTATCCTTTAACTCTTCTACCAACCTGAGGTTTGATACGGTCTCATTTCAAACTCTTTGTTTCTTTTTAAAATTCTCTGTTCACCAATAACATATGCACTTTGATCTTAGTAAATTAGTTCCAATGGCGCAAGAGAATGAACCTCTCAATTTGGTAACGAACTCATATACTTCATCTTCAGTTTGAAGTATTGAACATCATCTGTTCATTTAATACAAAAGAGTTTAATCTCACTATCATACATCCAACTAAGGATTCTCCCAACATTTTGCTTCTTAGATATATAGTTCAGTTTCAATTTCCGAGTCAGAGGTGGTTTTGGAACATTCTTCAACATATTCCTTAGTTGAGACATATAATCTTCAACTTCATCTTAGATTTTAGAAGGTACCCTTAGGTTATTTAACTTCTACTCGCTTTTAAGATTTTTATGGTTTGTAAGACTTATTTCCCCTATGTTAGTTCTATGATATCCAGTTTTAAACTATGTACCCTTATGAGTTGCCAACTGTGTGACCTCCCGGTTTTGAGGTGTTACATATACTTGATAATTTTTAAAATTATATTGTAAAGTTATAAATTTGATTATAGGATTAATATCTTTAAACGACATGTGCCTTATTGGTTAAACTGGTTCGTCCAAATAAGTTACAAAGGTACATCTAATTCATTTACAAAGGTGCATCTAACTATTGCAAAGTACATCTAGTTTTCCACACCTTAATCGAACTAAATAGTGAGTTATTATGCGTTATTTATTCAAAGGTGTATCCAAGCCAATAGTAGGATGCGTCCAACTTTCTAGGCCCAATATGACGTGCATTGGTTTTGATTACGTGAGTCTTTCTATATTACAACTATTGGAATTCCCCTATTGCGGCAGTAGTTTGATCGGTACGTTATCGGCACTCGATCGGTATCGCAGCCGAAAGAAATAAATCCAAAAAAATAAAGTCGTAACATGTTAGATAGAATACCGACATGTGTTTTACGTAGATTGAAGACCTTAAAAAACGAATTCCAGTTGCGAATACAACTTTGTTTTTAACAGAATTAGGTGTATTGATGAACGCGCGTTGCGCGTTTGTTAAACGGAGACTCAAATTCGGCGTTTAGCACTTCCCAAATAGGTCAAGCAGCCGTCCTTTATAGTGTAGACATGAAATGCCTTTTGAGTCTTTCTTTGGTTGAAATGGTGGCATCAATTGGCAAGTAAATTGTAGCCAAAAACATACATGGATTCGAGTAAGTACCTTTTCTTTGTTACTGGTCCCAAAAAATGAGTACCGGTACCGGAAATGGTCCGTGCGGTACCAAAAATTGTTTCTCTACTACTTAACAGTTAAATATCATTTCTAGTTGAGAAACAATTAAATCTATCTAACTCATGGATGTACATTTAAAAAAAAATCAAGATTAAGATGCATGCAATCTAACTGTGGAGTGTGGATTCAACATTTTGGTAGAAGTTGTACATCAGTACACAATTAGATTTAAAACATTCCCTGAACACACTATAATATTTGTTAATAATTGTTAGTGTTACCATTGCTATTATTACTATAATACTAATTATATTATTATTACTATACCCGATTATACATAACAAAAATATTAAAAAATCAATTTGTTTGTATGATTAAAATTTGACAGTTTTAACTTGCTAGTTGCTACCCATGTGTCTGGTGTTTAGAACTTGAACCAAAACACCCTGAAGCCATAATCGCAGCTCCCTATGTGAGAATGTTTGCAACTGTATCATTTTCACATAACACCACCCATCAGGGTAATTTCTGACTTTCTTCATCAGGTGCGCGTGAGACCCTTGTTCAGTATCAATCACCGCAATTGTATGAGCATTTCGTATAGTTGCTAGTCTATGTGCTGTTAGATTAAATATTATTTATTTAGTATTTAATCTTGTAGCCTATATAATCATTTATATTATATTAGATCAAAATATATTAATAACCTATTAATAATTAGTTGGTAATTGTTGATGGACCATATTACCCTTATTAACTAATTAGGTTTCCTCTTGGGTGTATAAATAAGGGGCTTATTAGAGAGTTAAAGGGTTACACACTTTACACAATCACAACCCTCATTAACATCAGAATTCGTCCTCTCTCCCTCAACCGAATTCTTACCCTACTTTCGGTTATCATCACCATCATTACTTTACACCCTAAGGAGGAACCGAATCAACTTGACAAGCATGTCGAACTCAATGGCTGGATCTCTGACTGGATTCTCCTCTGCTTTGAATGCCATAACAGGTATGTTATTCATGTTTTCCATTTAGTTTAAAACAGAACTGATCAACATGTGGTATCAGAGCATATGTTGATAAATCAGTTCTGATTTTGTATCCATTATTCTCGGATCGAAAATCTGGAAAACGAAAGTTTTAAAGCATTAAAATCAAGAACTGTTTTCGAGTTGTTTGTGACCGAAATCCCTGTTTTCGGATCCTGCTAATTGATAAACCGACTCGAAATTATAAAGGATTAAACTTATTGTCACGAAATCCATTACAAAACCATTAAAATCAGGTTTCGGATTTCCAGATTATGTTCTTATTTTTTTAGGGTTCATCATTATGTTCTAAGCAAAACTCGAAAATTCCATAAGATTTGGAATATAATTTGGATTAGTGGGTGTTTTTCCATATTTTGATCTTTATTTTATCTATTAGATTTTCGAAAAAACTGTTAATAGATAATCAGTTATTAATTTTCGAAATATTTGATGATTTTAGATCATAAATAAAATAGGAAATAATATCCCACAATCCCTTAAATTTCGGGTTTTAGTTAACTAACACAATAAACAGCATTAAAAAGAGATTTCGAAATTATCATTATAAATCGTACAAGTTCCCTATAACAGTCGCACAAGATCAGGTCTCACACAAAAAAAAAAAAAAAAAAAAAGGGATCTGATCGCACAAGACTGATCATACAAGGGAAAACGCACAAGGCTGCAGAATCGCACAATAACTCATGGATCGCACAAGTTTTGGGCCTCACATGATCGCACAAGTTATTGGGCCTTACATGATCGCACAAGTTATTGGGCCTTATCAATCGCACAAGACTTGTGCCTTACCGATCGCACAAGTCATTACAGATCGCACAAGGCATTAGCAATCGCACAAGCATAACTGATCGCATAAGATTCGAAATCTCATAGTTCGATCCGCGCTAACAGGTGGTTTGCTATTAAATACTTGGTTTTGTTAACACTTACTTACTTAATTAATCAGAATCAGATAATTTTGCAAAACCAAAATATAGCTTAACTTGAATGAGCTTCTGATGTATTAATTCTGGCCAAAGTTGATTTAATACATCTATTTATTGTTCAAGTATTATAAAAGGCTATGTTAAGTATGCATTACAAACCTGAAATGTCTTAATTCTGGCCAAAGCTGATTTAATTCATTTATGTTTAGCATGACTTGACAAGTGCATAACTAAAGTGATTGTCTCATTTCTGGCCAAAGCTGATTTGTCACAATTACTTTGCACACATATTTAAATGATTACACTTCTGGCCAAAGCTGATTTGTCTTCATTTAAATAGAATTTTACTAAGTCTATTATTTTGATGTTAGTAATAGACATTATCACAGCTTCATAATTATAATGGTCATTACTTATGCCTGCCTTAGTATAACATGCCCTTTAGATCACATTAAGACTTCTTTCTTAGTATCATAACTTGCTCATCTTATTTCCACTATCAGCACCCAATCAAGGGATTCCACCTTTGACTGGTGATAACTTTGCTGCTTGGAAGGATGCCCTCATGCTTACTCTTGGGCTGCTGGACTTTGATTATGCTCTGAGAGAGAATAAGCCAGCGGACCTTACTGCTACTAGTACTGCTGCTGAGCAGTTACTCCATGATAAGTGGACTAGGTGTAACCGCATGTCTCTCATGTTCATGAAGCAGTCCATTCATAACTCAATCAGAGGGGCTATTCCTGATTCTGAAGATGCTAAAACCTATCTGGCTTCTGTGGAGGATCAATTCAAGGGAACATCAAAAGCACACGCTAGCACTCTTATCCTCAAGCTGGTGACGACTAAGTATGATGGGAGGAGCGGCATTCGCGAACACATCATGATGATGCATGACATGGCCAATAAGTTGAAGGGCCTAGAGATGGAGATCAGTGATGGTTTTCTTGTTCACTTCATCATCACTTCGCTTCCTTCGTCCTATGAAGCATTCAAGATCAATTACAATACTCAGAAGGACAAATGGACGATGAGTGAGCTGATCGCTATGTGCGTGCAGGAGGAAGAGCGTATGAAGATGGATCGCCATACTGATGTTGCTAACTTCACCACCTCCAGCTCAAAGAAGAGGAAGAACAATTATCCAAGAAAGGATGCTTCTAAGGTTCACAAGCCAAATCCAACTCCTAATACAAGTGCACCTTCCAGCTCTAAGAACTCCTTAGGCAAACCCTATTGCAAGTTCTGTAAGAAAACAGGACATAAGCAAAAGGAATGCCCTGACTTCAAGGAGTGGCTGGCTAAGAAAGGTAACGATTTTTTCATGATACTTGAGTCCTTTAATTTAAATGTTCCTGCTAATTCTTGGTGGTTTGACTCTGGTTCTATGGTACATGTTACCAATTCACTTCAGGGATTCCTTACAATCCGGAAGCTGGGAAGAAACCAAAGAACACTTAAAGTTGGGGATGATCGGGAATTAGAAGTGAAGGCCATAGGAACATTACAATTATTTTTGAAAACTGGTTTATGTATTAAACTTTATGATACCTTATATGTTCCTGAGGTAACTCGGAACCTTGTATCAGGACCAAAGTTAGACATGGACGGTTTTGTTGTTTCCCATGGTCATCGCAAACTCTCTATTCTCTATGATTCCGTTGTTTATGGTACTGGCATTCTGGATGGTGGTCTCTATAGATTAGAACTAGATGATAATTTTTCCAAATCTTTGTTGTCATATAATATTAATGAATCACTAACAAAGATGGAAAAGAAACAAATTCGAGACTTAGAGACTTCATCTATGTTGTGGCATCAACGTTTAGGCCACATCTCAAGAGAACGATTAAATCGTCTCGTAAAAGATGAAGTCTTACCTCCTCTCGATTTCACCGATTTTGGAACATGTGTCAAATGTCTCAAAGGCAAAATGACATTAGCAAATAAGAAAGGAGCCACTAGGAGCTCTAATTTATTAGAACTCATTCACACTGACATTAGTGGTCCTTATCAAATTGCTGGTATAACAGGACATACTTCATTTATCACTTTCATTGATGATTATTCTCGTTACATGTACTTGTATCTTATAAAGGAGAAATCTGAATCTCTAACAACTTTTAAAGATTATAAAGCTGAAGTTGAAAAGCAATTAGATCGTCAGATTAAAGTTGTGAGATCATATAGAGGCGGTGAATATTATGGCAGACATACTGATGTGGGTCAAGCTCCTGGTCCATTTTATGAATTTTGTAAGGGCCAGGGGATTGTGAACCAATACACCATGCCTGGTACACCTCAGCAGAATGGTGTAGCTGAAAGAAGAAATCGTACCCTTATGAACATGGTGCGCAGTATGTTAGCCAACACTAATTTACCATTATTCCTCTGGACTGAAGCGTTAAAAGCAGCTGTTCATATACTCAATAGAGTTCCTTCTAAGTCTGTCCCTAAAACTCCTTATGAACTTTGGACAGGAAAGAAACCGAGTCTTAAATATATGAAAGTATGGGGCTGCATTGCTGAAGCAAAACTTTACAATCCTTTCCTAAGGAAACTTGACCCTAAAACAGTTACCTGCTTCTTTATTGGGTATCCTGATCATTCAAAGGGTTATCGTTTCTATTGTCCTTCCCATGTCACCCGTATTGTTGAAACCAAGCGTGCTGCGTTCCTGGAGGATTTCAAGGTCAGTGGGAGCAGTACTAATCCTTACGAAGAATTGCAAGAAGTACAAGACGCGGGGGGGGGGGGGGAGAGACTCGTCGCTTATCATTACTCCGTTTACTCCTCTTGTACCCCATGCAACTGCACCTGAAGTCACTGCACAAAATCCATCTCCACAATCAGAACCCATTATACCTCATAACGAAGGCACATCAAACGCTCAAAACCAAGACAACGCTGAACCCGATAATCAACTCAGGAGGTCATCTAGGCAAAGAAGGCCTACTAATTGGGATGATTATGTTACCTACCTGACTGAAATGGATGCTGGAAAGCTCAATGATCCTATCTCTTATAACGAAGCCATTAGCAGTGATCAGTCTTCTGAATGGAACAAAGCAATGATTGATGAGCTTGAATCCATGAAGAAAAATGACGTTTGGGATTTAGTCGAATTACCCAATGGTGCCAAACCTGTAGGTTGTAAATGGGTGTTCAAAACAAAACTGGATCCGAATGGGAACGTTGAACGCTACAAAGCGTGATTGGTTGCGAAGGGCTACACTCAGAAAGAGGGAATTGATTATCAAGAGACGTTTTCACCTGTCTCTCGTAAAGATTCATTAAGGATCGTCATGGCCCTAGTAGCTCATTTTGATTTAGAGCTGCATCAGATGGACGTCAAAACTGCTTTCCTTAACGGAGACTTAGACGAAGATGTTTACATGAAACAACCTGAAGGCTTTAAACCTGAAGGTCAGGAGCATCTAGTCTGTAAGTTGAAGAAATCCATTTATGGGTTAAAACAAGCATCACGTCAATGGTACCTAAAGTTTGATGAAGTCATGAAGAGGCAAGGTTTTATGAAGAATCAAGTGGATCAATGCACCTACCTCAAGATGAGTGGGAGTAACTTTACTATACTTGTCCTTTACGTAGATGATATTCTATTGGCAAGTAATAGTTTAGACATGTTGCATGAGTCGAAGCGTTTACTCTCGCATAACTTCGACATGAAGGATCTCGGAGATGCTTCTTACGTCATTGGCATCGAAATTCACCGAGATAGACACAAAGGGATCTTAGGATTGTCTCAAAAGACTTACATAGATCGTGTCCTTACACGTTACAACATGCAACAGTGCAAACCCTCCGTCGCTCCAGTAGTTAAGGGAGATGTTTTCGGTTCATTCCAGTGTCCGACAACAGAGGTTGAAAAGGAGCAAATGAGCCAGATACCTTACGCGTCAGTAGTCGGGAGCCTGATGTATGCTCAAGTCTGTACTCGCCCAGATATCGCTTATATTGCTGGAATGCTAGGTCGTTATCAGACTAATCCTGGCCTAGATCACTGGAAAGCAGCTAAGAAGGTCCTTAGATATCTGCAAGGGACGAAAGACTATAAACTGACATATAGAAGAAGTGATCATTTAGAAGTGGTAGGTTATTCTGATTCTGACTTTGCCAAATGCAAAGATGACAAGAAATCCACTTCGGGCTACATCTTTATGTTAGCAGGCGGACCTATCTCATGGAAGAGTCATAAACAACAGTTAACTACAACTTCCACAATGATGGCAGAATACATTGCTGTTTACAACGCAACCTGTCATGGAATGTTGCTTAGAAATCTGATCACTGGACTCAAAATTGTTAATTCCATTTCTAGACCATTGAAGCTTTACTGTGATAATTCAGCTGCCGTTAGTTTCTCGAACAGTAACAGTTCGACTGGAGCTGGTTTATATCTTGATACGAAGTACTTGTTCGTACGTGAACGAGTTGAGGAAAATAATCTTTGTATTGAGTATATTAGTACTAAAGATATGCTTGCGGATCCGATGACTAAAGGTCTCCCACCTAAAATTTTCGAAGAACATGTATCGAATATGGGACTTATTAAAGACCTTGTTTAATGGCATATTGTACTAGCTTATGTTTTAATTAATAAAATTTCCTCAGTTTGATTTTGTATGTCTCTAACATATGTTCTGCCGGTGTAATGACATATAGACAAATATAAATACAAATCAGACGCTAAAGGGCTGCGTATTTTGATCGTAACTGTTAGGTTTTAAATTGAGGCTATAGTATGACTAATGGGGGTCCTGAGTCGCATGATGATTCAACGGCTGTATTTCTCTGCTATAGTTCTTGGTTTAAGGCTAAAATGAGTGTTAACACCTGGCCAGGCTTACCTAATACTCATGATAAATGATTACTTGGCTAAGTGGGAGAATGTTAGATTAAATATTATTTATTTAGTATTTAATCTTGTAGCCTATATAATCATTTATATTATATTAGATCAAAATATATTAATAACCTATTAATAATTAGTTGGTAATTGTTGATGGACCATATTACCCTTATTAACTAATTAGGTTTCCTCTTGGGTGTATAAATAAGGGGCTTATTAGAGAGTTAAAGGGTTACACACTTTACACAATCACAACCCTCATTAACATCAGAATTCGTCCTCTCTCCCTCAACCGAATTCTTACCCTACTTTCGGTTATCATCACCATCATTACTTTACACCCTAAGGAGGAACCGAATCAACTTGACAAGCATGTCGAACTCAATGGCTGGATCTCTGACTGGATTCTCCTCTGCTTTGAATGCCATAACAGGTATGTTATTCATGTTTTCCATTTAGTTTAAAACAGAACTGATCAACATGTGCTACAACAATTGTCCTTTTCCCTGAGCAGACGCACTCGAGAGCCTCTCCAATGCATTTCTCTGGCTCTGCAATTCTGCATCTAGTGTACCGGTAGGAAATAGGCAGGATGTGGTGTGATTTGGGAGCTGCACATGGAAGAATGTGATTGTAAATACTATCACTGTGAACCAATGTAAACACATCTGACGTTTTTTTAATATAAATAAATAGTAGATATTCCCCGCGCTTCACGGCGGGTGTTGGCTCACACAGATGTATATAAACAAGTGGTCTATATGTATGGTAATAAAAACACCAAATAAAATTAATTCACCCGAATTTAAGATTGACTTCAAATACAACAACTTTAATGTTTAAGAAAATTTTTCATTCAGTATCAATATAAACTTAAGAACATAATAAAACCATATACCTGGTTAGCAAATCCCTAGTGCAAAACTGAAGCCACCACACTTCCCCAAAGCTCAGTCATCATACAAAACAAACAAAAACTCCAAAATTCTCATAATCCCAAGCGGTCCAAGAAACTCAGGTTGCAGAAAAGAAAGAAGCATGTCAGCAAGTGTTGTTGGAAAATATATATACTAAGCGGATACAAAACAAACTCGAAAGCGTCAAAAAGCGCAAGTTAAATGCTCCATAGTTAAAGTAAAACAATGTTCAGTGTAATGATAGCATTTTTGTAGATATTTGACTATAGAAAGCCTAAAAAGGGTTAGGTCTTTCACTCCTATTCTCAATAGAAGGGTAATCCTGGTCCCTTTATACATCTACCTATACTAAGTTTCATAAAAATATTAAAATAGCTTATAAAACGAAAATAAATTGAGGCCAAAATATAAAGTAAACTAATGCCAAATACGACCTCGTTATATTCGTCGTAAGTTGCTATATCAGTTTGTTTGACTCATCCATATATCAGCGCTAAAAGAAGTTTGTTCATGTTGATTTGAAGGATACCTACGGTAAAGCAATCAGTCAACAACTTTTCAACTACATGTACTCAAATGTGATTGTTGGTTTGCTAACACCATTATATTTTTTAGAGTAAACTGCAATTTTACACCCTGAGGTTAGGGGTGATTGGCAGGTCTACCCCCCCTAAGGAAATAATTGCAATTTTACCCCCCACTGTTCACCCTTATGTCGCAAGATTACCCCCTGTTAACAGATTCTGTCAAGTCAACGTTTGTTTTGACTGTTATAATGTGTGAAAAGTCGTTTTTGCCCCTATCTTATTAAAATTATATAAAAAATCAAGAATCAAGTTCATTCTTCATCATCATAAGCAGTTCTTCATCAGTTCATCATCATCAGTTCATTCTTCATCATCATAAGCAGTTCTTCATCAGTTCATCATCATCAGTTCATTCTTCATCATCATCAGCAGCAGTTCTTCATCAGTTCATTCTTCATCATCATCAGCAGTTCATTCTGGGTGTTGGAAGCTAGATCCACAAATCACCTACAAACAATTACTCTCATAATTCATTCAACATCAAATTTACACAAATCATCAAACCCTAAGTGCCCTAACAACAACAAATCCAGATCCACAACACAAATCACAAAATCAACGAAACAAGTTCATCATCATCAGCAGCAGTTCATTCTTCATCATCATTATCATCATCAGCAGTTCATCAATTCGCTGTAAGATCTGTTCGCCTGTCAGATCTGTTCGCCTGCAAATGGAGGTTCAGATCTGTTCGCCCCTGAGATTAAAATCCCTAGAATTTGAATTTTACATTAAAATCCCCATTACCTGTGAGATTGAAGCTTCAAATCCTTAATCATTACTCTCAAAACTGCATCGATAAACCACATAGAAACCATCAATCAACAGATCTGATGAACCGGAGTGATGAAGAAAGTGATGAACCGGAGTATTCAAGCGATGGATCTTCAGATCTGATGATGATGATCTGATGATGATGAATTAACTGCATCGATAAACCACATAGAAACCATCAATCAACAGATCTGATGAACCGGAGTGATGAAGAAAGTGATGAACCGGAGTATTCAAGCGATGGATCTTCAGATCTGATGATGATGATCTGATGATGATGAATTAACTGCATCGATAAACCACATAGAAACCATCAATCAACAGATCTGATGAACCGGAGTATTCAAGCGATGGATCTTCAGATCTGATGATGATGATCTGATGATGATGAATTCTCCTGTGTGACAGATGCCCTCATTTGGGCAGTTCCTAATTTTGATGATGATGATCTGATGATAATGATGAATTTGAATTTCACATTAAAATCCCCATTACTTGTGCACTCAAGCGATGGATCTTCAGATGTGATGATGATGATGAATTCTCCTGCAAATGGATGCAAATGGATCTTCAGATCTGATGATTATAAATAATTAATAATAATAATAATAATAATATGGGGTAAGATTACCAAAATACCCTCACCTATAAGGGTCAAACTACCGTTGACTGTTAACAGGGGGTAAGGTTACAACATAATAGTGAACAGTGGGGGGTAAAATTGCAATTATTTCCTTAGGGGGGGTAGACCTGCCAATCACCCCTAACCTCAGGGTGTAAAATTGCAGTTTACTCTATTTTTTATGTACACACCTTGATACCGCTTTACACACATCCAAACACCCCCTAAATACATTTGCACAAAGTTAACCAGTTCTGCATGGACCAAAAAAAGATGCATTATCCAATCTAATGGCATTACATGCATGGGCAAAAGTATCCTAAATACTGTACGTCCGTCCGTCTTCCGGTACCGCTCCTTCAACCTATCACACATATTAATTTACCCACTTTAAACTTCAAATAAAATGAAGAGCATAACGCCAAACACCTGGTAGGCATAAGTTCTGGAACCAAAAACAAAATAAAGTGGAAATTCATGTTGTGCGTACCTATCAGAAGGTAAACATCTATCTGCTTTGAATCTATCAACCATTATAAACAATCAAATGATGTTTTTGGAAAGAGGGTAAATTGTTGAACAAAACAATTGAGAAATCACTACAAAAATTCCTACAATCTTCAAATTAGAAATTCTAGATTTCACATCAAACGACAACCACAATCACACACATATGCTAAACAGGAGATGCTTATTGTTGTGGAATATCATCTCATGTTAGGGTATTTAGTCTATTGATCTGCAATAATATCTCATTTGAAGTGAAGTTACATGAACTAAATTGACAAATAACAGAAACTCATACAAACTCGTAACTGAAAACTGTCGGTTTCACTTAGAGAATACATATTCTATATGCAACAAAATGCACAAACAACTCACCTTAAGCCTCATCAAAGCAGCAACAGCCAGCCCCTACGCAACAATCAAACCTGGGAAAACGGCTACAAAAAGTAAACTAAAATGAAAATCATAATCGCAAAATTAGGCTCAAAAGAAGTGTCGAAAGTAGTGGTTGCAGGTTCAAAACCTACCATCCACCAACCATGCCATACCACTATCATGAATGTGCAAGTAAAATCACACCTCATCACAGCCACATTCGTCGATATCGATACTGTCACCGGCAACGACACCTTAAAAACATCAAGCATAAACCACTGGTTGCAAACGGTGTGAAGATGTTGGTTATGCACCGATGCCGGCGCGGCTACTCAACACCATCATGCACAAAGCATGAAATAAACACCAACACAGGCTCTAAACAATCTCAGAGTCATACAAAAACTAACATTCTAAATTCTATTCATATCCCATGTTTCATCATCGATTTCTCAAGGCGTCAGGTGACCATAACCGTAAAATCCATCAAGAAACCAGTAACATTAAAAGCATCTTCATCGATGTTTAAAGGCCTCCGGTCACCATCATTGAACGAAAAAGGATAAAGTTATTTACAGCCATCAAGACATCGCCACTCGTACCGTCACGACAACCACCATAAGGCTTCATCAGCCGCTACCATTGATAAGGAAGTAATGTCATCTAGGCGGTGGCGGCGGAGATCCATGGTGACGGTGGTGCTATACCAAAAGTAGAGAGATGTGAGCGAATGAGAGAGAGATAACATGTGAGATCTAAGAAGGAAGTTATTTACAACCATCAAGAAATCCCCACTCGTACCGTCAGCCACCGCAAAAGGTTGCTGCAGAATCGAACTCGTGTTCAAAGCATTCACATCAAAACACCCAAACAGTTTACCTAGACCTATAACACATCAGATATCCTAGATCAATTCTATAACACATCATAATAATTCTATCAAATTGACAATTAATAACTTGACTTACCTGTATTCACCTAGCATCAAGAAATAATTGTGACTCAAACACCGCACTGGAGGTAGCCGGAAACCTCGCCGGAAGCTGAAATATTTAAATTAGTCTCAATCATCTCCCAATGAGCCGTTCTATTAAAAAAAAAGACATGCAAGTTAAGCTAATCTTACCGGAAATCTCGCTAAGATACGCCGTATGCTTAGTTCCTCAAGCCTTCATCTCTGCTATTACCATCATCGCTCATCGTCTTCCTCGCCTCTACTGTAACCCACACCACCACAATAAAAAACCCTAGTCGTCATCTCTGAAATCTCGGTAAGATACGCCGTATGCTTAGTTCCTCAAGCCTTCGTCTCTGCTATTACCATCATCGCTCATCGTCTTCCTCGCCTCTACTGTAACCCACACCACCACAATAAAAAACCCTAGTCGTCATCTCTTGTAATAACCCGCCGACCACCAGCGTTTTGGCCACCGTGGTGGTCTTTGGTCGCCTGGGGTTCCGCGCCGTGGTCGACCTGAAACCGTCAACAACTTTCTCTGGCCTATCGTTTGTGTGACAGTAGCTATTTTGAGAAGGGGAAAAATAAACTGAAAAAAAAAAGACAGCAAGTAGGCTCGAACCAGCACCTTTGATTAACAAACACAACATACCAACCACTTTACCAAATGCTAATATTGATCGAGTTAAGGAAAAACAAGTATATATATGTTGAATGAGATGGCTGAAGTTACTATTCACAAGCTTTGTTTTTTAATATATATATATATATATATATATATATAATTTATATCAGAAACCCTAAACACAAATATGGGTATCGCTACCAAAGTTGTTTAGACGACATCAATTATGTTCGTCATAGTAAAAAAAAACTAACTATATTTGAACGGTTCGAATTTGAAAAAACCTTGTATTGAAACGTAGATAGATATAAACACCTTGAAACAATAGATACTCGAAATTTTACAATATTATACTATTAAAATAATGCAAAAGAGTATAATACGTCAATGTAAAAAAAAATACGTCAATGTAAATTAAAAAAAAATCACATGAATAAGTGTCGAGCTGTGGCCAAAGTGCGGCGTTTTGGTCCGATCAACCAGACAAAGACTGACGGGTGTCTGACGGGTCTGTTGACCGGGCCAAAACGCCGAGTTTTGGCCGCGTTTTGGTCCTGTCAACCAGACCGGGTGTCAGTCTTTTGTCTGGTTGAGAGGACCAAAACGCGGCCAAAGCTCAGCGTTTTGGTCCGGTCAACAGACCCGTCAGACACCCGTCAGTCTTTGTCTGGTTGATCGGACCAAAACGCCGCGCTTTAGCCACAGCTCGACACGGCAGGATGTGTATATAAGACAAAAAACATCTTTTTGGTGTGCCAATAGGCAAATGAGTGTGCAAATAGGTACACCCTTTAATAAAAATGATATGTTTACTATTCATTGTGTATAACTAGTTAATGTCCCGCCTGCGTTGCGGGGCGATAGCCGAATAATTCTCAATCAATTAAAAAAACACTATTATAGTTTTGTTAGAAAAAAAAAACTAAAACAATGACAAGACCGTAGTTCTGAGCTCAGGGCAAAACTGTAGTTTGTCAGGATTAATGAGCGAGTGTTAGGCAGCTCCTTAACATGGAAAAAAATTAAATCCAGTCAACAAATAAAAAAACACTTTTATAGTTTTGCTAAAAAAACTAAAATGATAGCAATACTGTAATTTGAACTGAGGGCAAAGTTGTATTTGTTGACTTTGGTAAAATCGTAATTTGCCAAAAGTTAAAATGATGGCAATACTATAAATTTGAACCAGAGACAAAATCGTAATATAACTTTGCACCAAGGACAAAATCATAATTTTAAGCTGGGGACAAAAATATATTTTCAATTGGAACTGGGGCAAAATCAAAATTTTGAACTGAGGCAAAATCGTAATTTTGAGTTGGGGGCAAAAGCATACTTTTATTTTGAAACGGGCAAAAACATAATTTTAAACTGACGACGAAATCATAATTTTTGAAACGGGGCAAAAATGCAAAATCATCATTTTTAGTTTAGGGCAAAAGCAAAAATTTATTTTGAACTGGGGCCAAGAATGTAATTGTAATCTGGGGATATAATCATAATTTTGAACCGAGTGCAAAATCGTAATTTTGAGCGAGGGGCAAAAACATAATTTTATTTTGAAGTGAGGGCAAAAACGTAATTATTTTTTAAATTAAGGACGAAACCGTAATTTTAAAACGAATATAAAACAATAAAATGGTTGGTCGAATAGGGAAGTGTCACACAGCTGCGTGACACTATTCCCTCAAACTTCCTTTTGTATTTTTGTATATGTAGGTAATATGATTTGTATAACACATTATATGGTACATTTAACTATTGTTGGCCAAACTATGAAACTTACTTCATTTAAAACAAAAACGTCAATTTTTTTAATCCTATTATTATACGTAAACTTTTTTTATCACACATAACAAGGCTTTCGTAGAACCAATGAGCAAAATTGACCCTAAAACCAACACCAAGATATGTTACATGCCCATAATCCCATAAATGTTCATCACTAGACGCACAATAAGTAAAATATTGAGTTCATTTTTAAACTTTTTTTATTTTTTTAACCAATAAGACGTGAAAGAAAACATTACAATAATACAAGATCTAGTGAACCCCAACTAGCTAGACTATATATAAACCAGAAAAGTTTTCCCTCCTACTCCAAACAAGTATCTCATTAACCTCTAGCAATTTTGGGTGATGATCAAGATGGTACATTAAAGTGAAAAAGCCACGAGATGACAAAAGCGAAAACCATAGAAGCCAACAAGATGTTGAGAAACCGATGGCCTTGCCACAAGTTGTGAGCCTCCGAATTGGCCATTGTCTCACTAGGTACTGTGGCTTGTGTTCCCGTGGAACCAGTTGGTCCATTCCATTGGTCTATCAGCTCAATCTCATCCGCACCAGCAATGTTTCGTGCAATAGATCCACATATCTCACATGTTCTACATTTGTAACACACGAAATCAAAGTTAGAATGAAACCATATTTTTTTTTTATTAAATTTACTAGTCATTATGTGTATAAACATTACTTATTTGTGGTGAGGCTAAACATATCGTATACGCTTAATGCACTATCGTATTAGAAAATGTATAGATATCATTGACGGGGGAGGGGTGCGTCAAGAAAAAACCACAAAAAGAAGTTACCTTTATAACGACCCGTTATTTATAAATGATCTTATTTTTTATGGGCACTGTTTTTATCGTTGGAAATTATATCCCAAAATGAAACGAGATTGATTTGACCAAAAAATCTGCAGCTGAATCTGTCCATGAACTTAGGGCCTGTTTGTTTGACAGGAATCCATAAGATTTCAAGGGAATTGGAATTTAAATTCCATTCCTTTGTGTGTTTAGTTGGACAAATTAGTTGAATGGAATTAGATTTCAATTCCAACAAAATCTCTTATTTAATGGAATTCAGATTCCATCTAAATTTCAAAGGAAAGTTTAAAAAACCACGGGAATGTTTCCAAAGTTACGGAAATAACCCCTTGCCTCTTTTATTTTTGTCTAAAAACCAAAAAATAATAAAAAAATTCTAAAAAATCTAAAAAAATCCAAAAATAATAAAAAATCCAAAAAAATTCTAAAAAATAAAAATATTCTAAAAAATAAAAAAAATCTAAAAAAATCCAAAAATTCTAAAAAATAAAAAAAAAACTCTAAAAAATAAATAAATAATAAAATATCTAAAAAAATCTAAAAAATCCAAAAAATATTGAAAAATAAAAAAAATTCTAAAAATAAAAAAATAATAAAAATCCAAAAAAATCTAAAAAATAAAAAAAAAAAAATAAAAATCTAAAAAAACCCAAAAAAATTCTAAAAAAACAAAAAAAAATAAAAAAAAATCAAAAAAATAATAAAAAATCCAAAAAATTCTAAAAAATCCAAAAAATTCTAAAAAATCAAAAAAATAAGAAAAAATCCAAAATATTCTAAAAAATCATAAAAATAATAAAAAAATAAAAAAAATAATAAAAAATCCAAAGAATTCTAAAAAATAAAAAATCCAAAAAATTATAAAAAAACAAAAAAATTCTAAAAAATCCAAAAAATTCTAAAAAATCAAAAAATTAATAACAAATCTAAAAACCCCAAAAAATTCTAAAAAACCAAAAAAAAAAATCTAAAAAATCAAAAAAATAACAAAAAATTCTAAAAAATCAAAGAAATTCAAAAAAATTCAGAAAAATATATTTTTGAATTTTTTCTATTTTTTATAATTTTTGGGATTTTTTAGAATATTTTTGATTTTTTTATTATTTTTAGATTTTTTTTAATTTTTAGGAATTTTTGGATTTATTATTATTTTTTAGAATTTTTTTGATTTCTTATAAATTTTTGAACTTTTTATTATTTTTTAGGTTTTTTTATTTTTTTTTTAGATTTTTTTTTGAATTTTTAGGATTTTTTGGATTTTTTATTATTTTTTAGAGTTTTTTTGATTTTTTAGAAATTTTTTTGGTTTTTTAGAATTTTTTGAACTTTTTATTATTATTTAGATTTTTTTTATACTTTTGAATTTTTCGGATTTTTTTTTAATTTTTATAATTTTTTATGATTTTTACAATTTTTTTGAATTTTTATAATTTTTTATTATGTTTTGGATTTTTATTTAAGATAGTTGTTTTTAAAACTTTTGCCAATTGTTTATAACTATGGGTAATTTTATCTTTTTAGGTATTTTTAAATTCTAATTCCATTAATACATTTTGTCGACCAAACACATCTATGGTTTTCAAAGGAATCCATCAAATTCCAATTTAAATTCTAATTCCTATAGGGATTCCAATTCCAATTCCTACACATTCCGCGAACCAAACGCCCCCTTAGGATTCCAGCACGGAGGTATTACGACAGTGACAATATGTGTCATCTAATGCATAACTGATTTATTTTTAAATAATCTTTATATCTTTTAATAGTTGCTATTTTGGTTGAGTCAAATCCCACTAGATAACAAGAAACGTGAGGGAAAAGAGTGAAAGAAAGCAAATTCTATCACAGTTAAAGTATGTTCCCGCTACATGTTTTCTTAATATTGGTTACAATGAACTTGTCTTTTTCCATTTGTATTTATTATAACCTTTATAAAAGATATACCTATTGTTGATAATTATCTGTTTATATTATATATATAAATATATATATTCTTATTTTATATGATAAAGTTGTTCATCTAAATTTTGTTTATTAAAGTTAGTGGACGTATTTTTTATTTTTTTATTTTTTATGAAACTAGCTCTAACCCTTTAAACAGGTAAAAATATGATAAAGTAATATTCAATGTAGTGAATAAAATTATTTTGATCATGACAAGATGATGTCAATTTGTATTTGACACCACCAAAATTACGAACCTATCGCTCCACGTAAACAAAAGAGTATGTGTTAATTATCCATGTCAACAAAAATAATCTTTTACATGATTACAAATACATATATCAAATTTAATTTTTCATGTTAAATAACTAGAGAAAGTATAATGTACTTCACGCCTTAACGTACATTAACGTACTTCACGAAAATATAACATGCGTAATTATTTTTTTGACCAAAATAACGTGCGTGATTTTGGATCTATGCGTGATTATGTGGTCCCATGCGTGATTATGTGGTCCCATGTGGTCCCATGCGTGATTATACCCCTGATCCAACGGTTACCATTGTCTCCTACGTGAAGTATGATAAGCCGTGAAGTATGTTAACCTTTCCCTATATAACTATATGTTAATTAAAGTTCAATATATTTTTGATGTTAAATAACTATATGTTTTTTACGAAATTAAAATGGAATTTATTTTCATGTTAAATAGCTATATGTTTTTTTTACTATATTAACCCGTAAGTTAACTAGACCCAATTAATGGTTCAGCAGTTTAGATAAAAAGAAACACCTTGAATTTTTTTAATTCTTTTATAGAGAAAGGTCAACTAAGTTAAACCGACAACCACTGGGGTTGGTGGTCAGTGATAAGGCAAAACATTTTTAAAACTTAATTCATGTCATACAAAGAACAAGAAATTCGTCATTTAAAAAAAAAGTTAAACTGACAAACTTAAAACTCGACAAAACCAGTAATTAAATACATATAGACAAGAAAACAATAATTTATAAAAGCAAATGCCAAAAGAACTCCGAAGCAGTTATAGAAAAGTTTTAAACAAAGACACAAATATGCCATGATTACCCTGACTCGCAAAAAATTCATTCATCTAGTGTTAAAAGTATTTGACTTATATAATCTATTTTCAACAGTTTTTATTTCCCATTTGGATAGTATCTAGTAAAATTCAATCCTTGAAATAGGGTTTTAGTGCTTAGTTACCTGTTGCCCTTAATCTTGAACCAAGCTTCAGCACAATGTTTATGAGCAGCAGCCAGATCATCTTTACAAGAACAACCCAACTCAATTGGAATCCCATAATTTCCAGATTCTTCACTGTTTGCATCCAAACTCAAATGACAAATCCTACAATCCTTTTCAACTTTTAACAAATGCACCTCCCTACCACCACCATGGTTGCTTTCCAGATCCACCACCGAGAACGCCGAAACCGAAGATTCCAACCCTACATTCTCTGTGGTAGTAATGCTGCCCTCTTTACTGGCATCCGATGATCCTGACTGCCGCGGTGTATCATCTACGCCAACGCCACAACCATGGCCGGCTTCTATGTCGAATTGGGATTCATTTAAAGATATCATGTTAACTAGAAAGATAGGAGAAGTTGAGCTATTTAATATGTAACCAAAGAGTGAAGATGAGAGCATGAATACATATTATTTCATATTTAGCCAATGAGGGTAACAAAAAAAGGGTTTTGCCTTTCTGTCATGTTATATTATTGTTTCATAACATTGGTTGGGAGCATAGAGAGATATCTAAAAAGCATACACACTGAGTGAAAATTGAAAAACATAATGGTATAAAAGGCACAGCGACAGAGTTTGAAGAAAGTGGTATTGTAGATAAAGTTGCAATAACACCCGTAACACTGTAACTTTGTCCAATGGGACCTCTAAGTTTTACGAGCTATCACCGACATCTTAGAGTGTCTATGGAAGCAAGGTGGTCAATCTAGTTGACAAAATGTAAAACCATTAAAAAGAGGTGTGACCGACAATTTGAAAGATTGGGCAGCCGGGCAGGTTAAGTATGCATATACAAGTCAAATTATATCATGTCTAGATAAGTTGATGTGGTTGTAAGACGTAAGTGCTCATTTTATTTCATGGATCACCTAAAGTTGGAACTTGGTTTCTTTATGTTAAATATATATTATATCCTTCGATTTTTGTTTTCTTCAAAAATAAATTTCTGATATTAGGTTACATGATTATGTAAACTTAATAACATAACGTTTCATTCTTGTTAGTTTGGGTCAGCAACACAACTATGTTGAGTTTGCCTCGCTAAAGTAGTTGTGGCTAATTCTTCGGTAATTATTCAAAAATCGAATTATCCATGGTCATATTACCGATGGGCTTTCAGTGATGGAATCTCATCGACAACCATTGTCGCCAACGAATTTCTGACAAAAGGCTCCTTTGGTGATACTCATTTGTTCAGGAGTGAAATGTCTTGTACATGTTATATCATGTGTTACTATCGATTTTGGTAGTGGTTAAGATACCCACCTTTCTTTGGTTGAGTTTCCATGTAACCGTATCTATCATCGCGATGTGTTAATGGTACATGCTACACGAGGTTACTATGGGTCTAAACATTATGGAATTGAGATCTTGCAATCCAACACAAAGAAGACGGATCGGTTAAAGTTGTAAAAAAAATCGTATGTTGACGTTAGAAGTCTAATTGAACTCAATACTGATTATCAAGTAATGTTAAAGGTCTTTCCATGGAAATGGGTAATTTGGTTCTGCAAACGAGCAAAGCAAAGATCTTTAATATTGTATAAGGTTGTCGCACGGGCTGGGTGGATGGCATGGGTTGGGTGGATAGCATACCTGTTGGGGTATTAGATACAACTTATTGAAGTCTAATAGACAACCATAATTTTAGTCAATATTTATTATGGTTGTCTGTTACGGACCATGATATGTTTGACGTGTCCCCCAAAAGAAAGTATTGCCTAGTTGATAAGGTGGCACATGTGCCACTTGATGACATCATAGTAGATAACTAGTTGAATCGTGTGGAGGTGGCATATGTCCAATGAGATTATTTGATGTTTTTTTTTTAATTTAATTTTATTATAAACAAAATGCCCACAACTCCATTACACCCATTTTAGAAAACGCCTCATAATGCCCCATTGCTGATTGGGCTGCCACATGACGCAAAACGCCCAAGGGTGGGGTGTTCACCGCTACACATGGTCTAAGGGGACATTACACACTTCGTAAATGAGTTCCATCATATCACCATTTTCTTGAAATTGAGATTGTTAAAAATTAGCATTGTCTATAGCAATTTGTTCTATTAAATTAAATTGGTAAACCTTGCATAGAGCAAAAGCTCTAACCTATACTAGCACGTCGCCACATCCTACCAGCATAGAGCAAAAGCTCTAACCTATACTAGCACGTCGCCACATCCTACCAACTAAAAAGCCACTTGACACATCGTGTGATTGATAGAAGCATAGGCACCCTAATCAGTGATGTAAAGCTTGGAAGAAGGTGTATATTCATATAATCATATGTAAGAGATTGAAGGTGTATTGTAGAGAGGAGTAGATCATGCTACAAGCAATACTCAACAAAAACTAAAGACATAACTACACCTTTTAAGATCATTGTAAACTAAATTAAAACACTCATGACGATACAAAGATGATTACAATTCAAAAGGAAAATAGGCAATTTTATTATATGGTTTAATTAAAAAAAAAAACCCTACAATGTTGCTTGGAACTACCTGTGTAACCCCATTATTCTAATAATTTGTCATTGGAATTTTGTGAAATACCAATAACTTGTTACAAATTTTGCCTAAATAATGTTATCAGAATTTTGTGAGCTTCAAGTACACTAATACAAATTTTGTCTTAAACATCCAATAGGAAAGGAAAGCAATAAAGTTTATTCTTCTGTAAGAAAAGAAAGAAAAGTTAAAGGTAAAGGTAAAATTCACAGTGTATATGTTAATATACTGCACAATGAATATGAATAATTGAATGTCTGTAAAGTCTGCCTTACTCTTTACCTCTCTTTCTAAAAGTGAGTCATACAAATTACAAAATATTGATAAAAGAAAACTCGGTTTTGTAACTTCACCCTATTTTTATAACAATAAAGAAAGGAAGAATGATAAATTTGTACATTAAAATCATGAAAAGAGTTTATTCTTAACTATATATAAATTTTACCTTTGTAAGGTAAATTCATGATAGAATGTGTAATTCTACACTATTCTCGTGTGTTAGATGAATTTATTTGAAAAAGTACAGCTTTGAATTGGTTTTAGTGTAAACCTACTAAAGCCTGAATTTCATAGAGCAAGCTTGATCAGAGTAGTTGTAAGCCTGGATTAGGGTTTTCATCGAATCAAATAACGAATTTTTCAATTAATCAAATTGAATTTTTTTTACCTGAATTCATACACGATTCGATTCAAATTTGAAACTCGAATTCGAATAAATTCGATTTAATTCAAATTCACCCTAAACAATAAATTATTTTACTTTCGTTTTTTTTAATTACTACAAACGAATTATATTTAACATAAAATATACTAATCTGCAAAATTAATTAATTATCAATATGTCAAATCACCAAAATTTAGAAGATAGGTTGGTTACTTGTAGCAATTTAAGTTAGGTAAAAATTTAGAAATAAGTAGTATGATTTATCATTAGGTTTGATAATGTTATGAATAATAAAATTATCACTTATAGATGTAATTCATATTTTGGCCCAAATTTAAAAGTTAAATGTGTGTATTAAAAATTATATATACACTTAATTCGAATTTCAAATCAAATCGAATAGAAAATCTGATGTAGTTTCTCACACAATCAAATGGCTCAAGAACGATTGATTAATCAAAGACGATAAACACCAGAACAAAGTTTTTTTTATAATAATCAAAACTCAAAAACTAAATAACAATAAACCCTAAATCCCCTATTTATACTAGAAACTAAAAATCTTAGAGATAAACATGAATAAACAAAATAAATAAAGGATACGATAACTAATAAAAAACTTCATAATTAAGGAATTAACTATTATTCAAATCTTCGGATAATCTTCAACCTGGATCCCATTCCAGAACGGGTTCACCCGCATCATTCTCCCCATCTTCAAAAAAACTCGTCCTCGAGTTTTGCCTTCGAACCAAGCCACCCACAAGCCCATCACCCTGTTTTGACTTAACCATAATTGTATTTATACTCGTAGGCCCGATCATATTAAGCGGCAGTGGGATTAAACTCTTTTCAAGATGACCCATGGACTCCGCTGACCAAATATTCATACTTGATTCTTTGCAACAATTTAAATCTCTAGAATTGTATGGATTATCCATGCTAAACCTTTCATGACCACGTGTATTTCCACCATGATGATGATCACACTTTTCAATTAAATCATCCACATTAAATATTTTATTATCTCTTTCCTTATGGATGACAACCATGTAATCTCTATTTTCATTTATCTCCTTATTTTGTGCACTTAGCTCTTCAATCGGACTTTTTAAGATAAATGGTAACCCAATATTATGACAAAGATAATCCTCACCTTTGGCAACTCGAATTTTCTCATTATTTTGTAATTTGAAATCCCCATCAGATGTTGAATTTTGCAAGTCACCAGGCAATTTCCCCATGATTGTCAGCAATCCTATTGGAACTCCCAAGAATGATTCATCACCAAGTGTGAGCTGAGCTTACTGCCACCCTTAGTAACAGAATTACCATATGTTTCTTTCATGGGCTCATTTTCGAGAATAGTATTCCTATTAAAAACCGTTTGCAGAAATCGACATTCTTCTGCATCAAAATCACTCTCATCTTCATCGTATATCGGGTTGTCTTTCGATAAACATTCTTGATAGATCGGCTCATGGAACCGAGGGTGGGGATGCTCGAAAGGATACTCCTCTTCCTCGTTCACATCGTCCCAGATGATGCTTCCCGATTCGGCTTCCTTAATGTGCATCTCCTGTTGTGATTCAAGATCTCGGACTCGTTGACGGAGCCGATTTATCTCTTCAAGATCTCGGATCCGTTGTCGGAGCCGTTTGATCTCTTCAAGATCTCGAACTCGTTGACGAATTCATTTGATCTTAAGATCCCGTGGATCAGGATAGACTCCATCGCTGCCTCGGTCGGCGAATCTACGAGTAGGGTGTCGATCTTTACCACGAGCACGTGAATAGAAAACACTGATGTCGTTGCCTCTGTTAGCGACTCTACGAGCAAACAAGTATTCACCATCACGTCGAGCCATTTTAGAACCAAAGTGTAACACCCCGAAAATGGGTTTGGTGATCAAACCACATTAGCACTAAAAGACGGGTAAAGTACCGTTAGTGGTAAATTCTACCCGGTAAATATTAGGATTTAAATAATTAATCCTAATATTAAATAAAGAGTGAATAAAAGCTTTTAAGGAAATAAAATGGATAAAAGGCCCGGGCTAAAGGGACCTAAAATAAACTTAGTCATAAATTTTCCCGGACCCGCTAAGTTAACTAGGAATATTAAACCTAGTTAATAAGTAGGAATATTATCGAAAATAATTAGGTTGTGACCTAATTAATAACTAACCAAACACGAGGGACCAAAGCCGGGTAACTTGAAAAAGGAATTAAAAACTTAAAAACAAAACACAACACACACACAAGAGTGTGTGTGCGTGTGTGGGGATCGACCAGGAAGAGCTTTAGGGAGCTCAAACCCTAACTTCAACAAAACTAACAAATTGAAGATCAAATCTAGCCCGAATCAGATGCATGAACACATATAAATGATCACCTAGTCGTGGGGATCACAAGCTATGTCGAATTTTAAGATTCGGTGATACTTTGAGATTATGATGAACAATCAGAATCGAAATTCTGGAATGAATATTGAATCTATGAGTGCTATTGTGTTGAAATCCTTGTTTAGAAACAAACCCTAGTTGAAAACTTGGAGAATTGGTGTTAAAACTAGGGATTTGATAATTAACCTATTATGTGCTAAGTGGGTTTTGATTATGTAGTGAAGATGATGGTTTACACATGTTTAAAATCATCATAGTTGCTAGTAGAAACAAGATACTTGAACAATTTGCAAGTTTGAGTGTTGAACATACATGACTTGAGATGGGTTTTTATGATATGATGATGTTAGTGTCAAACTTGTGATTGGAATCATCATATTAGTTAGTAAGACAAAGTACTTGAACAATTTAGGTGTTTGAGTACATAAATCATATTTACCATGAAATGGGTTGTTATATGATATAAAAGAATTGATGTTAAGATCGAGATATAGATGCTTGAAATCATGTTACCTAGTTGTAAAATGTGTAAAAACAATGTATGCACATTAGGTGTTTGTTAAAATGCCTAAATGAAAACTAAAGTGTTGAAATTAGAGTGAAAATGTGCAATGAATAAGTTGATAAGTCGATGGACCTTAGTAAGTCAAATCGACCAAGTGTATGATCGGATGGTAAATTCGATATAAGAAGAGTAGGATGGAATAGTCGTAAATGATTATGACTAACCTAACCATCTTACAATTACAATGATAGTTTGACGCTTGGCAAGCTAGGTGAAGGCTTGGGGAAGGAAGCGGGTCAAACGAAGCAAGAATGACGGAAAAGCATAATTCGGATGCAAGGTAAGTATAGCTTACACTAGTCATATAGTTTAGAATGTCCTTTTGTTATTTTGATTTCGAACAAGACAAATGGAAAGTTGAGATATGGTGTTTCCGGCGTGTAGTCGTACGGAACAAAATAACCAATAAGGGTAAAATTGAAATTTGGACACTTGTTGACAATAATTATTGGTTTTGAAAGATACATATTTCGTAAGCCTTATTAGGCCAAAAAGCGTTAAGAGGTGAATTATAGTTAAAACGACCGTGCGGTGTAAATCGGAACGAGTCGTGTAGACGAGATGGCAATAAGCTTTATCTCGCCAATATTATCGGTCATTTAGACCAACGGGTCAAAAGGTGAAAATATCACTTTTTGACAATATCGACTAATGGTTTGATGAGTTATTTGATTTCAGAAATAAATATCGAGTGGATATTTACATCGCTATTACTTAGTAGATATTGAGGCAGGGTACTTAAATGGGTCAATGTAATGATCCGAGCCAGGTACGCATAATAAGATAACTCTCATTTAAATGTAAGGCTAATGAGAGTTAAACGAAGTCTAAAATAAGTTTTTGGTTACCTTAATAGGTAAACCAAATGTTACGGACGATGGTCATTATATTTGAAAGGCCTAGTGCCCTTTCAAATAAAATCATAGTTAAAAGATCGGAGTTTGGGTTAAACAAGTAATTAAAAGTCAATCGTCGTAAATGAAGGACTAAAATTGACTAAAACGCCCTTGTAAGTGAAATTGAGCAAACGAACCATAAAGGTTGTTTGGAAATAAGCGATAGGATGAAATAAATACTTGAAATAAGTATGAAAAGCAAAAGACGTAAAATATTGGTCAAAAGTCTCTATAAAGAGTCTTTGCCGTAAAATAATGATTGAGTAAATTGCCATTTTAGTCCCTGAGTTTTGTTCAAATTTGTCATTTTGATCCAAATAGTTTTATTTTCCCCCCTAGGTCCCTGACTTTTACATTTGTTGCCATTTTGATCACTTTGCCTAACTCCATCCAAAAACCCAGTTACTCTTTTCAATTTAAACCTTTTCAGTTGCCATTTTGATCCAATTCCAAAAAATCAAAAAAATTCAAAAAATTCTAAAAAATCTAAAAAATTCAAAAAAATCTAAAAAATTCAAAAAAATCTAAAAAATTCTAAAAAATCATAAAAATTCTAAAAAATCATAAAAAATCTAAAAAATTCAAAAAAATATAAAAATCAAAAAAATTCTAAAAAAGCATAAAAATTCTAAAAAATCCAAATAATTCTAAACGGTTCGCGTCGAAACGGTTCGGGTTCGAAACGGTTCGCGTCGAAACGGTTCGGTTCGATACGGTACGGGTCGAAACGTTACGGTTCGCGTCGAAACGGTTCGGTTCGAAACGGTTCGCGTCGAAACGGTTCGGTTCGAAACGGTTCGCGTCGAAACGGTACGGTTCGAAACGGTACGGGTCGAAACGGTACGGGTCGAAACGCATCGCGTCGAAACGGTTCGGCTCGAAACGGTTCGGGTTCGAAACGGTACGGGTCGAAACGGTTCGTGTCGAAACGGTTCGGGTTCGAAACGGTTCGCGTCGAAACGGTTCGGTTCGATACGGTACGGGTCGAAACGGTTCGGTTCGAAACGGTTCGCGTCGAAACGGTTCGGCTCGAAACGGTACGGGTCGAAACGGTACGGGTCGAAACGCTTCGCGTCGAAACGGTTCGGCTCGAAACGGTTCGGGTTCGAAACGGTACGGGTCGAAACGGTTCGTGTCGAAACGGTTCGGCTCGAAACGGTTCGCGTCGAAACGGTTCGGTTCGATACGGTACGGGTCGAAACGGTACGGTTCGAAACGGTTCGCGTCGAAACGGTACGGGTTCGAAACGGTTCGCGTCGAAACGGTTCGGGTCGATACAGTACGGGTCGAAACGGTTCGGTTCGAAACGGTACGGGTCGAAACGGTTCGTGCCGAAACATTTAATGATTTTTGGATTTTTTAGAATTTTTAGAATTTTTATGATTTTTTAGAATTTTTTATATTTTTTTGAATTTTTTAGAATTTTTGTGATTTTTTAGATTTTTTTGAATTTTTTAGATTTTTTTGAATTTTTTAGATATTTTTGAATTTTTTAGAATTTTTTTTGATTTTTTGGAATTTTTTGGAATTTTTTTGATTTTTTTGATTTTTTGGAATTGGATCAAAATGGCAACTGAAAACATTTTTTAAGGAAATCCCCAAAATACCCCTGTTACAAACTGGGTTTTTGGATGGAGTTAGGCAAAGTGATCAAAATGGCAACAAAATGTAAAAGTCAGGGACCCAAGGGGGAAAATAAAACTATTTGGATCAAAATGGCAAATTTGGACAAAACTCAGGGACTAAAATGGCAATTTACTCAATAATGATTTGAAGTGTGTAATTTGGAATATATAAATCACCACATTGAATCCACCACAAATATAGTTGTGGTGGATTGTCATTTGATAAGAAATGTGGGCTTATGTATTTAGAAACGAATGAAAGAGATTGGTGCAAAAAAAAAAAATTGCATAAATACCCTTAACGGGTCAAAATGAGCATATGGGTGAAAATGGGTTAAAGAAGGTATATAATTCTATAATCGGAACCTAATATGTTAGACATTATTGAATTTATTAGATTTGCGAGAAATACAGGTCAAACAAACTTGTATGTTTGATAAAATCACAAACGGGTCAAATTTTGGTAAAAGAGTAATAAGCCGAAGTCTTAAAAGTCTTAAATTTTATCAAGCCGGATGTAGGATTTTAACTCCATATGATGGAGAATCAAATTTCAAACATGTAGGAAGAAACGGTAGGTCAAACGGATAAGCGGTTTGAAAGATACGAAAGATTTCGTGTCAAATTACGGCAAAATGGAAAAGCTGGATGCAAGGTCCACCGTAAATTACGGTGCCACCGTAATTTACGGTGGAGCTGATTTGTGTTACGGTGCTAATCTACTGTTGTACGGTAGAGAGTGGTCAATACATGAGCCACCGTAAATTACGGTGCCACCGTAATTTACGGTGGAGATCAGAATTTAGTTATTGTTTTGGGTTCAAGATATTAATGTTGGATTTTCCAAATTTCCTCATTATATTAATTATTTAATTATCAAAACTGACCTTTAAGTTGGTTTTGATCACAGGTGAATGTCGAGAGTTCCGGATGAAGATCAAGCGTCGAGCAAGAACCGAACACACGTTAAACAAAGCTTCCGCAACGTTGTTTTGTCGTTATTTTAAACGGCGAATTAAATTACATTATGTATATCACTTAAATTGTAAAAGTTTTTAACAGACCCGTATTTCCGATGTATGTGTAAACATTAATTACATGATTATTTTCGCAAAATATACGTTAAACCTTGATTTATAGGAGCGGGTGTTACAAGTTGGTATCAGAGCCTTGGTTTAAGAGATTCGAGTATGGTGGGGAGGAACCATGCTTGGACTTAAACCTTATGCTCTTGACAAAGAATAGTGTTCGGTTCGAAGCTTGATCGCAAATCCGGTAAGTACAAGTATGTTAATAGTTTAGCATGCTAAAGTGTTGTAAACAACACATAGGGCTATCGTGTGATACACGTTACCCCAATTAAAATGATTGGTATAGTTGACGAAAATACGCGCGTTGACGCATATAGTAGAAAAAGCCTTGTATTATAATACGGGCGATTATTGAAGTTGACGTTACTAACTTTGTGAATGTTTTAATTGAAGGACACTCGCGTTTGAAGACGACGAGAGTCAAACGAATTGTGGATATGATGATGAAACGGTCCGAAGTATGACGAGAGGAGCATGCTCACCGAGGACTAAATCGCGTAACGACCGCGAACAAGGTCAATGGCAAGGAACGCCCGTTGGGGCAAACATTACCAGGTGCACATTTTAAATAATCGCACAAATAGTAATATGCAACAAATAAGTAGAAATTGAAAGTTGCATATGTAGATTAAAAACTTGGAAAAACCCGAATAGAAAATGTATTTGGGATATTGTTTCCAAGAGAAACAAATAGAGGCGTTACTTACATAGGGCGTGATGTGAAAACTATAAAAAGGTCATGTGTGTCACGTGTTAATCGCTTACTCTGGCCAAGTAAGTAGTGGCATATAATACCATGAACTTCTTATGGCGGACACGTTTACATCCGATGTAGTAGGGGCGGTGTGAATGGGACTAACTTAAAAGTACCCAAATGAATCAAATGAGCAAAATAATTAATAATAATGTAAACGCACAGCCGGGTGACGGAAGCGTATTACATTAGGATGATGAGCCCGAGTGAAGGGACAAAGAAGCATGAAAAAAAATGATTTAGACGAGTATTGGGATGGAGTGTACTTACACTCGAACCCAGAAAACGCAAGCATGAAAAAAATGATTTAGACGAGTATTGGGATGGAGTGTACTTACACTCGAACCCAGAAAAATGCAAACCTGAAAAATGATTTAGACAAGCATTGGGAGGGAGTGTACTTACACTCAAACCCGGAAAATGCGAATATGTCCCTAAACGAGTCGTTTTTGTAAAACGTCAAACTCTAGGACAAAGTCGGAATATAGAAATGAAGCGAGAGAATCAGTGAGAATCCTCGCGTAAAACAAAGACTGTAAAAGAGTAAATGCCAAGTCGTCAAAATTGCTTGACATAAATTAAAGATAAAACATTAAACTAAAATTCCGTTTTAGTCAAAAACAACGTTTTATCAAACATATATAGTATGAGATGATTGGGAAATAAACCTAAAACACGATGTGACGCGATCACGGTCAGGAAAGTTATGTGAAATAAAATCACATAGTAGCCCGAGAGATGGGTATAAAGTAACTGGACTAATAAGACTAGTCAGTGAGAACGGTTAAGGTCAATATTTAAAATTAAGAAAGTGTTCAACATGCTATCTATATTAAGATTAGCTTGAAATAATCATAGTTGATAAGCGTGTATGACCAAGTGGCCAAATGGCTACTCAGTCAAGCCAAATAATGAAGGTAAGTAAGTACAAAACGGTAGTGATGGTCCATGAGGTCATAATAACAAAAAGTATTGATCGCCTAAGCTGAGCGATCACAAGACAACATAAGCAAAGTGTTGGGAAGTTAGTTAGAGTAAAAGCACGATAAAAGGATAAGCCGAAAGGTATGTGGTAATATGCCTTGTAGAATTGCGTTAATAGCACATCTAGATAGTGCTAAATACATAAGATAAAATCAGGAAATTCATTTTGCGGCGAGTTCTGTATGAATGAACCAAATGAATAAGTACGTAAAGGAAAGGGTCTGTTTGTAAAAGTGAAAGATCTCACTAGAAACATCCAAATGGGTGAAAATAATAGATTCACAAAGAATCCGAAAGTATAAGGCGATGGATTTCACTAAGTTAACCAAACAAGTCGAAATAACAAGAAGGCGTTATCCTGAATTGCGTTAATTCGCATAAAAGACACATATGATGTGTAATTAAAAGATGTTACCATATTTGTCTGATGACACTAACAAATGGTCAATGTGTGAGTAATGCTTAGAAGGTTACTCAGTTTATGTACATTGGGTTGAAACTCAATGAATTAGGTAAGAAAAGGTTTAGAGGACGAAACCTCTTTAAGGGGGGTAGACTTGTAACACCCCGAAAATGGGTTTGGTGATCAAACCACATTAGCACTAAAAGAAGGGTAAAGTACCGTTAGTGGTAAATTCTACCCGGTAAATATTAGGATTTAAATAATTAATCCTAATATTAAATAAAAAGTGAATAAAAGCTTTTAAGGAAATAAAATGGATAAAAGGCCCGGGCTAAAGGGACCTAAAATAAACTTAGTCATAAATATTCCCGGACCCGCTAAGTTAACTAGGAATATTAAACCTAGTTAATAAGTAGGAATATTATCGAAAATAATTAGGTTGTGACCTAATTAATAACTAACCAAACACGAGGGACCAAAGCCGGGTAACTTGAAAAAGGAATTAAAAACTTAAAAACAAAACACAACACACACACACAAGAGTGTGTGTGCGTGTGTGGGGATCGACTAGGAAGAGCTTTAGGGAGCTCAAACCCTAACTTCAACAAAACTAACAAATTGAAGATCAAATCTAGCCCGAATCGGATGCATGAACACATATAAATGATCACCTAGTCGTGGGGATCACAAGGTATGTCGAATTTTAAGATTTGGAGATACTTTGAGATTATGATGAACAATCACAATCGAAATTCTGGAATGAATATTGAATCTATGAGTGCTATTGTGTTGAAATCCTTGTTTAGAAACAAACCCTAGTTGAAAACTTGGAGAATTGGTGTTAAAACTAGGGATTTGATAATTAACCTATTATGTGCTAAGTGGGTTTTGATTATGTAGTGAAGATGATGGTTTACACATGTTTAAAATCATCATAGTTGCTAGTAGAAACAAGATACTTGAACAATTTGCAAGTTTGAGTGTTGAACATACATGACTTGAGATGGGTTTTTATGATATGATGATGTTAGTGTCAAACTTGTGATTGGAATCATCATATTAGTTAGTAAGACAAAGTACTTGAACAATTTAGGTGTTTGGGTACATAAATCATATTTACCATGAAATGGGTTGTTATATGATATAAAAGAATTGATGTTAAGATCGTGATATAGATGCTTGAAATCATGTTACCTAGTTGTAAAATGTGTAAAAACAATGTATGCACATTAGGTGTTTGTTAAAATGCCTAAATGAAAACTAAAGTGTTGAAATTAGAGTGAAAATGTGCAATGAATAAGTTGATAAGTCGATTGACCTTAAAAAGTCAAATCGACCAAGTGTATGATCGGATGGTAAATTCGATATAAGAAGAGTAGGATGGAATAGTCGTAAATGATTATGACTAACCTAACCATCTTACAATTACAATGATAGTTTGACGCTTGGCAAGCTAGGTGAAGGCTTGGGGAAGGAAGCGGGTCAAACGAAGCAAGAATGACGGAAAAGCATAATTCGGATGCAAGGTAAGTATAGCTTACACTAGTCATATAGTTTAGAATGTCCTTTTGTTATTTTGATTTCGAACAAGACAAATGGAAAGTTGAGATATGGTGTTTCCGGCGTGTAGTCGTACGGAACAAAATAACCAATAAGGGTAAAATTGAAATTTGGACACTTGTTGACAATAATTATTGGTTTTGAAAGATACATATTTCGTAAGCCTTATTAGGCCAAAAAGCGTTAAGAGGTGAATTATAGTTAAAACGACCGTGCGGTGTAAATCGGAACGAGTCGTGTAGACGAGATGGCAATAAGCTTTATCTCGCCAATATTATCGGTCATTTAGACCAACGGGTCAAAAGGTGAAAATATCACTTTTTGACAATATCGACTAATGGTTTGATGAGTTATTTGATTTCAGAAATAAATATCGAGTGGATATTTACATCGCTATTACTTAGTAGATATTGAGGCAGGGTACTTAAATGGGTCAATGTAATGATCCGAGCCAGGTACGCATAATAAGATAACTCTCATTTAAATGTAAGGCTAATGAGAGTTAAACGAAGTCTAAAATAAGTTTTTGGTTACCTTAATAGGTAAACCAAATGTTACGGACGATGGTCATTATATTTGAAAGGCCTAGTGCCCTTTCAAATAAAATCATAGTTAAAAGATCGGAGTTTGGGTTAAACAAGTAATTAAAAGTCAATCGTCGTAAATGAAGGACTAAAATTGACTAAAACGCCCTTGTAAGTGAAATTGAGCAAACGAACCATAAAGGTTGTTTGGAAATAAGCGATAGGATGAAATAAATACTTGAAATAAGTATGAAAAGCAAAAGACGTAAAATATTGGTCAAAAGTCTCTATAAAGAGTCTTTGCCGTAAAATACATGAGTCAATACATGAGTCACCGTAAATTACGGTGCCACCGTAATTTACGGTGGAGATCAGAATTTAGTTATTGTTTTGGGTTCAAGATATTAATGTTGGATTTTCCAAATTTCCTCATTATATTAATTATTTAATCATCAAAACTGACCTTTAAGTTGGTTTTGATCACAGGTGAATGTCGAGAGTTCCGGATGAAGATCAAGCGTCGAGCAAGAACCGAACACACGTTAAACAAAGCTTCCGCAACGTTGTTTTGTCGTTATTTTAAACGGCGAATTAAATTACATTATGTATATCACTTAAATTGTAAAAGTTTTTAACAAACCCGTATTTCCGATGTATGTGTAAACATTAATTACATGATTATTTTCGCAAAATATACGTTAAACCTTGATTTATAGGAACGAGTGTTACACAAAGCTCTGATACCAACTGATTGATTAATCAAAGACGATAAACGCCAAAACAAAGTTCTTTTTATAATAATCAAAACTCAAAAACTAAATAACAATAAACCCTAAATCCCCTATTTATACTAGAAACGAAAAATCTTAGAGATAAACATGAATAAACAAAATAAATAAAAGATACAATAACTAATAAAAAACTTCATAATTAAGGAATTAACTATTATTCAAATCTTCGGATAATCTTCAACCGGGATCCCATTCCAGAACGGGTTCACCCGCATCAAAATCAATAATTGTATTCGATTCTAATTCGATTATTGTACTTGCATACTAATCAACTCGAATTCGAACCTTGATAATCAAATTCGAATCAAGTCGAATCAAATTTTTCGAATCTGAATCAAATTCTGAACACCCCTAGCCTGGATGAGTTTCACTTCTAAAAAATGGTTCTTTTGCGCGACAACCATATTTTTCGGTAATCTGTCTGGAAAGGTAGTTATGTCAGTTTTGCCACAAAAGTGTTTGGTGTGAATGAACCTCATTGGAAATCCACAAACTTTCAATAGAATTACAACAAAACAACTCGTCACAAAAATTGATACAGTTCTAACGAAAGTCGTTTTAATACATTTTAACCATATTACGACAACTTTGTCACACATAAGTTTTTAATATATTTTCTTTCATCTGCGACAAGATTTCGACAAATATACTGTTTAAATTTTTTAACTTTTGCGGCAAATATAAATTTATTTTTTCTATTTGCGGCAAAGTTTCGACAAAAGTACTGTTTATTTTATTTCTATATTAACTTTTGCGACAAGAATGCGACAAAAAAGATCAAGTTTTATTAACGTCTTCTTTTTTCTCTCCTCTCATCTCTCTCTAGCTTTCCCGTTTTTCTACCCCACTCTTTACAAATCCTCCACACACCATCATCATCAGATAGGAAATGAGAGAGAAATCAAAACCTACCATGTTTACAGTAGTAGCTACAGTAAAGTAAAGGTTGCCCTGATTTTTGGCAGATCCATTGGCGATTTGGATTTCAAGGAAGTTTTCCAGCAATAGGTTTGAAAAAATTCACTCGACACATTGACTTGAAAAGAATGGGATGAGATTTATATTGCTGACACATGTGGTGTCGGCGATACTTCAAAAAAAATTGCTGACACATGGCCAATTGCATGTCGTCACAATAAAAACTGACCTATGATGGTGATGGTAATAACACTACAAAAAAATGCCATTTAGTGACACGCAAAAATTGCACAAAAAAACAAAAAAAGTGCCACTAAAGGCTCCAGTGGGAATGTGCGACACACATTAAAAGTGCCACTAGAAGCGCTGATGCTAAAGCCTTTTAGTGGCACTTTTTCAATCTGCCACACAAAGTTTTTCCCCTTTTAGTGGCACATTTTTTCTTCCATAATATAAAAGAAACCTTTAGTGGCAGGTAAAGGTTCTGATTGGGCTTGACCAGCGTTCCTTCGTTGTGGTTCCATGAGCTTCACATGTATAAAACTTATCGACGAAATTAGACATTTATTTTAGAATAAAAATACTGTCGTCGATGAGTGGAAGCAAAGCTCATTCTTCGTGCACTATAAGCATAAGGGTAAGGTAATTCATAATGATGCTTATGCAAATCCTTCCACCATAATCATCTCTTCATTGTAGCGAGGTAAAATGAGTTACAACCAAGTCTTGCTAAGAGTATATCGACCTTTATATATACCACGTCAACTTGTTACAATTGGTTTTGTGAAGAAAACCTCCTCGGAGTCATTTCACTTCGGTCGATGCAAGTCATCCAAGTTATATAAAATACGGTGAGGCCTTCCCTTCACCTAGTTCCTTGTTTATTCCTTAAGTTTCCGACTCTTCCATAGTCTTTAGTTTTACAAAAATGTGTATACTTCCCAAAAGATGCGGGTTGTGCATTACTACCACGTATAGAGGGGGGTGATAGTGAAAACACGGAAATAAGGTCGTGAGGGTACGTGACTTCTCCCTCGGTACCGGATTGTGCCTTGTAGCAATCGTAGGGCAGTTTCTAGGGCGCGAATGCACTACCCAAATGATGGGGTGCACTAAGGGATAGAGAGTACGGAGGTACCGATAGGGGTGTCGGTGGTGGTGATATGGGTAGTGGGTGATAGGGTGCATATGAGGTGAAGGACGAGAAGAATCCTCTTGCATGTGTCATCCATGTGCCTAAATGGAATGGAAATCTATCAAGCGGTCGCTTCCATCCTTATAACATGTGTTCTATACTCCATGGACCTCGACTATCCGACGTAGGGAGGACCCCTTTGTCACACTGGACCGTGCGACGCATACATTGATTTTGCTTGGGCTCCATGAGTCCCAATATGGTTGGTATAGTCTTCATGAACACCGAATAGAGTGCGGTAAATGGGTTACACTACGGCTCGCGCCATGCTAACTCCTTGGGGTAAAACAGATGTCAAATGTTGGGGTCTATCGTAGCATCTACAATGGATAAATTGGGGTGTTGTAGGCTCCGTACAAATTTAAACATAAGAATCCTAAAGTGGTGGGAAAATCTTTTCTGAGTGCTAACCATCTTCACTTGCTTAGATATTGGGTCCCAAACGACTCGTACCACAGGTAGAAGTGTTAGGTGTGAAGTAGGCAAAGACAGACTTCCTACTTTGTAGAGTGCTATAGTGACTATCTCGGTTAGTGTTCTACTATATGGAGATTTGGAACAACTTAGGAATTTCAAATAGATAGTGATCATTTGCTTGACCCGTAGAGCCCACCAGGATTTCCATGCACTTCAGGTTGTTATTACGTGGGCCCCCATAATAATAAATTGCCTTGCATGGTTACCCTAATTTTCTCTCGTTCAAAGCAGTCGATCAGTCAGAGAAGGGACACTACTGTCTTCATACCTTTGACATAGAAAGGACCTTTATGGGGGTCCACGCGCTAACATCCTTTGTCGTTATGCGCGAAATGGCACAATGCTTAGACAAAATAGGAATAAAGAGAGTTTCTAGTAATAGTAGTTGGAGGGGCACCTTCAAGATGAGTACCTCATCTTCATTGACTGGATAAGAGCGTCGCCAATCATGTTTCGTAAATGCCACATGGACCTCGTCCCACTGATAAGGTTGTTGTCCAAGGTTACCACCTCTGCCTCGCCGTCACTGTCGTAGTCAGGCACCTTCGCATTCGAGGGGCAAGAACAGCCATCCTCTACGGAATCAAGCTTAGGATCTCGTTTGGTAACTATATCAGCCATAAGCTCCGCAATTAACGGGAGGTCGATAGTCTCATTGTGCAAGTCAAGAACAATAATAGAATTCGAAGTCGAAGGTATCTCGTTCCCGTCAATAATTATTCCGTACACATATATGCATATATATATTAATGAATAATAATGTTACTTAGTATATACAGGCAAATAAATGCAACATGTCACATATAACTCACGTTTGTTCTTTCGAGGGTCATTTCGTCTTCGACAAGTCTACCTCGCGTAGACTATACCTCAATTGGCACGTTAGTTGGGGTATTCTCCTCCCTACTAATGTCCTTGCTTTGTCTTTCCTTTGAAAATGCTTGATTCATGGATCTTGACGCTTTCGTAAATGCAATGAAAAACCTTTTTGTAAAAATGTTTTCGTGGGAGAATTCTAGTGATTGTAGTCTAGACTCGAGAAGGAATCCTAGTTCACTACAATCGAAGCTCTGATACCAACATGTCATACCCTGACTTTTGCGAAAGCGTGTACGTGTAACTTGTACGTGTACGTGTAACTGTAGCAAAATATTGCGATTCTACCAAGAAAATGTAAAATCTTATCATAACTTATGAACATTTTACCTCTCAATTTGAGTAAGAAGTGTTCCATCAGTTTGCTATTCATATTCCATAGAAGAGAAAAATCAAGTTGAAATGACAATAAGAGTACAACAGTTTGTACCTCCACTAATAAGGTTCAATTTCAAAAACAAGAAAAACAGCAGAAAATGTTATTAAACTATATAATAAAATCTCATTACAAAGAAATATAAAATATGAAAATCACATAGATAAAATCATTAAAAATAGATTATTAACAGAAAGAACTATATCAAGAACTTTACCCAAAAAAAAAAAAAAAAAACTATATCAAGAAAGGAATTCACGCTACAATAGCAACATTTGTCACTCAATCAACCGCAAAGTACAAAGACAAGTTGTAATGGGTTTTTAGGTGCTCTGGTAACGGCATTCTATTTCTCGAATGTATGTTTAGTCACGTAAAATACCATAAAAAACCATCAAACCACAAAGCTATTAAACTATATAAAAATAATCTCTTTACAAAGAAATAAAATATGAAAATCACATAGATAAAGTCATCTAAAATAGAACATTAATAGAATAAACTTCATCAAGAAAACAATTCATGCTACAATAGCAACCTCCGTTACCCAATCAAACGCAAATTACAAGCCTCAAAGTACAAATACTAGTTGAAATGGGTTTTTAGGTGCTATAGTAACAGCATTGCTAGTTCTCAAATGTAAGTTCAGTCATGTAAAAGTATCATAAATAAAACTGTCAAACTGCCAAGCTATTAAACTATACATAAAAAAAATCTAATTACAAAGAAATTAAAAAAAACATGAAAATCACATAGAAAAAATCATCGAAAAAGAGAATATTAACAGAAAGAACTTTATCAAGAAAGGAATTCACGCTACGCTAGCAACCTTCGTCACCCAATCAACCGCAATGAGCCTCAAAGAACAAAGGCAAGTTGTAATGGGTTTTTAGGTGCTCTAGTAACGGCATTCTTATTTCTTGAATGTAAGTTCAGTCACGTAAAATACCATAAAAAACCGTCAAACCACAAAGCTAGTAAACTGTATAAAAATAACCTCTTTACAAAGAAATACAAAAAATGAAAATCACATAGATAAAATCATCAAAAATAGAATATTAACTAATAGAATAAACTTCATCAAGAAAGCAATTCATGCTACAATAGCAACCTTCGTCACCCAATCAACCGCAAAGTACAAGCCTCAAAGTAAAAAAGACAAGTTGAAATGGGTTTTTAGGTTCTCTAGTAACAGAACTCCTCGTTCTCGGATGTAAGTTCAGTCATGTAAAATATCATAAAAAAATGTCAAACCGCAAAGCTGTTAAACCATATATAAAAATCTGATTACAAAGAAATAAAAAAAAAAAAGAAAAACCACATAGATAAAATCATCAAAAACAGAATATTAACAGAAAGAACTTTACCAAAGAAGCATTTTCACGTTACACTAGCAACCTTAGCCACCCAATCAACCGCAAAGTACAAGCCATAAAGTACAAAGAAGAGTTACATCGGTTTTTAGGTGCTCTAGTAATAGCATTCCTAGTTCTCAGATGCATGTTTAGTCTTGAAAATACCACATAAAAGTGTCAAACCACAAAGCTATTAAACTATAAAAAAATATCATTACCAAGAAAAAAAATCATTACAAAAAAGTAGTCAAAATCATTAGAAACGAAAAAAAAACTTCATTCAGAAAGCAATCCACGCTACAAGAACAGCCTTCATTACCCAATCAACCGCCAAGTACAAAGACAAGTTGAAATGAGTTTTTGGGTGCTCTAGTAACGGCTTCCTATTTCTCGAATGTGACAAAGCTATTAAACTATAGTAAAAAAAAAAACTCATTACAAAGAAATTTGAAAATCACATAGATAAAATCATTGAAAATAAATTATTAACGGAAAGAACTATATCAAGAAAGGAATTCACGCCACAATAGCAACTTCCATTGCCCAATCAACCGCAAAGTACAAGCCTCAAAGTATAAAGACAAGTTGTAATGGGTTTTTAGGTGCTCTGGTAACGGCATTCTAATTTCTTAAATTTAAGTTCAGTCATGTAAAATACCATAAAAAATTGTCAAGCCACAAAGCTAGTAAACTATATGAAAAAAATCACAACAAAGACATTAAACTATAAGAAAATCACAAAGAGAAAACAATCATCAAAAATAGAATATTAACAATCATCAAGAAAGCAACTCACGCTACAATAGCAACCTTCGGCACCCAATCAACCACAAAGTACAAGCCTCAAAGTACAACGACAAGTTAAAATGGGTTCTTCACGGGGGTCAAGGACTGTTACAGATGTAAACGAACATACAAGAACACGATAGTAAGCCAAGATGAAAGGAAAATAGGTATAGGTGTCAAAATCGGAGGCTCGGATAGCGGGCCAAAACAGGGCTGTTTACCAACAGATTTTTTCCTCAAGTGGCTTAGACTTGACTTCATTGGGCAGTAGGTTCCTATATTGGCAAATAAACAAATAATAAAAATGTAGAACTGTGGAATACTATTATTAGCAAAAGCAACAACCTATGACCATCAACTTACACATTTATCATTTTCAGTGTCTTACATTTAACAGGTCAAATGGTTTAACTAAAAAGAAAATGGATCAAAAGGGTCGAACAGATTAAAAGCCATACAAACTGAACTCAAATTCTTAAAGACCTACGATGCTTTAATTAACAGAAGATCTAGACTACTTTTACAGTAATAAGATTTTAGTTAAGTCATACTTTGCATATTTATAACTTTATAAACGAAGAAATTAATTAAAAAGAGAGTGTAGGTTGATCCAACCCTTTTTGGCCCATTTTGACCCTTTACAGTTCAGGATGAGTTGACATGAAATACTTTGTTCAGGATCTCTATTGTTATATAATAAGAGTCAGTAATGATTAAAACACATATATTTTCTCAATAATACCCTAACCTCTGTAAAAACGATTTACATAATTCACATACTAACAAAAATACCCTTTGGACCTGTTTGAAAAATGTAACCAGAATCGATGGATCCAAAAGTAAATGGGTCAAACTATACTTGTAAAAAAATATGAGATGAGAAGTTATTACCTCTTTCATGTAAAATAAACCAACATGTTAAAAAATTTGCCAACACCTGAATTGGGACCCCTTCTGGTTTCTCTGATGCCATAAACGTTTGACCACGTGTAACCTATGGTAAGGCTTTCAATGGCTTGGTTGCCACCTCAGCAAATTCTTCCACTACGGAAGCATCTACAACAACAATAACCTAAACAGGCATCCATGATTACGGAGAGAGACTTTTTAATTAATTTCAATATGAAATTTACTAGAAAAACATCTTTCTCAAAGATAAGCTTACATATTCAGTATTGTATTTTACAAAATGCTTATCAAAGATGTGCGTCATATAGCATTTAGCGCATATTCTGTTTCAGCTTCAGTTTGAAGCAACATACAAGAACATGAAAAAAGCGATGATGGAAGAAAAACATGTATAATTGGCAAAACGGGCTGCCCGGATATCGATCCAAAACAGGTCGGATTGGGTTAAAAATGAAACACCTTTTTGTATATATAATTATTGTCTAAATATGCTTAATATTGCATTCTTTCAAAAAGAAATTACTTACTTGAATAGAATGACTTAGGAGGGTTTATAGTTAGTTACATTATAACACACATTGGGCATTTTTCAACCCGTTCATCCCATTTTACACTTTTCATTTGAGCTATTTTTCCACTGGAGATAAAATAACAAACCAGGAGCAGCCACTTACATAGTTCTTCAATCAAGTCTAGTGATCCAAAGAGAAAATCCTTTACATCTTTATCAGTTTCAACGACTGAACCATCTCCTCCAAATGGGTCAGACAAGCTGGAAGCCATACGCAGGGTACTCAAACTCATAAAAACCTCTTAAATGTATTTATTAAGAAAAGATCTAGATTATTTTTGTAGTAATCAAGTTTTTGTTAAATCATATTTGCAAAATAGTCATTTTAAATTTGAAGAAATGAATAAAATGAGTGATTGTATTCTAGCACAATCCGTTGTGACCCGAATTAAAAATTTGACTTCTTCAACCAATTTCTCAACCCACACGACCAATCCATTTGGCCATCTCTATCCAAAAGGTATGAAAAGATATTTCTTTGAAATAAAACAACCAGTAATTACAGTGTATGATATCTAAAACTAGCTTTAGAAGAATCTATAAAGGTTTTATGGCTTGAAAAAAAAAACAGGTTTACCATATACAAACAACAAAAACTATTGTTACAAATGCAACTGACCTTATCATCATACAAGCAACACCTCAAAACAACAAATGCAACTGACCATGTTAGTAGCCAAAAATAGATAATCCACGTAACGTTGATATAAGAAAAAATTGCAAGCTAAGTTCCCCTTAACAAATCAACCGTCACACCAATCTTAGCCAATGTGCTCACAACACTGGCCCGAAAGAACCGCTGCATTTTCATGGATGAAATGATTATATATATGCCTTATGTATTTTCTAGGACCAAAGGTCTTTGGTCCCTCCAGACAAAGAAAATATAGAATACGGTCTTAAGTTTAATGACATTTAATAATAGCAAAATATTGCGACTCTACCAAGAAAATGTAAAATCTGATCAAAACCGTGATGACACTTCTGGACATTTTACCTATCAATTTGAGTAAGAAGCGTTCCATCAATTTTGCTATTCATATCCCATAGAAAAGAAAATTTAAGTTGAAACGACAATAAAAGTACAATAGTTTTATACCTCCACAAACAACAAAATCAAATAAGTTTAGAATTCAAATTCAAAAACAAGAAAAACAACAGAAAAGGTTAAAAGGATAACTAACCTGGTAAAGTAAATAGTCAAAATCAAAGTAAGTAGGGAATTCGAGCACAAAAAACTAGGTAACCTATACAAACGAAAATCGAAATACTAAAAAGAGGAAAAAACCTACTCAAACTATATACAAAAATCTTATTACCAAAAATTAAAATTATAAAAAAACAAAGTCAAAGTCATTTATTAAAATATAATATCAATAGAAGAACTTTAATCAAGAAAGCAATTCACGCTACCATAAAAACCTTCGTCGCCCAATCAACCGCAATGTACAAGCCTCAAAGTACAAAAACAAGTTGAAATGGGTTTTTTGGTGCTCTGGTAACGCATAGTCAAAATCATTTTTTAAAATATAATATCAAGAGAAAAACTTTAATCAAGAAAGCAATTCAAGCTACAATAACAACCTTCGTCACCCAATCAAAGGCAATGTACAGGCCCCAAAGTACAAAAACAAGTTGAAATGGGTTTTTAAGTGCTCCGGTAACGGCAATACTATTTCTTGAATGTGAGCTCAGCCTTGTAAAACTGTCATTACAAAACTGTGAAGCCACAAAACTATATAAAAAAGTTATCATTACAAAGACAAAAAAAAAAAAGAAAATCCCATGGATAAAATCATCAAAAACATAAAAAATTAATACAAAGAACTTTATCAAGAAAACAATTCACGCTACAATAGCAACCTTCGTCGCCCAATCAACCGCAATGTACAAGCCTCAAAGTACAAAGACAAGTTAAAATGAGCCTGTAGGTGCTCTGGTAACGGCATTCCTATTTCTCGAATGTAAGCTCAGCCTTGTAAAATACCATATAAAGTACAAAACTGTCAAACCACAAAGCTACTAAACTATATAAAAAATATCATTACCAAGAAATAAAATATTTGAAAATAAAGTAGTCAAATTCATTACAAACGGAGTATCAACGAAAAGAAACTTCCTTCAGAAAGCAATCCGCACTACCACAACAGCCTTCATCACCCAATCAACCGCTAAGTACAAGCCGCAAAGTACAAAGACAATTTGAAATTAGTTTTTAGATGCTCTGGTAACGACATTCCTATTTCTCGAATGTGACAAAGCTATTAAACTATATAATAAAATCCCATTACAAAGAAATATAAAATATGAAAATCACATAAAAATCATCAAAAAAACTAATATTAACATAAAGAACTTTATCAAGAAATGAATTCACGCTATAGTAACCTTAAGCCTCAAAGTACACAGGCAAGTTGTATTCGGTTTTTAGGTGCTCTAGTAACGGCATTCTTATTTCTTGAATGTAAGTTCAAACACGTAAAATACCATAAAAACCCATCAAAGCACAAAGCTATTAAAGTATATACAAATAAACTCTTAACAGAGAAATAAAAATTGAAAAATCACATAGATAAAATCATCAAAAAAAGAATATTAATAGAATAAACTTCATCAAGAAAGCAATGCATGCTACAATAGCAACCTTTGTCACCCAATCAACCGTAAAGCACAAGCCTCAAAGTACAAAGACAAGTTGAAATGAGTTTTTAGGTGCTCTAGTAACAGAACTACTCGCTCTCAAATGTAAGTTCAGTCATGTAAAATATCATAAATAAAAACAAAAATTGTCCAACAACAAAGCTATTAAACAATTTATAAAAATCTGAATACAAAGAAATTAAAAAAAACAAGAAAAACACATGTATAAAATCATCAAAAAAGCAAGTCATGCTACACTAGCAACCTTCGATACCCAATTAACCACAAAGTACAAGCCTCAAAGTACAAAGAAGAGTTAAATGGGTTTTTAGGTGCTCTAGTAATAGCATTCCTAGTTCACAGATGCAAGTTTGGTCTTGTAAAATACCATATAAAAGTGTCAAACCACAAAGCTATTAAACTATATAAAGTTACCATTACCAAGAAATAAAAATTATTAAAATAAAGCAGTCAAAATCATTATAAACGAAAAAAAAACTTCATTCGGAAAACGATCCAAGCTACAGGGGCAACCTTCATTACCCAATCAACCGCGTTGAAATGAGTTTTTAGGTGCTCTGGTAATGGCAGTCCTATCTCTCGAATGTGACAAAGCTATTAAACTATAGTAAAAAAACTCATTACAAAGAAATATAAAATATGAAAATCTCATAGATAAAATCATTGAAAAAACATTATTAACAGAAAGAACTATACCAAGAAAGGAATTCACGCTACAATCGCAACCTTCATCGCCCAATCAACCGCAAAGTACAAGCCTCAAAGTACAGAGACAATTTGAAATGGGTTTTTAGGTGCTCTAGTAACAGAACTCCTCGTTCTCGAATGCAAGTTCAGTCATATAAAATATCATAAAAAACTGTTACAATAGCAATAAAAATAATCTTTTTACAAAGAAATAAAAGTATGAAAATCACATAGATAAAATCATCAAAAATACAATATTAACAGAATAAACTTCATCAAGAAAGCAATTCATGCTACAATAGCAACCTTAGGCGCCAAATCAACCGCAAAGTACAAGCCTCAAAGTACAAAGACAAGTTGAAATGGGTTTTTAGGTGCTCTAGTAACATAATTCCTAGTTCTCGAATGCAAGTTCAGTCATGTAAAATACCATAAAAAATTGTCAAGTCACAAAGCTATTAAACTATATAAAAAAATCATAACCAAGACATTAAACTATAAGAAAATCACATAGATAAAATCATGAAAAATAGAATATTAACAAAATAAACTTCATCAAGAAAGCAATTCACGGTACAATAGCCCCCTTCGTCACCCAATCAACCGCAATGTACAAGCCTCAAAGTACAAAGACAAGTTAAAATGAGCTTGTAGGTGCTCTGGTTACGGCATTCCTATTTCTCGAATGTAAGCTCAGTCATGCAAAAAAAAAAAAGTGTCAAACCGCCAAGCTATTAAACTATATATAAAAATAGGAGTACAAAGAAATAATAAAAAAAACAAGAAAACCGCATATAAAATCATCAAAAACAGAATATTAACAGAAAATACTATATCAAGAAAGCAATTCACGCTACACTAGCAACCTTCGTCACCCAATCAACCGCAAAATACAAGCTTCAAAGAACAAAGAAGAGTTAAATATATTTTTAGGTGCTCTGGTTGCGGCACTACTATTTGTCGAATGTAAGTTCAATCTTGTAATACCATAAAAAACAGTCAAACCATAGCTACTAAGAAGCATCATTATTGCAAAAATACTAGACCAGGTACAAAAGTAAGTATAGAAAGCATCATGAGAAGAGTGAAAACATTAGAATAACTGAGCAGTGAAACAATTTCAATAATATAAGAGTGTTGAACGACACGACTAGCCGAAAAACGTAAAATCAAATCAAAGATATTAAAGAACAAAAACAAAAGTTAATTACATCTTAAAAACCCCAATACCTATAAAAAATTAATGAAAATAACATAAAGAACTTCCATAGGGAAAGCAATCCAAGTTACAGTAACAGATAAATTAACAATTTCTCACGTGTGAGTTCAGTCATGTAAAACACCATATAAAACAAGAAAAGTACAAGACTACAAAATCAAATAAGTTCAGAAGTCTAAATTATAAACAGTGAAAAAAGATTAAAAAAACAAATGAAACAGGTCTTGATTGTGTCTAAATTTGTTTATATCTGTATATTTAATCGCTAATCAACCCAGAAAAAAATAAGAATTTCATAAACTTGCCGATTATTTAGTTGCAAGAACACGTCAGATGAGCGTTCATTGAAAAACCCATAAACTCGCAATTCTCCCAAAAGCCTGCAACGTAATTCTTGTTTTACAGAAGAATGGTTGTGTAAGTACCTGTTGATTCAAATATAGTGTGATTCTCGGCTACATCCAGTTGATCTGAAACCGACGATGTATAATGTTGTTTGATTGAGACACTCTGAAACCGTTGATTGAAAACCCTAAATTCATAATTCTCCCAAACCCTGCAACGCGACTCTAGAAATACCAAACCACAAGGGTTTCTTTTCTGACCGTATTATGCGCGCAAGACCGTTGGGACATTCTCGGATTTGATTTATTTATTTTATTTTGTCTAAAAATTGTGTGACCTTTTTTACGAAGCTAGTAATTCTAAACTATTCTGGCTTACCACCCGATTAAAAAACTATAACTATTTTAAAAATCTGATTTGAATAATTATATGATATTAGGTTATCGCCCGTAACTGCTTCCCGGACTCGAAAAAGTTTTTTATATTATAATTTTATGAGTAATCACACACTTAAAATAATACAATAAGTTATCTATAAACAAATTTTAAAGTTTTGATACAATTAAACATGAGTATTTGAACATGTAGCATCATGTTAAAATCGTACTCTAACGAATTATGATAAAAAAAGACAAATGATAAATGTTTTTATCCAACTTATTATTGTGTGAATGTTTTCTTTTAGGATTGTGCTCTAGAAATCGTTTTCTTTTATGCTTGTTGGTTAAGGCATCCCAAATAATTGAGAATTTTTCAATTTCCTTTATTTTGAAAACCACTAGTTAAGGTCTCCCAAATAATCGAGAATTTTTCAATGTCCTGCCTTTTTAAAACACTTATGATCTGATTGAAAATGAAAACCACTAGTTAAGGCTTCCCAAATAATCGAGAATTTTCCAATTTCCTTTTTTAAAAAAAAGCTTATGATCTTAGTGAAAACCACTTAGAATAAATTTCACTCCTTTTGTTTGCAATGATTGGCAATGTTGGTGCATATTATGTATGTCTGCCACTGTGCGAATAGGCTAGATAGAGCTTGTGTTGGATGTTGTATAGAACAGGGTAAAATCCAGTACGAATCAAAGGTTTTGTGATGTATAAGCCGCTTCATACGAAGGGACGACATAGTCGGTTCGTACGGATGCAAGACCAACTCGCTTCGTACGAAGGCACCCATAGTGGGTTCGTACGAAGCCATGCAGCCTATATATATGGGGCTTGGGTCTTGTGTTGGACAAGCTTTTGGTTCCCAGAGGGGAGATGTTGTCCAACTGGTTTCACGGGTATGTAACTTTCATATATTAATAGAAACCAGATTATAAGTGACTGCTCGGTGTCGTTTCTATCTTCTACTCATTTCTTATCACCGAATCGATCATCTCGGGACCAAAGCTCCATCAAACTCGACGTTTCCTGGACTATTAGGCAAGAACCATCTTGGATTCTTGATCAATTTCTTATGATCTGTAAGAATTATGAGTCGTAACTTCCTGATTCAAGTAATGATCTAATTGATGACATCCTTCGTATTCAACTAACTGATGGTTTCTTAATCGGATTTCTATGCAACGAATTAAGAGTAAAATATGCCCATAATTGGACTAATTAAAACACTCTCTTGACGATTGTTGGAAATCAAGAAGGAAAATTGATTGATGAGACACATATTAACACATAAACACAACTTTCAGGTTATAGTGCACTCATTCTCGTTTACATAAGAAACATAGGTGTATACATACATTCTTGTCATATCCCGATTTTACATGTAACGCCCTGCGTCCCTAGACTTTTAACTTTTGGCAAGTCTAGTCCCTACACTTTTGAGACTTAACTATATTAGACTATTTGTGAAACTTTATGATACTTGAATCTTATGAAAATTTGAATCTAGACTCTTTGATACTTTGAAACTTGACTCTTGATGCTTGATACTTATTAAACGCTATGAGTCTTGAAACTTGAAACTTGATACTAGATACTAGATGCTTGACTCTTGATACTTATGAAACGAGAAACTTGATTAAACTAGAAACTTTGAGACTTTGTTAAACGGGAAACTAGAGACTTGACACTTATGTAAACCTGAAACATGGGAGTTTTTGTGTTAATTATGTAATCTTGTCATGTGACGATATTACACAATAATACGCAATGCAACTCTTAATCTAGCTCACGAATCGAATCAAAATCAGAAATCTAGCAAACGGGTCTCGCTGTCCGATGACCATCCGATCGGAAGGCCATTCAACCGAACCGCCATCCGATCCAGTGCACCTTTACACCACCTTATCCTCTATCACCTATAAATACCCCTGTCACATCACTTGATGTGACAGGCTCCTCCGACCAGCACACACTCTCTCGCTCTAAGGCACTTTCTTCGATTTACAAGCGATTCTTGTAAGTTTTCTTCATGATTCTTGTACAACTATCATCAATGCATACTTTCTTACCTGATTCTTCATCAAAATCATACTTTTCACTGTGAAATCACTAAGATTTGGGCTCTTGAGGATGACGTCATCAAGGCAAGTTGTATGATCGGCCGTGTGATGTCATTCCGGCAAGATTTAGTCCAGATCTAAGAGATTTCCACCTGTTTTACCGTGAATCTTTACTAAATCTAGACGTTTTCAACTGATTGGGCTTCAAGCTCAGCTCGTGTTGCAGGTAAAGGTTCTGATTGGGCTTGACCAGCGTTCCTTCGTTGTGGTTCCATGAGCTTCACATGTATAAAACTTATCGACGAAATTAGACATTTATTTTAGAATAAATACTGTCGTTGATGAGTGGAAGCAAAGTTCATTCGTCGTGCACTATAAGCATAAGGGTAAGGTAATTCATAATTGTAGCACCCCGTGTTTCGAAAGTCAAAGTCGAAGTCAAGATTGAAGTCAAAGGAAGAAAAGATTGCTAATTACGATCTGCCACTCCTTGCTCAACTACTGTTTTGACTCCTTTGACATGTAATCGAACCTATTTAATTATTTGTTTTAGTTGTATTATGTGGAGTATCTATTAATAATCAAGGTTTAATCGCTATTTAATCGCATGTTTAATCGATTTATCGCTTATTGCTATCGCAATCGCAATTCGAATTATGCGTTCTGGATATTGTTTTACGTGTGTGTGCTATTTATGTGTTACTTGTGCATGTTATGTTTATGTAGAGGTGTTAATCGCAATGGCAAATCTATCGCACCGCAATCGAAACGAAAACGCTAAGTGCAAGTTAATTATAGTGATTGTATGTTAGATATAGTAGTTATGTTATTTGGATAATACTATCGCATCGCTCACTCGAATCGCGTCGCAACGCTCAACACTCGAATCGAAACGACAAAACTCATCGTGCCGAACAAGTGGATCAAGTGGCCAACCGATCGAGTGGCCATCCGATCGGATTGCCATCCGATCGAGTTGCCACCGGATCGGGTTGCCACCCGATCGACCAGCCACTTTCCCCACTTTCCTTTTTGGGAAACCCTATAAATACCCTTCATATGTCACATCACTTGATGTGACAGCTCTCACTCGACTCAGCTCACTCCAGCCACTCTTTCTCTCGATTTCTCACGATTCTTGTAAGTTTTCAACCTAAATCTTGTACTTTCTTGATCTACACGCACTCCTACATCATTTTCACCTTTGAATCTTAACTTTTAACCATGAAATCACCGGATTTGAGGTGTTCTAGGATGATGTCAGCATGGAGTTCTTATGAAATTCAATGTTTGGCTTCATTCCACCAGGAACAACTTAGATCTAAAGGATTTCCACAAGATTAATCAATGTTTTCGCATAGATCTGAACAAATATATGGTGAAAAGGATTGAAAGATGGTTTTCTAACTTTCTTTCAACTCTTTTACACTCAATGCACTCAAAACTGATAGAATCGGAGCTTGTTCTGATCTTCTACTCATTCTTAGTGATGTATTAGTTCCAGATCTGGATTCTATCCGAGGGATATCGATTTCGGGTTTGAACATGCACCACCATCTCAAACCGTGAACCGGTCGGACTAGGGAAATTCCTGATCGATTGGGTCACTTAGGTCGAGATAAGGTTCCGTTGTTTAAGCCAGATATCAAAATGTCTCGTTCAAAACTACAAAACTTCAAACGAATTCAAGTGACAAGACGATCGACCGGCCATCCGATCGGGTTACACTTGGTTCCACACTTAAACTTTTATTTAAAATATTCAAAAGATCTGAACGTTGAAACGGATTGCCACCCGGTCGGATTGCCATCCGATCGAGCGACCGTCCGATCGTGTGACGTTTAGGACTTTGGTACTCAACCAATTTTCAACATGATCAATACGTACGGATTGCCACCCGATCGGATAGCCATCCGATCGAGTGACCGTCCTGCTGTGAACTTGTTCTCAACTAAGAAGACTCGCCAATCGGATTGCCGTCGGATCGAACGACCGTTCGATCGACCGACCTGAAGGGTAGAGATACTTCTCTGTTTTTAAAATGCTACAACGAAAACTTCAAAGTACAAACCATCATACACAAACACATCCTCACCAAACGAGGTGACAATCCAATCGAATGGCCACCCGATCGGATGACCATCCGAACGGATTGCCACCCGATTGACTGGCCATCCGATCGGATTGCCATCCGATCCTTGGTACACTTGCAACATTTTACGCGCCGCTTATCGTTTATGCTATTATAACTGTTCAGGCTAATTTCTCTCAGCGCTCCCTTCAATCCAAGGCAGTGTTTATTAAGTTAAACGCTATCTGTGAGTATACTCGATCCCTTTTTGCTTATTGCACTTTTGGGTTACATACGTTACTTATTCTAAATCACATCGAACACACAATGCAAACACTATTTATACGCTGACCTCTAATGCATGTTATACGTGACTCGATGAATGCCTGTTTGTTATGTTAACACATTGATTGTTGTCTACCTGCCTTAGCAACGATAGTACTATAGTTTGGACTCAACACCTGATTACTCAGGGGTTGTTAAGGACAATTACTTCACGTGTTCACAGTGGTGAATATGTGTTGCGCACTCGCTACTCGCAGTCAACTCACAGTCATTGGTATTGATATGATCTTTGTCGATAACTTACATGCTTCACATTATACGTTGTACATGCTGGTTATGCGTAAATGCTTTGGAACTTTATATGCTATTATCAAACTTGTATGCTCACCTTTACACTATGTGTATTGACCTCTATTTTAATGTATGTGACAGGTGTTTAGGATGCTATATGCTAGGATGCTTGCCATATGGAATCGAGCTAGGACGGGTCTAGAAACAAACCAACAATTTATTTTTATTTGAAATCTGAGTTGTCGGAATAGTTTTATTTGTCTTGGAGATACTAAGTCTGTAATAACTTGCTTGCTTAATGGGTTACCGTATGGGACGTAATGTTTAACTATTCGGTAAAGTAGTTGTTATGGAATTTCTCTCGAACAATCTGTTTCGCTCAGTGTCATGCCCCGATGTTTCAGCCATCGGTTGGGGTGTGACAGATTGGTATCAGAGCCATAACTATAGGGTATTAGGCAAGACTCGACCTAGTCCGGGTCGATGTCTTAGAACAACCTAGTCTATAGTCTAAGTACCAACAGACCGACTTGTGCATGCCCAGTAGGGGTTTGGTACGAGCTTACTTGCTATTTCTCACTCGAACTCGTTGTACACTACACACTTGCGCGAACATCGCATACTACAGTTTCGCGCAAGATCAGCCTTTCCTAAGGTTGATTACACACACAAACGAATGATCTGGTTAAGATTAGGTGTGAAAACCGCAAACTCTTGACCAGATTACTCGTTCGAATTGCTATTTTTACTATAAAAACAAGAGAAATTGCGTTGAATTAGGAGTGAAATCCATACTTCGACGCATAACTCCTTGTCAATCTCGTGATTTCATCACACAAAACAGGAATGTAGTCGCTAAGTTAGGGGTGAAACCCGAACCTTGATGACTCGTTCCACTCTCTAATGTAGTTTTTACAAAACTCTCACCAAAGTCTCGACGGACTCCAACGACTGGAGGTCACACAGGAACTGGAAGGATGCGAGCCGATCGCTCAAATCGAAGCGAGAGCACAGTTCCGAAGGTCAAAGTGTGCATCTAAAGTCCTTGTGAATAGTCGAATCACTTTGGGTAGTCGACGTCTATCCAGCCTAAGACAATCTACATTCGATTTCAACCTCGCAATCGCTGATTTTGTCATTTTATGTGGGATTTTATGTGTTTTATATGTTTTTATGCTTATTTGTTAGCATTTTGAGATACTATCGGTTTTGATTTAACGCTCCTTGCTCCGCTTATCACACAACACACTACACCATCACTAACAAATCGCTGGTCATTATTCGCAATCGCTGCTCGATGCTCACAATTGCTATAATTAATCGCTAAACGCGCTGTGAAGGATAGGGAATACGTGCAACATATAGCTAGGTTTCTGTATTCTGACTGCCTCATGTGCTTCTGTGCCTTACGTGCGTACATGTTTCTGTGCCCTACGTGATTATGTGCTTATGTGTTTATGTGCCTATGTGATTCTGTGTTTATGTGGATACGTGTTCCTTAGCTTTATGGTGAATCGCTAGACTATACTAGGAATAATCGAAATTTATGTTGAGTCCTGTGACGATGTCTGTTGCAGACAATGTCGTCATCTGGATCTCGTGCTACTCAAGCTGCTCGCCGAAAGCAGGCAGATAAACGCCTCGCCTCTATGATTACTAAACAAATGGCGAAGGTTATTCCTCAGATCGTCAGCGAACTTCATGAGAATGCAAGAAAATCTTCTGAAGAGTCCCAAACTGATTCGACAAAGGCTGCTTTTAGCTTCAAGCAGTTCAAAGCATGCGGACCGAAAGAGTTTACTGGTGAAGATGGTCCTACAGCCATGTTCCAATGGTTTGATTCTATCGAGGTCACCCTACGTCAGAGTGGCTGTCCTAACAATCTCCGTACTCTCAACGCAACTGACGTCTTCCAGTCCCGCGCTTTAGACTGGTGGACGGCCGAGAGGAACAAACGCGGAAATGATGCAGCTTACGGGCTATCATGGGATGAGTTGAAGGACGTGATGATGGAAGAGTTCTGCCCTCCCCATGAGCGCCAAAAGTTGGAGGACGAATTCTGGCACATTAAGCAGAAGGATGGTGACAACGCTGGATTGACTGCACACTTCAAGCAGTTGAGTATAATCTGTCCGGATCAGGTCAAGACGCCCGAAATCGCCATCAAAAAGTATATCCGTGCTCTTCCGGATTGCGTGGCTGATTTTGTTCAAGCCGCAAAGACGTCAACGATTGAAGAAACATACTTGCTCGCTGCTGAGATCAACAAAAAGCGAGTCAAGTCTGGTGTCTGGGATAAAGCTCCCAAGAATCTGCATCAAGCTACTACCGCTTCAACCGCTGAAACCGCCGCCGCTCCCCAGTCATCCAAGCTTTCAAGGCGTAAGAGAAAGAACAACAGTAGTTATAGCAACAAGAACTGTGTTGTGACCAATGCTGCCCCACTTCAAGCTGTTCCAGCTCCTCAGCAACATCAACACCGCCAAGTAGCGGCCCCGGTTACCAACGCACCACCGGCAAAGCGTGCGTATACTGGTCCTCACCCAGTTTGCCCTACTTGTACTTATCACCACCCAGTGGGAATCGCCTGCAGATACTGCGCCCATTGCAACATGTACGACCACTTCACTGCCAACTTCCGTACAGGTCTACGTCAAAACCCTGCTCCAACTCAAGGTCAAGCTCCTGCTCATCAAGCTCTCCTTGCTGCTCCTCAAGGCCATCAAGCGGCTCAAGTACCCGCGATCAATGTTAGAGCTTACTATGCGTGTGGTGATCCCAACCACTTCGCCAACATGTGCCCAAACCGAGTGGTCAAGAAAGAGCCACAATAGCAGCAGCCTCAGCAACAACAACAACCACCAGCACCCCGCGGACTTACTTTCAACATCAATGTCAGTCAAGCTCAAGCCGACAACAACGTGGTGAATGGTACGTTTCTTGTAAATGGAATATATGCTTCGTGTTTGTTTGATACTGGAGCCGATAATTGTTTTGCATCGCTTGAACTCGAAAAGCTCCTCAATCGTAATTACGCTCATCTCCCTTCGACGTTCGATGTTGAAGTTGCCACCGGAAGAACCGTCGTTGTAAATTATGCTCGGAAGTTTTGACGTCATAATAGGCATGGACTTTCTTCGTGAAAACCATGCTGAAGTTGTTTGCTTTGATAAGATGATTCAGTTCTCGCTCGCTAATGGTGATCAGTTATGTGTTTATGGTAAAGTCGCGTCGAAGAAACTCCAACTCATGTCGTGTGTTCAGGCTGGCAAGTATCTCCGCAAGGAATACCAAGCTTTCTTGGCACACATTGTAGTAGCGGAGAAAAAGGAAGTTAAGGAAGTGGATCAAGTCCCCATTGTTCGTGAATTTCCTAACGTTTTCCCAGATGATCTACCGGGATTACCTCCCACTCGTGATATCGATTTCCGAATCGACCTCATTCCTGGAGCCAACCCAATTGCGAAAGCGCCTTATCGCCTCGCTCCTTCTAAAATGCGCGAATTCTCCAGTCAGCTCCAGGAACTTCTTGATAAAGGCTTTATTCGCCTAGCACCTCTCCATGGGGCGCGCCGGTCCTTTTTGTCAAAAAGAAGGATGGATCGTTTAGGATGTGCATCGACTATAGGGAGTTGAATAAGTTGAAAATCAAGAATCGCTACCCCTTGCCTCGAATCGATGATTTATTTGATCAGCTACAAGGTGCTACGTGTTTTTCTAAAATTGATCTACGTTCAGGCTATCGCCAGTTACGCATTCAAGAGGAGGATATACCCAAAACCGCTTTTCGAACCCGCTATGGTCACTACGAGTTCGTTGTCATGCCTTTTGGTTTGACCAACGCTCCTGTAGTTTTCATGGACCTGATGAATCGAGTGTGCAAACCCTTTCTTGATCGCTTCATGATCGTATTCATCGACGATATCCTGATCTATTCCAAATCAAAAGCCGAACACTCGCAGCATCTACGTTTGGTTCTTGAGTTACTCCAGGGAAACCGTCTCTATGCCAAGTTCTCCGATTGTGAATTTTGGCTGGAGGAGGTTCAATTCTTGGGTCACATTGTCAATAGTCGAGGTATCCATGTTGACCCTGCGAAGATCGAAGCAGTTAAGAGTTGGGTTACACCCAAGAATCCGTCTGAAGTCCGTTCTTTTCTCGGACTGGCAGGCTATTATCGTCGCTTTATCGAAGGTTTCTCTAAGATCGTCGTGCCATTAACTTCTCTTACGCACAAGGATTAACCTTTTGTTTGGGGAACTAAACAAGAGGAAGCCTTTCAAACCCTCAAGACTATGCTTTGCAATGCTCCCGAGCTCTCATTGCCCGATGGAAACGACAATTTCGTAGTTTACTGCGATGCCTCAAACCTTGGTCTTGGTTGCGTTCTTATGCAAAGGGACAAGGTTATCGCATACGCCTCTCTACAGCTCAAGATCCACGAGAAGAACTACACCACACACGACCTCGAGCTTGGCGCAGTTGTTTTTGCATTTAAGATTTGGCGACACTACCTTTATGGTACCAAGTGTACGATCTTCACCGATCATAGGAGCCTACAACATATCTTTGACCAGAAGGAACTGAATATGCGTCAACACCAGTGGGTAGAACTACTCAACGATTACGATTGTGAGATCCGTTACCATCCAGGAAAAACAAACGTCATCACCGATGCTCTCAGTCGACGAAGCTACTTGCTTAGCGTTCGTAATTCTCAAGCCCAGTTTAACCTCAAAGCTCTCATTCGTGACGCGCAGCATGCTTGTTTTACCGAGCGAACTTTGAAGAAGGAAAGAATTCTAAATGATGGTGCCCAACTCGAGAATAAGTCGAATGGTATTTTTCATTACCTGGATCGAATTTGGATTACCAAGCGTACGAACTTGCGACAACTTCTGATGGACGAAGCCCATAAATCTCGATATTCTATTCACCCCGGTGCTGACAAGATGTACCAGGACATGCGCTACAAGTACTGGTGGCCAGGCATGAAGAAGGATATCGCTATCTATGTTTCGAAATGCCTGACCTATTCCAAGGTTAAGGCTCAGCATCAAAGACCCTCTGGCTTACTTGTTCAACCCGAGATCCCGATGTGGAAATGGGAGAGTATAGCCATGGACTTCATAACGAAACTTCCGCGTACTCAATCTGGTCATGATAGCATTTGGGTTGTGGTTGACCGTTTGACTAAGTCAGCTCACTTCCTGCCGATACGAGAAGACTTTAAGGTAGAAAGATTAGCCCGAATCTACACCAACGAGATCATTAGTCGACATGGGACGCCTTGTGATATCATCTCTGACCATGACGGTCGGTTTACCTCACGTTTTTTGGAGTCGTTTCAATCTGCTCTCGGTAATACTCTTAATCTAAGTACCGCTTTCCATCCCCAAATCGACGGTCAGACTGAAAGAACGATCCGTACCCTTGAAGACATGCTCCGTTCGTGTGTCATAGATTTCGGTGGTAATTGGGACGCATACTTACCTTTGGTCGAATTCTTGTACAATAACAGTTATCATTCCAGCATACAAATGGCACCATTTGAGGCTTTATACGGAAGGAGATGTCGGTCGCCTATTGTATGGCACGAGATCGGAGACGCGCAAATTACCGATCCCAAGTTGTTGCAAGAGACGACAGACAAAATCCTCCAAATTCGAGACAATCTATTGAAAGTTCGGAGCCGACAGAAAAGTTACGCTGATAGACGCCGCAAGCCCCTTAAATTTGACGTTGGCGATTACGTACTCCTAAAGGTTGCACCTTGGAAGGGGGTGATCAGATTCGGCAAGAAAGGAATGCTCGCACCTCGATATGTTGGACCCTTTAAGATTCTGGAAAGGATTGGAAAAGTGGCCTACAGACTCAAACTACCAGAGGAACTGAGTAATGTCCACCCGACTTTCCACGTTTCGAACCTTAGAAGGTGCTTGGCTGACCAAGAATTACATGTCCCTCTTGAGGACTTGCAAGTGGACGAAACATTACACTTCGTGGAAAAGCCTGTCGAGATCGTGGGACGAGAAACTAAGGTACTCAGACGCTCACGCATTCCCATTGTGAAGGTTCGTTGGGAAGGCAAAAGAGGCGCAGAGTTCACCTGGGAACTCGAAAGCGATATGAAGGCGAAGTACCCGCAGTTGTTTGTTACGGCTAAAGCCTAATTTTGGGACAAAATTCCCTTAAGTAGGGGAGGCTGTAACACCCCGTGTTTCGAATGTCAAAGTTGAAGTTATGATTGAAGTCAAATGAAGAAATGATTGCTAATTGCGATCTGCCACTCCTTGCTCAACTACTATTTTGACTCCTTTGACTTGTAATCGAACCTATTTAATTATTTGTTTTAGTTGTATTATGTGGAGTATCTATTAATAATCGAGGTTTAATCGCTATTTAATCGCATGTTTAATCGATTTATCGCTTATCGCTATCGCAATCGCAATTCGAATTATGCGTTCTGGATATTGTATTATCGACTTCGGGGGTAGTTGGGATGTCTATTTACCATTGGTCGAATTTTCATATAATAACAGTTACCACGCAAGCATCGGTATGGCTCCGTACGAGATGCTGTACGGTAGAAAATGTCGAACCCCGGTGTGTTGGGGCGAGATTGGTCCATGCGAGCTTGCACATAAGGATGTAGTCCAGATCACGAATGAGAAGATTGATTTGGTCCGAGCCCATTTGAAAGCGGCTCAGGATCGACAAAAATCATATGCAGACAAAAGAAGAAGACCAATCGAATTTCAAGTCGGTGACAAGGTTATGTTAAAGGTATCTCCATGGAAGGGGATTATTCGGTTTAGAAAAAGAGGAAAGTTAAGCCCAAGGTTTATTGAGCCATTTAAAATCATCGAACGGGTTGGTAAGGTAGCGTACCGTACCGTCTCGAACTACCTGAGGAGTTGAGCGGGATACATAGCACGTTCCACGTATGACATCTCCGGAAATGTCTAGCCGAAGAAACGGCTTACATCCATTATGATGACATTGAAGTGGATAATAGTCTTAACTACGCAGTGAAGTCGATTGCGATTCTAGATCGTAAAGTAAAAAGCTTGAGAAACAAAGTGATTAACCAAGTAAAAGTCAAATGGGAACACAGGAAGGGCTCGTATACCACATGGGAGTCCGAAGAAGACATGCAACGGCTCTACCCTACACTATTTGGTACATACTATGGTTTCGGGGACGAAACCCTTTTAAGGGGGGTGGACTTGTAACACCCCGAAAATATAAAGTTTTATATTAGAATTCCAAAATATTAAATAAACGAAAACAAACTGATTAGGACTAAATAACCCAGTTAATTACAAGTCTTGTAGTGACTCGTAAGTGGGTTAAAACACTCAAAATATGAACTAAGGAAAATGGAGGGACTAAACGTGTTAAATCTAAAATTTGATTTAATAAAAACAAAATAAAAATACACCAAACACACACAAGAGTGTGTGTCTGGTCGATTGAAGCACAAGGCGACCAGGAGAAACCCCCAAAACCCTAATTCTTGTCTAATCTCTCAAATTGAAGGTCCAAATAAATTCTAAATCAAAATCCGAGCACGAAATAGTGATCTCCACTGAAAAAGGAGTCACAAGGTATGTAAATTTCATGAGAAATCTCTAGTTGAATTTCTGAGTGAACTTAGAGAATTCGAAATTATGGTTGCATGTGTGTTATATAGATGATATAGGAACAATATAGTGTCCAGGGGTAAACCCTAGACAAGTACATGTTGAAATCATGCTTAATTTTAGTGAAATCCATAAACACCATTGAAGGTGATTAGTGGGTTTTTGTGGAACTTGATAAACACTAGGATTTTGGTGGTTGTTCTAGTGTAATCTGATATTTGTGAAGTGATTTTAGAATTATTGAGGTTAACATTTGTGTAAGATAGTTCGATTGATGTAAATTTGGGCTATATGACAAGTTATGAACTTGATAATGAACCATGTAAAATTCTGCCCTTAAAGTGTTTGTAAAAATGCCTCAAAGAAGGCTTAAAACTGAAATTTCAAGTTAAAACGCATATTTGTAATGTTTTGGCAAACTATGTGATATATGATTAGAAAAGAGTTCTAAACATGCTATGGATGAACTCTATAGGGAAGGAAGCTGGAGCGTCTAGTGGACAAGCCGGTGGTGGCGCGCGTTTGAAGGGTTTGCTTTGAAAGTATGTAACTCGATTCATTACATTAAGTAAATTTGATATTAGATCGCATATAGTTGTTTTTAGAATAAAAGTTGCGTTGATTGAAGTGATAATGTTCACTAATTGAATAAATAGGTTAAGATTGGGTTATGAAGTGTTTAGTAGTCAATACAAATGGAGGATTCCACAATTGAGCCAAACGGGTCGAATAATTTTGTAGTTAGTAGTGTTGGTGTTTAATAGTTAGCATTTGGCGTTGACAATCGCAAGAGCATGAAACCATAAGATTGTTAATGAAATTCCGGTGATATTAAGCCCCGGATGTTGGGTAAAAGCGCCTTATGATTACTACTGCAATGTTAGCAAAAATGGGTGTAAATGTAATGGTTCAAATAATTGTAAAAGTGATTTTAGTCGTTCGGTACATAAACCAAATTTTCGGTATAATAATTGTAATAGACTCGTCGGTAATTAAGTTACAGACGTATAGGAAAAAGAATCACCTTAAACGGACCCTCGGATCAAAAGTTATGACCAATTGAAGTTAAAATTTGTGAATTCCGGAGCTGGCAGGAAATGCAGGTCAAAAACCTGCACCTGCTGGAAAACCGTCTCCCCCGCGCCACGCGACAGGATCCATGGGATCTGGCGCGACACGCAAGCGTCCTTGCGACACGCGACAAGTCGAGGCTGTTCTGGCGCGACACGCGACATGACCAAAACTGAATTTTTATTTTATTTTTGATGAATCGATACTAGAACCCATTTATATGTATTATATTAATGTCAAGACTAACTTTTTAAGTGGTTTTGACTCTAGGTGATGATGGGGACTTTCCGAATGGCGATCAAGCATGTTTTGAAGAACCGAACACGAACTTTTGAAGCTTCCGCGTTAATTTAACTTTGTTTAGGCAATGTTTTTTATGTAAACAATTTACTAATCATGTTGTGAATGTTTAAACTAGTTGGTAGTTGACTAGTATGTGATCACTTTAAAACTTTGATTTTGTACTTATGTTGAAGTAGAGTACTTTTTATATAAAATCCTGCATATTTTCATTAAATTCGAATAGAAATTGGACGGTTGTTACAAGTAGGGCTGTAAACGAGCCGAGTTGAGCTGAGCTAGATCCAGCTCTAGCTCGGCTTGAACTCGATTCGAGCTAGCTAGCTCGGCTCGTGCTCAAATTTCAAATCGAGCTGAGATTTGAGGCTCGAGCTCGACTCGATTAGAATTCGAGCTAGCTCGGCTGGAACTAACAAAGAACCGCAAAATTTTCTTTTTAAAAACCTTAAAAATGAATTTCTTCATAGACTAAGAGCCATAATTGCCACTTAATTTAACCATATGGCTAAATATGCAAGTATAAATAGTTAATTCACTTTGTACATTGTCTTTGCCTTCTTTTACAAGGGAGATAGTCCCTTAGTTTTTTGTTTTCTAAGCGATGCGGGACAAAAAATGAAGGATGTAAACCTTAGTGAGCCAACTCATGAGCCGAGCCAGGCCAACTCGAGCTCGGCTCGTTTACAAACCGAGCCGAGCTGGCTCATTTACAACAGAGCCAATTTCGAGTAGAGCTTTTTTCGAGCGAGCAGCGAGCCACGAGTTTTTTGAACACCCCTACGTGGAAGAGACGGGTCAGCTTCTCAAGGAGGCGGTTGTTGCACTCAAAAACTTTTTGGTGGTGAGTACACAAGTAACTCTTTTCTGATTAATAGGCCCGTTAAAATTTGGACATAGGTAAATTATCTGTGTTTAGCTTCTTTTTTTTGCTTTGTTTTTGCCATTCAGTATAAGGATTCATCTGTTAATTACTTGAAGCATCACATGTGGTCTTTTATTCACACAAATGATAGTTATGCCTTACTATTTTCGCGAGGTTAATGCTAAAGTAAAATCGTGAAAATCGAGCGTTACAGTTTTTTAACACCCCCGCGACCCACTGTGGAGTGCAGACATTACCACTAGTATATGTGTATGAAAACTCACTATTGTAGGGACGAGAGTGTGGTCCAAGCAACAGTAGCAGTGCTTGGAGATTCTGCAGTTGCATCTGGTCCAAACGTGAAGATGTTTAGCAAAGATTTGGCCATTTGTAGTGCATTTGCTGGTAATGATTGATATAGTGCATTAGAGCCGGACATTTTTTATCGGATAGCCATGAAGCTCATGATTGATATATCGATAATAAGCAGGCATATGATTATACTATGTGTAAATGACATATTAAGTTATCAATTGGAATTTATGTTAATTTGATATCATAAAATGATTATACTATGTGGAGTTATAATCCTTGCTCTTTTGTTTTGCAGTTGGTATACCTTCTACTCCCGTTAGTGTTGGACTGTTGGTGACAGATCCAAACAAAGATAAAAGAAGTTACATATGTACACTTGCATTTATATTTTTAAGCTTCATCATTTTTATTAAGGTAAAACTATGTTTTGTTATGCAATTTCTACGGTTCAGGTTGCAAGTATGGATTGAAGACGTCGTCGGTTTAAGTTCAAAGTATGAAGACATCGGTTCAGGAAGTTATTGTATATCATTTTCACCTTTAGAGTTATATGTAATATTTGGGGAAAACTTCATAGAATAGCAACCAAGTTTTCTCTTTGTTTCACTAAAGTCACTCCATCTTTTTTTGTTTTTCTAAAGTCACTCAAGTTTTATTATGTGTTCCAATCATGCTTATTTTGCAAGTTTCCAGGTCACCTTGATGATGTGTCAGGTAACATTTTCTTTTTATTTTCTAATTGCTTAATTATTAAGTATAAATATTGATTAAAATAACAACCTTCATTAAAATAAGACCGACCTGATCAAAACCCTAAGGTCGATCAAAATCAATGGCGCAGAGAATCACTCGACCGAAACCCTCGTTAACAAATCACAATCGACCCAAACCTTTGGTAGATTCGATTATGGTTATGGTTCCCCATCCGGCTCAGGCGATTTTGGATTCGAAGTAATCGAAAGGGAGAGGGTTGAGATCCTGTCAAAATTTTAAGTTTGTCTTCATAATTATCAGTTGAAGGTTGATTGTTTGATATAAAGGTTTCCTAATTGTCTGTAAACTTTTGTTTATATGTCAATTCGTATGATTGTGTTACTTTAAAACTTTTGTATTTTATATTCTTGGATTATATTATATCAGTTCTATTTTAATTTTGTTTTTCGTATATTTTATTTTCAATATTAGATAACTTGTTAATAATGAGAATTTATTGGGAATTTTTAATGAAATTACCAAAAATGTATATATTATTTTACATAAAACACCAAGAAATGCGGTTTGAGAACCGCATCTATTGAGTATATTAGGAAAAAAATAGTTTGTTTTGTTAATATATCAAAAGATGCGGTTCTAGAACCGCGTCTCTTGGACCCGCATCTTATAGCCAATTTGACCACATCTTTTGATCAAATAGCCCCTAACGATGACAAGCATTATATTGTCTGTTAATGATTCAGACCTCTTACTTTTACTAATTCAGCACTTAATCATTCAGAAGTTGTCAAATAGCCCTTAAAGGTGATAAGGTACTTGAACAACCATGTTTTTCTAATGGTGCTATTAAATACACCCCTAATTACTAAATAGCTTTAGCATACAATCTCTTAATGATTTTTAATTAATTTAATTATTTTTAGTGTAATTATAAAAATAAGGACAAGAGAAAAAACAATAACTTTTAGAAGTGGCTACCTAGGGAGTTTTCGAAATTAGTCGGAAACTAATCGAAAGGTTCCGACAAAGTTCTTACCACATCTAATTATTTTTTTTAGGCAACCAGATATAACCAAACTACTACTACTACTACTAATAATAATAACAATAATAATAATAATATAATTATTTATTATTATAAGTATTATTATTTTATTGTTTTGATTAATATAATATAAATATTGTTATTTTAATTATTATTTCTAATATTATTCGTTACAAATAATTTTATATGTTTATAAATATTGTAGTTTCGATTATTACTATTATGAGAAAAATTATGTGGCTTGCGGTGTGCGCATATAATGTATATATTCGTTACAAGACTATTATAGTAGATGTAAGGTTGTCTACATCTTACCCTTCTCAGACACTATCTTAGTTTTGCTGTTAGTGGGATTTGCAGAGTATGATGATGATGATGACTATTATGAGAAAAAAATATCAAAAATCGTCCATGAGGTTTGGTTATATTTGTTTTTCATCCATAATGTTTTGTTTTGTGCATTTGAGTTTGAGCTTTGCATTTTATTGTCATTTTCATCCAAATCAATAACGTATTTTGAATTTAACGTTAACTCAGAGGCAATTTGGACATTTTACCCATTTTTTCTATTTTTAAATTTTTTATATTTTTTAACCATTAAATAAAAACAAAACAAATTATAAACATTTAACCCCGCCCACCCCAACTCACCCCATTCTCTTTCTCTCTCTCTCCATCTCTCTATTTCTCTCTCTAAACCTCTGCATCTCTCTAAACCAAATGTTGGTGGGTGTGGTGGTGTAGAATTTGGTCAAACGTTTTGAAGGTGGTGTGGCACTGGTTGTTGTGGGTTGGGGTGGTGTGGCACTGGTTGTTGTGGGTTGGGGTGGTGTGGCACTGGTTGTTGTGGGTTGGGGTGGTGTGGTGATGGTGGAGGCAGTGATTGTTGTGGGGCAGTTGCGGTGATGGTAGAGCCAGCGGGCTGTGGTGGTGGAGTGATGGTGGAGGCGGTGGCTGTGTGGGCAGTGACGAGTGGTGTTAGGGTGATGGTGTAGACGGTGGTTGTTATAGGAAGTGGTGGTTGTGGGGGTGATGGTGGAGCCGATGGTTGTTGTGGGGAAATGGTGGTGGTGGTGCGGTGATGGTGGAGGCATGGTTATTGTGGGCAATGGTGGTGGTGGGGTGATAGTGGAGGTGGTGGTTGTTGTGGGCAGTTGGGGAAGTGGTGGGACGATGGTGGAGGTGGTGGTTGTTGTTGGAAGTGGTGATGGTGAGGTTATATGCATTAACAGCTTGTACCAAGCCTTAATATGTTGTACCTTAGGTAAAAGGACAAAAAATGACCCTCACCTTAACAGAAATAAATAAATTATCTTAATTATTTGGATGAGAATGGAAATAAGACGCAAACCTCAAGGACTTAAATGCACAAAAAAAATTATTTTTTATGGAATTTTGGCATTTTACTCTTACTATTATATTCTCATAATAGTAATCTAAAAATATATATTCAAGCAAAATAGTATAAAATTAAGCTTTTGGTCGGAAAATGTCGGAATGCTCCGACGACTTCCGACCATTTTCTGACCATTTTCCGACAACATGTTGAGTTTCGTCGGAAATCCCCAACCATTTTCTGACCAAAATTCTTTTTATTTTTTGAGCTTTAAACGTCGTTTTTTCCGTTCCTTCTTTTGCAAACCTTAATTATACATGAAATACTTTTATTTTACCAACTTATATGTATTATATAGTTACGCATGTACCTGTATACTATCTGGATCGATTAGTTAAAACTGGCTTTTACCACTTTTATTAGTATACATGTGTGTGTTTATGTATACACCGAGTCCCATACATACCTATCACACATGCACATACAAATGCACACATTCTGTAGGTCCACCCGGAGGATCGAGTAACCTCTATTCCCTGTTTTCCGACAAACCCGAGAGTGCGGAATCCAAACGGGTAAGTTAAACCAAGTTACGAACACGTAAGACACAATATTCAACGATTAACACTCAATGTATTAATGCTAGAAAACGGTTACAATGCGGTGTTTACAAATGGTCTCTGTAAACTCTCAGTGTGTGTGTGTTACAATGTGTTCGCTCAGTGAAATCTATTCAGACTTCTCTATTTGTTTCTGTTCTGTGTCTGGGCTTATATACTAGATGACTGACGAAATCCCATAGTAGACGAAAACCCAACGAAAACACATGTGATTTCGTCACATGTATGATTTCGTCAAACATATGTTGTTTTCGTCAGATGTCAAAAGCCCAGACCAAACCAATTCAAGCCCAAATCTTAGACAAAGCCCACAAACAAGTCTTCGGCCCAAATGAAGTGAATCGGCCCAGATTACTTTCTGTTGACTAAATGTTTCACCAATTCAACATAGGACAAAGGTTGTGACATCACCATGACATCACAATGATGATGTCATAGTGATGTGTAAACGGGACTTGGCTTGCGGCGCTCCGTGCTTCGCGTGTCGAACTCTGGGGCGCACGACGAGGAATGTCGTGACGTCGGGCTTGAGCCGGACCTAACCGAGTTGACCCGAACCAAATCGAACCGAGTCGAGTCGCGTCCACATAAAGTGTACCAACACATTCACACACACACATATATATATACACACACACACAAATACAAATACAAATACAAATACAAATACAAATACAAATACAAACACAAATATATACATACGCATACACATAAACATACAAGAGATTCATACATATGGATGCACATACATACAATCGTACACTTACGCACACATGTATACAACACACAGACACATACATACACATACAAATAAAGATGCACCATACATATACACAAACATGAGATACATAGATACAAATGCACATACAAACACATATCTATACACTATACTGTTATACGTATACACATACAACAGATACATACATACAAACACACACACACACATATATATATTTACTTACAATATACATACACATCGTACATACGTTCACAAATACAAATGCACATAAACACACACACAAAATAACAACTTTTTGGTTCTACATTTTCCGACTAGTTTCCGACAAACATATTTTCATTTTTATTTATTTAACGTTTCCGACAATTTTCTTGTGGTCTGTATTTAGTTGGAAGTTTCCTTCAAATTTCCGACCCTTATTCTTTTGGTTGGTAAGTTGTTGGAAAATAGTCGCTAAAACTAGTTTTTATTTTAGTCGGTAATTTGTTGGAAAATGGCTGAAATTTTCCGACCAGATTTGTTTTGTCGGAAATTTTGGTCAGAAATTGCCAATTTTCTAGTAGTAAATTTAGTCAAAATGCCAAGCCTTATGTTATGGTTGTGACTAACTAATCTAACATAACTCGACTCAGAAATCTACAATTATCCAAATGCAAAATTTGTAAATTAAAGAAAAGATCAGCTGAGGCCCAAGTCCAAACAAATAGGGAAAATTACAAAAATGTCAGTTAACCAACCATGTTTTCGAATTTGTCACACTCCTGCGTCCGTGGACGGACCTCTGAGCATGGGATGAGTCGGTGTATCATGTTGAAGAGTCCATGTATCACGCTCCTTCGGAAGAGTCCACCGACGCTTCGGAAGAGTCCACCGACGTTTCGGAAGAGTACGTCACTGACGCTTCGGAAGAGTCCACTGAGACTTCGGATGGACATGGACTCCTCAACATGATACGCCGACTCATCCAATGCTCAGATGTCCGTTCACGGACACAGGAACGTGACAATTTTGAAAACACGGTTGGTCAACTGACATTTTCGTAAATTTCTCAAACAAATATCCTATTTTCTGGTCAACGTGGTGAACACACAGATAAAAGCCTAAAACTAAATGTGAAGAAACCCTACAAATGATAAGAATCTTTTCCGGGAACCATAAATATGCTCCAACTACCCCAAACACGCCATGAGTGCATGAGTTAGAACTTTTGTAATCTTCACAACTGGGCCGTAAGAGCTTGAATTTGGGCTTCTTTGTAACTCAGTGTACTGTGGGACTACTGCATGTTGGATGAACAACTATGGGTGGTTTGCACTTGTTTGTGCAGCCCAAGGATCAACTTGAAAAGAGAATACCATTAGACTGGGTGGAGTGGGCTGGCACCCCCAATCCACCTCAGCAATTTGGAGCACCAAACACCGAAACACATGGGGAGCCAAAGGGCGTTAGGGACGGGGGCTTGAGTAGCTTGGGGCGTTAAAGAGGAGAAATGCTGCATAGGCCATAATCCAATCAGATGGAGACCCATGGAACGGATGTGTAGTGGGGCACCAACCCACTACACATCGTCTTAGAATCGCTTTGTGAGAACTCCACCTACATATTTTCTATAATAAGGTCTTCTTACTGTCAAAAAACCCTAGTTTTGATTATCATATTTTTTTTAATACAAGTGCAAAGAATATCTACAGTTCTCAAGGATAATATAATCCTTTTTTTGTTCTTAAGTTTCATATACTTGTATTTATTGTATATGATTGTTTAATGAGTTTTGTAAGTGGCCAACCCTGTGGTTTTGATCTGGAAATGTTCTGAGTTATTTGTTTTAGTTTAACACTCTTTTGGCTGTTAAAAGTAATTATTGAATATTTTTTATACTAACAGAAGAATGCAAAAATAAAAATGGCAGATCATTTGGGTCATATATGATTCTTGAGTCGAGGATGAGAATAACAATTTTCCTTGAGTGATCATGTATTCATGGCATCGCCATCTGGTATTTGAGCCATTACACGATAAAGTTGCATGAGTATGTGAAACAAAGAACTTTAATGAAAGAGGGCTACAATGGGGTCACATGCTCGAAATGTTATTTTGGGTGATGAGATAATATAATGTTGATATCGACATGGTATCCTTTACCTCGTGAAACTACTGTAAATTGACATGAAAACATATCTTTAAATATTGTGTATCATCATTGAAAACCTGAGAGGTGCTATTCTTAACCAACTAGGTTACAATGAGAATCTCATAACTGTCTACAATTTCATTTAAAATAGTTATTATTTTATTAAATGTAATAAGATAACTAACTGTAAACACATAATAATCTATTACCTTTTAAATTATCAATAGTCTTCTCTTTCATAATGCAGACAAAATTACATGGTGTTTTTGTTTTTTGTTCAACTTTCAAGACCCCCTTTTGCCCTTTTTAGCAAAGTTAAACACACTCTTTTCTTTGCCTAACTTGCTTTTGCCTAGTTGGGCATTCATAATATAAACGTGCGATATTTGTATGATGAATATGTATATAGTTTAACTCTGATTTTTAGTACCATGTTAACTTCTTGCTAGAAATAACAATATATAATATAATTGGTGTAATATGAAATAATGTCTAGTTGAACCACAGAGGTAAAGAAAATAATAGATGATAGGAAAGAGGAAGAATACGACGTGTGCTTTTAAACTGAAATAAATGTGTAGAAACCCTTCGCATAAAATAAAATAAAATAATTTTATTACTGAATTACAATGCAGAAACTTAAAGAAAGTAGGAAATTATAATACTTTACAAGTTAAATAAGTAGAATACAAGAAATGTAGAAGAACAGAAAAGTCTTGTGGGTGACGGTTGTGTTTGATACGGGGCTCTTAAAACAAATTCCGAGTCTTCTATGAGAACTCGTTTCATTTCCCAGGATGCAATAGCCGGAGCAGGAGTACTGCCGAAGTTGACTTGAGGACCCGAAAAATACTTTGAGAAAAGTAAGAAGAAGATTAGATAGTTGCTAGTTGGTGAGAATTCTTTTCATGTACTATTGTGATTTCTGGTGTTTATTGGAGCATGTCTTCTACTTGTATTTATACTGCAGATGAGTTGAAACAACAAAAACGAATTAAATGGGAGAATTAAACTACATTAAACTTCTTTAATATATTTTAATCCGTCATTTGAGTCTCAGTTAAGGCCCTTGACTCGTCTGTTTCAACTGCAGATTTGAAACTGCTATGTTACTGAAGTCTGGGAAGCTAGCTCACTACAAGAAACATGCACCTTTAGCGACAACACCTCGTCGCTAAAGGGTCGCCGCTATAGATCGGCTGCTATTGGTCACCTGTCGTCGCTAAAAAGGGTGTGTCGTCGCTATTGTGAATGACTTTTAGCGGCGACATTTGTGACTTTTAGGGGCGACATATGTCGCCACTAAAAGTAAAAAAAAATAAAAAAAAATAATTTACTGTTATGCTGTCTTTCTTCTGTGGATTCATGTAAAAAAACAGGAAAAAAAATTAATTTCATGGACCAAAACGTTCATAAGTATACAAAGAATCAAACAATAATTTTCACATTCAAACCTCCTACAATGCAGTCTTTTGTGGATTCATGTGGAACAGAAAGTGGTGCAGCTCGATAAAGACGATATATGGATTTTTTTGATGTATTTTTTAAGTATTTTTTATGCAAGATACACACGCAGGGAGTAGTGACGTGTGCGAGCGTGTATGGATTTTTTGATGTATTTTTTAAGTATTTTTTACTCTTTTTATCAAGCTTTATATTTATAAAACACGATATAAACTATCACTCTCTAGAACACGTTAGGGCAAGTGCAACCATCGTTGGCGTAGTGTAGTGATGGTAAGATACCGAGGTCGTCCAAGGACACAATAACTTTTAATACCGGTGTAACACCCTGAAAATCTAAATTCTTTTTTTATAAATATGATGTCGGTAAATAAACAAAATGAACTAACAAGGAATAAAAATAACCTAGTTAGATAAAAGTCTTGTAATGACTTATAAGTGGGTTAAAACACTTAAAATATGAACTAAACGATTTTAGAGGGACCAAAGTTGTTAAATTGAAACTTAAATTATTGAAACAAAATTAAAAACCCAAACACACACAAAAGTGTGTGTCTGGTTCGATTGAAATACAGGGGCGACCAGGAGGTTCTCCTCAAACCCTAGTTCATGCCAATTTCCCCAAATTGAAGATCAAATTTAGTTCCAAATCAAAATCCGAGTATAGAATAGTGATCTCCTCTGAAAAAGGGGTCATAAGGTATGTAAATTCCATAGAAAAATTTCCATTTAAATTTTTGGATGAACATAGGAAATTCGAAATTGATGTTGCATGATTGTTGTATGGATGAAATTGGAATGATATTGTGTCTAGGAATAAACCCTAGTCAATCTTTTGTTGAAATTATGCTTATTTCTTGAGAATTCACAATCACCATTGAAGGTGATAAGTGGGTTTTGTAGGAACATGTTAAACACTAGAAATATGATTGTTATTCTAGTGTAATTTGAGTTCTAGGAAGTAAATTCAGATTTTGTTAATGTGAAAATTGACATGAACATACCTAATTAATGTTAATCTTGGCTAAATAACAAGCTATGAACTTGATTGTGAATTGTGTAAAATTCTGCTCTTAAGGTGTTTGTAAAAATGCCTAAGAGAATGCTAAATATTGAAATTTGAACAAAAACGCATACTTGTACAATTTGATGAACTATGCGTTATATGTTAAGAAAAGAGTTCTAAACGGTTTGTGGTTAAACTCTATAGGAAAGGAAACCGGAACGTCAAGTGGACAAGCCGGTGGTGACGCGCATTTGAAGGGTGTGCTTTGAAGGTATGTAACCGTGATCCCGTTACATTACGTTATTTGAATAATTATGAATACTTAGAAATTGTGTTTATTAGAAATGGTAGCTTTAGTAAAAGTGACGTAGATCGCTATTAGTTAAACGAGTCGAAAACCTGAATAGAAAATGTTTGGTAGTCATTAGAAATGGAGGATTCCATAAATGAGCCAAACGGGTCGAATAATTGTTTAGTAAGTAGTAAAAGTGTGTTTTGAATAGCGTTTGGCGATAACGGATCACAAGAGTGTGAAACCATAGATTTGGTAATGAAACGCCGGTGATCATAAGTCCCGGATGTTGGGTAAATACGCCTTGTGCATAAAATTTGATAGTGGTTGATTTAGTGCAAAACTATACGGGTCAAATAAATGCATTAGGCATTTATAGACTTCCAGCTCGTACACTCTATTTTTTACACAATGATATTGATAGACGCGTTGGTATTTTAATTACGGACGCATAGGAAAAATAATCACCTAAAACGAACGCATAGATACAAAGTTATGAGCTTTTAAAGTTCGAATTGTGAAAAAATGGGTGCTGGGCAGCAGATGCAGGATTTTAACCTGCACTCGCTGGAAAAAGGGGTCCCCCGCGGCACGCGACAGAGGACGTTAACTCTGTCGCGACACGCGGGAAGCGCTCGCGGGGCGCGTAAACTTAAGGGTGATCTGTCGCGGGGCGCGACAGACCAAAATGCTGGAATTTTATTTTCTTTTCAATTGTATGATTTCAGAACTTGTTTATACACATTTTAATATTGTCAAAACTAACAATTGATGTGGTTTTCACCTTAGGTGATGTTGGTCTTATCCCGGATGGCGATCAAGCATGTTTTCAAGAACCGAACACGACTTTTTGAAGCTTCCGCGTTTAATTAACCTTGTTGAAAACAATGTTTATGTTGTAAACACTTAACTCATAGCTTTTGTATGTTTAAACTAGATGGTTGGTTAACTAAATTACTATCATTATAAACTCCTACTATTTCGTTTAGCTAATGAAATGGTAAATTTTGTATTTTATTTTAAAAGTGCCATACTTTATGATAAAATATTAATTAATCTAGATGAGCCTTAAAACCGGTTTATCGTCAACATCTAATCGACCCAAATTTTGAGAAAAAGGTTTTTAAACATGTAAAATAAAGAAAGAAATTAAAATAAATGAAAGAAAGAAACAAATAACAAGAAAGAATCACTTGGTTCCAACTCATCTTTTATGTATCCTTTGATGATTTCCGCACTTTGAGTTTTTTAAGAGATTATCTTAGTTATAGTGGCACATCCCTTTTTTGGAGGCAACGCAACCCTCGGCCATATTGGTATGAGTCAGCAGAGATACAGTCCCGCAGGGCCGGATTATTGAAAGATAATTAAGTAAGTTATTAATGCAAAATGTGGCATGTCCTCTTTTGGAGGCAACGTTACCCTCAGACGTATTGGTCCGAGTCAGCGGGGATACAGTCCCGCAAGGCCGGTTTAAAGTTTTAATAGCAGTTTGTTTATAAGGGATTACACACCATTCTTACTCCTCCCGATTTGATGCTATATGCCTCAAGAGAAGTCCTAATAAGCTTGAATCAGGTTCTCGCAGGATCTATACACCGAACAAGGCAAGAACTTTACCCAAACCACCCTTCTAATCCCTTCCAAGCAGTTAAAGTGCTTTGTATATACTGACCTGTGTCCATACTCCCAATTGTGCCAAATGTTGGCCGAGAGGGACTATTTTTGCCATTTATTGAAAGTATGAATGTGAAGGGACTAAAGGTGTTAACATGCTTAAATTATACCTCTGAGTGACCCTTTACGGACCGAAGACTATGGTCTATACGGTCCGCAAGAGCCTTTTTATTTTTGTGTTTTGCCATCGTCTACGGACCGTAGACGGATGTCTATACGGTCCGCAAAGGAGCTGAGATATCTGATGCGCCTAAGGTCTCTATGGACCGCAAAGGGAAACCCCCTACGGTCCGTAGAGAGTCGCCAATAATGAAAATTGGTTTGGATCCCAAGCAAAACTCCAAGAAACCACTAACACGAAACCATGAGCTTCATGGCTGCTCATGCCACATTTTAGGACATGTGTACTGATCACAAACACCCTCCTAACGCCTAGAACAATCTCAAACATCTCATTCAACTATAAATAGGTGCTCATTTCACACATTCATACTTGCACCTTCTTGAATTCATTCTATCTCCCTCCTTTGGAAGTTCCTAACTGAAAGGAGCATCCAACTCAGTCTATATTCGTCCAAGGATCACTTTTAAGTGTTCCTATCTTCTACATTTTCATTTTATAGGCTTTAATAGCCGAAAGTCAAGCAAAATCGATTTTGGATTTGACTTTCGGTTTAGACCATTATGGTCCAGCCATTATTCGAGTTGAACATGGCTACGTGATCGTAATTAGCTAGATGTTAATCCCTCAAAAGGGCACCTCCTGAAAATCACGTTAACTAGGTCAAATGATGGGTCAAAGTTTTATTATTTAAAAAGTCAAAACTCAGTTTTTTTGTAAATTTTATAAACTGATCATATGAATGTTATAAATCATTTTTTGACACTTAAACAAGTTGTTAATTAATATTAGAACATGTGTGAACATGTTCAGCTCGTCATTTCCAGTTTTAAGGTCGGTTCGCAACCGAAAGTCGAGCAGTTTAACTTCTACTTTGATTTTCGATTCTGACCCGATTTAGCTAAGTTAGCTACTGAATTTAAGTTGTATTATGATCGTAATATAATGTAGGATAACCCTCTGAGGTTATATTACATGATCATAATCAGATTATGAGTTTATATGCAAGTTTCTATAATATGCCTAACTTTGACCAAAATGCCCTTTTTGTAATAAACAAGGTTTTAATCGACAATGAACTTGCAAATGATTTACCTACTGATATGCTAATGTAATTAACATATTTTGATATTATGAAATTGATCATAACCTGAGTTTTGATACAAGATCGTAAATTATGTTATTTAATGACCAAAACGCCCTTTTGGCGCATAGTATGGTTTTAAACCATAACTTTCATACAAAATCAAATACCTATTGTTATTATAACATAATTTACGTATTTTCACAGTAAGTACTTGATCATAACTCAGATTTTTAAATAAGTTCTCAAACTATGTATATAATAACCAAAATGTCCCTACGGTGCAGAGTTTGGTCTTAAATCATAAAACCCATACATGTTTGATTACTTACTGTTGTTATATCATAATTAAAGTATTTTTCAGAATGAACATGTTCATAATATCAGTTTTTATGCAAGTTCATATTTTATGTCACATAATGACTAAAATGCCCTTATGGTGCATATTTTAATTTTAAAATCTTAATGGTCATATAAGTTGATAACCTACTGATTTTACAACTTATTTAAAGTATATTGGCATATGGAACTTGTTTATGACTCATTCAGTTACCCGATATCTCTTATATGCGTACGGCTAAGCTTATTTAACTAGTTTACGTAAGTTTACCGAAACGGGTTAATTCTTGTCATTTTTACTTCAAATTCCAGAATGTAAATTGTTTACCCATATTAAACAAGTCCTAGTACTAGTTGGTTTTAAACCAAATTCTATTCCGGTCATCGCTTAATCAAGCGAATCGTACCGTATTCTTTAATTTAAGTTAACCAGTCCAAGTCTACGACTTAAATAGGACCCGTTAACATTCTAATTGGTTATTTATACCATTCATTCCAGACTAGGGCCTTCCGATAAATTGCAACCAACCTTAGTTAATTGATTACTGCTAAGCTATTTATAATTCTTGCATATTAAGACGAGTTTTAGCCCAGGTAAATACTTTTAACCTATTTTCCCTATACGTGCTTGGGATATGGTAAATTTTCCCGCTTGGTCGGGTATGGGATCATATGTCGAATTGTAACTACAAAATTCCATGATCTGTTTTAATCTATTTTGTCTGATAACTTAAACATTGGTGGTTAACGCGACTGTGTCCTGGATATCCTTGACTCATTTAAGTTGCTAATGGCCACAACCGAGCACGGGGTGTAGGCATACACCTGACAGATGCTAATGCTATTATAGAATGTTTTTCTTACCCACTAGTTGGGAATACCCCTTTGTGGGTTTAAGTGGCGTGTCAGTTAATCATGTCTCGGTGTTTAGTACTGGGCCCCATATGTATTGACAGGCATCTAAAACTGTATACAAGATCATTTTGAATTATTCCAAGTTATTTATGAAAATCATGTGCCTTGTGCACTTAAAATGATTTTGAAAATGTTTTCAAAATGAGTCGGTTGATTGTATTTACCAGTGTAAACTGGCGTATTTTCAAAAGACTAAGTTATAGGTTCCAAGGATACGTAAATAGGCTGGAAGTTGCTTGGTAATGCTAGAAGAGTACTTTGCAACTCCTTTGCATATAGCAGAGTAATATGTTGATCTCACTTTTGTACATTTACGATCCGCCTATGGATCTTTATTACAAACCGCATGTATATTATTTTGAACATTTGGACATTTAAGTTTGTAATAATATTTTAAACTCCATGACTTCCGTTGTGCTATATGTGTTTGTCTATGTTGATACCAATCTTACGTCACGATACTCCCCACCCAGGCCCACCGGGTGATGTGCTGTAAATATCAGGGTGTGACAAAATGATACATTTTTAACTTCTAATGTTTCACAAGTGATTACAGGTGTGACTGAAACAAGTAAGGGAAGCAGTGGAAACGATCCAGGGGAACTAGTTATCACGATTGGACTTTGGTCCTTGGCACGCGGTTGACGGCATGGCGATGTTCGCTGACGCGAGTTGGAAACAACCGCGAGGGGTTGTGAAGGATGTGATGATCCAACTTGGTGATTTTTACTACCCGGTGGACTTTATGGTAATAGACTGTGCACCATCATAGACATACGAGCAGCCACAGGTAGTATTGGGTCGTCTGTTTCTACACACAGTTGATGCAAAGGTCGACTATAGAAGAGGCATAGTCATGATGAGTTACGAGAATCGTAAATTATTCTTTGATGTGTTTTCAAAATCCGTTACTTATGATATTGCTGATAATTTGAGTCGTACAGTTGCTACTAATGAATATATTTCATGTGTAAGCAAGGGCATGTAAGATGCGAGTGGTACTGAGTTTGACTGGTCTAAGGTGGAGACAAATGGAAGGCAGGTGAAGAAGACGGCTGTGAGAAGGAGAGATGAAGACAGAGAACCACCCGATGGTGGGATTAGATGGGGAAATGAAGCTGAATTTGACCCAAACTGGCGTGCAACTGTGAACCTCCAACAAAACTGGATGGAGTTGTATGTCGAGAAGTGGGGAGGCAAGCAGGCATCTGAGCTGCCATGAGTATGTCAGATATGATGTGGCTGAAGACCTATAAACTTAACGCTCTCGGGAGGCAGCCTGAGGATGTAGAGTATTGTTTCGTTTGTTTTGTTTTGGTGTGTGTTTGTGTTTTGGCAGGTTACTACGTTTCAATCCTCACGGAGGCAATGATTCAAGTGTGGGGATGTTTGGCAACATCCCCGGTGAGATATCAAAGAATCCAAGAGATATGTACATCCCAGTCAGATCATAGCAGCAGACACACCACTACCGACACTTGCTGATTGAATGATCAGGTACATGTGTCTCTCAATCTTGCATTCTATTTTTATTTGTGTATTTAGTGGTGTGAACCGTTGTGTTGGGAGTGGTTTATTTGTTGAGTTAACTAGGTCGTTAGCCGTTCACGGTTTGTTAGGTGGTATCTCTCGAGTTAGGATTATAAATTGCACCATACATTGGGGACAATGTATCCCAAGTGTAGGGATGCGGTAATTCAAGAGACGGTTGGTAGGATTGATGATTGTAAATGCTTGAATTGGTTGAAATTGGAAAAAAAAATTGAAAAAATTTGAAAATGTTTCGTAAAGATTTTTACACAAAATGGAAAATGATAGGTGAAATCAGAATATTGGTTTTCAATTATTATATATATGAGATAATAAAATGGTCAAAAACGTGTCTAATTTAGGATATGTGGGTAGGCCCAGCCAGTTGAAAGGTTCCTTAGGATTGATATAAAACACTTAAATATTAGGAATCTTGTGGGTTCTTGCCTTAGGAGCTATAGCAAAATCGAAACTGTAGAGAGTATAAGGGATCCTGTTATAAATAAAAAGCTTATAAGTATTCCGATTAAATGGCACATCTGTTTCTTTTTATGAAAATAAATCCGAAATAAGATGGCGCCTGAAAAAATTCCATCTATCCATTATATTGAGCTAGCTGTGTATTGACAAAGCCTATGATATTGTCACGAGGATGGTGACTCATGTGGTACATACCCTCTAGGTAGAGTTAGAAAAAAAAAAAGAAAAAAATATGTGAGACTTATGGCATTAACCACTGGGATGGTGACTAGGGTGGGGTATGTCCGCTAAGTTGATCGGAAATACATAAAAGCTTGTTATATAAGACAATAATCTCATAAGCTCAAAGCGGGATTAGGTGGCGGTATGGTTTTTTAGTGTGAAACCCATAGACGAATAATGCACCTGAACTTAAAGAATCATGAATAAGGGCTTGGAAACCAGTGGTTGGGTTTAAGTGGACCGTATACCTGCAATCTTAGTTAATGTGTGATTACACTTGTTAATAAGATAACCGAATAAATTGAAAGCTAGTGATTTCATTGTGATTCATTGCAAATAACTTTTTGGGACGAAAAAAGATAAGTGTGGGGATGTGATGGAGAGGGTGAAATCCAAGTGTTAAAGTGCTTATCTTGTGCGTTTTATTGTCTTCCAAGCGATTATGCACGTTGAATGTAGTAACTACGAGTATTTGTTGTTTTACAGGTTAATCGCGTAATTCGGTATAGTTAGAGATCTTAGTGATGAAGCGGAACTGCTAAGGATGATAATCGAGACATTGAAGTGATCGGGATATGTTTTGGGTTGCAAGATACTTTGGGAGTGTGGAAAACGTGAGAGATCTAAGTCCAGGGGTCTAAATGCTATTTGAGGAAAGTTGATATTGTGAAAAGAGAGGATTCGTGATATATAGCGTAGGCTATAGATCCAAATCTGTAGCTTACAGTTGAAAAGGGAGTCCAAAAAGGTTCTAGCACTTCAAGCATGCAACGTACGTTCAAAAAACATAGCGTACAGTATAATGAACACAATTGGACAGCATGTGAAGACCATAGCCTACGGTCTTAACCTGTGAGCTATGATTGTGGGAATCTAGCAACGCATGTGATTGTTTTATTCAAAGAATTAAATGGGTTGGAAACCCTAATATATAAAAAGACATGCACAGGTAGACTTGGGGAAAAGAATCATATATACACGCAGACTTTGGACATGAGGGGGGGGGGGGGGGATCTTTTACACTTTTAAGAATATTATACTCATCATCAATGCAGACATTGGGAGCAGATATTCTTAGCCGACATATGAGAGTTTTGGGTGGACATTTTTCCATCAACATCAAGTCATCATCATGACATTATTGAATCATATACACACTTCATTAATTAGCTACGAATTTTTGAAGGCAATTAGAATTTTTGGCACTCATTATTCATCATCATCATCATCACAATTAGCATCAAACCCATAAGATCAAGCATGAACTCAACCTTCTTTCAAGCTTTTGAAGATCAACCAACCACAATAAGCAGCTAAGTTTTAGTGGTTTCCTCCAGATGGAGGATTCTTGTAAGTTAACGACTTTTATGTGTTTGAAATAGTTTGTGAACTTGGTAATCTAAGCATTCAATGCTTTTACCATTTAATTTAATTGATTGATTTATTAATAATTGGTCTTACTTTAATTCTTGATTCCAATTCATTCAATTCCCAAGATTTCTAGTAATTAGGATACATTTGACTAGGGTTAGGGTTAGTAATTCCAATTGATTATTCTTATGATAACCTTCCGTTGTTTTTACAATCGAAGTAAGTAGTCTTAGGGTAATCTCCGTCAGTTAATCAAGTTATGCAATCATGTCTATGTGATTGTACAAACAAAACACATAATTGAAGTTGGCTTTGAATCTGAAATTCGGAGGAACCATTGTTTCTCCAACTGTTTACAACTTCAGTTTTAGTAATTCGTAGTTTAATCAACTCCCAAACAACCAAAGTTTATATTTTTGCAATTAGTTAACCATTACTTAATCCATAACATTTTTCACCAGACTCCTCTGGATTCGATACCCTGCCTACCCTAGCTACTTAGGTTAATTAGGTTTTTGTATGACTCGACAGTCATCAGTCATGGGTGAGTTGCAATGTTTTCTTGAACTACAAGTAAAACAACTTGAAAATCAAACTTTCATTCATCAAACCAAATATGTTAAAACACTTTTTTTTTAAATTGACATGAATGATTGCAAACCATGTATCACCCCCAGATGCACAAGCAACCCATTCATTTTTTATGAAAAGGATGACTTGGTATATTAGACACTATAGGTGCATGATTGGATCCTTGATGTACTTAACTGCATCAAGTCCAGACATCATGTTTGTAACCTGTGTTTGTGCTAGATACCAAGCAGAACCTTGGAAGTCTCACTTAATATTCAGATACCTCAAAGGTGCACCCACACTTGGTATTTGGTATCCTGCTAATGGTAATATTAAGCTTTCAGGTTATTTAGATAGTGATTTTGTTGTTATTGTAACACCCCGTGTTTCTGAAGTCAAAGTCAAAGTCAAAGTCACGATTGAAGTCAAAGGAAGAAAAGATTGCTAATTGCGATCTGTCTCTCCTTGCTCAATTCCTATTTTGATTTCTTTGACTTGTAATTAGTCTATTTTATTTTCGCCTTAGTTGTATTATGTGGAGTATCTATTAATAATCGCATATTAATCGCATGCTTAATCGCTTAATCGTTGTCACAATCGCACTCACAACTCGAATTATGCATTTTGGTTATTGTTATACGTGTGTGTGTGCCTTATGTGTTACTTGTGCATGTTTATTTATGTTATATGTGGTAATCAATCAAAACGCAATCGAAACTCAAACGTAATTGAACCCAATCGCAATCGAAATCGAATTATGATAATTAGTGGAAAAGAGATAGCGCGAGATATGAGTAGTTGGGATTAAAAGTAATTTGAATAGGAAACTCTATCGCATCGAATTGCTCGCAATCGAAATCGCAACAGCAAAAATCGTCGCGCCGAACACCCGAACCAAGTGCCATCCGGCCGGATTGCCATCCGACCGGGCTGCCACTTGACCGTGGTACCAGGTTGCCATCAGACCGAGATGTCATCCGGGCGAGATGCCATCAGACCGGCCAGCTCTTTCCTCTTTTGGAATCCTATAAATACCCCATGTCACTCTCATAGTTACTACTTTTGGCAACTGACGTCTGAACAGCCCGTGCTCCTCACTTTTCTTCGATTTCTCTCAATTCCGGTAAGATCTCGTCCTAAATCTTGTACTTCCTTAATCTACACGCACTCCTACACCTTTCTATCTTTTGAATCTTAACTTTTAACCGTGAAATCACTAGATTTGAGGTGTTCTAGGATGATGTCATCATGGTGTTCTTGGGAACTTCATGGTTTGGCTTCAATCCACCAAGAACAACTTGGATCTAACCGATTTCCGCACAAATAAACAAAGATCTTGCATAGATCTAGACACATTCATGATGAAAAAGGATTGAAAGATGGTTTCTAACTTTCTTTCAACTCTTTTACACTCAATGCACTCAAAATCGATAGAATCGGACTTTGTTCTAGTCTTCTACTCATTCTTAGTATTGTGCTAGTTCAAGATCTGGATTCTACTCACGAGACCACCGATTTCGGGTTACACAAGAACAACCGTCTTAAACCGGTTAACTGGTCGAACTAGGGTGATTCCTGTTTGATCATGCCACTTGGGTCAAGATGGGGTTCTGTTGGTTAACACGTTGTCAAAACGTTTTGATAAAACGACAAACAATCAAAACGGCCAAGTGAAGGACGAACGGAATGACCAGGACGGAGAGCTATCCGACCGGACTACTGTCTGAAAGGACAGCCATCCGAGCAACTGGCCATCCGAACGGCTTACACCTTGGGTCCCACACTTAATCAACCTTATCTGAAGTTTGAGTATTGAACGAATTGTTATCCGATCGGACTACCATCCGACCGAATTGCCCTTTGGATCATGAGATACTTGGACTTTAACACTTAATCGATTTTTCAAACATGTTCAATGCACCAAGGATGCCACCCGACCGGACTGCTGTCCGATCGAGTGACAACCTACCATGAACTTGTTCTCACTGAAGTGTCAACCCATCGGATTGTCATCCGATCGGACGACCGTCCGGCCTGAAAGGTAGAGATACTTCAATGTTTTCAAAATGCCACAACGAAAACTTCAAAAGACAAGCCATCATACACAAACACATCCCTCTCATAGGAAGAAACAATCCACTCGAATAGTCATCCGACCGGACTACCGTCCGACCGGATGACCATCCTAACGGATTGTCATCCGCACGACTGGCCGTCCGACCGGATTACCATCCAATCGAACTGCTGTCCGACTCACCCGTACCTTGCATCGTTTTACCCGTCGCTTATCGTTATGCTATCGTTCTGATCAGGCTAACCTTACTCCCTAGCGCTCCCTTCAATCCATCATCGCTGTGAGTATACTCGATCCCTTTTTGCTTTAAGCACTTTTGGGTGTTACATACGTTACTTATACTAAATTACATCGAACAAACTACGAAATACTTTAAACGCTAACCGTTACCGCATGTTATATGTGACTAAATGAATGCTTGTTTGTTATGTTTACACATGGAATGCTGTCTGCCTGCCTTAGCAACGATAGTACTATTAGTTTGGACTCAGCACCCGTTCATTCGGGGGTTGTTAAGGACAATTATTTGCATGGGTTACAGTGGTGATCATGTATTACGAACTGCCTTGGGCAGTCAACCCGCCGTCATTGGTATCGATAGGTTCATGTCGATAACTAACATGCCTCATTTCACACTGTATACGTGCTAGTTATGCGTAACGCTTTCGAACTCTATATGCTAATATCAAACTTGTATGCTTACCTTTACACTATGTGTATTAACTTTATTTTAACGTATGTGATAGGTGCTTAGGATGCTTATCTGCTAGGAAATCGAGGCTAGAATAAGGTCTTAGAGGCCAACAAATAGTTGTCTGTTTAAATGAAATCTGAGTTGTCGGAACAGAACAATTTGCCTAGATTTTGTCTGTAATAATTGTATTATCTTTTGAGACATGGTATGGGACATGTTACTTTAAATTGATTGGTAATGAAATAGTTAAGGAAACTTCTGGACAATCTGTTTCGCTCAGTGCCATACCCCGATGTTTCCGCCATCGGTTGGGGTGTGACAGATTGGTATCAGAGCCATAACTATAGGGAATTAGGCAAGACACGACCTAGTCTGGGTCGATGTCTTAGATACCTAGTCTATAGTTAGGAACCACAGACCGACTTGTGCATATCCGTTAGGGATTATGTATAAGCTTACCGCCTATGCTAGTCTATAGTGTAGCTATTCTCGCCTATGCTACACTATCACTGCACTCGAAATTTCAAATTATGAATAATCGATTAAGTCGAGATTAGTTGTGAAAACCGCAAACTCTTGACTAAATTGCTTGTTCAACCCACATTTTACCTACAAATACGAGAATTTGCGTTAAACCAGGAATGAAATCCATACTTTGACGCATAATTCTCCGTCATTTTATCAAAACAGGGACGAAGTTGTTAAGATAGGGGTGAAACCTTAACCTTGACTACTTGTTCCGCCCTTTTTACAAAAATCTCACCAAAGTCTCGACGGACTCCAACGACCTGAAGTCACGATACGACTAACGGGATGCGTGCCCAACGCCTAAGAATCGAGGCAAAGGCACTACCCTGAAGGTCAAATGTGCACAACAAGTCCTTGTGAATAGTCGAATCACTTTGGTTAGTCAATGTCTAATAGCCTCAGACGATCCATTCCTCGATTTTATGTGTTTCGATTTTGAGCCCGCAACTGTTGACTCTGATGATTCATTGATTTCATGTGTTTTATGTGAATTTGTCTGTTTATATGCTTAAATTTTGGAGATTTATTCGATTTTTGCTTCGCATCGATCGACACGCACGAATCGCACTACATTTCTATCTCAAAACGCTAACAAATCGCTAAACTATGGACGACCTTATGCTATGTTATACGCTTATACTATACTACCCGACAAGTTATTCGCGATCGCTATGTTCGAACATTCACAAACTTTGGGTGTCGAGATCCTGTATTCTGAGGAAGTCAGAATGCCCTATGTGCCTCTAGTGATTTTGTGCTTATGTGAATTTGTGATTATGTGCTTACGTGATTGTGTGGTACGTGCTACGCTGTATTCCTGAGCTTTAGCAGTATTAGACGTGTGAGGTGAGAATCGATTAAACTATGTCTGAGACCTACGACGATGTCTGTTGCAGACAATGTCGTCATCTGGACACCGTCATCCACGACTCTCTCGCCAAGAACAGAGGGACAAACGCCTTGCTGTCATCCTCGCTAAACAAGTGGCCAAGGTTGTGCCTCAGATCGTGAGTGAGATTTACGAGAACGTCAGCAAATCATCTGAGGAGTCGAGAACTGAAGCTCCTAAAGTTGCTACCAAAACTGCTTTCAGCTTCAAGCAGTTCAAGCCATGCGGTCCGAGGGAATTCACTGGAGAAGATGGCCCGACAGCTATGTTTCAATGGTTCGATTCCATCGAAGTCACTCTGCGCCAAAGCAGCTGTCCTGAAAATCTCCGCACCCTAAACGCTACCGGCGTCTTCCAGTCCCGCGCATTAGACTGGTGGACGGCGAGAGGAACAAACGCGGGAATGATGCAACTTATGAGCTGACTTGGGAAGAGTTGAAAGCCATCATGGTGGACGAATTCTACCCTCCCCATGAACGCCAAAAGCTGGAGGACGAGTTTTGGAACATAAAGCAGAAGGATGGAGACAACGCTGCCCTGACTGCTCACTTCAAGCAGCTCAGCATCATCTGTCCCGATCAAGTGAAGACGTCTGATATGGCGATCAAGAAGTACATTCGAGCTCTACCCGACTGTGTTGCGGATTTTGTGCATGCCGCTAAGACCACAACGATAGAAGAAACTTACTTGCTTGCCGTTGAAATCAATGACAAGCGAGTAAAAGCTGGTTTTTGCGATAAGGCTATGAAGAATCTGCACCAAGTCACCGTCGCACCAACTGCTGAAACCGCCACCGCTCAATCGTCCAAGTCCTCACGCCGAAAGAAGAAGAACAACAACAGCAGCTCCAGCAACAAGAACTGTGCTGTCACTACCACTGCTGCTCCTCTCCAAGCCGTACCGGCTGAGCAGCAGCACCACCACCGTCCAGCACCAGTTACTTATGCACCACCAGCAAAGCGTGCTTACACAGGCCCCCACCCGGCTTGCCCGACATGTTCTTATCATCACCCGGTGGGTCTCGCCTGTCGTTTCTGCGCTCACTGCAACATGTACGGCCACTTCACTGTCAACTGCCGTACTGGTCCTCGTCAAGCCCCAGCTCAAGCCACTGCTCATCAAGCTCTGCTCCCAGCCCCGCAAGGCCAACAAGCAGCTCAGGCACCCGTGGTCAACGCCCGAGTCTGCTTCGCATGTGGTGATCCCAACCACTTTGCGAACATGTGCCCGAACAGGGTAGTGAAACAAGAGCCCCGGCAGCAGCAGCAACACCAGCAGCAGCAGCAGCCTCAGCAACAGCACAACCCGCACGCGCCAGAACTTTCAACATCAACGTGCGCCAAGCCCAGGCTGACAACAGCGTGGTCAATGGTACGTTCCTTGTGAATGGTATTTATGCTTCATGTTTGTTTGATACTGGAGTCGATAATTGCTTTGTGTCCTTCGAATTCGAGAAGCTACTTAGTCGTAAACGCTCCCATCTCCCCTCGACGTTCGATGTTGAAGTCGCTACTGGAAGAACTGTTACCGTTAATTCTGTTCTTCGTGATTGTACTCTTGAGCTCAACAATCACATCTTTCCGATCGATCTTATTCCGATGCAACTCGGAAGTTTTGATGTCATAGTAGGCATGGACTTTCTTCGCGAAAACCATGCTGAAGTTGTGTGCTTCGATAAGATGATTCGATTCTCGCTCGCGAATGGTGACTTATTGTGTGTTTACGGTGAAACTGCTCCAAAAGGTCTCAAGCTCATGTCGTGTGTCCAAGCTAGCATTTATCTCCGCAAGGAATACAGAGCTTTCTTGGCTAACATTGTGGTAGCGGAGAAGGAAAAGAAAAGAAAGACAGAAGTGGAAGACGTTCCTGTGGTTCGTCAATTTCCTAATGTGTTTCCCGATGACCTTCCAGGATTACCGCCAAGTCGTGATATCGATTTTCGTATCGACCCATTCCTGGAGCCAACCCTATTACCAAAGCTCCTTACCAACTCGCACCATCCGAAATGCGTGAACTATCGAACCAACTCCAGGAATTACTTGACAAAGGCTTCATTCGCCCGAGCACCTCTCCTTGGGGCGCTCTAGTCCTTTTCGTCAAAAAGAAGGATGGGTCATTCAGGATGTGCATCGACTATCGGGAGTTGAATAAGTTAACTATCAAGACCCGCTACCCTCTGCCTCGCATTGATGATTTGTTTGATCAACTACAAGGTGCTACGTGTTTCTCGAAGATCGATCTACGCTCAGGCTATCACCAACTACGCATTCAAGAGGAGGATATACCCAAAACCGCGTTTCGCACTCGATATGGCCATTATGAATTCGTTGTTATGCCCTTTGGATTAACCAACACACCCGCGGTTTTCATGGATCTGATGAATCGCGTGTGTAAACCTTATCTCGACCATTTCGTCATCGTATTCATCGACGATGTCTTGATATATTCCAAGATGAAAGCCGAACACGCACAACATCTACGTTTGGTTCTCGAGCTACTCCAGGGGAATCAACTCTATGCCAAGTTCTCCAAGTGCAAATTCTGGCTGGAGGAGGTTCAGTTTCTGGGTCACATTGTTAATAGTCAAGGTATTCACGTCGATCCCGCAAAGATTGAAGCAGTTAAGAGTTGGATTACACCTAAGAACCCGTCTGAAGTCCGTTCTTTACTCAGACTAGCGGGCTATTACCGATGATTTATCGAAGGATTCTCAAAGATCGTTGTGCCGCTTACCGCTCTCACGCATAAAGACAAGCCTTTTGTTTGGGGAACGGAACAAGAGTCTGCTTTTCGAACCCTCAAGCACATGCTTTGCAATGCTCCTGTTCTCACATTGCCCGATGGAAACGACGATTTCATTGTCTATTGTGATGCTTCCAACCTCGGTCTCGGTTGTCTCCTTATGCAGCGGGACAAGGTTATAGCTTACGCATCTCGTCAGCTCAAGATCCACGAGAAGAACTATACAACCCATGATCTCGAGCTAGGCGCAGTTGTTTTTGCGTTAAAGATTTGGCGACACTACCTGTATGGTACAAAGTGTACGATCTTCACCGATCATAGGAGCCTACAACATATCTTTGATCAGAAAGAACTTAATATGCGTCAACGCCGATGGGTAGAACTTCTCAACGATTACGACTGTGAGATTCGTTATCACCCAGGCAAAGCAAATGTTGTTGCCGACGCTCTCAGCAGACAGAGTTATCTGCTTAGCACTCGTAACGTCCAAGCCCAATACGACCTCGAAACCCTCATCCGCGAAGCTCAGCATGCATGTTTTAATGAACGCACTCTGAAGAAGGAAAGAATCTACCACGATGGAGCCCAACTTGTGAATAAGTCGAATGGGATATTCCATTTTCTGGACCGAATTTGGATCCCTAAACGGACCGATTTGCGACAGATTTTGATGGATGAAGCCCACAAATCCCGGTATTCTATTCATCCCGGTGCCGACAAAATGTACCAGGACCTTCGCTACAAGTACTGGTGGCCTGGCATGAAAAGGGATATTGCTCCCTACGTTGGAAAGTGCCTGACTTGTGCGAGAGTCAAGGCTGAACACCAAAGACCCTCTGGCTTACTCGAACAACCGCCTATCCCTATGTGGAAGTGGGAGAGTAGAGCTTTAGACTTCATAACAAAGCTTCCGCACACGTCATCATGTCACGACAGCATTTGGGTTGTTGTTGACCGTTTGACCAAATTAGCTCACTTTTTGCCAATACAGGAAGACTACAAGGTAGAACGATTAGCCCGAATCTACACCGATGAGATCATTTGTAATCATGGGACGCCTCGTGACATCATCTCTGACCGCGATGCTCGGTTTACCTCGCGACTGTGGGAAACGTTTCAAACGGATCTCGGTACATCGCTTAATCTAAGTATCGCATTCCACCCGCAAACCGACGGTCAGACTGAAAGAACGATCCGAACTCTTGAAGACATGCTCCGTTCGTGTGTCATAGATTTCGGTGGTAATTGGGATAAATACCTGCCATTGGTCGAGTTCTCGTATAACAACAGTTATCATTCCAGCATTCAAATGGCACCATTCGAGGCCTTATACAGAAGAAAATGCCGATTGCCTATTGTGTGGCACGAGATCGGTCACTCGTAATTAACCGGTCCTAAGCTATTACAAGAAACGACTGACAAAGTCCTCCAAATTCGAGACAACTTGTTGAAAGCTCGAAGTCGACAGAAAAGTTACGCTGATAGACGACGCAAGCCCCTTGAATTTGACGTTGGCGACTACGTACTCCTAAAGGTATCACCTTGGAAGGGTGTGGTCAGATTCGGAAAGAAAGGGAAACTAGCGCGTCGATATGTTGGACCTTTTAAGATTCTGGAAAGGATCGGAAAAATCGCCTACAGACTCGAACTACCGGAGGAACTTAGTAACGTCCACCCGACTTTCCATGTGTCGAACCTCCGAAAGTGCCTGGCTGAGCATGATTTGACTGTACCTCTCGATGACCTACAAGTAAAAGAAACACTGCACTTCGTGGAGAAGCCTGTCGAAATCATGGATCGCCAAACCAAACAGCTCAGACGCTCGCACATTCCTATTGTGAAAGTCCGATGGGAAGGCAAACGAGGCGCAAAGTTCACTTGGGAACTTGAAAGCGACATGAAGGCGAAATACCCGCAGTTGTTTGTTACGGCTTCGGCCTAATTTCAGGATGAAATTTCCTCAACTAGGGGAGGCTTTAACACCCAGTGTTTCTGAAGTCAAAGTCAAAGTCAAGATTGAAGTCAAAGGAAGAAAAGATTGCTAATTGCGATCTGTCTCTCCTTGCTCAATTCCTGTTTTGATTTCTTTGACTTGTAATAAGTCTATTTTATTTTTGCCTTAGTTGTATTATGTGGAGTCTATTAATAATCGCATATTAATCGCTATTTATCACATGCTTAGTCGCTGTCACAATCGCACACGCAACTCGAATTACGCATTTTGGTTATTGTTATACGTGTGTGTGTGCCTTATGTGTTACTTGTGCATGTTTATTTATGTTATATGTGGTAATCAAGCAAAACGCAATCGAAACTCAAACGCAATCGAACACAATCGCAATCGAAATCGAACTATGATAATTAGTGGAAAAGTGATAGCGCGAGATATGAGTAGTTGGGATTAAAAGTAATTTGAATAGGAAACTCTATCGCATCGAATCGCTCGCAATCGAAATCACAACAGCAAAAATCGTCGCGCCGAACACCCGAACCAAGTGCCATCCGGCCGGATTGCCATCCGACCGGGCTGCCACTTGATCGTGGTTCCAGGTTGCCATCCGATCGAGATGACATCCGACCAGACTGTCATCCGGGCGAGATGCCATCCGACCGGCCTGCTTTTTCCTCTTTTGGAATCCTATAAATACCCCATGTCACTCTCATAGTTACCACTTTTGGCAACTGACGTCCGAACAGCCCGTGCTCCTCACCTTTTCTTCTATTTCTCTCAATTCCGGTAAGATCTCGTCCTAAATCTTGTACTTCCTTAATCTACACGCACTCCTACACCTTTCTATCTTTTGAATCTTAACTTTTAACCGTGAAATCACTATATTTGAGGTGTTCTAGGATGAAGTCATCATGGTGTTCTTGGGAACTTCATGTTTTGGCTTCAATCCACCAAGAACAACTTGGATCTAACCGATTCCGCACAAATAAACAAAGATCTTGCATAGATCTAGACACATTCATGATGAAAAAGGATTGAAAGATGGTTTCTAACTTTCTTTCAACTCTTTTACACTCAATGCACTCAAAACTGATAGAATCGGACTTTGTTCTAGTCTTCTACTCATTCTTAGTATTGTGCTAGTTCAAGATCTGGATTCTACTCACGAGACCACCGATTTCGGGTTAAACAAGAACAACCGTCTTAAACCGGTTAACTGGTCGAACTAGGGTGATTCCTGTTTGATCGGGCCACTTGGGTCAAGATGGGGTTCTGTTGGTTAACACGTTGTCAAAACGTCTTGATAAAACGACAAACAATCAAAACGGCCAAGTGAAGGACGAACGGAACGACCAGGACGGAGTGCTATCCGATTGGACTACTGTCCGAACGGACAGCCATCCAAGCGACTGGCCATCCGAACGGCTTACACCTTGGGTCCCACACTTAATCAACCTTATCTGAAGTTTGAGTATTGAACGAATTGCTATCCGATCGGACTACCATCCGACCGAATTACCCTTCGGATCATGAGATACTTGGACTTTAACACTTAATCGATTTTTCAAACATGTTCAATGCACCAAGGATGCCACCCGACCGGACTGCTGTCCGATCGAGTGACAACCTACTGTGAACTTGTTCTCACTGAAGTGTCAGCCTATCGGATTGCCATCCGATCGGACGACCGTCCGGTCGACCGACCTGAAAGGTAGAGATACTTCAATGTTTTCAAAATGCCACAACGAAAACTTCAAAAGACAAGCCATCATACACAAACACATCCCTCTCATAGGAAGAAACAATCCACTCGAATAGTCATCCGACCGGACTACCGTCCGACCGGATTACCATCTGATCGAACTGCTGTCCGACTCACCCGTACCTTGCATCGTTTTACGCGTCGCTTATCGTTATGCTATCGTTCTGATCAGGCTAACCTTACTCCCTAGCGCTCCCTTCAATCTATCATCGCTGTGAGTATACTCGATCCCTTTTTGCTTTAAGCACTTTTGAGTGTTACATACGTTACTTATACTAAATTACATCGAACACACTACGAAATACTTTAAACGCTAACCGTTACCGCATGTTATACGTGACTAAATGAATGCTTGTTTGTTATGTTTACACATGGAATGTTGTCTACCTGCCTTAGCAACGATAGTACTATTAGTTTGGACTCAGCACCCGTTCACTCGGGGGTAGTTAAGGACATTTATTTGCATGGATTATAGTGGTGATCATGTATTACGAACTGCCTTGGGCAGTCAACCCGCAGTCATTGGTATCGATAGGTTCATGTCGATAACTAACATGCCTCATTTCACTCTGTGTACGTGCTGGTTATGCGTAACGCTTTCGAACTCTATATGCTAATATCAAGCTTTTATGCTCACCTTTACACTGTGTGTATTGACTTTATTTTAACGTATGTGACAGGTGCTTAGGATGCTTATCTGCTAGGAAATCGAGGCTAGAATAAGGTCTTAAAGGCCAACAAATAGTTGTCTGTACAAATGAAATATGAGTTGTCGGAACAGAACTATTTGCCTAGATTTTGTCTGTAATAATTGTATTATCTTTTGAGACATGGTATGGGACATGTTACTTTAAATTGATTGGTAATGAAATTGTTATGGAAACTTCTGGACAATCTGTTTCGCTCAGTGCCATGCCCCGATGTTTCCGCCATCGGTTGGGGTGTGACAGTTATCACATCACAAGGAAGCCCACCGCAGGAGGATGTCAGTTCCTTGGAAATGCCATGGCAGAGCAAAAAGCAATCTCAAATTCTACAGCAGAAACATAATATATTGCTGCTGCAAGTTGTACTGCTCAATTGTTGTGGCTTCAAAACCAATTGCTTGATTTTGGGATCAGTGTTTAAAAACACCATTAAAATTGGACAGTGAAGCACCTGAAAACATCATCAAAAATATTGTGGCTCATTCCAAAACAAAGCACATTAACGTCCTTCATCACTTTGTAAAAGATTGTTACGAAAAATGATTAATAGCACTTCACCATGTTCCCACTACAGATCAGCTAGCAGATGCATTCACAAAAGCTTTGGATGCTTCTACTTTTGAAAACCTGATCTCCGGTATTAGGATGATAAACATGGATTGAAATAAAAGTTTCTCAAGCATTCAATATGAACATTAATATGTTGCTTTAAAAAATCTCAATATTATGTTTTAAAATCATTAAAAGATTGTTTAAAAATCACCAAAAACAAAAAAAAAAACTCTATTCAAACGGAGTAAACCACTGTTTTGTGGTTCAAAAGTCTGTTTGACCAAAGTCACAACTACAATCATGCAAAAGCAATCACTGTTTTCTCTCTAAAACACTGTTTTTTAACCCAACAATGGTTTCAAACATTTGTTTCCATTATGTACCAACCAGTGTTCTATATCCTAACATTTGTTAATAACAAACAGTGTTTTATAAAATAGACCTTTGCTAAACAGAAGTTTCATTACTTCATCAAAGGGTTTTCTTAACAGGGCCCAGTCTCTATGTAAAACATAGATTTGGTAAACAGAGTTTTGCTTTACACAAATAGAGGCTTGCCACATCACTCAAACAGTAATCATTGGCCACATCGGCGTCACTGTTCACTAAACCTTATAAAAACCCTTGCCAAACAGAGCTTACATTTTCCGTTGTAAAATTCTCAAAATCTGAAGCATTTTACAAAATGAAAAACTCAGAAATCACAATCCTACGACAATCAAATGGAGCTTGTACTCAAATCTTCTCATAATTATCTTTCGTATCTAGTCAAACATGATAAGAACATGGAATTCCATCGCTTTATTGACATTCTTCAAGCATCAAAATATAAAAATATATTGACAGTGGATTCACCGATCTGTATCGAAACGTTGAAGAAATCTTGGGCAATTGGAGACTTTCTACTAAGAACAAAAACCCATTTCTCAATCATTTCAATAATTGATGGTGTTGACATCCAGATCACACCAGAATCACTCTCCACCACTTTCAACCTGAATGACTTGGCGGGTATGGAAACTTTCTCCAAAAATGATCTTTAACATGAATTGATTAATAGGGAGTATGATGCTCAACTGGGAACTACACTTTTTAAACCACACTTTCCACCAGATATGAAATTCTCTTTCCATACTCTTTTAGTGTGCTTATATGCAAAAAACCACCTCTTTTAACGAAAATCCCTTGAATTCAGTATTTGGGATATGCTATTCTTATAAATACTGATTATAGTCTATCCCAAACACTATTTTTGGACATGGTAGGTAACATAAAAACAATCAAGAGGGAACTGCCAAGACGTTTCTTTTATACCCAAGACTACTGAGTTTCTACCTACAAAAGGTTTTAACAAAAGAAATTTTTGAACAAGGTGAAGCCATATAAATGAATAGTCTTTCAGACGAAACATTTACAAGAATGATGATCAACAAAGGTCAAGAAAATGCATTAGAAAATCAAGCAACAAATGTTACAAAATCTATTACTGAGCCCACTGCTCCTCATGCCCTTAGTGATCAACCTACCAATGTGGTACCCACACAAACTATCTCTATTCCCATCAATAAATCCAAAAAGAAAACCAATAAAAAGGTCACTCTATAGGTTGAGATGCCAGAGGAACCTGCTGCAATACAAAAGCAACAAACATATATTGTTACTTCCTCATAACATATGCAAACATCTCCTCCCAGCCTAACTCCTCACATATCCTCACAAAAGGATTGTGTTGTAAGCACAGGGGAACCAAGTCAAGAGGGAGATGATTCACTTGAACATTTCTTCTCAAGCCCCTCTCCTATGGATGCTTCTCTTTTCACTCTACCACCCACAAAAACCATACTATCCACTATACAACCATAACTTGATGCAATTGACCAATGTGACTTGAATAGGCCCAGTTCCTCCCAACCACCTATTTCTAGGAGGATACCACAGAAAGTGATTGGTTCAGGTCATGTCATTGCTAGCCCACAAGCAGAGGAGGGTACACCTCTTGTGTCAAAAGTGACACGTGCAGGTTTTTCAAGTGAGGCAACCACTACAACTTTAGGGACACCAGTCTCACAATTGGATAATGGTAACATAGCTAAGGCCTTCTTGAAGGCAACAACTGTTGAGTCTACAATAGTACACTCTATTACAGTTGGAAGTCCCAGAACCTAGTACAACCACCTTTGGTGAGAATTCAGATGATCCTATTAATTAAGGTGATGGATTAAAATATCAAGACTTGACGAACCGAGTAGCCAAACTAGAATCTTCAGTTGATCAAATCCAATGAATGATGACCACTCTAGTGCAAAACTTTAGACCTCCACCAACTAATGTAGAACTTGCAGAAAAGATATAGTCCCATGCCCAATCCTATCTACAACTTCTAGAGCAGTCTGCAAATGCCACTGATCAGGAATATGATTAAAGCAAGGTACAATGATACTCAAGTAGAGATTAAAGCTATTAAAGATCATCTTCTCCAATCAACAGGCACTACTCCAACACCTAGGCTTCCAAAAGATTGTACCAAAAAGGGGAGAGTGGTAGCCTAAGAAAGCTCCCTCCCCAAGTCAAAAGAGCTGAAAAGCGACTTGACACATCTGCAGCTAAAAAGGCTAAAATAGATGCACATGAAAAGAAGAAGAGAAAGGATATAAGGGAAGCTAAAGACATGCTTACAGTGTAAGAGATCCTTGAAAGAAAGATAGTTCAAGAGAATCAAGGTTTCTTAATAGATATTCCTCTAAGCACTGCTCCTTCACATCAAACATCTGTTAGCACTACAAAACTAACAACAAATGTTTTATGCACAACAACACTTACCACACTACCAAACTAGTCAAACAGCAGGAGTCAAAGCTCAAACAGCTGGACCTGGCAAAACTAGAACTCCACCAACTTAACCACGCATAACAAAGAGTTCAACTCCAAAAGCACAGCCTGGTACAAAACCAGTTGTCAAAAATACTCGTAAACAGTCTTGTGCAAAACCAGCAATTGTCACAGAACCAACAATTCAAGACAAATCAGCAAAACCTTTGGTTCAATTCTCAAGTAAAAGGAAGTTGATGTTGCAAAATGATCCAGAAGACTCCTCATCAACGCCAAATGGAATAACTACAACAGATCCAGTCTTAACAACCACCTTCACTGACAGTTTCAAGCTAATAACTTCTAAAACAACTTAAGATCCTCCTCCATTACCAAAGTTCGTTCTTGAACTCAAAAGACTGCCTCTACTCAAAATAGATGCCAAGCCTGAACTATTTGGACAATGTAAAAAAGAATGGAGGAGGAGGTCATCCAAGCTAAAAATCAACTGAAATGACTGATAAAAAAGCTCAGTACATCTTGGAAAGAAGAGTGAAGGAAGTCAGGGCCTATGAACAACATTTGTATGAGGAATCTCAGAGAATTTCACAAATAACACCATTCAAGGATCCAACAGTTGCTAAATTATGAAGAGAATAATGTCTTGACTGGCTTAAAGCCTCCTTATCCAGTTAAGAAATTCTATATCTACAACTACTACTGGAGTCTTCAGAATTTGCGGGATGAGGTGGAGAGGGTTAAAAAGATGATTGTTGATCCAAATGCTAAAGTGACACCTCCAAACTGGAAATTGGACTGGAAAAGAAATCAGCATCAAAGTTTTTTAAAATGAGATAAGAACTCATCTAGGCTGAATGGGCACAGAAGAGTTCAATTTTAAGATGGAAAAAGTCCACTCTTATTATTGAAAAACATTACTATATTAACTGGATCTCTGGGATAGATGATGAGACAAAGTTTTTCATGTTAGTCTACATGCCAGAAGTCACTCATGTATTCAGAACTAATGAAGATGTGGCTGCAGGAACCTCACAATGAACTTAGATCCTCTAGAACAAGATACATACCACTCAGTAACACTAACACTGAGACCCAAAGGGTAGCTTCTAATCTTCCCTAACCTAAAGATTGTGAGAAAACAAGCACTTACAGATTATAACGTATGATGATATGTTCTTTTAAGGTTAGGATGGTTGACCATGGTGAGACAAAATCAGTGTGCAAAGGAACACTAGAAGAAATATGTTTTAAAGTTCTCATTAGCAGAATAAGAGAATAAAGGACAGGCATTCATAAGAGATATTTTGGCATCAGTAGATCTAGTGGGAATTTGTTAGGTTATGTAAGATTTACTGATGATGAAAGCCAAAACCCAAGGGAACCATCTTCCCTGCCTGATGGAATAAGTTGAAGTACAGACAACAATCAAGAAGTTTCCCCCTTGAAGGCTTCACAATCAACCACCCTAAACTACTAGAATAGAACTACTGGATTGAATAAACTTGAAGACAAGTACATAGTGTTGGATTGGAAAAATGTTGGGTCATCAAAGTCAACAGTCAAGTCAACATAAGTCAAGACTGAATACTAGAAGACCAAGTCAACAAGTCAAACAAGACCAGAAGTACTGGATTCCAAAAGTGTTGGAATCCTTCCAGCAGTTTTGGAACCCAGGTTGTTTCTTTATTTATTAAGTAGTTTTATGTAACAACGTTTATTTACTAAGTGTCCAATAGTTGCAAAACTACTAGCAGTTATATGATTAATGGGTCGTTTCGGGTCGCTTTTATAGTGATGTCACAAACCGTTCTCTCCTCTATATATAGTTATTTTTATGTAATTGTAATACAAATCTCTAAGAGCCAAAAAGACAGAAGAACTTAGAGAAAGAGTTAACCTAGTGAGGGGGAGTACTTTGTAGTGTTTGATTGTATTGAAACATTTGATTAATTAAAATCATTCTCAATTCCAGTTGTGTTTATTATCATTGTTTGATTGATTTTCTGAATTGATTAAAACTGTTTTATCAAAAAACATATACTATCACACACTCTCAGAACCAACATAAATATATAGGTAAGGGATCTTTTACAAAGACTTTGTAGTATGAGAAGAGAAACAAGTAATCTTTATCCAACATTAATAAAATCAATGGTTATAAGTTATGGTGACAATTTTGTAAATAATGTTACCCTTCTAATTTTAGAGATTATGGTAGAAGTGTTTTAAATCTAACATTTAATAGCCAATGACCTCTAGCTCAAATGGTAAGAGGATTTGAGTTCTGCTTTGAAAGACTCAAGTTCAATTCCCATTTGGTACAAAAAAAAAGGAGTGAGGCATTGGTGGGTAGTGATAGGAGATCCAGAGAAACCTGGATTGGATCCTTGAGCCAAATGTGTGACACCCCAGGAAAACCAGGAAACCACGCAACCTAACTAGCTCCCTCAGTAACTACGTGCAAAATTTCGGGACGGAATTTCTTTTAACTTGGGGATGATGTGACAACTCGTATTTCAGAACCTATCTTTGTGCTTGTTGTAACTTGTATGAACATTATGTGATTAGTTGATATGTGTTTTCAATGGAATGTTATGTTTTACTATGTTATGTGTTATGAAGTGTAATGTGTATATGTATGACTAGTCGAACAAAACATGCCCGATCGCACAAGCCTATGGGCCTACACTTTACCTTTTGTCACACCATACTCGGCCCACTCTCCTTGAACTCGAAACCAAGGGCAGCCCAAGAAAGGGTTCGGCCCACTCCTTTAATACGCATACAAGCACCCATGTGTGGGGTTTGTTTCTCATTATTTGCAAGCACTTAACACACACAAAAACCTAAGCTCTCTCTCTCTCTTCTCTTGGAAACCCGACGGCAGCCCCTCCTCTCGAAGACCTTCTTGTTCGAAACAATCTCATTCTACCGTTCTATCGGTTAGTTTTCCATCATTGCCTAATCGTATGATAGTCCTATTATGATTGTACGTGATAACTAGGATTGTTCATGCTAGAAGGTTAAATCATAGGGATCCAGAATATGTGTATGTTTAATGTGATGTTTGGTATGATCTTGATGACACATAATTAAATACAACTGCATGATAGGGTTGTGATGATTGTTAACAGAACCGAATCGGATGATGATTGTGATATGAATGAATATTTCGATTGATGGGTGATATATGGTGAAATCGAATTGCATGATATTGATCTAGAACCGAATAGATGTAATCGGCTATTATGTTTCTGTATTCGGATCGTTCGCATGATGAGTATTGCATCTTAATGTTAACCAAACTATTTGATTCGATGTAGATGATGATGAGTTGTTATGAATAGATGATTATTTAGGGTTCATATGAATTCAATGATGAATGTTTAATTTGATCGAATAATGGCATGATTGGAAACTGTTAGTATTGATTTGGTAAAATAAATTATATAACCGATTTACTAAAATTACAGGATCTTATAACTGATCGCACAAGGCCAGTCGCACAAGCCCCTAATCGCACAAGCTGGGAATTTCATAAAATACAACTGTTAAAGCACATCGTATAACCTTTATAAACTCAATCGCACAACATGTTGTGAGTCGCACAAGGTTGTGCTGATCGCACAACATGTTGGGCCGCACAAATATAAAATTGTTAATGTCTTTAGGGCTGCACAAGATGTTGGGTTGCATGTTAATGGGCCGGGGCATTATTTGGATCGCACAATCTGTTGTGGATCGCACAAGTTTGTGCTGATCACACAGCAGGTTGGGCCGGTTATTATTGGGCTTCACCGATTGAGTCGCACAAGATTATTGGGCTCGCACAAGCTCACCAGCCCAATCACTTGAATCGCACAATTTGGGTTTCATTTGTGAACTTGTATGCTACTGTTTAATATGCTAAGTGTTGATCAACCAAATATTATGATGCATGTATGCCATGATCGTTATGTGTTCGTAACTTGTTAGTTTATGTGTAAACTTACGTGCACTACTTGAACCTAGACCTGACTTGTATGGTAACCATGTTAGGACGTGGTTGACCACAAACAGCTCGATTGACCTTTTTTCTTATCTGCCGAGCTAACCTAAGGTGAGTTCACACTTTCTATAAGGCATAGGATTCCCGGTGGTATGGGAATGGGTTAAAGTATACTAAGGAAACCTGCGTATTCTCCTTGGGTAGAATACGTACTCCCACCCTCTTTGTTGAAGGGTGACAACATTGAAACCTGCGTGTTCTTCTTGACACGTACTCCCACCCTCTTAACTGAAGGGTGACAACATTGACACTAGACAAAACTCTATCATTAAGTCCCTCATTTTTATATCAACTTAATCGTCGGGCCAATGGCGAACGGGTCATTAGTTAAATAGTGCTATTAGGTTTGACAAGCCTCACACGTGCCGTAGAGGACGAGAGGGGACTAATGGATCTGGGCACTTTGTCAATGATGATAGACATTGACGCAGGGCACATAAACATAACGACAGTCAGTAGTCGATATGGTAACGGGTCTAGTGGTTAACATGGGGAAGCCCCCACTAGTTATGGTTTGGGAAACAAGGAACTGGTTAAACTCGTGGTTTTCAAAACAACTTATGGTTTTTGGAACAACACTAAAATGGACAACCAACTGTGAACTCGCTCAACATTGTTGTTGATTCGTTACTATATACCTTGCAGGTCGTTAGGTGCTTAGATGGAGATTGCACAGGAGGAAGAGGTCGTTGTGGGACATGGACTGTTGAGTTCCATGTTAAACTTATGAACTTTTAAACTTATGTTTGGGTTTTGAACTTTATGCTCCCGTTGATAACTTAAACTTTGTTGAATTGTTTTGACACCAATTATATTGTTTGGTTTGGACTTTTATGTACTTAATTTATATCGTTCAATATGATTGGTAGCTGGATCCTGGTCAGTCACGCCTCCTGCGGTGATACTCCGCTTGTGGAATATGGGGGTGTGACAAAATGGGTTTTACCGGTAATTTTACCATTGTGCCTACGGGCGGGTGAGTTACCGGGTTTTGCCCGGAATTGGTGGTGGGCGACTCGGGTTACTCTTGGAGTACTCCATTTGTCCAGTGGGTGCCCTGAGAGTGCTCGGGATTGATTTGTTGACCGTTCAAAAAAATCTAACATTTAATTATTATCTCTCTAATTAATTAGTCTAATACATTTTATACTACACATGTCTAAATTTATCTAATACATATCAAAATTTATTCTACACATATAGAATTTATGCTACACATATGGACTCATTATCCTGCATTTATCCTACACATCATGTGATTGATGATATATGATAAAAATTCAATATTTTTTATTGTTGAAGTAATTGATCAAAGTATGTAGTTTTTTTAATGCGTGTTTAAAATTTTTATTAGTTAGATATTGTTCTTAGTCTTCTTATATATTTTTATTTTTCTCATTCGAACCTCTCACTATATATATATACACACACACAAAATTATATATGGGATTAAGTTTATTTGTGAACAACATCTTCATAGTGAACTGTGTGAACTAATAAGGACAATTGATTTCATTTTCAGTTGTTAAGGGTATGATTGTAATTATACAATAAATTAGTTTTAAATCTTTATTTTAATCATTGAATTTCAGTTACACTTTTAATTTTGGTAATTTTCTTAAATTGCATAATTATCTTCTCTATCTCTCTTAATTCAAAATAATGGATTTTTTAACTACATATTCATGCAAGAATGGATTATTTATAGAACGTTTGATTGCATATTTTTTATTTTTGGATTAAATATTCATTTTTTTTAAATTGCATATCCCTGATTATTCTTCATGTACTCATCATGAATCTTGTGTGATAATGTACACTTGTTCTGAACATAGGTGTGATAATGTACATATGTGTACATACGTGTTGAGAATATGACTTGTTAATGTACATATATGTATATATGTGTTGAGACTATTATCTACACATATGTACAATGCCGAACAATCATCTTAGATACTTGCTATACACATATGTACCATGTTGAACAACCATATCATTAACTTCTTGTTTAGAAGTATTTTATGAATGTACATATGTGCACATTACAAATCAGACATGTACATTTAAAGAAGATGATCAGATGGAACAATATTTGTTAATGTACATACGTTTTTAAATTGTGAATACATATGATACATATATGTACATTCACTTATACAGTGTTTTTAATGATGTTCTAGATGGAACAATATATTATATAATGGTTATATTTTTTTAGAATTAAAAAAATAGTTAATTGGTGAGAGAAAAAAATGAGACAGAATGTAATTAATTATTTAATTGTAGAGAGAAGTAGTTAACAATTTACCTTTATACCCTTTTCATTTATTTTTTACTTATAAATAATTACAAAACTGTCATTATTAAAATTTCCAAGATCTAAACAATTAATGGTTCAGATTAGTTCACACAGTTTACTCTCAACCTAATGTTCACTCTAGAACCTTACTCTCTCTCTCTATATATATATACATATATATATATATATATATACGGTTCGTATCATTTCAAAACTCTAAATAATTGTAGAACTTACAGAACTCCTAATAAACAATCACTCTACTAATATATTTTCATATTTAACATTGTTTAACGGTATTTATTTTATCATTTATTATGATTCCACATGTGTTAAGAATAGTTTTATCATTTTTTTCATATGTAATTTTATAATTACATATACGTAAATTGGTTTATTTACACATATGTAAACTAGTTCCTTTACACATATGTAAACTACTTATTACACATAAATAATTTGGTTTTTCATATGTGTAATCATAAAACTACATATAATATATCCTTAAATAATGTTAAATATAAAAATATATAAATAAAATAATTGTTTATTAACGATTCTGAAAGTTCTATAATATTTAAAGTTCTGAAATGAACCCAGCCCTATATATATATAGGTGAAAAGTGTGAGAACGGTGAGAACGATTTTGGAGTTGACATGTGGCATTGATGTTAAATTACACTAAGGGGTAATATGGTCAAAAAAACCCACACACATGAGCTGGGTGTTCAAATAAAACGCCATACAAATACCAAATTCAGAAAAAACGCCATAAAAATACCCAGTTAAATCGCCATAAAACACTCGGTTCAGAAAAAAAAAGCCATGAAAAACTCAGTTTAAAACGCCATAAAACACTCAGTTCAGAAAAACGCCATGAAAATACCTAGTTAAAACGCCATAAAAACACATAGTTTAGAAAAACGCCATAAAAATAACTAGTCTAAAACGCCATAAAACACCCAGTTCAGAAAAACGCCATAAAACCCATTTCATTTTTTTCGAAAATTATATCAATAGTATACTCGTTGGAAAGATAAAAAAAACGTTGAGTTTTATGGTGTAATTTTTTTTTAGAAAAATAATCACGTATAAAAAAGTTATTGGCGTTTAAATATGATGGGTGAAAATGACATGTGATTAGCATGTGCACCCTTGTTTGGATCTTCCAGTTTTACCCCTCTTGTTACTTATAAGGTTCTCATTGTTTACAAAAATACCACCGCGTCATCTTAGCCACAAATCACAAAGATCCTATGGCTGAAAATCGTTCTCACTGTTCTCGCACTTCAAATCGTTCTCTCCTGATCCCATTCCTATATATATGTATGTATGCATGTATATATATATAGGGAGCCTCTAAAATAGAAACCACCTCCAGTTGTAAGAACCGCGAGAACCACTCTCAACCAATCAGAAAAAGGGATGTTTTGGTCATTTACCCCAAATGTCAAATCTACCTCTCTCCTCATTTAAAGTCTCTGACTTTATAACCTCTCTCCTCTCTCATATCTCATTATCTCCTTCACATTCATCATCTTCTACATTCATTCACCTGTTTCTCCTCTCTCTCTCTCTCTCTCTCTCTCTCTCTCTCTCGCTGCCTAACCTCAGTCAAGAAGGACACCGGTTCCCCTCTTTTCGGCGATACTTACCAGCGACCCACCCACACCCCTCGGTTCCCCTCTTTCCAATGACAACCACCAGCTAAACGCCCCCCTCCGTCTATACAATAATCTGCCGGCTACCCACTATGGTGGCGGCGCGCGATGCCGGTGGTTCAGTTTTCCGGCCGACCACCCACACCCCTGGTTAACATTTTAGCGGATCAAGAAAATATGTTGATAAGAAAACTACAACCTTTTTTTGTTTCTGGTGAAGGATCCGCCTCTCTCTCTTTCTATGAATTTGTGATATATTTTTTAAATCCTTTGTCATCTCTATTTTTTAAATCATTTGTCATCTTTCTCTTTCTATGAATTTGTGATATAGTGTACAAAATTTTATTGTTTGGTAGCGGAGACTTTAGTGATTGTTAGGTAGGGTAGCTTTAATGGTATACATGGAAAGGGTAGGTGTGTATCATACACTGTGTTCTTAATCTAGTTGAAAACCACGGTGGTAAGGGTTTTGTCATATAAGAAGTGGAGTTCTTTTTTCTGGATTTTGTGATATAAGAAGTGGGGTTCTTTTTTCTGGATTTTGATCGGCCGTTATGAGGTGGTTGGTCGGCGACGGAAGACGGTGGTGGGAGGTGGTTGGCCGGCGGTGGTGGCGGCGAATGATGGGGTGAAGGGGTGGGTGATCTGATGGCTCGGGGAAAGAGGCTGTGGGTGATCTGCAACCCCATCTCCGGTGACATGTTTTGATTTTTTTTTTAATCTTTGTTTGAGCCCTGGATCTTGTGTGGGTTTGAATTTGGGTGTCTTTTTTGGAAGTTTGAATAGTGAACTATGTGGGTTTGATGTTTGGATTTGGGCGGTGATGATGAAAAAAACGCATGTTTTGATGACAATAGCGCGGTAAGGATGGTGAAGGGTAGGTTTTTGAACCTGCAACCTCACTTTGCAGCCTATGATTATCGGAAAATCTGAGCCAAAACCTCGTTTTTTCAAGAATCCACTCGTTCTTTTGATTTTGGCTTCTTGGGTTTTTATATTTTTTTGAGGCGTCGATGATGATAGCAATCTATCTGAGACACCTACCGAGTAGCGATTTTCTGGGTGCGTTCGTTTTATGTAAAAAAACTTTTAGATAAAACGTAAAAAGTTTTACGTAAAACGTAAAACGTAAAAAGTTTAACGTAAAACGTATAAAGTTTAACGTAAAACATAATTTTTTTTACGTAAAACGTAAAAATTTTAACGTAAAACGTAAAAAGTATTACGTAAAACGTAAAAAGTTTAACGTAAAACTTAAAACGTAAAAAGTTTAAAAAGTTTAACGTAAAACGTAAAAAGTGTAAAAAACGGCGCGTTAAAAAAACGTATAAAAATGGCGCGTTAAAAAACGGCGCGTAAAAAACGACGCTTGAAAAAGCCCGGCGTAAAAACGACGCGTTAAAAAAACGACGCTTGAAAAAAGCTCGGCGTGCAAAAATCGGCGCGCAAAAAAAATTTGTCTTGTTAAAAAAATTTGAATTTAAAAATTCTTTTAATAAATTTTTTTTTTAAAATAAAAAGTAATATAATAAAACAAAAAAGTAATAAAAAACAATAAAAACAAAAAGAGAAAAAAAAGTAATTTTACTAAACTACCCTTTTGAATTAAAATATTAAAGAAATAATAAGACAAAATGTATTTAATATTCATTTTAGTTACTTTTAATCACATCCATCCATATTGTTGATCTAATGGTTAGGAACTGGTTCTCGCGGTTCTTACAACTGGAGGTGATTTTCATTTTAGCGGTCCCCTATATATATATATGTATGTATATAAATGTGTGTGTGAGTTCATTAAAAAATCAAGTTTATGTTGAATTTTATGAAAGTGTATAAATATTTGTTTATATTGTTTTAGCTGTTATATTTTAAATTTGTAGGATCGTGATCTGACCCAAACGAGTCGTTCAGAGGAGTTTAACTTCGTTTCAGAGGCGGAAACTAAGAAACAAAGATAGAAACAGCTTTATCTTCACCTTAAAACAAACAAACAAACAAACACTTATCAGTTTAAACACTATTAAACAACTGAAACAAACTGATACTCGGGCTGGTGAATATTTTGTGCGAACTGAATTTGTGTGAACTGAATTTGATGTCAAACCGTGCGAACTGCTATGACCCGGATAAAAAACAAACGACCTTTTCCAATGATCTAGCTAAACCACACAATCTTGACCGAGTTTGAATTCAAATGACTGAGTAATTTCTCAAATGAACTGAATTAAATTCAAGCGACCTTGTGCGAATGAAACTAATGTGACTTGAATTTGGTGCAAACTGACCCAAAACTCACAACACAATCTGAATTACTTCCAAACTGTTTTGACCAACTTCAATGGGCCGAGACTTGTATTGACCAAATTGTTTGTATCTTGGGCTAACACATGTATTCCTTAATGAGCCGATGATGATTATGATATAAAAACTGAGATTGGGCCAATTGATATGATGAAACTTGGGCCGTAAATGTTCAACACATGTACTGATAATTGTCACTTGAATTGTTACTTTCTAGACACTAGTCAACATTCAATAACATTCTTTACATGCACATGCACTTTATAAGTTGATGACAGACAACTTTGACTTTCACACCTGATTTATATGAACCGAAAACTTTGATTGGACCGATCACATATGTAAACACATGGGCTTCACTATTTAATTCAGATCACGTGGCAGACAAACACTTTATCAACATAACTTTCTTGGACTTCTCAATACTTGTAACATGATCGACATCACATGCAAATTTTTCAATTTCCAACACCTTATCTATTCTCATGCAAAGTGATATATTTTTAAATTTGCCGACAACAACTGATCACGTGAACTGACATACGCAATAATGATTCATGTGAGCGGAATCAGATGATCATATGAGCGAAACCTTGAATTGTCACAAGAGCGAAACCTAAGTGTTCACAAAAGCGAAACCACTAGTTGTCACAAGAGCGAAACCTAAGTGTTCTCAAAAGCGAAACCATTAGTTGTCACAAGAGCGAAACCTAAGTGTCCTCAAAAGCGAAATCTGGTCCGAAGGTAATTTGGTCCATTTTTAAGTCGATTTAAGCTGTGAAACTTTCGAGGATTTGTTAATGTACAATTTTACACAGTCTGTAAAAATTTGAAACAGTTTTGACCGTTAAATCTCGTTGAACTGATGAAAGAAGGTGTAGAATATAGAAAAAACAATGAAATTCAGCCGTAATCTGTAGAACTCCTCCTCCTGAGCTCTGATACCAATTGTAGGATCGTGATCGGACCCAAACGAGTCGTTCAGAGGAGTTTAACTTCGTTTCAGAGGCGGAAACTAAGAAACAAAGATAGAAACAGCTTTATCTTCACCTTAAAACACTGATTGTATTGAATAAACGTTGTGTACAATCGATCTTCACACCGGCAGCACTTCGGTATGGAATACAAGGGACTGATCTTCTATCTGGTTTCGCTCAAATGAACCACTATATATAGAGGTTATGGTTTCGCTTATATGGACATGTCCATATAAGCGAACCACATGTGACAAATAAGCGGAACCTCAAGTCTGCCAAATAAGCGAAACCTCCTCTAAGTGTCCCTATGAACGAAATCAGCTCCTAAAACACATACAATCTATTTTGTCATCTAGTGAATATTACATTCTATTTCACGTGAGTTATTGTTGCTGATGTAAGCAATTAGATCACTTGGATGATGTCATCATCAAGAATGATGACATCATTCTTGTTCCAAACCGCAACGAACCGAAGACTTGACATAAGACGAAGACGACAGATGCATGCACTAACAAAATTTGTCATGTAAGCACGTAATATCATGTGTTTCCCTTTCACACTGTATTCTTTTAGTGCAATGTACAAGTGGTTATAAGGTTTATTAATTAATGATGGGTATATGCTGAAACACCCTTATACGTACACACATATGTTCAATAAATAAGCTTTTCTCAGTAAAGAAAAACTGCAAGAACCGCCTAAGCAATTAAATGTAGTATATGTAAAGATAATCGGGTAAAATGTGAGAAAGAAAATGAGGTGTGCTGTATATAGACAAATAAGTCTCACCAACTGTCTTCTCCGATGCTGACAAATACATGACCAACGGCTCATCTTTCATTGGGGCTGTTAATGTTGGTAGGCGTATCAAACAATTTTTCATTTCTCTGAATGCAAGTTCTGCTTCCGGGGTCCACAGGAATTGATTTTTCTTCACACAGTTACGAAGGGTTTTGATAAACGGGAATGAATTTTCCACGTGATTAGCGAGGAAGCGGTTTAGTGCTGCTAAACGTTCTGCTAAGTTCTGCATTTCCTTTATTGTGGATGGGGAAGGCATGCGTTCAATTGCTTGGACCTTTTCGGGATTGACCTTGAGCCCATCTTTCGTAACGATGAAGCCTAGAAATTTTCCTTCTTCCATTCCAAAGGAGCATTTAGTTGGGTTCAGTTTGATGTTCACTCCTCGTAGTGTGTCAAAAGTCTTTTGAATGTTTTCCAACATCAGATCTTCCTCTTTGCTCATGATGACTAAATCATCTATGTAGACTTCAATGTACTTACCGATAGCGTCGCTAAATGTTTCGTTCATTAGCCTTTTGTACGTTGCTCCTGCATTCTTTAGCCCGAAGGGCATTTTTGTGTAACAATACAACCCTGTTGGCGTGCGAAATGCCGTCTTGTCTTCGCCTTGGATTGCCATCTGCACTTGATGGTATCCCTTATAACAACCGAGAAAACATTTCCATCGGAAAGATGCCAACGAATCGATCTTTTCATCAATCTCGGGTAAAGAGTAACAATCTCTCGGGCAAGCTTTATTCAGATCCTTATAGTCTACACACATTCTCCAACCGCCATTTCCTTTTGGCACCATTACCGGGCTGGAAACCCAGGTCTGGTATCGTACTTCTCTGATGATGCCGGCATTGAGCAACTCTTTGATTTGTTCTTGCATGGCTTCGTGTTTTACTTCTCCTAAATGGTGTTTGGTGTGTACGACAGGTTTGGCATTTTTCAGCAATGTTCAGTCTGTGTTCAGCGATGTGTCGTGGAATGCCGACCATATCAAGATGGTGTCCAGGAGAAAACATCCATATTTTTTAATAACAATTTCTTGAGCGATGCACGTGTTATTTCTGACATTGCTGGGCCTAGAGTGATTGTTTGCTCTGGATACTTTCTGTTTAGAATCCACTTCTCAAGTTCCGCGCGTGGGGTTGGCTTACTTATCTTTGAAGGTCGCACTTCATCAGTCACGAGTACTTCTTTGCTTGCGTAGATTATAGCTACTCCCGTCTCTGTCGGAAATCCTACCGCTGAGTGTGGCCCTGAACAGATCATGCTGACGTCTCCTTGGGACTCTCTTCCCGGTAAGACCATGAACATAACTTCTTCGGTTCTGTAATTCTTCCCATCAGAAAGTAGCACCAGGAAAGATATCTGGCCTAGGGGAAAAACGGTTTCGTTGTAGAAACCAGTGAGTGGGTAGTCAACTGGCTACAAGCGCGCCTTATCCTCTTGGTCCAGTTGGTTGAAACATTGCTCGTATATGATGTCCGCGGTGCTTCCTAGGTCGATAAAAATGTAGTCTGTTTGGTAGTGGCCAAACACGTGGTGCTCCCTAGGGGAAAAACGGCTTCATTGCAGAAACTAGTGAGTGGGTAGCCAACTGGCTACAAGCGCGTCTTATCCTCTTGGTCCAGTTGGTTGAAACATTACTCGTATATGATGTCCGTGGTGCTCCCTGGGTAGATAAAAATGTAGTCTGTTTGGTAGTGGCCAAACACACTAGAAATGACAATGGGTCTTCTTTCTCTTCGACCACCTCGTACTACCGGAAAGATGACTTGCCTCTCGCGCCAGGAGTCATCCTGGGCGCGCTTGTTGTAATTTTTTCTGGGTCTTCTCTGACCCCCTTGAATCATGTGTGTTTCCAGCTTTCGAAGTTTCTTATTGTCTGGACCCCCTTCTCTTCTTTGGATCTGACGGTTATCTCTTTTTCCCCCTTTGATCAAATGGGTGAGCTTACCACCTTTCAAAGCTCGTTCTATCTCCTGTCTCAAACTAATGCAATCATCTGTTAGTTGGCCTGTATCTTTGTGAAATTCACAAAAGAGGTTCGGGTCTTGCCCTCTTTTGTTGCGCATCTGTAACGAAGCTTTAAATTGATGGTTTTCTATGGATAAGACTTCAGAAGGGGTTTTTGTGAGAGGTGTCCATTGTTTTTCTCTGTTTTCTTTCTTAACCTCTTTGCGATAGCTGATTTGGTTGATAATCGCGCGCACGTCCTTAGCTGGCGGGCTTCTTTCTTTATAGCCAGATGCCTTTAAGGGTTGACCATTCCCCTTCTTGTTGCGTCTATTATTGGTATGCTGGCTATAACTGTACTAATGGTTGTCATCGCCGATCAGCTGTTTGTCGGTTCTAACAAAGGTTTTCACTGCTTCGATGAAGGTATCCCAATCTTTGGGACGCCATCTCTGCCCTTGACTCTCTTGGTTAAGTCGTCACACTTGACAGTTCTCATGAAATGTGTGCGCATCATTTTCTCGCCAACGTCTCCTATTTCCAAACATTCTTTGTTGTATCTGGTGATAAAGTCTTCAATGCTTTCGTGATCTTTTCTCCAGATATTCAAACAGTCTGTGGGGTCTCTGGTATGTCTGCGCTGTTGGGAGAAGTGTGCTAGAAACTTATTTTGAAAGTCCATCCAGGACTTGATCCTTCCTTCGGGCAAGCTATCAAACCATGCTCGTGCTACGTCGACGAAGGTTTGTAAACAAATGGCACCAAGTTGGCAATGACCACCCACCTACTACTCCTGCACTAGTGAAGACTTGAAGATGATCATCGGGATCCGTAAGGCCATTATACTTTCCCACATTGTGTGGGATCTTTGTCTTGTCTATTGGGGTCGTGGCAATTTCTCTGATTAACTTCGATTTCTCAGCTATGCCCTCTGGACGGTAACTTAGAGTGAAGTCATGTTCGACGTTTGGATTGTAACCCGCGCGTGCGCGGGGTCTATATGCTTCGTGGTTGGGCGGCAGTCTTCTAAAAACAGAGCCTTTCTTCTTGCTTATAAGTTGAGTCATCTTCTTCATTGTAATTCTCATATTCGTTATTAATGTTGCGCGAGCCTAAGCGACTGTGCAACGGAGGTTTCCTATGTTGGTAGGTGTATTGCTCATAATTGCTTTCTGTCTCACCATATGTGTTGCGCGTGTCGTGCACGCTTTGTCTCCTGATGGGGTAGTGTACTGCTCATAATTGCTTTCTGTCTCACCATAGGTGTCACTCTTAACCTTGTGGTCGTGGGTTCGAACCCCACGGTGGGCGCCAATGATGAAACACTGGTTAACACTAGGTTAACCAGCTGGGTCGTCTCGTATGTAAGGGTTCAATCTCTTCCTCCACTCCCCGAGTGCTGGGTTCCTGCAAAACAAAACACCGGTGACTCGCCACAAGGAGGGGAATAGGGGGTTCTCCTTGTGACCACCCTCCGGCATGAGAATAAGTACTGTTCTGGGGAGAATAGTGTGTGTTATAGGTGAAATAGGGAGAGATCAGAATGTTATACCTGAGAGAGGAGTCTCCTATTTATAGCCAAAGGATGAAGGAGGGAAGGAAGGCCTTGCCAGCTGCCGCTGAATGCGAGCTGTCCGACCAAGAAGAATATCCTCTTGGTCTCCTCTGTCATTCCCAGAGTAGTGGATGATGTGGTGCATCTCTATTCGTCCAGATAGGAGAATTCTAGCAGTGACTGTCGGCCTGTCCTAGGAATATCTCGCAGGTCCAGCTGGCGTCCGTCTATTGACGACACGTGTTGTCCATTTTGTCTGGGAGAACATCTTTTGGTGTCACCTGCGATTTCTTCCAGAAGCTTCTAAAAGCTTCTGGATGTGTCATGCTGATGTAGGCGTCATGCTGGATAAAGGTGGTGTGGTCCTTGCCATGTATGCATGGAGTTGAGACCATACCGCTTCAAAGTGTGTGTCGATTTCTTGTAAATTTTTAAAACATATTTATTCACTTAATAATATACAGTATACTAGTGGATGTTTCACGTGTGGTGCGGTGAGAATATATGCACAAAATATAAAATGTGATTTACAATGGTATTATATTTCATTAAATAAAAGTTGTGTTTTTCTTTAAAGGAGAACTTTATAAATCACACATCCAACTAGCAGATCAATAGCCCAGAAGAAACAACATATCAATTACTTGAGAATGAGAGGATTCTTTATTCACTTTGTCCAACCAATTTTGAGTTTAGTAAAACGACTAGAACACCGAAAAAGAACTTAGAAATAATTGAATCAAGAATAAAGGCTTTATTCATGTTTTGACGACCATGAATTCTATCGTTTCCATCTCTCTAAATATTCCACGTACTAGATGGTAAAAACATTAGCTTCAATCATGATATTCTTAACTTAGGTAAGGAGGTCGAGTCCAACGGGGAGCATATCAAGTGAGGATCTGTACAAACTAGAAAAGAAATCTCGAGCCATCTTTTGATGTCACTCTTAACTCTAGTAGTAAATATGCAATCTCTAAACATGTGCCTCTCAGTCTCCAACAATAAAGAACAAAGCGAACACATAATAGACGAAATATCAATATATAAAAGTTGGGTAAGCACAAAATCAGAAGTGTTAGTTATAAACTTATGTTGTTGTGAAGACAAGCGTTAAACCTTTAGGTATTACTGTATTAGGCCACACGGGGTGGTCCGTTATACCACCCCATCACTCGTTGAACCATCACGAAACACCGCCGCCGGACCAAACATAACGTGTTAAAAACAAAACGCGTTGATTGTATAACGCGTTGAATGTTGCATGTGGGCTCTACATGTTGCATGTGGGCATCTGCATGTTGATGACACGTGTGTTTCATGAAAGAGAAAGGAAGGGCATCTGCATGTTGCTCTGGACACGTGTGTTTCATGAGAGTAAATATTTTTAAAATTTGGGAGTAGTAGAATTTCATTACTAGTGATACCACCCCCCCTATATTTCTATCATTAGTGATAGAAATTTAGTTGATGACATGGTATGATTTTATTGGACCACCCCCCCTACATTTCTATCACTAGTGATACCACCCTCTTACATTTCTATCACTAGGAGGGTTTTTTTTTTTTTTTTTTTTTTTTTTTTTTTTTTTTTGTGAGGTATTCATCGGTGCCTAACAAAGTATTTTAATATGTGAGGTTTTGAACTTTTTGTAAATTTGGTGGGTAGCGTCTCGCTACAATGAATAAAAAAATTTTGTCGGCCGTTAAAAAAAGAAAAAAAAAAGTCAGAAGTTGGAATTACTGTATTAGGAGGGTTTTTTTTTGTTTTGTTTTGTGAGGTATTCATCGGTGCCTAACAAAGTATTTTAATATGTGTTAATAGTAAGAAGTTGTTGGGTAATTTTATAGAGTATTTTTTATATAGTTGTTGAATATGTAGCTAGTGAACCTTTTAAAGCGTTAACACAGCTTCGTTCTAAACAATATTTATGTAGGAATGTAAATAAATATAACTATATTTAATTAGTTTGTTCAAAATTTTATAAAAGACTATAGGGTAAATTACATTTTTCATCCTTTATATTTGTACCGTATTGCAACGGATAGCCTTTAACTTCAATAATTACAGTCACAATCCTTTATTTGCAAAACCCGTTACACTTTACGTCCTTTAGCACTAACCAGATTAATATTTTCAATTAAGTTTATTCACTTAAGAGTATTATGGTCAATTCATGTTTTATTTAAATGTTTAATAAACAAAACCAAAAAAATTGCATATGCATTTCATCTTCCTCAATTTCCTAATCCTAAAACCTTAACCACCACATCTTATCTTGGCACCACCACCTCATCCAGTCGCCGCCATCACCTCAATCTCGTCACCCCACCACTCCGACCACCATTCACCAGTAGGAAGTTGGGCCAGATGTTTCTAAAGAAAACACAAACTTTGAACATGTTTCAGAGCAACCAATTGAGTTTCCTATGGTGAGAGATAATCACACATGATAACAATACAGTAAATTTGGAAAATTATGGAAGTCAACCACCACAGATGGTTGCAACCGAACATGAAACCCTTTGATTCAAAACATAATTTTTAGGACCAAGCAAAACTCAAGAAAAATCACATCTTTATACCACGTCGCAAAAGAATCCAATCCTGTGTTCAATGTAACCAAAAATCACATCTTTACACCACCTAACCACCGTCGCGTACCACCACTACACACCTGCACACCACTTCCCGAGCCAAACCCCACTCCATCACACCCCCTCCGCTCCGTCACCATCACTCCTGATACTCCCGTTCCACCTCAGACGCACCGCACCCCACTGCCACTGACGTCACCACACCCGCTAGTCGGGACCACCACGCCGTGCTGCCGATTTAAATATTCAAGAAATTTGTTAGAGTTTGATTTGAAGATTTAAATCCACAGGATGGATGGTGTACAGAATCAATAATGCTCATGTAGCTTGATTGCAATCAAAACCCTAATTAAGAAGAAGAAGGTAGGGTTTGAGAGTTGAATGTAGTAATATGAAATTGAGGAAACATTTGGGGAATCGAAAGCTTGGAGAGGTGGTAATCAGCGGAAAAAAGTGAAGAAGAGCAATGAGCAGCATTGTTGGTGGTGGTTTGTGGAGTGGTGTTGTTTGCGTTAGGGCTTATCTCGCTCTTTACCGGTCATGTGGCTTCCAATCTGGAATGGCTTCCAAGGGCGGTGGCCGGCTGTTCTCTAGAGAGAGACATGAGAGAATAGAAAGAAAGAAAGGGGATAAGGTTTAGGTTGTTTGGTTGTGAAAAATGAAAGGAAAAAAGAAATATTTTAAAGAGTTAAATGTTTGGTTGGTCTCTGTGGTTTTCAAAAATTGCAGACTTTGTCTTAACGGTTTACTAATTACACGTTTGGTCCCAAAAGTTGTTAAAAATGCACTCGGTTGGTCCTCAACCCTAACATCAGTTAAATTTCTCAGTTAAGTCCATGTTAAATGACTAAAATACCCTTGCTTATTTACAAAACCCTCTTCATCACCATCATCATCTTCATCTCCATCATCTTCATCATCTTCTGCATCCGCTGCATCATCTTCATCACCATCGTCATCTTTATCACAAACCCACACCCCATCTCTGTACATCTTCATCACAAAGCCACACCCCATCACCGACAACCGCACACCCCAAATCCCTCATCTCACCAATCTCCCACACCCATCTATTTTGGCCCGATTGAACGGCCAACCACCACCAACCAGTGGTGGCGTACAGCGACTCGACGACACAGAAGAGAGAAGAGAGAGAAAGAGGGATATGCAGCGACGGCGACGGTGTTTCCGGCGAGCTGCGGCAGGGCCACCGTCTGTAGCACCGACGGCGATATTTGTTTTCATTTCGACAGATTCTTCTGGTAAAACACCCCCTGTTTATCTTTATTTCCTGCAATTGAAGGTGATATTGTTTTGGCTCTGGCTGATGAAGATGATGATGGTGTGGGTACGTATTGGTTTAATCTTGTGTTCTAATTGATGGGTTTTGTTTTGATTGAGTTCTTGATTGTTAATCCTATCTTGATTTGCATTTATCCAAATGGGTTTTGTAGATTTTCTTGATTTTATTTTCTGATTAAATTCTTGGAGAAGGAAGTTCAGGGATGTCTAAATTCGAAGGAGTTCTTGTGTCTGATCATTGGCTTCAAAGCCAGTTTACACAAGTTCAACTTCGTAGTCTTAAATTGAACGTTTATTTTCATATCCACATGTTAATCGGTCTTGATTTGGTGTTATTGGAAGATTAAATTAAATTTGTTTGATACCCTTTACGATTCAAGATTGATTTTGGTTGTTAATCTGTAGTTTATATCATCAAAGAATCAAAATGGTGAAGTTACAGCTGCAAATGATGATGATGATGATGATGGGTAGGCAGGCCCTCTGTTTGAAGTTTTTAAATTGTTCAAGGGTAATATCATCATTTCACACATAGTTAACTGAGAAATTTAACTGATGTTAGGGCTGGGGACCAACCGAGTGCATTTTTGACAACTTTTGGGACCAAGCGTGTAATTAGTAAACCACTAGGACCAAGTCTGCAATTTTTGTTTCACACCCCGATATGGGTATTACCGGTGGGCCTGGTGGGGAGTATCATGACGTAGTTGAGATTATCATAGTCAAACAACACAATATATAAATGCACAACGGAAGAAAAAGATAAATATATTACAATCCGAATATAAAGTAATATCAAGTATTACAACGGAAAGTAAAGGATCCACAGGCGGATCTTAAAACTTAAACATTGTTCAACAGACTTTAAACGCCTAGAACTTGCAAGATTCCTTATTAACGCCCTGAGTTTCCTAAGCAACCTGTCACACCCCGATATTTCCACGTATTACCGGTGGGCTCGGTGGGGAAACCGAGTCAAAATTAACAGACACACCACAAGTATAGGCCCACAAGAGAGTGAGATACCGTTTCCCTTATGCACTGTTAAGTGTATGCCTACACCCCGTGCTTAAGGCGTGGCCATTTTATAATACAATGATGTCAAGGATATCTGGGACATGGTCATTAACCCCTAAAGGCTTTTATTTCAAACAATACAGATTAAAGCGGATTACCTCAATAATTTAATCACAATACGACTAAACATTCAATACCCGACCAAGCGGTATTATTATAATACCGTATCCCAAGCCCGTATAGGGAAAATAAGTTAAGAGTATTTACCTGAGCTAAATATAAATTCAATCCCAGCCGTATATCAATTCAGCAAGTACAAATAGCTTTTACTGGGCTCCTAATCTGGAACGAAGGTTTTTAATAACCTATTAGAATCCTAACGGGTCTTTAATTAAGCCTTTACTTAAACCCGTTAGTTTTCAAAGGAAGATACGGTTCAAACGCATGATAAGCGAAGACCGGTTTAGAATGTGGTTTTGACCCGACAAGCTTGTATGCTTGTTTAATATGGGTAACTTAAACACACTCTGGATTTTGAGACAAAAATGATATGGTTTGACCCGTTTCGGCTAATATATGCAAACTAGTTACATAAGCCGATCCGAACGCGAAAAGTGCGTAACGAGTAACCAAATGAATCATATGCACGTTCCCTAAGTTAATATGCTTTAAATATGTTGTGATATCAGTAAGATACCTTTCATTATGCCCAAAACGAGTTTAATCTCAATTTAAGCCCCGAAGGGGTATTTTGGTCATTTTAAAGATTATAAAAGAGGTTATTTGAAATTCTGAGATTCAGGTCCGAATACACCAGTAATATAACTTATTTTATTAGGTCATATCAGTTGGTAATAGGTCTCATATGACAAAATGGTTTTAAACCCATACTAGGCGTTTAATACGCATAAAAGTCGTTTTAAGCGATTTCCGGGTTATACAGGAAATCTGAGTTTTCTGATCGGGTTATAAAGTTTAAAATACTTCATTTATTAAATAAAATCAGTATCAATTAGATTGGTGTCAAAATACTATGTAGAACTCTTTTTATAAACAAAAAGGGTATAATCGGTATTCACCGAATCAATGCCATAACCTTAGGTTATGAGCAGGTTAAAAATAATTAAAAATCTTTAAAAATCCCAAAATATTATATTACATCAGTGGGTAAAAGGTTTGGTGTCAAAAATTGGGTTTAGATAGGCTTTATGCTAATGACGCCGTTTAATTACAAAAAGGCGTTCTAATTACGCTAACGAGCATAACTCCTAATCTAGACCTCCAACTGATGTGAAACTTTAGGGACATGTTTATAAATCAGTAATAAATATTATTGTCCTTTCACATTTCTAAAATTCTCGTTTTATGTTCATAAGGGCATTATGGTCAACTTTAGGCATTTAACGGAAACGTGTAAACGAATCGGACAATCAATTAACCAACCACAGAGGGTTATACTAACATGTAACCTGGTCCTAAGGAAGCTGTAAGGTATTTCCAAATCCATCTAATTCGGGTCAGAGCTGAAGTCAAAGCAAAAGTCAAAGTTTTGCGACTTTCGGTTCCGAACCGGTCCTAAACTGAAAATTGTCGGATCAAACATGTTTAGACATGTTCTTAAATTAATTACTAAGTGATAAGAGTAATAAAACAGGTTGCAAAGCTTCCACATTGTTAATTATGTTTTAAATCGCCAATTAGGATCCTGTTGACTTTTTATAAACAACTTTGACCCGACAAAAGTCCTAGTTAGAGTGGGAATCCGAGGGTGCCCTTTTAAAGGTTTATTGCCCACATAATTACCAACTTATAACTACCTTCAATTCGGCTAATCACTGGACCATTAATGATTAATTGCTAAGTCAAACGGTAATTACGACGGTTTGACTTTTAAGCTAAAACTAAGTAAAAACTCAACTAAGAAAGGTTAAGCATACTTACATAAGTCCTATGCACGATTAGGGATGCTTAGGGTCTGCTCTTGAACTCCCAAAAGCTCCAGAAATGCAGAAGGAATGAGTGATCACAATGTTGCAACATTGTGGCTTTATATAGTGATTAAATCTCACTTAGATCATTGACAACCAAGTCTACCATGGTTCCCTGATCATCAACAAGTGTCCTAGGGTCTAAAAAGCATGTAGGGGTCGCCCATGGATGAGGAAAATCGTTTTTAAGTCGGTTACATGCTTATAACAGGCTGCTACCTGTTAATTCGGTATCTAGGGACCGTACGCGGCCCGCGTAAGACCTTGGCAAGGCTTACGCGGCCCGCCTGATGGCTGTTTTTAGGTTAAAAACTCTTTAACTTTTGCATGTTGGCTCTTGGCCCTTCGAAAGGTCACCCAACCTTTATTTATTGCATTTTGAGCCCCTCAACTTGACTTATAAGGGCTTCAAGACTTATACCCACTTTGTTAAGTCCTTGGTCCCTTTATGTTTACCCGAAAAGTCATAATTTTCAACGTTGACGCTTTAACCCCTCGTATACGAATCTTATCATAACTTTCTCATACGATAACGAAACTTGGTGAAATTCTTATCATGTATTCTAGTGAGCATAATTAATCGTTACAAGGCTTCGGGTTTGCTAAAAGGTCACTCAGAGGTATACCTTAACATGTTGACACATTTAACCCCTGTAGTTTGTAATCTCCCACTTTCTTTCACAATTAGCTTCGTATGATCCATGATTCTTTCGTTTAAGGGTATGAGCATCATGTAGGGTTACTGTAAAGTATATTTATCCCTTTTTGACATTTTGAACCCTTATATTCACATACTTTCCATGTTTGTCAACTTTAGTCCCTCTTGAGTATACTTTCACACATTTAAGCTTATGACACGTGTCAATACATTATAGGACGTGAAATTTCGAGGTGTTACATCCTCACCCCCTTAAAAGAAATCTCGACCTCGAGATTTGTTAAAATGCTGGAAGTACTTTTTGTCGCATAATGGACCTAACTTCAATAACCTATTCGGAGTCTTTCCAAGCTCCCAAAGTGACCCCTATATTAGGTACATGTATCCTTTTGGAGCTTCTTAACCTGTCGATCCTCAATCGAAACAGGATGCTCATCACATCATAAATCTGCATATCATTATGGGATAGTGTTTCTTGACTTATTGGCGAAACACATCCTTCAGTCACTAGTGTGCAATGTATTGCGAGCTCCGCCAAGCTCCTTAAATAGGTTTTGGCTTATAAGCTACTTGATCTTGATACATTCGATTTCCTTCGAATGATTCTATATACTCAGAGCTTAACTAGTCTGATAATTTAACAAATTTGGCACACCCTTCTAGGGTGTTATCTTTTGTTGAATCTTATTCCTTTAACAAGAACTTAGGAGGTTTGCTATTTTCATAAATCCTTGATTTTCTGCCGAATACTGGCATCTTACAGATGATTATGAATTTGCGTGATCTTATTTGTTATTTCTAATGCAACTTGCAGATCCTGATAATTGGACTTACCAATCTATTGTCCTAACAATAGATGTTTAGCATTCCATCTAAACAAGGTCTCCAAGGGAGCAGCCTTGATACTTATATAACAACTATTATTGAAAAGCTTATTTTAAGGTGAGATGGTTAATCCAACCACTGCTCGAAACTAATCTTAAGGAATAGCTAATCCTTGTCGTTAGTCGAATAAATCGACGATCCTGGGCAGCAGATGGCAAATTCTTAATTGTTGCCTAAATAGGGTTGCGGTAATTAATGCATAAGCAAAATGAACCGTCTTTCTTAACTAACAATACTGAATTCTCAAAATATTGAGTTAGGCTTTATAAATCTATATCTTAAAACTTACTTAATCAGGGTTTCCGATTCTTCTAATAATGGTACTAGCTGTCTTGGAGATTTCATAATGATGCAGCCCTAAATGGGATATAAATCTTAACTCTACTTGCCCCTCGGGAGGTAAACAGGGTAGTCTTAGTAGAAGATCATCAAGATACAAGGAGATTACAGAGATTTTCCAAATCTCGGGCTCCAGTTCATTCATATTTGCCTAGATAAGTGGCATATTTACGTTACGAGTCCACAGATTTAATCAAAGACGCTTACTTGGAAAATTCCATTCTAGATATCATCTTTGAATACCATTAGTTGACTTTAATACCGTATGACCATTGGAATATCCTTGTAGTTCCATGCATTAAACCCCCATACTGATCAAGCATGGAAGCAATCTATGGAACATATTAAGATACACCAATCCTCATATGGCGCTTTTGTCATACCATCTGGTATTCGTAATCGATGGAGATCAAAGAGATATCAATTACATATGATGATGTACTTCATCTGGAGAGAGAGGGTACACTAGAATTTCACGACTGAAGATTTCTGACAGGAATAGAAGAAATGGTTCCTATGATTTTCTATTTGTAAGCTTTACCTTACACTTAATATCTAGGGTTCTTATGGTAGATTTTTAAGAGTCTACTATACTTTCAATTTATGAAGGATTGATTGGTATCCGAATCAAAGCAGAACTCTTTGCGTTCTATTCTACTTCATATTTTGTGCTTAGGGTTCTAACAGGCAGATTTAATAACTAACAAAATTTAATGACTTATCTGCATCTGAAACAAACAATACCCTTGCATATACATCATGGATGAGGACGTACCGGTTATAATATTGTCATTTTGTGTGACCTCTTTTGCATCCATCTGAGAGACCTTAGCGTTGGTCTTCTTATCTCCTTTAAGCTTCTTAGCATATTTTGGGCAATTTGATTTGATATGTCCTTTCTCGTTACAGTTGTAACAAGTCGCATCTCCTATCTCCTGGCATTCCAATGTTTTATGCTCACTAGATTTGCAGATCCCACAAGCCCTAGGCTGCGACTGGGATTTTGATTCGAAACTGCACTTCCCATAATGGCGCTTCTTGCATGTCTTGCATACAGGTTTCTCGTTGGACTTTTGTTTGTTCTTCTTCTTAGAGCTCTGGGAGTTATCTTCCTCCCTTTTTCTTTTTAGCTCATCTTTTGCATTTGAGGCATGAACAAGATCCTCCTTATGAGTAAGGAAATGTGGTCCTTGATAAAATTTGGAGCGAGTAGCATGGGGCTCCTTGAACTTTTTCACAGCCTTCTTCACAGCTTTTCCAACAGTCGCGTCTATCATAGTTTGAAGAACATCTTTGGAAATTCTAAGGTTCACAATTGCAGCATCATTGGCATGTGTCGCATTATCCATAACACGATCAACGGCTGACTTATCTGAGTTTGCCATACTCGATATTGGTTCCTAACACCAATAAAACGATTTCTTAGTTGCAATCCAACAACTGCTATTCATCATCCTGATGGCCTTAACATATACTAACCATGGTATCAATAGACCATACAGGCTAATATAGTACGAACATTCTTAATGGATGTTATTTAATATATATTTATTGTGTTTAGCCTAGGTCACGAAAGACCATCAATGGCATTTAAGGTTTTGGACCTATTCCATCATCTTTTTGACTGGGGATCAACATGTCACATCTGTCTTTATTATATTGATGAATTTGGATAGCTTGAAAGCTTGTCATAAGGGTATCAGAAAAGAGTGATTCCTAATAGATATAAAATATCAATCTAAGATTTGTTGGAGCATTTTCTAAATTATCATCGGCCAATTTTCTACCTTGCATTAAATGGCCGGAGTCCAAATCAGGCGGAGACAACAGTTCTCAACATTTATCGCTTATTATAGAATCATATGTGCCAGCATCAAATAAATTTCTGCATAAACTGCTTGACAAGGAAAGGTACCTGCTATATAGTTATCATTCTGCAGCATCTCCTGGGCGTTCGTCTGGAAGACTCATGCGTTTGTTTTCTTGGCCTCTTCGGGCTTCTTCTGATTCCTAGGGCAGTTGGTCCTGATATGCCCCTTTTCGTTGCAACCATAACAGGTTGCGTCTTTCAACTTCTTGCAATCCAAGGTTTTATGTTCCTTAGACTTGCAAATCCCACATGGTAGAGGCTGGGATTCAAATCTGCATTTCCCGAGGTGGTATTTCCGACAGGTTTTGCACCTGGTCTTCTCACCCGACTGCTGGCTGTCTTTCTTAAACCCGGAACTCTCCTTATCCTCAGAGTTCCTCTTTGTCTTCCTATCGGAGCGATGAGAATTCTCATCCTCCCTTTTACGCTTTCCATCTTCAGAGGCTTTGGCAGCCTTGTTTTTTACCACATCGAGTGTGAGAGATAGCGACAGTTCTGCCGCTGACCTGAATGTAGTAGGTCTCGATGCTTTCACACTGGCCTTTATTTCTGGAGCTAGACCCCCAATAAAGCGAGCTATTCGCTTTGGTTCCGGTGTGATCAAGTAAGGAACCAATCGAGACATGGTATTGAAACTTGTAAGGTATGCTTGACAATCTAAGTTCTCCATGACTAATGTCAAGAATTCAGTCTCAATTTTCTCAACTTCATGTTGAGGACAGTAATTTTCTTTGATAAGAGCAGCGAACTGATCCCAAGTCATGTTGTACAAAGGGATCTTCCCCGTAGCTTGAATCAGTGATCTCCACCAAGCTAGAGCTTCTCCTTTAAAAGATTGTGAAACAAATTTCACAACATCTTGTTCTGCACAACCACTGATGTCAACAACAGTGTCCATCTCCACGAGCCATGTCATGCAATCGATGGCTCATTCTTCTCCTGTAAAGTCTCTAGGCTTGCAGGAGACAAAATATTTATATGAGCAGGTCTTAACTGGTGCCTCTTGATGAAGCACAACCTGTCTAGACGGAACACTCCTCTGGTTTGACGAGTTATGAACATCGCCTTTGACTCATGTGATTTAGAAGGGGGCTTACTACGAGCCACGGATAGAGTCTTAGAGTGTGTATCACTTGATTCATCATACTGTCTGTCGAGGGCTCGTGTAACGGCATTATCTATTAATGCCTGCAGTTCCGCACCAGTTATATTAATTCTGGGAGCATCATTATTTTCCCTCGGGTGGCTGTTGACCTCATCTGATCCAGCCATGTAGCTTGATTGCTACATAAATATTGACGATGATTCATTCAAAGGTTATTATGGATTCATCACTTTTGACGATTCATCAACCATGGTAATATAAACCATATTGGTTAATTTGTTAGTTATATTTAATTAGCATTTTCATTATAATTTATCCTAGTTATAAAACATTAAGGATATTAAGGTGGCGCAAAGGCCTAGTCACAAGGACAGTTTTAAATTTACAAGCCATGATTTCAGAGAATCGAGGCATTAAGGTTTGAACATATTTCATTACCTTTTCTGGACAGAGAGTCAAAGACTACTACTATCTTTAGTCTCAGAGGACGTTAATTATAGCCCGTAGGCACTTCATCCTTAAGGGATGATTATTTCAAGTAAGGGAATTTAGATTAACCCCTGTTTTAAAGATGGCCTGTGTGACTTTAACGATTCACAGTTTGCCAAAAATGTTAACATACTTACAGATGTTAACAGGGATTGGAATCTTTTAGATAAGTTTTACCGTCTTGGCCATGTCTACAATGACATTTAGGCTAGGTTTTACCTTTAAGATTCTTTTCATATTTAACGCAGAACAATCCTAAATTGAAATGTTAACAAGGATCTGAATCTAATTGGGGAACTACCATCTTGGCCCTGTCTTAATGTGACATATGGCTAGGTCTTATCATTTTTAAATTTTGTCATTTTATTATAATGGTAGATCTTATAATATAAGAATGATATTTTAAATATAATCGTTCCATTAAAATTTAAACAAGTATATGGTTGCCCTAAACGGGACTTCTAACAGAAAATGACTTGCACATGCAAGGGCTAATCAGAAAATAACAAAGGAACCAAATAAGGACAAAATAAAACGAATTAGGATTTATCCTATGTTCTTGTCTAAACTCAAGAATGTGCAACTGTGTAACTGAGATTAAACACAAAAGGCTAGCGTTTAATTCACTCAGTGTTGGCTCTGATACCAACCTGTCACACCGGTAATACGTGAAAATATCGGGGTGTGACATTTTGAAAACCACAGGGACCAACCAAGCATTTAACTCTATTTTAAATATACTAGTTAATTACTAACATACCCTTATATGCAAGGCATATGCTATATTTAACTGAAAAAAATTTAACTAGGTTAGGACCAAAGGACGTAGGATGTAACAGGTTTTGCAAATAAAGGATTGTAACTTTAATTATTGAAATTAAAGGCTATTCGTTGCAATCCGGTGCATAGATAAATTACGAAAAATGTAATTTACCCAAGACTGTATATTAAAAGTTATAAAAGAATTATCAAATTGTATTTTAAAATAGAAAAAATAGGCAAAAAGTTTGATACTTAATTCTATGTTTTGGTAAGTGCACTTGTTATTCTGGTGGTAGTTCTATGATTTAAACATAAAAACTAAATTATATTTATATACTATTAATTTGAAAGATGTTTGTGCATAGTAGTTTGTACATGATGTTTAATGAGTGTTTTGTGCATAGTTGTGTTGTACATGATGTTTAGTGGTGTTGTATCCCATGTTTTGGGGTTTTTTTTTAAAAAAAAAAATCAAGACTACTTAGTATGGATGGGTATGAAGCGTCACTTGAAAATCATGTCAACAGAGAATGTTTTAGAAAAATCACGGGTGAAAATGGTATGAAAAGGGACATTTAAAAAAATAAAATAAACAAATAATAACCAGCCAACTAATTAAAACAAGGCTCATTCTATTCGCACCCCCCCCCCCCTCTTACTGATTACACCCCCCTTGTGAGAGGAAAACTGTCGGTCCCACGCAGGCCTCACCTGTAAATATGTGAGAGGAGGGGGGGTGTAGAAAGTAGATAGGGGGTGTAGAAAGTAGTACCCTAAAACAAACCTCCCACCCCACTCACCAATCGCCTGCCTCTACCTCATCACCTTAAGCCCCTCCACACCAGCCGGGTCACTGGGTGGTTTGCTGGTTTTGTTGAAGCCTCCACGCCACCTTTGCCACCTCCACGTTGTCTGGTATTACATCACTCGAAACACAATACCAAGCAATATAAAAGTAATTAGCTTTTTTGGATAGCTAATGTAACCCGTGTTATAAATATGTGAAAAAATCCGTTTAAGAAATTGGTTAACCTAGATGCTACTGGTTTAAAAATGAGTATATGTAAAGCTTTTTAAAGAGTTTCTATTTCTATTTAGAACATCGAGAGGGTGTAATTTAAAATGTGTAAAAATTTAAAATTAATATTTTGGTTTTCGCTTCAAACAACCATATTCTAACTTGGCATTCTTTAGTTATTTCAATTCGTTAATTCTACCCTAAATTTAGGAATGTGAGATGAAAATAATAAACGACTAAACGATTATGTATAAAATAAATTCATTTTAACTAGATTAACTATTGTTTAAATTGTTAATAAGTCACAAATTATTACTTAAATTTGCAAATAAATATTAAATAAGTTGACGCAACGAAGATGAATAAATGTAAATGTCATGTCATCAACATATGTAAAGCGCACACGCACCGTATTAGACTACTCGGTGTGGGGAGCGGTCTAGGGCCGGCGACGCCCCGGCACACCGCCCCCTAGGGCCGTCCCCGTCCTCAACGTCGTCTGCTCGCCGATCTTGTCGTGCCTCTCCTCTCTCTCTTCTTCTTTACACACACTCACACACACACACACACACATATATATATATATATATATATATATATATATATATATATATATATTTAAGCACATCCTCATACTCGCTTACATGGACGCTTACGTGGCGGAGCTTCCTTTGAAGACTACCCTCCTCCGAACACTAGTATGTTGTTACAAACCCTTGCACCTTGTCCTAGTGCTTATAAATATTACAACATCCCCACGATGCACACTCAATTTATCTAAACATGGCAGTCCCCATTTTCTCCCTCTTCCTTCTCTTCATCTCTATCAAATCTTCTGCAAATAATGTAACAAACACCTTCATTGATTGCCTAAACAGCTTTTCAGAACCAACTTTTCCCATCAATGGAACCATCTACACTCCAGACAACTCTTCATTCTCTTTCGTTTTCCATGCATACATCCGAAACCCTGTTTTCTACAACTCCACCAGAACCAAACCCTCCTTGATCATCACTCCGTTGCACGTCTCACACATCCAAGCTGCGGTCATCTGCGCCCAACTACACGGGCTGCAAATGCGAACCCGAAGCGGTGGCCATGACTACGAGGGGCTTTCTTACCTTTCCTACTCCAACACCCCGTTCTTCATCCTGGACATGTTTAATTTACGCTCAGTCGATGTTAACATCGAACAAGAAACCGTATGGGTCCAAACCGGAGCCACTCTTGGTGAAGTTTACTATGGAATTGCTGAGAAAAGCAAAATCCATGGTCTCCCTGGTGGAGTTTGCCCTACGGTTGGGGTTGGTGGACATTGCAGTGGGGCTGGTTATGGAAACATGCTTCGAAAGTACGGTCTAACTGCCGATTGCATAGTCGATGCGCTGTTAGTTGATGTGAATGGCGCGGTTTTGGATCGAGAGTCGATGGGGGAAGATTTGTTTTGGGCTATTACTGGTGGTGGAGGTGCAAGTTTTGGTGTTGTTCTTGCATTTAAATTTAAATTGGTTAGTGTCCCCCCTCAAGTTACTTTTTTCAATTCCAAAATAACGGTAGAAAGAAAAATCATAAAGATTGCCGAAAAATGGTTTCATGTTGCTCATAGATTAGACAAAGATCTATTCATCCGAATGAGTTTTGATGTCTTGACAGACAGAAAGGGAATAAAGCACGTTCGTGCTTCATTCCCAAGCCTATTTCTGGGAAACTCCACAAGGCTCTTGAGTCTTATGGACGATAGTTTCCCAGAACTAGGGTTACAGGATTCAGAAATTGTTGAAATGAGTTGGGTCGAGTCTGCGTTGGTTTATGCAGGGTTCCCGGTTGGAACACCCATCGAGACTCTACTTGCTCGAACGCAACAACCTGAACGAGATAGACCATTCAAGATCAAATCAGACTACTTAAAAAACCCTATTTCGGAAAAAGGTTTAAAATCCATATTCAAGAAAATGAAGGAACTCCAAAACCAGATGATCACTTTCAGTCCGTTCGGTGGACGAATGGAGGAGATCTCAGAGTTTGCAAAACCATTCCCGCATCGAGCAGGCAATCTTGCAATGATTGAGTATGAAACATACTGGGACGATCTAGGGACTGAAGCCGCGAAAAAATACCTAGAGTTTGCAAGGAAGATGCATGAGCATATGACACCATATGTGTCCCATAACCCTAGAGAAGCATTTTACAATTATAGGGACTTGGATAATGGTGTGAATCATCATGGGAAATACAGTTATGAAGAAGGGATGGTTTATGGGATCAGGTATTTCAAAGAGGTTAATTATAATAGGCTTGTGAGGGTGAAGACCATGGTTGATCCCTATAATTTCTTTAGAAATGAGCAAGGCATCCCAGCTTTGCAATCCTCAGATGACATGTAATATAAATAAGCACTGTATTTATATGATGTATGATGAAACTAATAGTATAAATAATTTAGGGAATGGGGAAATTTCATATATATGGTACGTACATCTTTTAGAAAATGTGTAAAATACTGACTACGAACTATAGGTTTAACCTGGGTTTCCAGAAAACGTGCGAGATTGAAAGCCATAACATTAGCAGGAATGGGTGTTTGGTGATGTAAGTTTGAAATAAATACTGTATTATTTGAATGTTTATTTCTTATTAATAAAGAAAAAGAAATAACATATTTTTTCGAAATCAAACAAAATTGGATTAGGCAAACCTTGAGCAATTTTGTTGACGGACTATATAACCCCTTGTAAACATTTTCATGAAACACCCCACACAATTAATTCAGTATTGTGTATATATATATTGTGAGATTTAATGGAAAACAATAAAAGAATGGGAACTATGTAATAGTGTATTTAACATATTAAATATATTTTAAAAATTCAATTCAGAATGCTAAAAATTATTTTTTTCAAACTGATAAAAATTCAATTTAAAATGTGTAGAAGTTATTCCAATAAAAAAAAGTTATTGGATTTTAATAATCATAATTTTTACCCATTGGCCGGCATTAATGCTAACTTAAAAAACTCACTCTGACAATCCCAACTTTTAAGAATTTGGTTCTCATTGATCATTTTCTAACGGGGTTATAGCTCAGTTAGTTTTTTGCTAACGTGTCAGCTTACGTGGCACAAACCTAGTTATTGGCTGATGTGACTGTCTATGTGACATAAACATAGTTATTGGATTTTAATAATCCTAACTTTCACCACCACCACCACCACCACCACAATCAGTTGATGGTGGTGGTGGCGGCTGATGGTGGTGATTGTTGATGGGGGTGGTGGGTGATGGTGCTAGTGGTGGTGGTGGTGGTGGTGGCGGCTGATGGTGGTGGTTGTTAATGGTAGTGGTGGGTAATGGTGATGGTGGTGGCGGCTAATGGTGGTGGTGGGAGATGGTGGTGGTGAAAGTTAGGATTATTAGAATCCAATAGCTAGGTTTGTGCAACATAAGCAGCCACATCAGCCAATAACTATGTTTGTGCCACATAAGTTGTCACGTCAGTAAAAAACTAATTGAGATATAACCTAAGTTAGAAAAGGATCAACGAGGGCCAAATTATTACAAGTTGGGATTGTCATGGAATTTTTTAAGTTGGGATTAGTGTCTCCAAAGGGTGAAAGTTATGATTAATAAATCCAATAACCCGGAAAATCATTTTTTATAAATTTCTTTTTTACCTTTTTATTACTGCTTTCTAAGATTTTTTTAATTTCTTAATGTTAGAATATTTTATTTAGGAAAAATTACAAGCTTTGTGCTTTATCTTTATACCACTTTTCAGACGGTGTCCTTTTTAACGAATGTTGACAAACGGTGTCCTTTACTAGGTATTTTGTTGCAAGTTTAGTCCTTTACACCCAACCCAGTTAAAAAACCTTGTTAATTGTTGGGTGTAAAGGACTAAACTTGCAACAAAATACCAAGTAAAGGACACCGCCTGTCAACAATTAACAGGGTTTTTTAACTGGGTTGGGTGTAAAGGACTAAACTTGCAACAAAATACCTAGTAAAGGACACCGCTTGTCAACATTCGTTAAAAATGACACCGCCTGAAAAGTGGTATAAAGATAAAGGACAAAACTTGTAATTTTTCCTTTTATTTAAAAAGGCTTCTACATGTATTAATATGCAAAAGTTCTAAAAAATATATATTAAATTTGTTTTTTAACATGCTAAGTTGAATTTTTAATATGTTATATACATTATTCCCCTGATTTCTCACCTTTTTAGTGTTCACCATTAGGTTAACTAAAAATAAAACAATATTTGTAATACAATATCTTAACTCTAGAAAAATATATTATAACAATACACTATGAAAACATTTCATAAAACACACCATACATATCTTTAATTAAAAAACTAGTGGTATTTCCCCACGCTTCACAGCGAGAATTTGGTTGTATCCGTTCAACATGGAACGGTCTTGGAATTCGGTCAATCGTAGCTAAACATCACAGATGTGACATTCTAATTCTGTCTTCTTAGAGCTTGCCCTAGATAACACCATTCCTATCTTAGGCTAAGCTTTGATGCAACATGAACAAAATTTTGTGAGTATTTTATGCTATTAATCATGGGTGTTGCCATGTTAGTTTGTCTTCACAACATATTAAAGTGGATTCTCGAGTGTTAACACTCAAGAACGCAAATGACATACTATTTAGTGGTAATCTAATATACCATCACTTATATCATAATCAAGAACACAAATGACATTATATAGTGTGTGTATATATAGAATAAATATAGACACACATGTAGTGTTATTTATACATACAATAAATTTGCATAAAGATTGCAAAATCTGGTTAAAAGACTTTGGTTAACTTTGTTACGTGATCAAATAACATCGTAGAGTCAATGAATGCAAATACCCATTTGATGTTATTTCGTGCAACTTTGGTTATACCATCCATTAAAGCCAAATAATCAGCAACCGACTCATCTAAAAAATAGGGATTTAATATGTCGATCGATTCAACTTTTTTAGATCCATACGGTTCGGTTAATGACTTAACGATTTTGGCATTTTAATGGTTCAACCCAGTTTAAAACTTTGTAACCAGTCGGGTAGACCATTACACGATATTTGATTATTCCTTCCCTATCGAGTTCATCCTTATCCGCACACTTTGTCTACAGAACTCCGTCAGAGAAATAATTTGAACTCTAGGAGCATCTATAATGGAAGTTAGCTTCACCATCTCTAATTTCACAAAAAGACACATATAAATCGCCTATACAATGCGTGCGCACTGATGTGCCATCATTTATACATATTTTATATGCACATTTACCCTCATTTTGATGTACTTTTGAGGACTTATTATGAGTAACCACTACCTAAATCATTCCTTTTTTTTTTCCTTTTGCGGGATTTAAAGGTCTGATGCCAATGTATGCCATTTCTTTGATTCTTCATAAACCTCCTTGCTTGGAAGAAGAGAGGTTGATCCTTAGGGAAGGCCTTCATACCGATCAACACCTCTCCCATGATAGAATTCCAACATTTTATCCTTGATCTAACACTTCAATAATAAGGCACCAGTAGTTAGTTTACTAAATAAATGTAATGAATGAGAGTTGAGTAACACTTTACACACACTTGAGCTTGAGCTTAATCATCACACGAGTTGGTAGTCTCCATGGGTAAAAGTGTTAGATCTCCATACGGTTGTACTTTCTTTGTTCCTCTCACTCTTGGATTAGTTAAACTTATTTAATCTAGTATTTTATTTTATTAGAGTGTTTATCTTTTACTAATTCTTTGTTTGTTATCTTTTGTGACAGGATCATTTGGCTCCTAAAACAAATTAACTTAATTTAACTAACTTAATCTAATTTAACTTAACTTGACAGGGTGTGCGTACGACTTATGATACCCGTATTCAGATCTATTGTAAGCTTCTGGTATTGGATCAGATTAGGGTGACAAGCTTTCTTAGGGAGCCTTCTAGTAATGCACCAAATCCATTAGGGGGTAAAGGAAAGGTTATTAATTGGGGGTTGGGTAATCTAACAAAATGGTAAAACCGGCGAGATTGTTACTAAGTAGTTATGTCTCTATTAGGTCTAAGTGCTGCCTTAGTGAAAAGTCATATAGAAAGTCAAAGAACAGAAGAAAGAGCCGCTAGGAAAGATCCCAGAATCACTAAAAATTGTCAAGATTGACATGAGGCCACCAATAGTCATCCAAAACGCCAAGACAATTGAAAAGCTAGAAATTAAAAGAAGAAAACATATTCAAACTCAACTAGTAGTTTCCAAAGGACAACAGCTGGTTCAAAGGACAAACTGCTGGTCCAGTTCAAACAGCTTGAGTGCAAACTCAAACAACTGGACCGGGCAAAACTGTTGGTTCTCAATTAACTTTCACTCCACCAACAACCAGGTCATTATCAAAACACATTATGGGTCTAAACCAGTTGCTGTCAAAACTACTGGTAAACTATCTGGCAAAAAGCCAATAGTTTCATCAAAACTAGTAGTTGCAAGCAAATCAGAGGTTTCCAAAAAAAACAACTGCTCAACCTTTAGAGAGAAGGAAGTTGGTCTTGCAAGATGAAACTGAAGACTTTCTAGTAACTACAACAACAAAACCTATGACTATAACAGTTTTCACAGAACCATTTCCTGAAGAGCCTCCTCCTTCACCAAATTTCATCAACTCACTTCAAAAGTTGCCATTGTTAAAAGTATATGAGAAGTTGAATTATGAAGAAAACTCAAAGAAAATGGAAGAGGAGGCTATGCAAGAATTCACAGCAAACCAGGGCAAGATGAACGAGATAAATTAGAGACTATGAACAACACATGTACCAAGAATCACAAAGGCTCTCTAAAATCCCACCATTCAAACAATAGTCTATGGAAAATGTTTCAAAGCAGGAAAATATAGAGTGGATCAAGAAAATGTATGTTATCCTGTGAAGAACTTTTATGTATTTCAAAACTAGGATGCACAAAAACAACTAGGAGAAGTGACCAAGGTAAAGAAGATGTTAGCAAACCCAACCATAAATATCACTCCTCTAAATTGGAAGCTTGGCAGTAAAAGACAACCAACACCAGAAGATGCAGCAAATATCTTCAAATGAGGCAAGAATTGATACATGTTGGATGGGCTGCAGAAGGTTCAATTATAAGGTGGAAAGACACAACTGTGTCAAAAGAATTCATGAATATCTTGATGCAAGGAAAAGGAATCCTGAAAAATTCCCACTAAGACCAAAATGGGAGAACACAGAGATCTACCTTGTTGATAAGAAGAAGGAGTCTGTTGCTGTTCCATTTAAACCCCAGGAAATCTTCTACTGCGATCCATAAATCATGGAGAATTACATAAACAATATGAGAGAGAAATATGGTTATGCCATGTGGATTGTAGATTTGGATGAAGAAGAAAAAAGTTGTTCGTATCCTGTATGCCTGATACAACACATATGTTCACCAACCCTGCAATAGGAACCTACTAAGTTGCATTGGAGGATTCTCCAAAAGAAGATCCAGAAGATCTATCACCTCAATCAGTGGCTCCCACTAAAGTCTGAGACCTGCCTCACAATCTCCCTAACCTGAAGATTGTGAGATAACAAGAAATGAAGGACTAGAATGTTGTGAAGATCTTTAGAGAAGATAGCTCTAGAATCCAGGTGGATGGGTATGAAGTGTTAAGGTTGAGCCCATAAGATATCAAGGCATGATCAAAGAAAGACGGAAAGACTTCATCAAATAAGAGAATAAAAGACAGGCTTCAATAAATGTGATTTTGGCATCAGTAGAGCTAGGGGGAGATTGTTGGGTTATGTAAGATATGCTGATGATGAAAGCCAAAACCTAAGGGAACCATCTTCCCTGTCAGATAGAATAAGTGAAGATACATTCACAAGACCAGAAGTTTCCACCCTTGAAGGCTTCCCAAAACAACTACCCAAACTACTAGAACATAAACTACTACCTTCAAGATTAGAGAATAGAAGAACAAAGTGTTGGATTGTCAAAGTGTTAGTCAACAAGTCAACAGTTAAGTCAACCAAAGTCAAAGACTGAAGACTAGAAGATCAAGTCAACAAGTCAAAGACAGAAGTTCTGGATTTTCAGAAGTGTTGGTTCTCAACCAGCAGTTCCATGAAATCCAGCAGTTCCCTCTATCTCACATCAGAAGCATCCGTTTTATGTAACAATGTAACCATCCAACAGTTTTGCTAACTGCTAGCAGTTACATCATTTAATGAGTTATTAGGGGTCGCGTTCATGATGATGTCACTAGCAGTTCTCTCCTCCTATATGTAGTTCTTTGTATTCATTGTATAGTCAACACTTAGAGCCTTTGAGCATAAGAGCTAAATGAGAGAGTGTGTACCTGGTGAGGTGAGTACATTTGTACCTTGTGAGTGTATTACATTCTGATTTGAATTCAATGAAATCATTTTGCAGTCATTCCCCAATCCAGTTGTGATATATTGATGTGTTTATTTATTACTGTTTGATTGAATTTTTTAATTTAATTCAATTGTTTTATTAGAAAAACACACACTCTCATATCCAAAAATGACGACACCTGAAATTTGATTGAAACTTAAAGGACGTAAAATGCAATTTACTCTGGATGTTAATTGAAAATGACCATTATGCCCTCATGTGAGTGACACATGTTAAGTTAATAGGAAAACTTAACTGAGTTGAAGCAAAAGAATATCACCTAATGAGAAAGAGTAACAGAAAGGACATCCAATGTAATTTTGTTAGTTAAAGGACAGTGGCTACAATTTAACTCAAACTAAAAGGACGTAAATTGCAATTTAGCCTAGATAATAACCACATGACGTAACAGCTGATTTATATTAAATATTTAGTTAGACATCCATTTCTTGGTATAAAATAAACATATTTTAAATTTGTTTTGACATATGTATATTCTTATTAACTATTAACGTATGTTGGTAACTTTACCATCTTTATCTAATATCAACACTTTAAGCATATTTAATATTACCATTCATAACATTGTTATCTTTATCTAACAATTTTTTAATATTTATTCTTCTTATTTATCATTTATGTTGTTTTTTAATACTAGAAAAAAGGATATTTCATATGTTAAATCCAATAACTACTAATAATCATATGCATTATTTATTTTTTTATTTTTTTGAACGGAACATTTTCTACATTTTGTTTGAAGAAAAGTCTTTAATTTGTAAACTTATTGTACATAAATACTTTATAATGATAAGCATAATTTAACTAAAAATTATCAAACTTATTGTACATAAATACTTTATAATGATAAGCATAATTTAACTAAAAATTATCAATATAGGTGTGATAAAAAATATAGTTTGATTTATAAAAAAAAAATAAGAGTAAACTGTCAAAATGGTCCCTAAGATTTAGTCACTTTTGTCCAAAACTCAAATCTTTTAAATCTGGGTCCTTGTTGTTTCAATTTTATTGTCATTTTCATCTAAAAGCAAAATCTGGTCAGATTTGGCAGTTAACATCCAATTTTTTTGTCTTTTTCCTCCTTTTTAATGAAGGGCAAAATTGTAACTTTTTTTAATTTCTTATAATAAAACGTTAAAAGACCATTTTACCCTTCATTAAAAGGGAGGAAAAGACAAAAAAAAATGGATGTTAACTGAAAAAACTGACTAGATTTTGATTTTGGATAAAAATGGCAACAAAATTGAAACAACATGGACCCAGATTCAAAAGGTTGAAGTTTTGGACTAAAGTAGCAAAAGTGATCAATCTCAGGGACCATTTTGACAGTTTACTTTTAATTTTTAAGAGTGAATTAAACTTTGTGTCCTTTAAGTATATTAGGAATTATGAAATGTGCCCTTTAAAAGATTTAATTTTAGTTTATGTCTAAAAGTCACATGTTATGTAACAGTTTATATCCTTTTAAGCAAACTGGGTTAATTATTTCAGTTAGGTTAAACCAGCTTAGGGAAAAATTGGTATTTCACACTCCCTTGCATCAGATTCTCTTGAATATATTCCACACTCAACACAAACCCTCTTTTTCCCTATCACCACCACCTACCTCCACCACCACCACCACCGCTGCCTCCCACCACCACCATTGCACCCCAGCAAACCCTCACTCAATGGGGATCTAACAACAACCACCAGCAATGCCACCACAACTTTCTCCCCTATCGTGTATCTGAATTAGAGATCGAACTCGGAGTGTGGGAGTAGGAGTAAAATCGATGGTGCCTAGCGGTGGTCATCTAAGGTAGTTCCGGTTGTGGATGAGCAATGGCGGTTAGTGGGGATGATTTCAAATGGAAAGGGTGAATCACTGATGGTGACTAGTGGCGTTCGGGAGTTAGGGTTTGTGGTGGAAGTTGCAGGTTTGGGAGGTTCTCAGGTAGGGTGTTTGGTGGTGGAAATGGAAAGATGGTAGAGGTATCGTGAAGTGGTGGTTGAAGAGGGTTTATGGCCAAAGTTATGTGACACTGGAGGTAGTGGTTAGGTGTTATGTGTGACAACCGGCAAAATAAATGGTAATTCCGTACAACCTAACAACTAATTATACGTTTAATTGCTTTCTTTATTGACTTAATTGATGCATGATTAGGTCATACAAGGCTAGCAATCATAGGACATGTTTAAACTTTACAATTTGGTATTGTTATATTCGTCGCGAGAAAACGATAAACTATGTCCAAATATGTTGGCTAAATGCTGAAAATCACTATTCACTAAACACACTATTCATGCTAGCAAATTCTGAAAATTGGCCGAAATGATCAACAAACAATTTGAAAGCGTGGTATCATTGAAATATGAACAAAAACCCCTAATTAGGGGCACAAATTTCAAAGACACTCCAATTTTCCGAAAATTTCTTATACTTATAATTTGTCTGAACCACGCCAAAACTAGTAATAATATTCGTCCTCAACATAAAGATCAACATTATAACATCTATGAAGCTTGTAAATAATGCTACACGCCCTAAAAAATATTAATGGTATATCAAAATCACCACTTCCGGCATTACAACGTAACTTTCAAAATTTATCCAGACTTGACCTGATGAGCGAACTAGTGAGATTTATACCATCTTAACACCTAAACTAGTAAACTAGTGAACTAGTTAATGGTCGTTTAGCGTCACAAGTATCATTACCACACTAATCATGCACGGATTTCCTTAAACCCTTTAACATTTAACTTAGAATATATGCACGCACATGTATAATGTTAAAAAAATAAAAATAAAAAATCTTATACCCATGCCCTAAAAATCGGTCATGAAGGGGGGTCCCACAAGCCTCCCTACTTGCTAGTATTTGTTGAGAAGATTTGAAGAAGGCATGGCTAGTAAATTGTGTTTTGACTATAAGAGATTACAACACCATCACTTCATTTTCTCTTCATTTTCTCATCATTTTCACTTCAATAATTTCACAACACAATCACCTCTTTCTCCTTTCTATAATCTCGGCCACACATCACCACCACAAACCACCATTCATCCACCACTAAAGACCACATTTCAAGCCTAAAAAACTCATTTTAAGGTGATTCAAAGGAGTTGCAAGGATGGAGATGCACTAGGAGCTTGTTCTTTGCACTTTGAAGCTTCAACATCATCATCTTCTTCATTCTAGTGGTTCTTTAACTTTATGCAAAGTTGTAAGACACTCCTTGCCATTTTCAAGTTACTTATGTTATGTAGATCATAGTGTACAAAGTGATCATCTTGAACTTAACAAAAATCAAAGCATAAAACCCTAACATACCCTAAAAAGTCTATAAATATGATATATTATGTGTTGATTATGTTGATTTGTGCTAGCTAGTGTATATGCTCTTGATGATTATGTTAAAGTAAGTTGTTAGTAAGTGATGATCTTGTATGAACTTGGCTAAGGATGATGATCTAAACATCTTGATGTTTAGATCTAAACAAGATCATCATCCGCATGATCCGTGGACTTTACTATGGACTTGAAGGTGATTTATAACAAATATAACTTTTATAAAAGTTAAAAACCATGATTTACATTATAATGGTCTTAAAAGTGGCTTAAGCAACTTTGTTTAAATGGAAGTAAGCTAGATAAAAAGCATGAGAAAGATGTTGATTTATAATGATCTTGTTAAAGAATATAAAAGTGTCACCATTTTTTTAAAGTATTGTTAGAAAATAGATTAAAGTCCAATGAAAATGAAGATGTTATGGATGATACATGCATGCAAAGTGGATATTTGAGCTTGATGATGATTATGGGGTTTAAGTGTGTTTAAAATAGGTTTTTAAAACATGGGAAACACCATAGTTTAGGGGAAACTATGGTGAAATTAATAGGTGATTAACAAGACTAAGCGCAATTAGTAACCTTAATCAAGATTAAGAAAGTTTTAATGAAAAGGAGTTAAGCCCTAAACTCCTAAGGATTTTTATAAACACTTATATATAATTTTCATAATTTAAAATGAAGATATCTATATATATATATATATATATATGTATGTGTGTGTGTGTGTGTGTATTTTTAGGGTATATATATATATATATATATATAATACCTTATCTTGTGTGTATAAACACTTGTGTATTTGTATGTATGTATTAGATGATTAGGAGAATACTCACCAACTACAAATACACCATACATGAAGACCACCTAAATACTTACAAGTATGAATACGGACATGAACCTTGATGTATATAAATACTTGGGAATTTATTACACAAAATATACACACATGAAACCTACTTATGTTATACCCCAAAACTCAATGCGGACAACGGACATCAGACAAACCATTATATAACTACATATATTGACAAGATAACATATATCCGAAACCGATACGAAATATAATTTAAGCGTTATAACGGATTTAATACGTCGTCATCGGCAACGATCGCCTTAGCGTCACGACAAGGAGCGTGTACATCTTACCTACGACATTCGGACACTCTCGACACGGAAATATATATTACCGGTTATTACGACGAACTCTAAAAATAATATAATTTTTAGACACAAACAATACATATTTCCAAGACTTCTAAATTCCGGAAAGTATAAAGTAAATAATCACTAAGTGTAACTAAATAAGTATACAAGTATACTAATACGCATAAAATACCTACAATAATACACTTGGTGGAATTGCAAGAATACAACAATTGTACATGTATACAAATACGTATAAATACAAAAAAAATGCCAACATATTAAAATACACAAGGGTTCCAAATATATAACAAATAAAAATATATAACAAATAAAAATACAATAACGTTCAAGATGAGCAACGTGTACACGGTTTAATAGAAACCCAAGTGTCTAATAAGTCAGAACACTTGTAAGTTGACTCGCGCATTGGATACCCTGCTTGCAAGCATATACTATTTACGGACACAATACTGTGAGTTCATGTCCCCCTTTTCTTTTAAACATTTTCTGTTTTATAACACCTAGGGGGAATACATGTTACTATGGTATGGTTAAGCTATGGAATGAAATATTTGGATCATGTGTGAATAGGGTCTCTCTTAAGTGCCATTAATCTTGTTTAATACCAATGAACTAAAGGTGTAGATCTATCGGGTACGGGCGAGCCCCACTCATGGGTCGTTGTGTGGTCGCATGGAGTGCTTTTGTTGTCCCCACCAGGTGGACCGGTACTAAATCGTCTACGGGTTGAGTGCTTCCTATGTCCTCACACATATTAATGTCCTTGCAAAACATTAATGATTATCAAGTTCATTGACGCTTTACATACCAGTTTACTATACTTGAACTTTCAAATGTTTTTAAGATTCATTTGATATGCATTCAAAACACATGAACTCACTAACTTTTGTTGATGCTTTTAAACTTACATGTATTTCAGGCAATTAAGAGGATCTTGGTGCGAATGGTTACAAGGTTTCAAGGTTATCAAGATGTCGATGTCATCCACGTTTTGAAGGGTTTGGTCCATATATTCCATCTTCGAACGGGACATAGGATGCAAAGCCTTGATGTTTAAAATCATTATTTTGGACAAGTCTATTTTGTAAAAATTATTAACTTATGTTGTCTTTTGTTATCAAAAAACTTATGACTTGTAATTTCAATTATGTGAATGGATGAACATCGTGCATGTTTTATTTCATATAGTTTGTTTACTTACATCGTATGCAATTAAAACCGATCAAGTTCACGCTGTGCGCTTCTGCCTATGAGCGGGGGTGACAGATTGGTATCAAAGCTTCGATTGTAGTGAACCTGGATTCCTTCTCGAGTCTAGTCTACAATCACTAGGATCCTCTCACGAAAACGGTTTTACAAAAACAAATGGTTTTCATCGCATACACAAAGCGCAAGATCCACTATATAAAACGTATTTCAAAAAAAAAAAATAATGCGAGGACATTATTTGGGCTTATTCTATATGGGATAGACTTGTTAAACTAGATCAATTCGCACAAGTCAGCGTGATTATATTTGACATGCATATATATATATATAAGTAATAATATTATTTATTGATATATACACTTGTTGTACTGATTATTTTGCCAGGGTACTATGGTGTCATCAGGTAGTAGCGACATCTATGATGACCACGATCATATGGAGATCTCTTCGGATGATGAGCCTATTGTGGAGACCATCTCTTCTGACGATTCCAACGACTATTTGGATCCCGAGGAGGATCCTAACTACCTTTTTTATGAGCTCATGTATTTTGTTGAGGGCGGCAATGCCCATCTTGCTCTTCCCGACCTAGTCGTCCCTCTAGAGGACGATGTTCTAGCTGTGGGACCGCAGCTGAATGGCTTTGTGATCATAGGCCACCCGGAGGGTGCGCATATCTTCGAGTACATACCTCTAGATGTTTTACCCCTTGCTTCTGTTCCACCACTTATTGTTTTGTCTGACGATGAGGATGAGGTCCCCGTCTTTCACGTTGACCATTTGGATGATGATATTGGCGACGGTGAGGTTATTGATGTAGCCATTCTAGAGATGTCCTCACCTGTTGTTTCTATCATGGAGATTTCTTCATCATCAGACGCGAGCGACCACGCGCCATCTTCTGCCATCCGCCGAGCGGGACTCTATGCTGGTGCGACTGACAGCAGCTTCGACACCATCCCCATTGTTACCCCGACTCCCACTCCTATACCTACACATACCTCTGTACGCACTGCTACACCCACTTCTACTCCCCCAGAGACCCCCACTTCCCGACATACCTCTGCTCCACCCACTTGTGACCCCACTACTCCTGACGGTGATACCCATCCTAGTGGATACTATTACACGAAACCCATTCCCTACCATGTTGAAACCTCCCCAATCTTCACACACGACATCCCTGAGCCCCACCTTGGAGAGAGTACCTCTCACCAGCCTTTTCATTCATCATCTCACGGCCCGTCCAAGCACTTTCCTATTCACTACTCTCCGCTTCGCATGCCTACTTCAGACCCCTATTACCTATGTCATTACCCTACCTACACTCGGGATGCCCTCATTCAGTCCCTGCAGTTACAGATCGAGGTCCTCCGTAAGAGGATCTGGGAGCTCGAGCATCACGTGAACGCGATGCCACCACCACCAGCCTACCCCCACCATCTACTCCACCACCACCACCACCACCACCACCATCACCACCACCCCCGTCTCCACCACACCACGCACCACCTGCTGGCCCTGATGTTTCCCTCCGAGCACTCGTCCTGGTGCTCTAGCAGCAGGTGAATGCCCTAGCTCGCCGCGTATACGAGCTCGAGGAGGAGAGCATTCATCTTCGTAGCCTGATTTTCCCTACTCCACCCCCACCTCCTCCTGCCCCTTAAACTTTTATTGCAGGTACTTACGTTACAGGATTAGAAGACCCGCTTTTGGTGTTATATATATGAATACTATGTACGAGCCTACGATACTTGAAGACTTTAGAAGACCAATGTGGAAGAAAAGATTTTACCACTTTTATGTATATAAACTTGTATGACCAAGGTGATGTAGCCCTATGTCCTTTTGTTTTTTTTCACAAAACAATGTATCAAGTTTGTCGAATATATGAAAGCTCGGTATTATGTTTTTCTTTATTTGCACATTGTTGTTTACTTTATGCATGATTAGTCGTTCTGTATTGATGGTTGGTTGATGTGATGATTATTATGTATTGTTATATATATATATATATATATATATTTAGCCGACAATATTTGATATTAAATATTTGTCTAACATGTTCGTTACTTGTGATTTGAAAGATCATGGCACATAAACGAAGGAACCTTTGACGAAACACCCAAAACCCCATGCCTACCACGGAGGCAGAGTTGAACCAACTCCTTGAAGAGCGCATCTCGCAAGCCATTGCTCAATACGAGGCGAACCACATTGAGCACAGTGGCGGTTCTGGCGGGACTGGTGGTCAAGGCCAGGGAGGCACATCTGGTAGCAACACCATGAATGGTAACAGAAAGTTATTTTATAACAACTAAAATATTTCATTTCCTATTCTATTCGTGCGTTCTCATAATTTTCATTTATATATAATCTGTCTGTTCAACATTTCAAGCTGCACGTACAAGCAATTTCTTGATTGCAAGCCCCTCAATCATGATGGCACTGGAGGTGTCGTGGCTTTTGTACATTAGACGAAGAAGACGGATTCTGTTATTCGCATGAGTTGATGTGTCGCCGACTAGATAGTGGTATATGTTACCGGGTTATTTGTGGATGAAACCCTTACTTGGTAGAACTTAAGTCCAAACCTTGGGGGAAGAAGCAGCCTATGGTTTGACTTGGGAGGAATTGAAAGAACGTATGACGGAAAAGTATTATTCTAGGGCTGAGCTTCAGAAGTTGGAAACCAAATTTTGGAATCTTGCTATGGTAGGTGCTGATATTACAGGGTATACCTAGAGGTTCCATGACTTATCTCGAGTGGTCCCTTACATGGTCACTCCTAAATTTAAGAAAATTGAACGATACATATGGGGCCTTCACCCTAGGATTAGGAGCCTAGTCACTTCTACAAATCCCACTACCATAACTCAAGTGGTTACTTTGGCTGTAAGTCCCACCGAGGAGGCGGTGAGAATGAAGAAGATTACGGTGAAAGGTTCTGAGAAAAAGGAGACTCACGTGGAGTTCACTAGTGATGGAAAGCGGAAATTTTCACACTTGAATAAGGGTATGCGAGTGAACAAAAACAACAACCCCAATGCTAACAAACGAAGGGAAGTAAACCCACCAAGAGGCGCCAAGGCTTTCGTGGAAACAAATGAAACTAGTGGTAAAGGCTATGCACGCTTCCTGGCGAAGTGTGATAAGTGTAAGTATCATCACGTGGGCCCATGCAAGAACGCTAAATATGATAAGTGCGGTAAAGTTGGGCACCGTAGGGAAACATGTTGGGTAGGAACGGGGAGAGGAAACGTGAACCATGGCAGTAATGGTAACAATAACCAAGGCGGAAATGGAAATGGAAATGGAAAAGGACAAGGATGTTAAAACTACGGAGACAAATGGCATTATAGGAAGAATTACCCTAAGGAAAACCAAGCTCGTGGGAGAGCTTTCGTGACTGGAGCCTGAGATGCACGCGAGGACCTGAACATACTTACGGGTACGTTTCTTATAAATCAACATTTTGCATCCGTTCTTTTTGACACTGGCGCCGATTTTAGTTTCATACCTATAGAAGTTAAAAAATATACTTAGCTTAGAGTCGAGCAAACTAGACGTCCCTTAGTCTATAGAGTTGGCGAACGGTAAATTAGTCGAATCAGGAGAAATTATTAAAGATTGCACACTTGAACTCGGAGGGCGAAAATTCTTTATCGATCTCTTACCCGTTCAATTGGGTAGTTTTGACATGGTCGTCGGCATGGATTGGTTGTCCGACAACCGGACGGAAGTGGTTTGTCACGAGAAAACCCCCTGCATCCCCTTACCAGATGAGGAAACACTTGTAATTCATGGAGAGAAATGCGAGATGCCCCCTACGAATCATTAACTGAATGAAGGTGTAGAAATGTCTTCAAAAAGGTTGCATAGCCTTCCTTGCTCACGTGGTTGACAAGAAGGTCGAAGAACCAAATTTGGAGGACATCCCCGTTGTGAAGGAGTTTCCCGAAGTCTTTCCAGAAGACTTTCATGGACTACCTTGTAAGACCCTTAGTAAAATTTAACGGTTTTCGTATAATTTGTGTCTAAAAATGTGTATTAACGGTTACACATTCTTATGATAATACAAGTTTATTTAAACTTTTCTCAAAATGAAAACAATACAACTTAATGTAAATGAGTTCGTCGTTTAAAATGATGACGTAACAATGTTCGGAAGCTTGTAACTTGATCGTGTTCGGTTCTTCGTTGAGCTTGATCGTCCTTCAGTACTGTAAATTATACCTACAATTCATAAAACATGAATTGAATTAGTCATACGTAGTTTAGAACGTGTTTAAATGAGTTTGCGAGGAAAAACTGATTAAAAAAACAACTTTTCCGAAACTGAGCTCTGTCATGCCACGCGCCAAGCCACATTGCTCCCTCGTGTGGCGCGAGGGAGACCCTTTTTCAGCAAGTTCATTTTTGAGACCTGCATTTTCCCAGCACTACCAGTTTTTACGAAAACACCATAACTTATTCTTTATTGATCCGTTTAACACGATTCTTTTTTCTATGCGATCGTAATTTGATTCTCCATCACATGGAGTTAAAATCCGACATCCGGATTAAAATTTTCTGGATTTTAAGCCCTCGGCTTAAAAATCAATTATAATATTTTTGACCCGTTTCGTAATTCATTAACCATACTTGTTTCTCATTTACTATAAATTCATAAACTACTACTTTAACTTCAAATATTTAACTTATAATTATTACTTGGTGAATTACGCGGCCATTTTCCGAGTTATGCGCGTAATTCGTTTTGACCCGTTTGGAGCGATTTTTATGCATTTAAGCATCAAACTCGCTCCTCTCTTTTCACGCTTCGCATCCCCACCTTAAATAAATACTTATATTCCACCACAACTATTTTTATGGTGGATTTAACATAATAAACCCATTACCCCGAATTTTTGTCACACCCCCCCCCCCAAAAAAATACCACCTGTGGAAACCCCCGTGAGACGTGTGACGTACCAGGATCCAAGCCACCAATCACATTGAACTCATAAATATAATTAAATAAAACTTTCTTTCATTAACGTAAAGTGTTACAAACGTTACATATCATTCATTGTATACAGCGGAAGCATAACTCATTTGCTAAATGTTTCGTAGACCAAGTGTACATAAACCGTTAAACTTGTGTTGAGATTACCATGTATCTTGACCCATGACCACTCCAGCCTCCCAGACAGCAAGTTCCCAATGATATAAGCCTATAGACCTGCAAGCATGCAGACAAGTGCGTCAGACGACGCTGGTGAGTTCAAAGTTTGTTACTCGTGTTTAGATACCAGTTACCAGATTAAAACGTTTCACAGATTCGATGATTTGATGTTGTTATTAACTCGATTACCGCAAATGGCTATAAGATGTGTTTGCCCAACCCCAATGCCTCTATCAAAGCATTGGTCAAGTGGTCAAGGTAATTAGTTCACTCCCGTCCTCCCCGGTACGGTGTGAGGGTGCCAATCCTAATAGCGCTATCAACTAATAACCTCGTTGCCTCCCCGGCAACTATCGGTAGATGTAAGGGGTCTTATATGATAGAAAAGAGTGTAATAACAAACATCCCAATAACCTGACATTCCTCCCTGGAACGTTACCCGATATCCCTCCCCGGGATGCATGCTTGGAAAAAGAGCAGTGAACTCACCTTAGGTTTGCTCGGTAAGTTTAGTGACTTGTTCGCACATAACCATACAAAGCCTACAATGTTCATGTACACGGAATCAGTTTACGTTCACGTTGTTCACATATCCAAATCACGTATCACATAGCAAACATTTAGTTTTCATGCACGTTTATGACACAAGTTCATGTTCCCTTCAGTAGTCACTGACGTCACCAGTTTTGTAGAAATCAATTCACGTGTTGCCACAGATTGCATTTGGTTAAGATTATAGTATAACACACATCAAGCACTCAGTTTCCAAACAAGTCTACATCCTGTGTTCATGACTTATATCAACATTCATTGAGGTACTGTTTACTCATACGGGTTAAGTCAGGGTCCTCTTCTGATTAACAGATAGACCTTTATAAACCAACCACGCAATTTACAACAGTTTCGTTCGACGTTATAAACAACATACAGTTTCATTGGATATTATGCTCATCTTACAGTTTATTGGTTATCATGCACATCATACAGTTCATTGGTTTTCACAATAACTTATAACAAATAAACTGACTACCGCATGAGTCCAAATCAGGACCCTCATATTCTGTAACATTATTATCATGAAATTAACAAATAGTCACACACATGCATCCTAATACATAACAGATGGGATAGAGTATCATGTTATATGAGAACTGTTTTGTACATGCATCACTTCAGCGACGAAACTAGGTGGTGACGAAATATATGAGTTTCGTCGTGAATAACAGCGACGAAACATATAGGTTTCGCCGTGAATGACAGCGACGAAACATACAGGTTTCGCCGTGAATACCAGCGATGGTTATGGGGTGCCTTCAAACCCTAATTGTCTTAGCCAAATCATCTGCCTAATCATGTGCAGCGATATTCAACCATTTTACTAACCCGATTAATCAATTCATCATCCAACATCAGATTATATGCAATTATGAACATTATGCCACCCTAGTTAATTACTAACCATTATTCATCATAAATCAACATCGATTCCAGCATGTAACATATATCATCGAGTCTGCTTACAAGCAAGCGCAGATCAATTACACAGTTAATTATGGTCACATAATCACAAAGATTTATTCTACCACAATCACAAAATAACTAGCACCGAGTTGTGTCTCACCAAAGAAAACTAATCTCATCAACATAACTCATCGTGTAAGAACATAACCAGAATTAGCAGCAATTATAAGTCAATATAGCGATGAATCGTACTAACTGAATATATATAGTGTGCCGTCTGAACGACAGAGATGGTATCACACGAAGGGGATCTTCGAAGGGGATAGAGTTGCCGTCAAGGGGTGGGAGAGGATGAGAGTGTTTAGGGTTTGCAAAAGATTCCTAAATATATGTACAGAGGGAGTTGTGCCGAAACGACCTGGGCCAAGGCCCCTTAGTGGCGACGAAACACCATGAGTGACAAAAGCCTCCCCTTGCCACCATGTTTCGTTGTGTGTGAGTGGGTGACAAAAGTCACCATGTTTCGTCGTGTGTGTGTAGGTGACGAAAGTCACCATGTGTGGTATTTGCCATGCCATTACCAAATGAGTCATACGTACAGTTTCTTGTAACAGTTAATGAGCAATACATCGATCATGATAACATAACAATGCATTAACACAATAACATAATAAGACAGTAACACAGCACCAAATAACACAGTAACACAGTATCTCAATCATATATCAAACGTGCATAATTTTTTACAATGCAAACACAATTATGAAGACACTGGTGTGAAACAAGTAACATGTCAATGAAAGACCTTGAAAGTTCGGGTTGTCACATCATCCCCAACATGAAAGAAATTTCGTCCCGAAATTTGATAAGCAATCCAAAACAGCACAGTGTTAGATCAGGATGGATGTGGATTTTCCCCAAATGCCACATCATCCCCAACTTGAAAGGGAATTTCGTCATGAAATTCGCCAATGATATCAGAAGTTAATACAACCGTTTGAATCAACTGCGGATACTAGAGCTTACTCCGGTTATTGCACCCCCACGTGAACTCCGGTCCACGTCTTGAGTTCCAACGAACCCTCATGATTGGAAATTTGACTATGCTAACAAACCTTACCTCCTCGTCTATGTCTTTGATTGGCTTCTCGACAACTGCAACTTGTCTAATAAAGACATCACAAATGTTTCATCAAGAACTGCCTTAGATTTGAGACATAAAGGGCCTTGTACACGTTACCCTATTCGTCGGGCAACTCAAGTTTATAGGCCACATGACCGATTCTTTCCAGAATTCTGAATGGCACAACGTAACGTAAATTAAGCTTCTCACGCTTCCCAAACGTACCACACCCTCCCAGGGTGAGACTTCCAGTATGACACGTTCGCCTGCAGCGAACTCCCAGTGTCTCCTAAGTTATCAGGTTTCCTGGCGGTCACACGTTGTCATCAAACGATTTCCAATCTAAATAATCTTCCCAAGGGTTTCGAGTGCCAGCCCTGGACCCGAGGAGATTGGCATTATCATCTGTGCAATGCCTCAAACAGAGCTGTATGCATACTAATACGGTAACGGCTGCAGTAGAGCTCACCCAAAGGTAGATGTCATTCCCAACTGTTTACTAGAGTCAATCACGCACATGCTCGCAGCATGTCTTTGTGTGTCAGGATGGTTCGTTACTCTGTCCAGTTGTCCTACAGTGATAAGTAATGCTCATGTCTAGACATGAGCCAAGGGTGGTGTGTATTGCCGGTCATAAATCAGGTATAGCTCAAAATCAAAGGTAACAGGAGCTGGCACCTCGTGCCTAAAGGCCGCCTCTCTCAGGGGAACATCCACCGCTGTGAAGACTCGTCAGTTTCCTTGGTTGCAAGAAAGTGTGCTGGTTACATGAGACAATCATCGATCACCCAGGTGATATCGTTTCTGTTTTGAGTTGTAGGTAGACTAACGACAAAATCCATGGCAGTCTGTTCTCATTTTCCATATGGGTGTTGCCGGTTGCTGATACTCCACCTTGACTTTCCCACAAGTCAGACATCATACACATACTTTGCCAAGTGGGTCCTCATGCCCGATCACTAGTACAAGATTTATAGGTCCTAATATCTTTTATCAAAATCCAGACAACTAGAATATCGAAGCCGGTGTGCTTTGCTCACACAAGTTCCTACGATTGCCGTGTAGTAGAATCCATAGTCGTTTCATGAAGTAGCGAGTACCGTCCGCCTTGCCAAGAGTTGCTCCTCCATGCCCCGCATGGACCTAACTTGAAAATTCTCCCCCGTTAGTTTTTCGGTTTGAACAGAACGAGTCTGGTCAAGTAAGTTAGAGTTGATAGTGAGCTGCAAAGCTCATACATGTTCAGGTTTCACAGTCGTAATCATCCAAAAGTTCCATCCAGCGAAGCCCTTATCTGATTTAGCTCTTTCGAAACTAGGGTACACATGGAGCCCTTGTGATCGGTCTAAGTAGCGCATTCGGTACATTCCAAGTAATGCCTCCAACCTAAATCCAAAGACCACGGTTTCCACCGCCGGTATGTGTTGTGCAGTTCCTCTTTTTAACCCCATTACGTAAGTCATCACTCTCTCATGTTGCGTCGACGTGTAGCTGGGACTCTGATTCGAACCATAATGATATACCACTTAATCACCCACTCCCTCGGCTAAAGAGGATGCTCAGTGCATTGAATAGTTGGAATTCGAAGGCTGAAAAGACGTCCTCATGTTCTGTCTTTCACGAACACAGCACCCGGTTGTGCTAAAGAGATTTAAGCTACGCGACCTTCGAAAATCATGTGATTAATCTGTGATAATATCAAGCGGGACCAAGAAATTGTTGTATCCTCGAAGGACTCTTTGGTGTCGATCAGTTTCCAACCAAAGCAGGTCTTAGCGAGATCCACGTGCATTCCCACTTCGCTGATTATATGACCCAAAAAGGGTACCTCTCAAATCCCGAAGTCACATTTAACAAGAGTTCGCGCGGAGTGGCTCCTCCCTCAGGAGCTCTAAAATAAGATTCAAATGCCATCCATGATGTTCCTTTCTCCTGGAAATAATCCAAAACATCGTCGATAAACACGGTCGATTCTTGTGGTCCATAAAACTGTTGGTGTGTTGATTAACCCCGTGGTTATGGTGTACTACGTCGCACTGGCCGTATTGCGCTTGATATGCCGTTCCCGAAACATCCTTCCCTTGGACTTCCATCTGATAATAGTTTGTTCGTAAATCAATCCTCGAATAGAAGCTTGTCCCTCGCAACAGGTCAACAGGTTGTCAATACAATGGTCGAGGTAAACAGTTCTTGACTGTCACCTTGCGGAGTTCTGGATAATCAGCATACACACAAAAAGGCTTATCTTCATGGATATAACTGGGGCTTCCCAAAGCGAAAACTAGGTCCGACCAAACTCCTGTCCAACAGTTCTCGTAGTAGCTTATACAGTTCTTGCAACTCTCCTGGTGCAAGACGGTAAGAGTATGAGTATTCGGAGCTGCCTCTGGTGTGAGATCAACTGAGATCCCAACTAACAGTTTTGGTAGTAAACATGAAAGTTCCTCGAATAGCACACTGAGATGAGTCACAACAATCGGTGGATCCTCGATCCTATTTTCCTTAGCCTTATCATCAGAAACGGTTGCTATCATAGCGGGGTCATCCCTCTGTAGACACTTCTGGGTCTTCACAGCTGGAATGGCGCTAACCCTTCCACGACTCAGACACTTCAAAGTATAAGTGACGCAAAACTTTCCTTCCTCAAGGTATAGTTACGCGATATCCAGATAATCAATCTACACTACTACTGCATCGAGACCAAAAATGAAGGTCGATGTCGAACACTTGTCCCACAAGGTCAAGTTTGCATCCCAATGAACATACAAGGCTTCAATTGGCTTGCCATCAGCCGGTTCCATGACAGGTTTGGTTTCGGGAAGCATCAGAGTTGAACGGAATTGAGACGAAGCGGTTAGCTACCCATGCAAGCTACCATGTTGTTATTATACCTGGCGTCGCCTACGCCAATCCTAAATGCCCTTCTACAAGCACCACTACCAGTGTTGTTACGATCACGTGGATTTCCCAATACTGTTATCGTTCCCTTGGTTGATGACATTTTGACTTAACAACAGTCGATCCTTGTCGAAGTCGCCCTTGTTTCCATACGGTAGGCCACAATTACGAGTACCTTGAATTCACCGTGACTGTTGCCTCTCATGCCGTTGCTTGAAACGGAGACAGGGTCCATCTTGTCACATTTCCGTGCCACGTCCTAAAACGCTATCCATTGTGTTGGTAGTCACACATTCCACACTATAATCTGTTGTCATCGCTTATGTCCCGATTATTCCGTAGGAGCTGACTCCCATAAGTCGCTGACTAGGGTTAAGGATTCGGTTGAAGTCAGCCTGCTGGTGTCCATTGCCGGTAGTCAAGGTCGTTCTAATATTAAGGTTGGTACGGCATTACGCTCATCCTCTTATCCATCGTTCTTACAATTTGACTGAGTATTACACGATATGTTTCCCGAGCGTTGCAGAAGTGATTGCACTTCAGGGTCTAAGACGTTAACGCGCTAGGTTCTAACAAAAAAAGATAGGTGAGGAAGGTATAGACCAATCCTTTGACGCGGAGACATCCATCTCAGAGACGTTCGTACAAGCACCTAACATTCTACACAGTTCGCTAGGCGTTCAGAGGGGTGTTCAGGTAATATTCGATAGCATCGAGATTCGTAAGGATTCAGAGTGGAGTGAAAAGATCGCGTTCAAGTAAGAGACAATCACTGCTGTGACTCTTATAGACTGTTGTGTTTCACATCGATTTAATAATAGAATGGAACCCCTTTTTCACTTGTTAAGCCTCACTAGGACTCGCATGCACCCCACATTATTATCATGTGTGCACCTACAATAATACTGTGATTTGCATGCTCATCTCAGCTCCTCCTAACTCATGTCAAATGGTTCCTCAAACTCAAGTAGCAAACAAAGAGCATCACGAAACATGAGTCACGAATATTTAAGGAAATACCACCTATCAGTCATATAACACATGCAAGTAATACATGAATTCATACTGTTGTGTTAAACGTGCAATCACATGCAATATCATATGTAAGTGTTCACTAGTTACGTAGTACAATGAGTATACGAGAGACGAACCTTGCAATCTGGAGTTGAGTGTCATGGTCGTATTAACGTTTTCAGAATTGTTCGGTTATAGTCTGGTTTTATAAAAACGTTTTTAAAACCAAGTTCACTATAACCAGTGGCTCTGATACCAAACTGTCACACCCCCCCCCCCCCAAATACCACCTGTGGAAACCCCCGTGAGGCGTGTGACGTACCAGGATCCAAGCCACCAATCACATTGAACTCATCAATATAATTAAATAAAGGGTTTTTTACATATTTCCCCTTCTTAAGAGGCCTTATTACATATTTACCCAATCATTTAATTTAATTACATATTTCCCCTCCTCACAAGAAATTACCCAATTACCCTTTTCTAATTTAATTACATATTTCCATTCTCCTGGTTCTTCACCTTCACAAAGCCCTGCTCACACCCCCTTTGGTTCTCCTTCACCTTCACAAAAAGCATCGAAAAAACTCATAACCTATGTTTTGAAACTATGTGACTGATTTTGCTTACATTCAGCCGACAAATTGCAAGTATTATTGAAATGCAAGTACATTTTTACTTCAATAAATTGTAAAAAATAGTATGAGTGATTATCAAGAATCACTTTAGTAATATATACCTACATATTCCTGTACAATTATACTGCCCATTCTTTATTCGATTTGGTGTTTCAGATGAAATCATATTTGTTGCAAACACGTAGGTCGATTTCGATGGCAACAGTAATTTAAATATGCATTTTGTTGCAAAATACGTACTCTGCTTTTGGTTCAATGATGATGTTATTAATTTGAATGTATGTTTGCGTTTCGACATGTTGGTGTTGTTTGTTTGAATAAAAATTCTTATTAATTAAATCTTTGAATAATATGGATGGTATTACTTGAATAATAAATCATTATGGGTAAAATAGTAATTAAATAAGAATAATTTTAATGAAAAGGATAAATATGTAATATGTATGGTTTAGAAAGGGGAAATATGTAATATATATGGTTTAGAAAGGGGAAATATGTAATTGATTTTAAGGATTGGGTAAATATGTAATAAGGCCTCTTAGGAAGGGGAAATATGTAAAAAAACCCTTAAATAAAACTTTCTTTCATTAACGTAAAGTGTTACAAACGTTACATATCATTCATTGTATACAGCGGAAGCATAACTCATTTGCTAAATGTTTCGTAGACCAAGTGTACATAAACCGTTAAACTTGTATTGAGATTACCATGTATCTCGACCCATGACCACTCCAGCCTCCCAGACAGCAAGTTCCCAATGATATAAGCCAATAGACCTGCAAGCATGCAGACAAGTGTGTCAGACGATGCTGGTGAGTTCAAAGCTTGTTAATCGTGTTTAGATACCAGTTACCAGATTAAAACGTTTCATAGATTCGATGATTTGATGTTGTTATTAACTCGATTACCGCAAATGGCTACAAGATGTGTTTGCCCAACCCCAATGCATCTATCAAAGCATTGGTCAAGTGGTCAAGGTAATTAGTTCACGCCCGTCCTCCCCGGTACGGTGTGAGGGTGCCAATCCTAATAGCGCTATCAACTAATAACCTCGTTGCCTCCCCGGCAACTATCGGTAGATGTAAGGGGTCTTATATGAAAGAAAAGAGTGTAATAACAAACATCCCAATAACCTGACATTCCTCCCCGGAACGTTACCCGATATCCCTCCCCGGGATGCATGCTTGGAAAAAGAGCAGTGAACTCACCTTAGGTTTGCTCGGTAAGTTTAGTTACTTGTTCACACATAACCAATCAAAGCCTACGATGTTCATGTACACGGAATCAGTTTACGTTCACGTTGTTCACATATCCAAATCACGTATCACATAGCAAACATATTGTTTTCATGCACGTTTATGACATAAGTTCATGTTCCCTTTAGTAGTCACTGACGTCACCAGTTACGTAGAAATCAATTCACGTGTTGCCACAGATTGTATTTGGTTAAGATTATAGTATAACACACATCAAGCACTCAGTTTCAAACAAGTCTACATCATGTGTTCATGACTTATATCAACATTCATTGAGTTACTGTTTACTCATACGGGTTAAGTCAGGGTCCTCTTCTGATTAACAGATAGACCTTTATAAACCAACTACGCAATTTACAACAGTTTCGTTCGACGTTATAAACAACATACCGTTTCATTGGATATTATGCTCATCATACAGTTTATTGGTTATCATGCACATCATACAGTTCATTGGTTTTCACAATAACTTATAACAGATAAACTGAGTACCGCATGAGTCCAAATCAGGACCCTCATATTCTGTAACATTATTATCATGAAATCAACAGAAAGTCACACACATGTGTCCTAATACATAACAGATGGGATAGAGTATCATGTTATATGAGAACTTTTCTGTCCATGCATCACTTCAGGGACGAAACTAGGTGGTGACGAAATATATGAGTTTCGTCGTGAATAACAGCGACGAAACATACAGGTTTCGCCGTGAATGACATCAACGAAACATACAGGTTTCACCGTGAATACCAGCGATGGTTATGGGGTGCCTGCAAACCCTAATTGTCCTAGCCAAATCATCTGCCTAATCATGTGCATCGATATTCAACCATTCTACTAACCCGATTAATCAATTCATCGTCCAACACAAGATTATATGGAATTATGAACATTATGTCACCCTAGTTAATCACTAACCATTATTCATCATAAATCAACATCGATTCCAGCATGTAACACATATCATCGAGTCTGCTTACAAGCAAGCCTAGATCAATTACATCACAAAGATTTATTCTACCATAATCACAAAATAACTAGCACCGAGTTGTGTCTCGCCAAAGAAAACTAATCTCATCAACATAACTCATCGTGTAAGCACATAACCAGAATTAACAGCAATTATAAGTCAATCTAGCGATGAATCGTACTAACCGAATATGTATAGTGTGCCGTCTGAACGAGAGAGATGGTATCACACGAAGGGGATCTTCGAAGGGGATAGAGCTGCCGTTGAGGGGTGGGAGAGGATGAGGGTGTTTAGGGTTTGCTAAAGATTCCTAAATATATGTATAGAGGGAGTTGGGCCGAAACAACCTGGGCCAAGGCCCCTTAGTGGTGACGAAACACCATGAGTGACGAAAGCCTCCCCTTGCCACCATGTTTCGTTGTGTGTGAGTGGGTGACGAAAGTCACCCTGTTTCATCGTGTGTGTGTGTAGGTGTAGGTGACGAAAGTCACCATGTGTGGTATTTGCCATGCCATTACCCAATAAGTCATACTTACAGTTTCTTGTAACAGTCAATGAGCAATACACCGATCATTATAACATAACAATGCATTAACACAGTAACACAGTAACACAACACCAAATAACACAGTAACACAGTATATCAATCATATATCAAACGTGCACAATTTTTTTACAATGCAAACACAATTATGAAGACACTGGTGTAAAACAAGTAACATGTCAAGGAAAGACCTTGAAAGTTCGGGTTGTCACAATTTTACCCTTCGGTTAGTCATTTTATGCAAATGACCCATTCTTAGGCATTTGACCCACAAAAGTTTATGCCCATTACTTTTATACGTATCTAAGGATTACATAATCATAATACAAGTTCCTAAACAACCCATGAGGTTCGTTTGCCTGATTTACCCATTAAGGGCGCTTTGATCAACTTAGTCCCTCATTTTACGACGAAGGACTTTCACTACTTATTTGACCAAAATTGCACGTTTAACTATAATCATATTTATGCGTACCTGACTCGGATCAACATATTGACCCGTTTTAATACCTTGTCTCAATAAATTGCTAATTCATAGCATCGCTAATTCATAAGCTGTTTTATCATGTGTGCATAAAACTCGACAAACACTTATTAGTCGTTAATTGTCAAATGGTATCAACATTACCATTTGACCCGTTTGGTCTAAACGACCAATATTTTGCGCTTATATTTGAATGGTATTTATTTACCATTTCATTAAGTAACTCTCTTTGGATTTCTCACCATTTGGTTATGTCGCCTTAACCCGTTTCTTACGCGTTTAACCCAACATAGTTTATGCCACTTGGCGTCATTTAGAGCTTCGAATTTTATCCATTTATACATGAATAAATCACCGTTTTACCCTTTTTATTCGTTTAGGCTTACTTATAAGTAACCATTCGAAAACTCCTTTTACATATGTCATTTCATGACTAAATTACCATTTCGCCCTTTTTACCATTATACATGGTTTTTCATCTTTTTGATATGTTCCGACCCGTACCATTTCGCGTCGGAAACCATATCTTGAATATTATCTTTATCGTATATGTAACTTTTAGAATAAGCACGTGTTCTACAAAAAGGTGTAAGTTTCACTTACCTTGCATCCAAATTACGCCTTTTCTTCATACTTGATTTTTTGACCCGCTTCCTTCCCAAGCTTCCACCTAGCTTGTCAAGCGTCAAACTCTCATCATAATTCGTAAGATAGTTAGATTAGTTATTATCAATCACGACTATTCCACCCTACGTATTTTCTATCAAAATTATCATTCGATCTTACTAAAGGCCAGTTTGACTTTCAAAAGTCAACTGCCCCTTTTTAATGTATGAAATGCACAATTGAGTTCAACGAACTCACTTAGGCATTTCTTCGACTATTTGTTAGGCACTTATTTTTAGGCCACTAATTTAACTACATTCATCAACATAGTTTATACACGTCATATAATCATCTAATTCCATAAAACTCATACTTTCATTAAAAACCCATTTCGCATACATGTGCTAATTCAATCTTAACACTTGTTCAAGAACTCTCTTCTTGAATATAACAAGTATGATGATTCTAAACCTCTATTCTATCTTCACCTATCTTTAAATTCTTACACTTTATGCAAGAGCTTCAATGTCAAGAATTTCATCATATCCTTCAAAACCCATTTCAATCATGTATGAACAAGTAATCAAATTTAAAAAATTGTTTATGTACCTTGACTTTCTATCCAATATGATGATTCTAATCACAAGTTAGGCACTAATCATCATCATATTATAAAAGCCCATCTAGCTAGGTGTGGTAATTCATCCAAATACCTAAATTATAGCAATTTTACTTTAACTCTTCACTTAAGGTTTCTTCCCAAGCAATCATACAACTTAATTTTTCCATAGCATCAATGATTCATATAGAATTCGCAACTTGTGATGTTCACTAATTTTTTACAACTTCATCAATGTCAAAAATTTGACATACCTTACGATCCCCTTGACTCGGTGATCGTTTATTTAGTTGAAGCCCCAATTTCCTTGCTCGATTTCTCTTTGATTTTGTTGAATTTTGGGTGTTTAGGGTTCTTGAAGAGGAACCCCCTTTTTCTTCCATGTATACATCGACCAAACACACACTCATGTGTGTGTTTTGGTGTTTTATTATTTTAATTTATAAACTTGATTTGTTTTTGCCCCTTTTAACCCCTCAAGTTTGGAAGTTATTTTAAAAGGGGTTATTAACAAAGTTTCCTTTATTGTTTTAAGGCACATATTTAACTAGGTTGATATTCCTAGTTACATGGTGGGTTCAGGGAAGTCATGACCCGTTTTATTTTTAAATCCTGTTAACTCGGGCCTCTTGTGAACTTTTATTTCCTCAAAAGTTTTTATTCTCTTTTCATTTTATGTTAGGTTTATTTATTTAAATCCTAATATTTACCGGGTTAATTTTTACTCTACCGGTATTTTACCCGTTCATTAATGTTAACGTGGTTTGATTACCAACCCCGTTTTTGGGGTGTTACAAGTTTTCCCCCCTTAAGGAGGTTTCGCCCCCGAAACCTTGCTTACGTAGTTCATTGGTTTAAACCAAACGAACTTAGATTCGTTTTCATTTGAGTATTGCTCACTTTTAATAATTCCATAATCTTACTGGGAATGTATGGTAATATCTTTCGGGCTCCAAAGTGGTGTCCGACTCCTTTCTGATGCTCCATTCTCTCATCCTTCTTTTGATTAACATCCTTGTTCCTCAGGTCAAGGATTATTATAAGCCACATCGTATGTGCCTTTTATGTATAAGGCCTCGTAGGCTGTTAGTTTCTTCAAATATTCCTTGTTTTTATCACTTATTAAAACAAGTCACCTTTTGGCCACTCGGTTATCTGATGTAGTCAACACATTATCCCATTCTAATCTTATCGAGTCAAGCGCTTTATTAAGTTATAATTATTATTTTGACCTTAAATGGTCTTCCCGGTTAGACTTACTAGCCGCTGGTTACCTTATACCTCGCCATTCGGGTATGCTATATTGCCATCATCGGCCTTTTGCGTTTTCATGATTTCATATCTTGTAACTCACGTTACAACGTCATTATATTCTATATCACTTTTTGTGACCGTGGTCACATCACGTCATGTTTAAGTTTATGTATAAACTTTTCATTATCGAGAATCTTCTTTTCGATTGTATTGTCTTGCTCCCATTCTTTTAGTGTTTTCCGTTTTCCAATTCCTCTCATAATATTTATATTTGTTAAAACGTTATTTCTCACTAAAACTGAAACTTTAGTTTAACGTTTTCTCTTTAACTCATGTCAATCTCTCATATCAAGGAATTTACATCCAAGGATTTAATCCTTTCCGTTGTCATTTCGGTAATGTCTTCGCCCTTTTGTGAAATAACACAATTTAATAATCGTGATTTCTTTTGTCATTTCTGCCCGTTTAGATGTTTTAGTGAAATCCTTCACTTTTGTCCACCAGATTTTTCATGATCTCTTCATTTTAACCCGTTCGGTTAACTTAATGAAACCCATCGCTTTTATACTAATTTTACCTTCCATCATTATTTTACGTGGGGAGTTACAACCAGTTTCCTCGCTTTACATTATTGGCCTGTAGGTTCTTTCACTTAGTCTCGCAGGCTTTTTCCTTAGATTTCCACCTTTTTAAGGTGAGACCCCAATAGTTCGTTTCTTTCTATTTGTGACCCAAGGGTCTTTTTGGTCCCGTAGACCTTGACACTACTTATAATCCCAAAGGTTATGATGATCCCGAAGATCATCTTTTACTCGTGTGCTTATTAAAATGTATATATTTATATATATACGTACACAGCGTCAAGGCACCCCTTTTTTATGTTTAGAAATATTTATTTTTGCTTTTTGGATTTCATTTGACCTTGACCGTAGTCTAAGGCTACATTTGTTTTCTTTCGAATTATCCTACCAACTTTATGACTTCTAACGTCATTTACACGTCGGTTTGTTCTTCGCTTACCGTTATCCGGTTTACGATTCTATTTCTTTACAGCCCGTTACCCGGGTTCTTTCATCTTAATGTTTTTAACGCTCCCATTGTTTGGTTTGCGTTTTTTGTTTTTTTATTTTTTTTTATTTTCTCATAACCCTTTATATAGATTTGTTAATATCTCGCGCTTTTATTTATTCGGTTCGCGCTTACTTACATTATCAAGTGTTACTCTTTATTTAACTCGTTTGACTTGTTCGTGTGAAATTTCATCACTTATGAACGTTAAACTTCATTCCTTATTCGACCCGTTGAATTTTGAAATAGTTAAACGTAATTTTCTAAATTTATGTTTGCAAAATCTTGTTGTCCTTTAGTCATAACTCTTAATCCGAGTCTTTTGACTTTTAACTCGCATTCCCGTCTCCTGGTTTATGCATATATCTGAAATCCTACCCATCTATCGGGTATCTTACCGACGTCCTCACTATTACAACCTTTCCAGTATTCGTTAAGACTTCGTTTTGATTTATTTGGTCGTCTTAGCGAATTCCATTGCTTTTATTCGACCATGTCCTTTATTCTTTACTTAATTTGTTTGACTTGTCCGCGTTAATTTCATCACCTATGACAGTTAAACTTTATCCCCTATGCCTTAGCATTCTCATTGGTCGGTTTGTATTTTCATTTACTTTGATTCTTGTCCCTTCCCTCGGCTCGTTATACTAACGTAATACGCTTCCGTCATCAGGCTTGCGTTTACGTTTATTATCAAATATTTTACTTATTTGATCCGTTTTGGGTACCTTTTAGTTCATCCCATTCACCCCGTCCTTACTACATCGGACGTAAATGTATCCATCATAAGAAGTTCATGGTATCATGTGTTCACTACTTACTTGGCCAGAGTAAGCGATCAACACATGATACACATGATCCTTTTTATAATTTTCACATTACACCCCATGTAAGTAACGCCTCTAATCTTCCTATATCACCAATTTAAATTGGCAAAACTTTATTCAATTGCTATTTAACAATTATTAGTTTTACCCATTTCATTTTTGAACATATAAAATGTTTTCTTTTTTATCGAACTATTATATAATCACATTCGTTAATGTAATCGCTAATTTTCTCAATAGCATTATATTGAGAGTTTTCCACTTGGATATTACTCCCGTCCAAGTTTCCATATGAACTAATCCTGTTATTTCTTTGTTATTCATCATCGTGAACAACACATATTTCTATTAAATTTCTCTTGGAAACATTATCCTGAATAGATATCCTATTCAGGTTTTCCAAGTTTTATCATATATATATACAACCGTCATTCTCTACGTGTTTGTTGCATATTACTACTTGTGCTATTAAATTTAAAACGTGCACCTGGTAATGCTTACCCTAACGGGCTTTGTCACACCCCAACCGATGGCGGAATCATCGGGGCATGGCACTGAGCGAAACAGATTGTCCAGAAGTTTCCATAACAATTATCAATACTATTTAATTTAAAAAATACGTCCCATACCGTATCTCAAACAGCAAAGTAATTATTACAGACATAATTCCAGTCAAATATTCTGTTCCGACAACTCAGATTTAAATAGACAGCAATTGTTTATCTGCTTCTAGAGACCCCTGATTCGTTATCTACAGACAACTATTTTTGGGCTCTAGGGCGTTATTCTAGCTTCAAAATCCTACCACGTATGCATCCTAAGCACCTGTCACATACGTTGAAATAAAGTCAATACATAAAATGTAAAGGTGAGCATACAAGTTTGATAATAGCATATAGAGTTCGAATTCGTTTACGCATAACCAGCACGTACACATAGTGAAATGAAGCACGTTAGTTATCGACATAGACCCATCGATACCAATGACTACGGGTTGACTGCCCGAGGTAGTTCGCAATACATGATTACCACCGTAATCTATGCAAGTAAAAGATCCTTAACAACCCCCGTGCGAACGGGTGCTGAGTCCAAACTATAGTACTATCGTTGCTAAGGCAGGTGGACAGCATTCCATGTGTAAACATAACAAACAAGCATTCATGAGCCACGTATAACATGCATTAACGGTTAGCGTTCAAATAGTTTGCGTGGTGTGATAGTTGTAGTTTGAATATTCGTAACGTATGTAACACCCAAAAGTGCTTAAATCAAAACGGGATCAAGTATACTCACAGCGATTATGGATTGAAGGGAGCGCTTAGCGAGCACGGTTAGCCTGAATAGATTCGGTAGCATAACGATAAGCGATTCGTAAAACGTCACACGGTATGAAAGGGTCGGATGGGGGTTCGATCGGATGGTAATTCGATCGGACAGCAATCCGTGCGGGTAACAATCTGTTCGGGTGATCATTCGATCGGATGGTAATCCGTGCGGGTAACAATCCGTTCGGGTGATCATTCGATCGGATGGTAATTCGATCGAATGACGATTCGAGTGGATTGTTTCTTTCTATGAGAAGGATGTGTTTGTGTAAGATGGTTTGACTTTTGAAGTTTTCGTTGTAGCATTTTGAAACAATGAAGTATCTCTATCTTTCAAGTCGGTCGATCGGATGACTAGTCGTGCAGATGGCAATTCATTCGAATGGTCATCCGGTCGGACGGCGACTTCATGATGAGGTTACTTATCGAAAACAAGTTCACTACATAAGTGCCATTCGATCGGATGGCAATTCGATCGGATGACAATTCATGCTATTGAACATGTTGAAAATTGTTAAGCCTTTTTAAAGTCTTAGTATCTCATGATCCGAAGAGTAATCCTTTCAAAGGGTCGTTCGATCGGAATGCAATTCGTTCAATACCCAAACTTTAATTAAGATTGTTTAAAGATGGGACCCAGGTTTAATCCGTTCGGGTGGCAATTCGCTCGGGTAACCTATCCGGTCGAATGGTAATTCGATCGGTTGGCAATCCGCTCTGATTGTCCTGTTCGTTCTACACTTGGTCGTTTTGATGGTTTGTCGTTATGTCGAGTCACTTTGACAACGTGTTAGCCAACAGAACCTTTCGTTCGATCCAGTTGACCAACCTGACCAGGAATCTCCCTAGTCCGGCCGGTTACCGGCTCAAGACGGTTGTTCTTGACGAACCCGGTATCGGTAGTCTCGTGAGTAGAATCCAGATCTAAGCCAGTACAACACTAAGGGCGAGTAGGAGACTAGATCAGAACCTGATTCTACCGGTTTTGAGTGTTTTAAGTGTAAAAAGAGTTGAAAGAAAGTTAAAACCATCTTTCAATCCTTTTTCACCCCACTTGTGTCGAGATCTTTACAAGATCTTTGTGGAAATCGGTTAGATCTAAGTTGTTCTTAGTGGGTTGAGGTCAAAACATGAAGTTCTTGAAGAACTCATGATGACGTCACCTTAGAACACCTGAAATCTAGTGATTTCACGGTTAAAAATTAAGATTTAAAAGATAGAAAGGTGTAGGAGTGCATGTAGATCAAGAAAGTACAAGATTTAGGACGAGATCTTACCGGAATCGGGAGAAATCTGAGAAAAGGTTGAGTTAAGCGTGCTGGTCGAACAGGGCTTTCCAAAAGTGGAAAAGATGAAAATGACTGGGGTATTTATAGGATGCCAAAAGAGGAAATGGACTGTTCGGTCGGATAGCACATCGCCTGGGTGACTGTCCGGTCGGATGGCATCTCGATCGGATGGCACCTGTCATCCGTTACAAAGTGGCTATCCGGTCGAATGGCTATTCGACCGGATGGCTCTTGGTTAGTGTGTTTGACGCGCTGATTTTTGCTGATTCGATTTCGATTGTGATCGATGCGACACGATAGATTCTCCTAGTCAAATTACTCTCAGTCCCAAACACTCATATCTCGCATGGTCTATTTTTCACCATTTATCATAGTTCGTTCATGCTTCGAGTTCGATTGCATCCCGAGTTAGATTTCGAGTTTCGATTGGGTTCGCTTGCTTATCACAACATAACATAAGTAAACTTGCACAGGTAACACGTAAGGCACACACACACGTATAATAACAAGTAAAATTCATAGCTCGAGTTACGATTAGAAGTCGATTCGATTAGCATAGCTTGATTATTGATTAGTTAACTTTATCGCATTGTTACTTCCTGTATTTCACAGTCGTGAGTCGGTTGATTAACGATTAACACACATCGATCATTGCATTAACGACACTTACTCCACATAATACAAATAAAATAAAGAAATTTCTACGAGTCAAGTTGCGCGAAATCGGTTCTTGACTTTGACCTTGACTTTGACTTTCACTTATGAAAACACGGGGTGTTACAGCCTCCCCTTGTTTAGGGAATTTCGTCCCGAAATTAAGCTGGAAGTTGTACATCACTGTGAATCACGTTTGAGAATTTTCTCTTTCTAGACTTTCTCTTTAAACAGCTGCGGGTACTTAGCCTTCATGTCGCTTTCGAGTTTCCAAGTGAACTCTGCGCCTCGTTTGCCTTCCCATAGGACTTTCACAATAGGAATGCGTGAGCGTCTGAGTTGCTTGGTTTGACGATCCATGATTTCGACAGGATTTTCAACGAAGTGTAATGTTTCGTTCACTTGTTGATCGTCTAGAGAGACATGTAAATCATGGTTGGCGAGGCACTTTCGGAGGTTTGACACGTGAAAAGTTGGGTGGACATTACTAAGTTCCTCCGGTAATTCGAGTCTGTAGGCGACTTTTCCGATCCTTTCCAGAATCTTAAAAGGTCCAACATATCGAGGCGCGAGTTTCCCTTTCTTGCCGAATCGGACCACACCCTTCCAAGGTGATACCTTTAGGAGTACGTGGTCACCAACGCCAAATTCACGGGGCTTGCGCTTTTTATCGGCGTAACTTTTCTGTCGATCCCGAGCTTTCACCAGGTTGTCTCAGATTTGGAAAATTTTGTCTGTCGTTTCTTGTAATAGCTCAGGACCGGTTAGTTGCGAATGACCGATCTCATGCCACACAATAGGCGACCGACATCTTCTTCCATATAATGCCTCGAATGGTGCCATTTGAATACTAGAATGGTAGCTGTTGTTATACGAGAATTTGACTAACGGCAGGTATTTATCCCAATTACCACCAAAGTCTAAGACACACGAACGGAGCATGTCTTCAAGAGTACGAATCGTTCTTTTAGTCTGACCGTCGGTTTGAGGGTGGAAAGCGGTACTTAGATTAAGCGATGTACCGAGTGCAGTTTGAAACATTTCCCATAGTCGTGAGGTAAACCGAGCATCACGATCAGAAATGATGTCACGAGGCGTCCCATGATTACAAATGATCTCGTCGGTGTAGATTCGGGCTAATCGTTCTACCTTGTAGTCTTCTCGTATCGGCAAAAAGTGAGCTGATTTAGTCAAACGGTCGACCACAACCCAAATGTTGTCGTGACCTGATGACGTGTGCGGTAGCTTGGTTATAAAATCCATGGCTATGCTCTCCCACTTCCACATGGGAATTGGTGGTTGTTCGAGTAAGCCAGAGGGTCTTTGATGTTCAGCCTTGACTCTAGCACAAGTTAGGCATTTTCCGACATAGAGAGCGATATCTATTTTCATACCCGGCCACCAGTACTTATAACGAAGATCCTGGTACATTTTGTCAGCTCCGGGGTGAATAGAATACCGAGACTTGTGGGCTTCATCCATCAAGATTTGTCGCAATTCCGTTCGTTTGGGAATCCAAATTTGGTCTAAAAAGTGGAATATCCCGTTTGATTTGCTCACAAGTTGGGCTCCATCGTGGTAGATTCTTTCTTTCTTCAGGGTGCGTTCATTAAAACATGCATGTTGAGCGGCGCGGATGAGGGTTTCGAGATTGTGTTGAGCTTGAACATTACGGGTGCTAAGCAGGTAACTCCGTCTGCTGAGAGCTTCGGCAATGACATTTGCCTTGCCTGGGTGATAACGGATCTCACAGTCGTAATCGTTGAGAAGTTCTACCCATCGGCGTTGACGCATATTAAGTTCCTTCTGATTAAAGATGTGTTGTAGGCTCCTATGATTGGTGAAGATCGTACACTTGGTACCATACAGGTAGTGTCGCCAAATCTTTAACGCAAAAACAACTGCGCCTAGCTCGAGATCATGGGGTGTATGATTCTTCTCGTGGATTTTGAGCTGACGAGATGCGTAAGCTATGACCTTGTCCCGTTGCATGAGAACGCAACCAAGACCAAGGTTGGAAGCATCATAGTAGACAATGAAATCATCGTTTCCATCTGGCAATGTGAGAACAGGAGCATTGCAAAGCATGTGTTTGAGGCTTTGAAAGGCAGTCTCTTGTTTGGTTCCCCAGACAAAAGGCTGGTCCTTATGCGTAAGAGAGGTAAGTGGTACAGCAATCTTCGAGAATCCTTCGATAAATCGTCGATAATAGCCCGCTAGTCTAAGAAAAGAGCGGACTTCAGACGGATTCTTAGGTGTAACCCAGCTCTTGACAGCTTCAATCTTTGCAGGGTCGACGTGAATGCCTTGACTATTTACGATGTGACCCAGAAACTGAACTTCCTCCAACCAGAGTTCACACTTGGAGAACTTGGCATAGAGTTGGTTCCCCTGGAGTAACTCGAGAACCAAACGTAGATGTTGCGCATGTTCGGTCTTCGATTTGGAATAAATCAAGACATCGTCGATGAATACGATGACGAAACGGTCGAGATATGGTTTACACATGCGATTCATTAGATCCATGAAAACCGCTGGAGCGTTGGTTAAGCCAAAATGCATGACAACAAATTCGTAGTGATCGTAACGAGTACAAAACGCGGTTTTAGGTATATCTTCCTCTTGAATACGTAGCTGGTGATATCGTGAACGCAGGTCGATCTTTGAGAAACACGTAGCGCCTTGTAGTTGATCAAACAAATCGTCAATGCGAGGTAGAGGATAGCGGTTCTTGATAGTTAACTTATTCAATTCCCGATAGTCGATGCACATCCTGAACGACCCGTCCTTCTTTTTGACGAAAAGGACTGGCGCGCCCCAAGGAGAGGTGCTCGGGTGAATGAAGCCTTTCTCAAGTAATTCCTGGAGTTGGGTTGAGAGTTCGCGCATTTCGGACGGCGCAAGTCGATAAGGTGCTTTGGCAATAGGGTTAGCTCCAGGAATGAGGTCGATACGAAAGTCGATATCACGACTTGGCGGTAATCCGGGAAGATCCTCGGGAAAAACATTAGGAAATTCTCGAACCACAGGAACGTCTTTCACTTCCTTCTTCTCTTTCTTTTCCTTCTCCGCTGCTACAACGTTAGCCAAGAAAGCCCTGTATTCCTTACGGAGGTACTTGCTGGCTTGCACGCATGACATAAGCTTGAGACCCTTCGAAGTAGTATCACCATATAGACATAATGAGTCACCATTCGCGAGCGAGAATCGAATCATCTTGTCGAAGCACACAACTTCAGCATGGTTTTCTCGAAGAAAGTCTATGCCTACTATGACGTCAAAACTTCCGAGTTGCATCGGAATGAGGTCAATTGGGAAGATGTGATTGTTGAGCTCAAGAGTACAATCACGGATAACAGAATTGACGGCAACGGTTCTTCCGGTAGCGACTTCAACATCGAATGCCGATGAGAGTTGAGAACGTTTACGACTAAGGAGTTTCTTAAATTCGAGCGACACAAAGCAGTTATCGGCTCCAGTATCAAACAAACATGAAGCATAAATACCATTCACAAGGAACGTACCATTGACCAAGTTGTTGTCGGCCTGGGCTTGACGTACGTTGAGGTTGAAAGTTCTGGCGCGTGCGGCCTGTTGTTGCTGCTGTTGTTGTTGTTGCTGCTGTGGCTGCTGTTGTTGAGGCTCTTACTTCACGACCCTGTTCGGGCACATGTTGGCGAAATGGTTCGGGTCGCCACATGCGAAGCAGGCTCTGGCTTTGACTGCGGGTGCCGGAGGAGCTTGTTGACCCTGCGGGGCAGTGAGTAGAGCTTGGTTGGCAGGAGCTGGACGAATACGACAGTTGGCAGTAAAATGGCCGTATACGTTGCAATGAGCACAATATTGGCAAGCAATGGCAGTTGGGTGATGGTAGGTGCAAGTAGGGCAGAGCAGGTGTGGCCCAGTGTATGCACCCTTTGCAGGCGGTGCATTGGCCACAGGCGCTGCTACTTGACGCTGTTGGGCAGGTACAGCTTGAATTGGTGCAGTAGTGATCGCACAGTTCTTGTTGCTGGAGCTGTTCTTTCTCTTGTTCTTCCTCTTGTTGCTTGATGAGGTGGGTTCAGCAGTTGGTGCGGTAGCGGTAGCTTGATGCAGATGCTTCGAAGTCTTATCCCAGACACCAGCCTTAACCCGCTTGTCGTTGATTTCAGCAGCCAGTAGATATGTTTCCTCGATCGTTGTAGTCTTAGCCGCTTGCACGAAATCAGTAACGCAGTCGCAGGGCCCAGATGTACTTCTTGATCGTCATGTCGGGAGTCTTGACTTGATCGGGACAGATAATGCTGGGCTGTTTGAAACGAGCAGTAAGGCCAGCATTTTCACCATCCTTTTGCTGTATGTGCCAAAATTCATCTTCTAGCTTTTGACGTTCGTGAGGAGGGCAGAATTCCTCTAGCATAACTTCCTTGAGTTCGTCCCTCGACAGACCGTAGGCTGCATCGTTCCCTCGCTTGTTCCTCTCGGCCGTCCACCAGTCTAGTGCACGGGACTGGAAAACGCCGGTAGCATTCAGAGTTCGAAGGTCATCAGGGCAACCACTCTGTCACAGAGTAACCTCAATAGAGTCAAACCAGTGGAATAGTGCAGTGGGACCTCCTTCGCCAGTGAACTCTTTTGGCCCACGAGACTTGAATTGTTTGAAGCTGAAAGGCCTTGTGGCAGCTTTGGGAGCGTCGGTTCTTGACTCTTTAGATGATTTGCTGGCATTCTCATAAACATCACTCACAGCCTTCGCTACGCTTTTAGCGATGATGGAAGCAAGACGTCTGTCTCTCTTCTCTTGACGAGAAAGTGCATGACGGGATCCAGACGACATTGTCTGCAATAGACATCGCCACGGAACTCAACACATTGTATTCGAATCTCACCTCACACGTTTTCTACTTACTAAAGCTCAGGAACACGCATATTCACATATCACATAGAGCACAACATCACATATATAAATATGCACGTAGAGCACATAATCACATAACACCTAAGCAAGTAGGGCACAGAAGCAAGGAAACACCTACGCATTAATGCACTAGAGGCAGTTAGAAAACAGAAACCTATTATTCAAGGCTCGCGATCGTTCGAGTATAGCGATCGCGTTCAGTATATCGAATAGCATAGTGTAGCATAGGTTTGTCCAAAATTCGGCGATTTGTTAGCGACTTGAGATAAAAATGCAGTGCGAGTCATGCGTGTCGATCGAAATGAAAGCAAAATTGAGTAATTCTTCAAAGATTTAAACACCTAAACAGGTAAAAACACACAAAACACATAAAATCGACGAATTACCAGAGCGACAACTGCCGAATCCAAACACATAAATTGAGAATTAGATCGTCTGTGGCTACTAGACGTTGACTACCCAAAGTGATTCGACTATTCTCAACAGACTTGTCGTCACACTTCGACTTTCGAGATCGTGTTTCTGCCTCGATTCTTGGGCATTCAACACGTACTCCCTGGGTCATACTCATGAACTCAGGTCGTTGAAGTTCGTCGAGGCTTTGGTGAGACGAGTAAAAGTTTGGAGCAGGTTGTCAAGGTTAGGGTTTCACCCCTAGCTTAGCAACTTCTTCCTTGTTGTAGTAAAATTGAGGAGATTATTCATCAAAATATGGATTTCACTCCTGATTTGGTATAATTCTCCTCGTTTGTTATTATAAATAATGAGGAAATCGTTGATAAATCGATAAAATCGGCACTGACCAAGCAATTTAGTCGGGAGTTTGCGGTTTTCACACCTAATCCCAACGGAATCGCTTGACCCTAATTGAAAATCCAAGTGCAGTGATAGAGAGAAATAGCTGGGTACAACACATAAGTTCGGTCTGTTGGTTCCTAACTATAGTCTAGGTCTCTAAGACATCGACCCGGACTAGGTCGAGTCTTGCCTAATTCCCTATAGTTATGGCTCTGATACGAATCTGTCACACCCCAACCGATGGCGGAATCATCGGGGCATGGCACTGAGCGAAACAGATTGTCCAGAAGTTTCCATAACAATTATCAATACTATTTAATTTAAACAATACGTCCCATACCGTATCTCAAACAGCAAAGTAATTATTACAGACATAATTCCAGTCAAATATTCTGTTCCGACAACTCAGATTTAAATAGACAGCAATTGTTTATCTGCTTCTAGAGACCCCTGATTCGTAATCTACAGACAACTATTTGTTGGGCTCTAGGGCGTTATTCTAGCTTCAAAATCCTACCACGTATGCATCCTAAGCACCTGTCACATACGTTGAAATAAAGTCAATACATAAAATGTAAAGGTGAGCATACAAGTTTGATAATAGCATATAGAGTTCGAATTCGTTTACGCATAACCAGCATGTACACATAGTGAAATGAAGCACGTTAGTTATCGACATAGACCCATCGATACCAATGACTGCGGGTTGACTGCCCGAGGCAGTTCGCAATACATGATTACCACCGTAATCTATGCAAGTAAAAGATCCTTAACAACCCCCATGCGAACGGGTGCTGAGTCCAAACTATAGTACTATCGTTGCTAAGGCAAGTGGACAGCATTCCATGTGTAAACATAACAAACAAGCATTCATGAGCCACATATAACATGCATTAACGGTTAGCGTTCAAATAGTTTGCGTGGTGTGATAGTTGTAGTTTGAATATTCGTAACGTATGTAACACCCAAAAGTGCTTAAAGCAAAAAGGGATCGAGTATACTCACAGCGATTATGGATTGAAGGGAGCGCTTAGCGAGCATGGTTAGCCTGAATAGATTCGGTAGCATAACGATAAGCGATTCGTAAAACGTCACAAGGTATGAAAGGGTCGGATGGGGGTTCGATCGGATGGTAATTCGATCGGACAGTAATCCGTGCGGGTAACAATCCGTTTGGGTGATCATTCGATCGGATGGTAATTCGATCGAATGACGATTCGAGTGGATTGTTTCTTTCTATGAGAAAGATGTGTTTGTGTAAGATGGTTTGACTTTTGAAGTTTTCGTTGTAGCATTTTGAAACAATGAAGTATCTCTATCTTTCAAGTCGGTCGATCGGATGACTAGTCGTGCGGATGGCAATTCGTTCGAATGGTCATCCGGTCGGACGACGACTTCATGATGAGGTTACTTATCGAAAACAAGTTCACTACGTAAGTGTCATTCGATCGGATGGCAATTCGATCGGATGACAATTCATGCTATTGAAAATGTTGAAAATTGTTAAGCCTTTTTAAAGTCTTAGTATCTCATGATCCGAAGAGTAATCTTTTCAAAGGGTCGTTCGATCGGATTGCAATTCGTTCAATACCCAAACTTTAATTAAGATTGTTTAAAGATGGGACCCAAGTGTAATCCGTTCGGGTGGCAATTCGCTCGGGTAACCTATCCGGTCGAATGGTAATTCCATCGGTTGGCAATCCGCTCCGATTGTACTGTTCGTTCTACACTTGGTTGTTTTGAAGGTTTGTCGTTATGTCGAGTCACTTTGACAACGTGTTAGCCAACAGAACCTTTCGTTCGATCCAGTTGACCAACCTGACCAGGAATCACCCTTGTCCAGCCGGTTACCGGCTCGAGGCGGTTGTTCTTGACGAACCCGGAATCGGTAGTCTCATGAGTAGAATCCATATCTGAGCCAGTACAACACTAAGGGTGAGTAGGAGACTAGATCAGAACCTGATTCTACCGGTTTTGAGTGTTTTAAGTGTAAAAAGGGTTGAAATCGGTTAGATCTAAGTTGTTCTTTTTCACCACACTTGTGTCGAGATCTTTACCAGATCTTTGTGGAAATCGGTTAGATCTAAGTTGTTCTTAGTGGGTTGAGGTCAAAACATGAAGTTCTTGAAGAACTCATGATGACGTCACCTTAGAACACCCAAAATCTAGTGATTTCACATTTAAAAATTAAGATTTAAAAGATAGAAAGGTGTAGGAGTGCGTGTAGATCAAGAAAGTACAAGATTTAGGACGAGATCTTACCGGAATCGGGAGAAATCTGAGAAAAGGTTGAGTTAAGAGTGCTGGTCGAACAGGGATTTCCAAAAGTGGAAAAGATGAAAATGACAGGGGTATTTATAGGATGCCAAAAGAGGAAAAGGACTGTTCGGTCGGATAGCACATCGCCTAGGTGACTGTCCTGTCGGATGGCATCTCGATCGGATGGCACCTGTCATCCGTTACCAAGTGGCTATCCGGTCGAATGGCTATTCGACTGGATGGCTCTTGGTTAGTGTGTTTGACGCGCTGATTTTTGCTGATTCGATTTCGATTGCAATCGATGCGACATGATAGATTCTCCTAGTCAAATTACTCTCAGTCCCAAACACTCATATCTCGCATGGTCTATTTTTCACAATTTATCGTAGTTCGTTCATGCTTCGAGTTCGATTGCATCCCGAGTTAGATTTCGAGTTTCGATTGAGTTCGCTTGCTTATCACAACATAACATAAGTAAACATGCACAGGTAACACGTAAGGCACACACACACGTATAATAACAAGTAAAATTCATAGCTCGAGTTGCGATTAGAAGTCGATTCGATTAGCATAGCTTGATTATTGATTAGTTAACTTTTTCGCATTGTTACTTCCTGTATTTCACAGTCGTGAGTCGGTTGATTAACGATTAACACACATCGATCATTACATTAACGACACTTACTCCAAATAATACAAATAAAATAAAGAAATTTCTACGAGTCAAGTTGCGCGAAATCGGTCGTTGACTTTGACTTTCACTTATGAAAACACGGGGTGTTACAGGCTTTCCTTGCCATTAATCTTGTTCGCGGTCGTTATGCGATTTAGGTCATTGGTGAGCCTACTCTACTTGTCATACTTCGGACCGTTCTTCTTGTCATATCCGTCACTTGTTACACTCTCGCCTTTTTCAGATCCGAGTATCCTTCAACTAAAATGTTTACAAAGATTAGAAACGTCAAAATCAATAAACGCTTGTACTATAATACAAGGCTTTCTACTCTACGTGTCACCACACGTAATTTCGTTATCTATATTGATCCTTTATTAATTCCATTTGGGTAACGTGTGTTACACGATAACCCTATGTGTTGTTTACAACACTTTAACATGCTTGACCTTTAATAAAATATACTTACCGGGTTTTGCGATCAAGGCTCGAACCGAACACTTTACTCTTTAACCATGAGCTCTGATTACCAACTTGTAAGACCCTTAGTAAAATTTAACGGTTTTCGTATAATTTGTGTCTAAAAATGTGTATTAACGGTTACACTTACTTATGAAAATACAGGTTTATTTAAAGTTTTCTAAAAATTAAAACAATACAACTTAATGTAAATGAGTTCATCGTTTAAAATGACGACTTAACAATGTGCGGAAGCTTGTAACTTGATCGTGTTTGGTTCTTCGTTCAGCTTGATCGTCCTTCGGTACTGTAAATTATACCTACAATTAATAAAACATGAATTGAATTAGTCCTTGTCTTAATAAATTGCTAATTCATAGCATCGCTAATTCATAAGTTGTTTTATCTTTTGTGCAAAAAACTCGACAAACACTTATTAGTCGTTAATTGTCAAATGGTATCAACATTACCATTTGACCCGTTTGGTCTAAACGACCAACATTTTGCGCTTATATTTGAATGGTATTTATTTACCATTTCATTAAGTAACTCTCTTTGGATTTCTCACCATTTAGTTATGTCGCCTTAACCCGTTTCTTAGGCTTTTAACCCAGCATAGTTTATGCCACTTGGCGTCATTTAAAGCTTCGAATTTTATCCATTTATACATGAATAAATCACTGTTTTACCCTTTTTATTCGTTTAGGCTTACTTATAAGTAACCATTCGAAAACTCCTTTTACATATGTCATTTCATGACTAAATTACCATTTCGCCCTTTTTACCATTATACATGGTTTTTCATCTTTTTGATATGTTCCGACCCATACCATTTCGCGTCGAAAACCATATCTTGAATATTATCGTTATCGTATATGTAACTTTTAGAATAAGCACGTATTCTACAAAAAGGTGTAAGTTTCACTTATCTTGCTTCCAAATTACGACTTTTCTTCGTACTTGATTTGTTTGACTCGCTTCCTTCCCAAGCTTCCACCTAGCTTGTCAAGCGTCAAACTATCATCATAATTCGTAAGATTGTTAGATTAGTCATTATCAATCACGACTATTCCACCCTACGTATTTTCTATCAAAATTATCATTCGATCTTACTAAAGGTCAGTTTGACTTTCAAAAGTCAACTGCCCCTTTTTAATGTATGAAAAGCACAATTGAGTTCAACGAACTCACTTAGACATTTCTTCGACTATTTGGTAAGCACTTATTTTTAGGCCACTAATTTCACTACATTCATCAACATAGTTTATATACATCATATGATCATCTAATTCCATAAAACTCATACTTTCATTAAAAACATATTTCGCATACATGTGCTAATTCAATCTTAACACTTGTTCAAAAACTCTCTTCTTGAATATAACAAGTATGATGATTCTAAACCTCTATTCTATCTTCATCTATCTTTAAATTCTTTCACTTTATGCAAGAACTTCAATGTCAAGAATTTCATCATATCCTTAAAAACCCATTTCAATCATGTATGAACAAGTACTCAAATTTATAAATTGTTTATGTGCCTTGCCTTTAGTATACGATGATTCTAATCACAAGTTAGGCACTAATCATCATCATATTATAAAAACCCATCTAGCTAGGTGTGGTAATTCATCCAAACACCTAAATTAGAGCAATTTTACTTTAACTCTTCACTTAGTGTTTGCTCCTAAGCAATCATACAACTTAATTTAGCCATAGCATCAATGATTCATATAGAATTCGCAACTTGTGTTGTTCACTAATTTTTTACAACTTCATCAATGTCAAAAATTTGACATACCTTACGATCCCCTTGACTCGATGATCGTTTATTTAGTTGAAGCCCCAATTTCCTTGCTCTATTTCTCTTTGATTTTGTTGAATTTTGGGTGTTTAGGGTTCTTGAAGAGGAACCCCCTTTTTCTTCCATGTATACATCGACCAAACACACACTCATGTGTGTGTTTTGGTGTTTTATTATTTTAATTTATAAACTTGATTCGTTTTTGCCCCTTTTAACCCCTCAAGTTTGGAAGTTATTTTAAAAGGGGTTATTAACAAAGTTTTCTTTATTGTTTTTAAGGCACATATTTAACCGGGTTGATATTCCTAGTTACTTGGTGGGTTCGGGGAAGTCATAACCCGTTTTATTTTTAAATCCCGTTAACTCGGGCCTCTTGTGAACTTTTATTTCCTCAAAAGTTTTTATTCTCTTTTCATTTAATATTATTTATTTAAATCCTAATATTTACCGGGTTAATTTTTACCTCTAACGGTATTTTACCCTTTCATTAATGTTAACATGGTTTGATTACCAACCCCGTTTTCGGGTGTTACATACCTCCACAGCTACAAGTAGAGTTTCGCATTGATTTGGTGCCTGGAGCGGCACCGGTGTTGAAATCACCTTACCGATTATCTCCATCAGAAATGCAAGAATTATCAACTCAACCGCAAGAGTTGTTAGATAAAGGATTTATTAGACCGAGTTTCTCACCTTGGGGAGCTCCGGTATTTTTCTTTAAGAAGAGGGACGAAAGCTTTCGCATGTGTATAGATTATCGAGGGTTGAACAAACTCACTATCAAGAACCGATACCCTCTACCGAGAATTGACGATTTGTTCGATCAACTACAAGGCTCAAGCTTCTACTCTAAGATTGATGTGAGATCACGTTACCATCTGTTGAGGATACAAGAGGAGAATATGCCTAAGACGGCTTTTAGAACTCGTTACGGGCATTATGAGTTTCTTGTTATGCCATTTGGTTTAACAAATGCACCGGCGGTATTCATGGATCTTATGAACCGCGTATGTAAGCCGTACTTGGATAAATTCGTAATAGTATTTATTGATGATATACTAATATACTCACAATCGAAGGAAGAACACTAGCGGCATTTACGAGCTATTTTGGAGCTTTTGAAGAAAGAACAACTTTATGCGAAGTTTTCTAAATGCGAATTTTGGATTCGCGAGGTACAGTTTCTCGAACACGTGGTGAACGAGAAAGGAATTCATGTCGATCCATCCAAGATCGAGGCGATCAAGAACTGGGAAGCGCCTAAAACCCCGTTAGAAGTGCGATAATTCTTGGGATTAGCGGAATACTACCGAAGGTTTATAGAGAATTTTTCAAAAATTGCTCAATCGCTAACGTCCCTAACACAAAAGGATAAGAAGTTTGACTGGGGCGAGAAACAAGAGGCGGCTTTCCAACTATTAAAGAATAAACTTTGTGACGCACCTATCTTATCTCTACCCGATAGTACCGATGACTTTGTAGTTTATTGTGATGCATCACATCAAGGTCTTGGTTGCGTGTCGATGCAATGAGACAAAGTCATCGCGTCTCGACAATTAAAGGTGCACGAGAAAAATTATACCACCCATGACCTCGAGCTAGGTGCGGTGGTATTTACTTTGAAAATTTGGCGTCACTATTTATACGGTACTCAATGTACAATTTATACAGATCACAAGAGTCTTCAACACATATTCAATCAGAAAGAATTAAATATGAGACAACGACGATGGGTCGAATTGTTGAATGACTACGATTGCGAGATAAAGTATCACCCGGGCAAGGTGAACGTTGTGGCGAACACCTTGAGCCGCAAAGAACGAGTGAAAAATCTAAGGGTACGAGCCTTAGAGATGACGATACAAACGAACCTCATGACTAGGATTCATGACGCGCAACAAGAGCCACTTAAACCGGAGAATACTCAAGCTGAAACGTTACGCGGTATGGAAAAGCAATTGGTGCTAAAGGAGGATGGAACATTATACTTTATGGGACGACTTTGGGTTCCATTCTTTAGCGACCTGCGGGCAATTATTCTAGACGAAGCTGACAAGTCAAGGAACTCTATCCATCCGGTATCGGATAAGATGTATCAGGACTTAAAGGAATTCTATTGGTGGCCTAACCTTAAAAGAGACATTGCGACTTAAGTCGGAAAATGTCTTACTTGCGCCAAGGTTAAAGCCGAATATCAAAAGCCTTCAGGATTGTTACAACAACCTGAAATTCCCGTTTAGAAATGGGAACAAATCTCGATGGATTTCATTACTAAGTTACCCCGAACCTCGAGAGGTCACGACATGATTTGGGTAATAGTAGATCGACTAACGAAGTCCGCACATTTCTTACCTATCCGTGAGAAGGATAGCATGGAGAAGCTAGCCAAACTATATCTCAAAGAGATTATGCCACAACATGGAGTGCCAGTCTCTATCATATCAAACCGAAACGGTCGGTTCGTGTCAAGGATTTGGAAATCATTCCAAAAGGCCTTCGGATCGCGACTGGATCTTAGTACGGCCATTCATCTTCAAACGAACGGCCAAAGTGAACGAACAATACAAACTTTGGAGGATATGTTACGTGCTTGTGTGATGGATTTAGGTGGAAATTGGGATAATCACTTGCCTTTAGTGGAGTTCTCATATAATAACAGTTATCACACTAGCATCCAAGCCGCCCCATTTGAAGCCTTATATGGACGAAAGTGTCGGTCGCCATTATGTTGGGCGGAGACCGGAGACAAACAACTCATTGGTCCGGAGTTAGTCCAAGAGACTACGGGCAAAATCTTTCAAATACGAGACCGTATCAAGGCAGCTCGTGAGAGATAAAAGAGCTACAATGACAAATAACACAAACCATTATCCTTCGAGGTCAGAGACAAGGTTTTGTTGAAAGTCTCGCCTTGGAAAGGCGTAGCCAGATTTGGTAAACGTGGAAAGTTGAACCCACGGTACATAGGACCCTTTGAAATCTTGGAAAATATTGGAACCGTAGCTTATAAGTTGAAGCTACCGGATGAGCTCAGTAATGTACACGACACATTCCATGTGCCGAATCTAAAGAAAAGTCATACTCAAGAAACAGTCGTCATCCCAACGGATGAGATAGATATCGACGACAAACTCCATTTTACTGAAGAACCTGTTGAGGTTACGGACTGGAAGGTCCACAAGACGAGGAGAAGTCGTATTAAACTTATTAAAGTTCGTTGGAATTCACGTCACGGTCTCGAGTATACATGGGAACGTGAAGACCAAATCAAGTCCAAGTACCCTCACCTATTTCAAGACTCCCCTGCAACCGGTAACGCAACTTGAATTTCTGGACGAAATTCTTTTAACAGAGAGAGAATGTGACAACCGGCAAAATAAATGGTAATTCCATACAAACTAATAACTAATTATACATTTAATTGTGTTCTTTATTGACTTAATTGATGCATGATTAGGTCATACAAGGCTAGGAATCATAGGACACGTTTAAATTTACAATTTGGAATTGTTACATTCGTCACGTCGCGAGAAAACGATAAACTATGTCCGAATATGTTTGCTAAATGTTGAAAATCACTATTCACTGAACACGCTATTCATGCCAGCAAGTTCTGAAAACTGGCCGAAATGATCAACGAACAATTTGACAACATGTTATCAATGAAATATGAACAAAAACCCCTAATTAGGGGCACAAGATGCAAAGACACTCCAATTTTCTGGAAATTGCTTATATTTATAATTTGTCCGAACCGCGCCAAAACTAGTAATAACATTCGTCCGCAACATAAATATTAGCATTATAACATCTATTAAGCTTGTAAATAATGCTACACGCCCTAAACAATATCAATGGTATATCAAAATCACCACTTCCGGCATTACGACGTAACTTTCACAGTTTATCCGGTCTTAACCCGATGAGCGAACTAGTGAGATTTATACCATCTTAACATCTAAACTAGTAAACTAGTGAACTAGTTAATGGTCGTTTAGCGTCATAAGTATCATTACCACACTAATCATGCACGGTTTTCCCTAAACCCTTAAACATTTAACTTAGAATATATGCATGCACATGTATAATGTTAAAAAAAATCTTATACCCATGCCCTAAAAATCGGTGATGAAGGGGGTCCCACAAGCCTCCTTACTTGCTAGTATTTGTTGAGAAGATTTGAAGAAGGCATGGCTAGTAATTATGTTTTGACTATAAGAGATTACAACACCATCACTTCATTTTCTCATCATTTTCACTTCAATAATTTCACAACACAATCACCTCTTTCTCCTCTCTCTAATATTGGCCACACATCACCACCACTCATCCACCACTAAACACCACATTTAAAGCCTAAAAATCTCATTTTAAGGTGATTCAAAGGAGTTGCAAGGATGGAGATGCACTAGGAGCTTGTTCTTGGCACTTTGAAGCTTCAACATCATCATCTTCTTCATTCTAGTGCTTCTTTAACTTTGTGCAAAGTTGTAAGACACTCCTTTTCATTTTCAAGTTACTTATGTTATGTAGATCATAGTGTACAAAGTGATCATCTTGAACTTAACAAAAATCAAAGCTTAAAACCCTAACATAACCGAAAAAAGTCTATAAAAATGATATAATATGTGTTGATTATGTTGATTTGTAGTAGCTAGTGTATATGCTCTTGATAATTATGTTAAAATAAGTTGTTAGTAAGTGATGATCTTGTATGAACTTGGCTAATGATGATGATCTAAACATCTTGATGTTTAGATCTAAGCAAGATCATCATCCTCATGATCCATGGAGTTTACTATGAACTTGAAGGTGATATATAACAAATATAACTTTTATAAAAGTTAAAAACCATGATTTACATTATAATGGTCTTAAAAGTGGCTTAAGCAAGTTTGTTTAAATGGAAGTAAGCTAGTTAAATAGCATCCGAAAGATGTTGATTTATAATGATCTTGTTAAAAAATATAAAAGTGTCACCATTTTTTTAAAAGTATTGTTAGAAAGTAGATATATAAAGTCCAATGAAAATGAAGATCTTATGGATGATACATGCATGCAAAGTGGATATTTGAGCTTGATTTGAGATTGATGATGATTATGGGGTTTAAGTGTGTTTAAAATACGTTTTTAAAACGTGGGAAACGCCATAGTTTAGGGGAAACTATGGCGAATTTTTCTTAAATCTTAATCGCGACTAAGGTGTAATTAAAAGGTGATTAACAAGACTAAACGTGATTAGTGACCTTAATCATGATTAAGAAAGTTTTAATGAAAATGAATTAAGCCCTAAACTCCTAAGGGTTTTTATAAACACTTATATATAATTTTCATAATTTAAAATGAAGATATATATATACATGTGTGTGTGTGTGTGTAATTTTAGGGTAAAAATATATGTATATATATATAATACCTTATCTTGTGTGTTATAAATACTTGTGTATTTGTATGTATGTATTAGATGATTAGGAGAATACTCACCAACTACAAATACACCATACATGAAGACCACCTAAATACTTACAAGTATGAATATGGACACGAACCTTCATGTATATATATACTTGGGAATTTATTACCCAAAATATACACACATGAAACATACTTATGTTATACCCCAAAACTCAATGCGGACAACGGACAATCGGACATCGGACAAACCATTATATAACTATATATATTGACAAGATAACATATATTCGAAACTGTAGGATCGTTTTCACGACCAAACGAGTCGTTCAGAAGAGTTTTTGCTCAATACGAAAGGTGGAAACAGACGTATCAAGTTAATTCAGCTTGAGATTCACTTAAACTGTCTTATGATTGATATAACAACGTTTTACAGTGAATAGACACTTCGGCAGCAGTTCGACTCTGAAACCGGAAAGTTACAAATGACATGGCACATCAAGTATTTATAGGCTGAGGTATTCCGCACAAAATCATTCAAGCGAAATGGCCAAGCTCATTTCGTGCGAAATAGCTTATCTATTTCGTGCGAAATGAACCTTTAACATGCTTTCTCGTTTTTCGTGTCCTGGTCTATCTAATCTAATACAAGACTTGATACAAGACGAAGTCGACAGACAGATGCACCAACAGACTCCCCCTTGGATGTTGACGAAGTCTTCAGTGTCGAGTCTTCAATCTTTAGTCTTTATCAGTCTTCTTGTTCTCTCCGAAGTATCTAACAGTGTAAAGCATCCTCAATCCTCTCTCTTTTCTCTATCAGCTAATCTCCCCCTTGGATGTTGATCTATCATCTTCACAATCTTTGGATCTGAATCTCGAGCTTTCTAATTCTCTTGATCAGATCTCTTGATTCCTTAAGTTCATCAGCATCGACAGTACCAAGATTGTAACCTGATTCACATTCTGCTCAGGATCAGGAACCTGGCTAACCTGCACACATCTCTACCTCACAATAAATTTCACAAATTTAAAATTTGACAAATTTATATATCACTTGCAAGAATTTTATCGAAATTATTTAACATTTATAATCTCTGATGAACCACTTGTAGAAATACCATTTTTTTTAATCAATTTTTCATCTCAAACAAACTCTCCCAAACCTTTTGTTCATCATGTTTAGCACTTGGAATTTTGAAAATTAGTTTTTCAACATCAGTTGTCGAAAATCTTTTTGTATTATATTTTTTATTTATTTTTTTTTTCAAAAAATTTTATGCTAAAACACAATCTTTTTGAATTTTTTTAGAGAAATGCAGTAAAGAAATATTTACAGACAATTTTTTTGTGAGTTTGTGTAAGAGGATCATATCAGTTTATGAGACAAATCACCAACACCGTTAAGCTTTAAACATTTTAAGTTCTAAACGATTCACTTAGATTGTTAGTATACTGATCCTCTTAAATTTTCACACAAATTTCAACTGTTTCGAGATACGAGATTAATGTTTTAAGCACTTGAACTTATTCGCGTGTCCCACCTCAGAATATACTCTCGTATCCGGATCCCAATATTCAGTCTTACAGGTGAGTATACCTAGATGATATCTGTAAAGGGTTAAATACGAGGGCCATGAGAGCTCAGGCTATTGCTTCCGCAAAATCAGAGAGATGATGGCTTCGACTTTTAGGTGTGTTCCCTTTAGAGAATCTTTTCTTCAACAGCACATGATTAGCATTTTTCAATGTTTCATCATTTTTATGCTGAGGTTAGTGCTTTATTTCAAGCAAGCGAAAAATATTATACGGGGACTAGGCCATTGCTTCCGCAAAATCAGAAGTCCCGGGATAATACCCCATATATCACTAAGCATAAAGACCTAGTATCTCAGAAAAATGGATCTTTCAAACAAGATTTCGGGGGTTACCCATATATCCGAGAGATGTTCCCCACAAGATAAGTAAGCAATTGATATTTATGTTTATATCTTGAAAACAATCTACTGAATGTGTAAAAACCTACTGGCACATCATCAGCGAGACCGTTTATCACATTTATCTTTCCAATTCTTTAGCGTGCTGTGATAGTCCACTGATGTACTATCATTTCCTCTTTTTTACAACAAAACTCATTTTTGAATTTTCTCATGTTTTTGACTTTTTCAAATTTTCTAATGTTTTTGTATTTTTTGAAATTTCTTACTCCCCCTAAAATTCAAAACCATTTAAAGAAAATTTTGAAAACAAACTATACAAATAAAATGACAACTGTTGTGAATTGCTTCAAATCGCCATCCACTTGGCATAAACAATCAGAACTCCCCCTGACAACAAACTATTTTCCCATTATGATTTCAAAACACTTAAGTTTGTTTTAATCAAAAGGTTTTTCCGAAAAATTAATTTTGTTGATTTCACAAACCATTTGTAGGTTAGGGGTTAAACTCATCACATTGTTTTTCAACCACTTGTATGAAAGTTAAATCAAGTTCAACTTAATGACCTTGATAAACCACTTGTAGATAAAAACATCACAACTGTGAATTTCACAAGAAAAATGCCGATTCCTACTCCCCACTTACCAACCTGGAAGTTCCAGCAAGTCATACTTTTCACATATGAAATACAGACATCCAAGCCTGACCAAACTTGGATGTGACCTCTTCAGTTTCACTCGGGGTGTAAGTTGCCTTCTTTGTTTCATAAAAATCTTTTACCCCTTTAACCTTTCCTTCGATCATCTTCCCAAGAATCTTTTTCACATTTCCATTAAAAACCTTTTCGACATCAAATTCTTTCTTCTCAGAATAGAATTGATTTGAAATCTCAACCTTTCCAACTTTTTGTTTAAAATTTTCAGTCCTCAATGGTGGAAAATTGACATCATCCATTGGCGGTACTAACGTTTCTATTTTTAGCTCAATTGGTGGCTCCTCTGACTTTGACGAATCAGATTCATCGTCAGATTTCACATCTGATTTCTTAACAACCCACTTTTGGTTGTCAAGATTCACCCTTCTTTTGTAAAACTTTTTCGAACATTCACCAACTTCATATGTTGAGTTCTTAAACACTTTGAACTTTTCAGTTGGTGGTTTGGTTTTATCAACAATCTTTTCTTTGAGTTTAGAAACAACTTCCTATTTTGTGTTGGTTGCCTTTGGACAATTCCAGGCGATGTGACCAACTTCTTGACATCGGTAACATGTTCTTGTCTCTTTTCTCTGATAAACTCCATTCTTCTCAAACTTTTGTTTTTCTGCAAAGAACTCTTTGTTTGATTGCTTCCAGAATGAGCTCTTTTCTTCTTCCTCCGAACTTGCTCCTGAAACAAATACAGTTTTTGGTTTATAAGTTTTCTCATTTTTATGATTTTTCGGTGGAATAAAACCAAGACCTTTCTTTTTGAAATTACTGTTATGGTTTGGTTTCTTTTGAAAACCAAAACCAGAACTGTAACCTTTTTTCTTGTTTAACCTTTGTTGAACTCTTGAGGTGTAAGGTTTAGGTTTTTCAGCAAGTTTTACATCTTTTATTTCAGAAATATTAATTTCTGTTAATTTGAAAACCTTTTTGATCATTTCATTTTTAACACCTCTTATTGGAAATTCCTCATCAGAATATAATTTGTCTGAATCATTCAAAGTATATGCCACTTTGATTGGTTCGTCATTCAAATTAGATTTTGATAACAGGAATTCTTTATTGTAAACTATTTTAACCGATGATTTTGAACTGTTGACCGACGAACTCGAACTTCCAGACTCGGATTTTGACTCTGACTCCTCATCTTTATCCAACACCTGATCGACCACTTTCTTTATTAACTCAGACTCATGATCAGTTTCAGACAATGTGAATGTGACGTCAATTTTTTTTGGTAAATCATCAGTTGTTTCAGACTTTAACTTTATATTGACAGCCTTTTTGACTTGCTCCTCATTTGGTTTTCTGGGAGAATAACCTTCCCAGATCGGAGGCGGACACTTGTTATAATTTGCACTTTGTTTCTTACCAGTATCCTTCTCTTCAGGCTTCTTGTCTTGAAATGCTTCAAAACCTGCAACAGTTGGATAAATTTGATCAATCAAATAATCAGAACTAGAATAACTTTGCAACAATCGTCTAATTCTTTCATTTTCAATCCTTTCTGTCTCCAATTCTTGCTTCAACTTTGCACACTCTTCAATGTAATGGTTAATGGCCTTCTGCTTTGACATCATCACAGCATTCATCATTATTAGAGCATCTTCTCTTTCAGAATTTGTCTTTTGGAGACCATTCACTGTTCTATTCAACACATCATACGATTCTTTCACATAATTGAGGTCGAACAGTAATTTTTCTTTCATCTTATCTTGCTCACTCAACTTCTCCTCTTTCTCTTCACATTGCTTACATGATTCCAAACACTTTAAACATGGTTTTGTTACTTCAACAATCTTCACAATTTCAACAATCTTTTCAACTTCAATCACTTTTTCACCTTCAATTATCTTCTCATCTTCAACTTCCTTTTTAGCCTCAATCACCTGCTCAGTAACATTCTCACATTTCACCTTTTTTCTTTTCTTTAGCTTCTCGTTTCTCCTTCAGCTTCTTCAATCTATCTGCAAAATAAAATTCAAAACTTTCAGGAGATAATACAGATTTTCCAATATTTATTTGAGTTTCTTCTTCATCATCACTGCTCTCAGATGATGATTGATCAAATACTGTTGTCTTTTTCTGAACTATCATCTGACAAAACAAACTCTTCATCTTGATTCTTCTCAACATCAGCAAACCCTTTCATCCATTCCTTCATCAAATCTGGTTCTTGAACTATCTTAGCAATTAAAGCCACTGTCTTTGAATCAGGTGGAATGTATTTGTCCCAACTGAAACCTTCTGCAACTTTTTCATCATCTTGATCAATTATACCAAAATAAGCTTTCTTATTTGACTCTTCGATTGCTTTCTTAGCATGTGCAGTTTGTGGTTCTTGTTGTTGATACGGTTGATGAGCAACTTGTTGATATATAGCTTTTCGATAATAATCATTATTTCCAAACGGATTATGTGCTCCACTTGCTTCTCGATTTTTACATTCCCTCTTGAAATGTCCTTTCTCCCTGCATCGAAAACAAGTAACTTTAGATTTATCAAAACCCAAAGTAGAAACATTAGCATCTCTGAAATCATCTCTCCCTGTAATCATCTTAAATTTCTCAGCTCTTCTCAAAACACTAGCTAAACACCATTTAATATCCATAAGTTCCATTTCTCCTGCATCTATCTGATCGTAATCCTCTTTTGTCAGCATAGGATTTCCGATCCTTCCTGCAACCAATCCCTCATATGATTCTAACACTGTAGCTAATAATGACATGTGACCTTTAGCGACCTCTTTAGAGAAATTTTGACCTTTCTGAAGATGCAACGCAATGTTGCAATGTAAAACATGACCATTATTGTTGTTTGAGCTTTGGAACTGATGGCTTGAGGTTGAAGATTTAGGATTAACACTTGGATATGAAGAAAATCCACTGCTGTTGTTTGGACTTTGGATGACTGATCCAGATGAATTTTTTGCACTGAAAGCAGTTTGGACCTTCGGACTTACTTCAACATCCTGAACACTTCCTTTGTAATACATTTTAATATCTTGTTGACCACTCGGATTGTTCATTCTAGCAATCTTTTGCTGTTCAAGATCTTGTCCTTCAATCTTTTCAATGAACTGGGAAATTGTCAATTTGTCATATTCTCCAGTGTTCTTCAAGATCATCAGATAGGTACCCCACTCTTTCTGAGGTAAAGCATCAGCTAGTTTGTCAACCCATTCTTCTTTATCTTTGACTATTTCTAACAAAGACATAGACCGCACTAAGTGACAATATCTCTCGATCAGTTTCTTTGAAGATTCACCCGGCAAACTTGTAAACAAGTCAAATTCTTTCTTTAGCAATGATTTCTTACTCCTGATCATCTTCTCACTTCCTTCAAACTTGATTCTAAGTTCTTCCCAAATCGAACGTGAAGTGTTGTCATGTTGAAGTGGGATGAAAATGCCTTCTTTCACAGCTTGCTATAGCAGACTAATCATCATCTTTTCTGCTTTGTATTTGTCACGTTCTTTGTCCATTAGTTCAGAAATAGCTTTAATAACTCCCAAATCTGTACGAGGTTTAACATACTTTTTCTCAATACATTCCCAAGATCTCAAATGATTAGCTTGAACCCAGTTTTCAAACCGATCTTTCCAACCATAATATTCTTCAATTCCCATAAGTTTTGGGGGTTTTTGCAAAGTTCCTGTTTCATTTTCCATGTTCATACTCTGAGCGATGGTAACAGGAGTACTCGGGGCAGTAGCAAACGCGTTGTAAAATTCCTCTTCCATGATTTGGTAACAACTTTCACAAAAATAACTTTCAAACGAAATCAATCACTTTCAATCGAAATGCACTTTCACACGATATGACTCCTTTACACGAAATACCTTTTGGTACGAAATAACCTGTAAGACAACTTCAAACGAAATAATTCACACGAAATAGAAACTTTCACACGAAATGACTGATTTCGTGCGAAATGACCAAATATTACCAATTCGTACGAAATGATCTAACTGTTTCGTACGAAATGCCTCACGAATGTGATTTCGTGCGAAATGAAGTGCTTATTCCGCGCGAAATGCTACTGACATCATCATATCGATCACATTTTTGTCCAATTGATCAATTTTTAGGATGATTTTAGATCCAATTCTTTCAAGGCTTTGTTAAAACAATGCTTCGCTTATAATGTGTGAAATTCAAACCATTTTATCCGTTAAAACTTGTAAATTTTGAAAAAGAAGGTGTAGAAATCAGAATTTTAAGCTAAATCGGTAAGAACTCTTCCTCCTGAGCTCTGATACCACTTGTAGGATCGTTTTCACAACCAAACGAGTCGTTCAGAAGAGTTTTTGTTCAATACGAAAGGCGGAAACAGACGTATCAAGTTAATTCAGCTTGAGATTCACTTAAACTGTCTTATGATTGATATAACAACTTTTTACAGCGAATAGACAGTTTGGCAGCAGTTCGACTCTGAAACCGGAAAGTTACAAATGACATGGCACTTCAAGTATTTATAGGTTGAGGTATTCCACACAAAATCATTCAAGCGAAATGGCCAAGCTCATTTCGTACGAAATGACAAAGTCATTTCGTGCGAAATAGCTTATCTATTTCCTGCGAAATGAACCTTTAACATGCTTTCTCGTTTTTCGTGTCCTGATCTATCTAATCTAATAGAAGACTCGATACAAGACGAAGTCGACAGACATATGCACCAACAGAAACCGATACGAAACATAATTTAAACTCTATAACAGATTTAATACGTCGTCATCGGCAACGGTCGCCTTAGCGTCACGACAAGGAGCGTGTACATCTTACCTACGGCATTCGGACACTCTCGACACGGAAATATATATTAACGGTTATTACGAAAAACTCTAAAAACAATATTATTTATAGACTCGAACAATATATATTTCCAAGACTTCTAAATTCCGGAAAGTATAAAGTAAATAATCACTAAGCGCAACTACATAAGTATACAAGTATACTAATACGTATATAATACGTACAATAGTACACTTGGTGGAATTGCAAGAATACAACAATTGTACATGTATACAAATACGTATAAATACGACATAAATAACAATGGTGGAATGTACAAGTATATACACGGTATATGTATACGTATAAATACGACATAAATACCCATGATGAAATGTACAAGTACAAGTATATACACGGTATACGTATACGTATAAAATACGCAAATACATAGTGATGTACTCAAATACACTTGCTGAAGTGTACACTCACAAAGAATACCGTACATGTACATTAACGTAAATACTGTAACAACCCGCACTTTCGTGCGTTGTTACTACTCGATACACTCGTTACGCCTAGCACCAGAGATTCAGATCATAATGTAACTATATCGCATACATCGCTATTCGAAGGATAATCGCATATTTTTGCAATATATTATAGCTACATCACATCACAAACACTAACACTCACGATGACATTGAGTGAGGACCTATTCTACCCTCCTCGGTAGCCGTGATGTGTTGAAACGCAGACAATTAACGCTAACAAGGACTCTCGGGTGAGTGCTATAGCTCCAGTCGTCGTGACGATGATGGCAATACGAGTGAGTGGTACCCCGTCAATCATTGTGGCACAACACACAATAACGTTCACGATGACATCGAGAAAGGACCTATACTACCCTCCTTGATGACCGTGAAATGTCGCTAGTAATCGCACACTCGAAACGGAAACCGATTGTTATATCAAAACTGTGAAATATGGATACGTAAATACGACCCCTAGTGATATATATATATAATAACAATATAAAATTAACTATGGAAAGCGCGTACTCCAAAAACTATCGCAACGCTCGAAAACGAAGAAGCTCCCTGCGCCGGAGTGGCCATCCGAACGGATGGGCCATCCGAACGGATTGCCATCCGAACGGATGGACCATCCGACCCAACATCCCCATTCTCCTCTGTTGCCTATAAATAGCGTGTCACATCACTTGAACAGTGATGTGACAGCTCTCAGTCGACCAAACACGCTCTAGGACCCTTTTCTCTCGATTCCTCGCGATTTCGGTAAGATTTCAACCTAAAACTTGTACTTCTATGATCTACACACAATTCTACATCATTCTGTCTTTTAAAACTCAAATTCTAACCGTGAAATCTACTGATTTGAGGTGTTTTAAGGTGATGTCACCAAGAGTTCATATGAACTTCAAAGTGTGACCTCATCCCACCATAAACGACTCAGATCTGGGTGATTTCCACGTGTTTTTACAACAATCTCACCTAAAAAAATATGTATTTAACCAAGGAACTGTGTGATTTCGAGTTAAACATGAGAAACCGTCAAGGACGGCCAGATCTGATGGAACGGGGTGATTCCCGGCCGTTAGAACGGGTCAGAACTGATGGAAATTTCAATTATTAATACGAAATTACACTGTCCCAGTAAAACCGCATGTATTCCTTCCAAAAACACTCGAAAACAGTCGATCGGAACGCTGAAACAGACGTGTCATCCGAACGGATGACAGCAATCCAACCCAACTAACACGTTATCCGACCGGATAGCCTATCATCCGACCGGATTACAGCCATCCGACCCAATCAACATGTCATCCGACCGGATGAGCACCATCCGACTGGATAACTGACATTTTGACGCTACTACCCGTTTAATCATGCATCGTTTACAATACCGCTCAATGTTCAACGCAGACGAACTCGCAGCCGATCCAATCAAGTTGTATTCTCGCTAAACGCGCACTGTGAGTATACTTGAACCCCTTTTAATCGCATTTTGGGTGTAACATACGTTTCTAACAATTCGAAATTATCAAACGAATTATTCAATCAAACGAATTATCACTTGGGAATAACTGTTATGCATAGATATACGTGATGCTAGTTGCATATGTGCTAGGGCTTATACTCGTGACGTCCCACCATGACTAGTATAGTACTATTGCGCCCGACGGGGTCTAGTTTCCCATCGCATATTCGAGCATCGAGGACTTAGTTGGTAGTATCAGTCTTGTGAGTATATATGTCATGTGTTACGTTTATGCATGTGGAAATTCGCAACACTTTTTATCTATTACGCTATACATATCAAACCTGTATACTCGCCAATACTTTTGTATTGACAAATATTTTAACGTATGTTGCATGTTAGATCGCAGGCCATATCAAATCAAGCTAGGAAGTCTAGAAACTCAACTAAAATCTAGGTTGTCGGATTTGTATTGTTCGAGAGGACAAGAAATCTGTGATAACTTATGTGATTGTATTATTTGTTAGTAGGGGATAACGAATGTATTAAATATTATCGCAATATAGTTGTTATGGATTCTCTTGAGCAATCTGATTCGCCTAGTGCCGCGCCCCGATGATTCCGCCATCGGTTGGGGTGTGACAGATTGGTATCAGAGCCATAACTATAGGGAATTATGCCAGACTCGACCTAGTCCAGGTCGACGTCTTAGGAATTGACCTAGTCTATAGTCTAAGTACCAACAGGCCGACTCGTACGAGCTAGTAGGGTTTGTATCGGGCCTACTTGATACTCTCGATCGAAATTGCTAAAAGCTACAACTTTGTGTGAACACCGCGTACTACAACATCACACGAAGAAGCCTTTCCTAAGGCTGAAATACTACTTAGCCTTTCCTAAGGCTGACATAATACACGTGTTTTCGAAAATACTCGCATAACGAAACCGAGTGATCCTGTCGAGACCAGGTGTGAAAACAGAGAACTCTCGATGGGATCGCTCACTCAGCGCATTTTTCTAGCACGAGAACTTTTCATCGAGTTAGGAGTGATATCCACACCTAGACGAAAGTCTCCATTTCGAAATCTAGTGGAACTCACGAATTTATTCGAAGAGCATAACCACAATTAGGAACAAGGTTGTTAAGTCAGGGGTGAAACTCGTACCTTAATAAGTCATTCCACTCTCTATAAACTGGTTTTCAAAAAGCTCTCACCAAGGGCTCGACTATCACGATAACTCGAGCCACGCGACGACTAGGAAGATGAATGCCATGAGCTGCATCCCAGTGGAAGCATAAAGTCTTCTAGGTCAACGCCTAAACACCCAAGGCACTCTATCATACGTACCGCATCCCAGTGGAAGATGAATGCCATGAGCTGCATCCCAGCGCACGAACTTGTCAGGTATAGTAGGGTTACCTTGGGCAGTCGACGCCTAAACACCCAAGGCACTCTATCATACGTACCGCCGATTTTACAAATGGTGGGAACTTATCTACGTTTGCGTATTTTGAAACTTTATGCTTTATCGATTCCTCGAATTAACGATTTTTGCTCCCTGCTTATAAACGCACAACCCGCACAGCCATCGCATTCTAAAACGAAACCCGAATGTTCGCAACAAAACTAATGCATAATCTATCGTCTTCGCTCTCGCTTTCTCACCTCAACGCGTCCTCGCATATTCTAAGTCGACCTGTATGTGTATGATTACAAAATTACAATTATATATAAATACGTATAAACAACAAGTCATTTTGTGAGAACTTAGGAATTTCGTGTCTCCTATGTGACTCCTATGTGATTCGCATTACTATTATACTATCGCATCAAGTTTTGAACGCACTCAATTGCATCGCAAAACTCAAAATTCATTATGATCGAATCTCATTCCAAGTCTCTTCCTGTCTAGATGCCTTCCAATGACTCTACCTCGAGACGAATAGCTAGGAGAAGAGCCAAACGAAGTGCCGATAAGAGGATTACATCACTTGTGACCAAGGAAGTGGTCAAACTCATTCCTCAAATTGCCGCTCGAGTGCACTCTCTCAGCAACTCTCGAGCCTCGGAAGACTCCAAGACGGAAGCACCGCAATCTGCTTTTCTTTACAAACACTTCAAAGCCTGTGACCCGATGGAATTCACGGGTGAAGGAGGTGTGACTCAACTACTCCAGTGGTTCGATTCTATCGAAGTTACCCTTCGTCAGAGTGGGTGTCCCGATAGTTTCCGTACTACTTGCGCTACCGGAGTATTTCAATCACGAGCACTCGACTGGTAGACCGCCGAACGTAACAAACGTGGAATCTCCGCAGCTTACGCTCTCTCTTGGGATGAGCTTAAAGAGCTCATGAAGAAAGAGTACTGTCCTCCTCACGAGATTCAGAAGTTGGAAGACGAATTTTGGAAAATCAAGCAAGTCGAAAGTGACAACGCTGGCTACACCGCAAGGTTCAAACAGCTTAGCATAATCTGCCCAGGTTAAGTCAACACTTCAGAAAAGGCCATCGCGGAGTACATTCGTGGCTTGCCTGAGTGTGTGGGTGATTTTGTCGAAGCTGAAAGACCAGCTACCATCGAAGAAACCTACCGCTTAGCCGCGGAGATCAACCACAAACGACTCATGGAAGAGTTTTCCTCCAAGAATCCTGTCAAGCAAGCTTATCAAGCAATCGCCATAAAATCTTCAGACGATCCTGTTGACGATTCTCCTGACAAATCTGCTGACGATTCTCCTGACGAATCTGCTGACGATTCTCCTGACGAATCTGCTGACGATTCTCCTGACGAATCTGCTGACGATTCTCCTGACGAATCTGCTGACGATTCTCCTGACGAATCTGCTAACAATTTTTCTGACGAATCTGCTGCCGATTCTTCTGACAAATCTGCCAACGGATCTTCCGACAACTCGGCCAAAGATTCTGCAAGTGAGTCCTCGGACAAATCCTCCAACGACGACACCTCTCCGCAAGACACCGACAAACCCAGCCGCAAACGAAAGACTTCAAGCCCGAACTCATCAACCACCGAACTGCTGCAGCCGAAGCCTCTTCAAGCAGTCCCGGTGTTTCCAAAACGAGCTTACACTGGAGCTCATCCTCAGTGCTACTCATGCACCTATCATCATCCAGTTGGGGCTGACTGTCGCTATTGCAGTAACTGCAACCGTTACGGTCACTTCACTCACAACTGCCGCACCGAACCGCGAACTTGAGTACAACAACAACAGCTCCAGCAAAAGTCTTCAGCATCAAACATCTAGCAAGCGTAGGATAAAGTTGTAATGATACGATTTTCGACGTTAATTTCTAAGTTTTGAACCTGCTCCATTACTCGATGTTGCCACTATGCGTAACATTAACTCTTGTTTTCGTTCCCTCTACACTCTCTAATCGTCGCACCTAGCCTAGATTCACACACATACTATGTACTATATCACGAAATAATGTGTTTTACCCTCACTACGCTCTTAGAACGAGGTACGATAAACGTGCAAGGAACGATTAATCACGGGTGCACACGAGATTATTTGGGTCAGTGCACTGAGATCGTAGTAAATTCTAAGGTGCCATAAGCGTTACGACGAAGTATGACACCAAACCACGGGATCTAAGTAGTAGGGGTCAAGCAAGGTGTGCTTTATCATACTACCGAAGTTCCGTGAAGAAAGTGCCACGTGGAGTTGAACGTTATTAGACCTATTATACTATTGTGATTATTTTCAACACACTACACTCAATCGCAAGGCGTAACAAACCACATCATCGAAAGACTTGTCGTAAGTCTGCAAACGCAATGCAATCGCCTCATCGATGGACTCTGGAGAGTCTACCTCGCAGGACAATTGCATCAACGCAAGACTGGTCATAAGTCTGTAGCAACCAATCTCATCGAGTACATAAACGCTCACGACATTGTTGAGTGAGGACCTATTCTACCCTCCTCGATAACCGTGATGCGTCGCAACGTAACGTTAAGCTTATTCGAAACAAAACTCGGCTAATCGCAATCGCTTATCATGTGTACCTCGCAATCTCTTATCGCTTATTATGTGAATCTATATCGTTTGCTGTGTATCAATCTATCGCTATACCGTTATCTGTGATATTTGTGTTAAGTTAGCACGCATGACCTCGCTTCACGAGATAAAGCTCATATGGTTAAAGCAAGGTGTTTTAGTCATATCAGTGGGCTTTCGTGGAAAAAGGCCATGTGGGTTCTGATGTTAGTTAAACTCTGTGGTGTTAATTAATCAAATTGAATCGCACAGATCGCACATACCTCCATCGCTTGCAACGCAACAACTGCCGATTATCGTAATTCGTTTATCGTCGCCGTCATTACTGGTGTTGTGTTGTGTTATTCGCTTAATCATCTAATCGCTTATCTCTTATCGTGTATAGTCTACCGCATATTCACGTATCGCATACCGCTTATCGCTCGCTTGGTATTCACTGCAGTCTGTGTGGTATTAGTACGCATGACATCGCTTCACGAGGCAAAACTAACCTGGTTAAACGTGGTGTTTCACCATGTTAGCAAACTCTCGTGGAAACGTGCCATGTGGGTTCAAAGTGGAATCTAATCGAAAACACGCTATTCGCTTATCGCTTAACGCTCAACGCTTACCCAGACACGACACATAAATGTTTTGTGTCATCAGGATACTCGCGCACGCTGTCGTAGCTACGTTCGCAATTCAACTCGCCGGTTTAACCTATTCGATTCTATCTTATACTCGGTCTGACTTTCTATCGATTGGACCGAGTGAGCGCAATTTTATCCGTGTCGTATCGACGCACATGACACCGCCTCACGAAACGGAAGTAATATGGGAGAAACATGGTGGATACGCCGCTGGTACTTCCTATATATAAATGTTTTAATCATATTAACGAACTTCCGTGGGAAGGTGCCAAGTGGGGCTCGATGCTAAATTGTCTTTTTCAAACGGTTAAAACTGATTTTTTAAAACTTTTATTAAAACCATGGGTCAAGTGAAATTCCTCACAATGTGGAGGTAACATCGAACCAGCTTAACTCCATGTCCAAGGGGAGCTTTCATGAGTCCAATTTTTTTTCCTTAAAACCTTTTGCAATATCAAAAACAAGACCTTCTTGAGACGTTGGTTCAACATCGAGTTCAGCTGAACCAGTGTCGTAGGAGAGTTTTCGTAACCCCAGTTTTCATCTTCGAATCCCTTAAAATGATTTAAAAAAAAACCTAAACTTCCTTGCAACGTTGGTTAACATCGACTCAGTTGACCTTACGTTAAAAAAAAGGAAAATTTTCAAGACTTCCATCCAAAATTCCTTTTGAATATCTAAAAACGAACGTTTCTTGTAACGTTGGTTAACGATCGACTCAGTTAATTCTACGTCATGAGAAACCTTTCAAGTTCCTTAAAAATTTCAATCGCATCGAACTAACGAACTCTTCGCGACATGAGGTACTGTGGAACACCAACTCGTGGGATATTACTTTTGTCTTTTACGTCGCCTTCTCGCTATCGCAATCGATCTCTCTTATTCGAAGCACTCTCGCTTGTCAACTCAAGGTCAAATCACTCGCTGTACCGCTACTTATGCAAGGTCAACTCTCAGAAGTCTACCTGTTGGATTAATTTCGGGACGAAATTTCCTAAAGCAGGGGAGACTGTAACAACCCGCACTTTCGTGCATTGTTACTACTCGATACACTCGTTACGCCTAGCACCAGAGATTCAGATCATAATGTAACTATATCGCATACATCGCTATTCGAAGGATAATTGCATATTTTCCCAATATATTATAGCTACATCACATCACAAACACTAACACTCACGATGACATTGAGTGAGGACCTATTCTACCCTCCTCGGTGGCCGTGATGTGTCGAAACACAGACAATTAACGCTAACAAGGACTCTCGGGTGAGTGCTATAGCTCCAGTCATCGTGACGATGATGACAATACGAGTGAGTGGTACCCCATCAGTCATTGTGGCACAACACACAATAACGTTCACGATGACATCGAGAAAGGACCTATACTACCCTCCTTGATGACTGTGAAACGTCGCTAGTAATCGCACACTCGAAACGGAAACCGATTGTTATATCAAAACTGTGAAATATGGAAACGTAAATACGACCCCTAGTGATATATATACATATATAATAACAATATAAAATTAACTATGGAAAGCGCGTACTCCAAAAACTATCGCAACGTTCGAAAACGAAGAAGCTCCCCGCACCGGAGTGGCCATCCGAACGGATGGGCCATCCGACCCAACATCCCCATTCTCCTCTGTTGCCTATAAATAGCGTGTCACGTCACTTGAACAGTGATGTGACAGCTCTCACTCGACCAAACACGCTCTAGGACCCTTTTCTCTCGATTCCTCGCGATTCCGGTAAGATTTCAACCTAAAATTTGTACTTCTACGATCTACACACAATTCTACATCATTCTGTCTTTTAAAACTCAATTTCTAACCGTGAAATCTACTGATTTGAGGTGTTTTAAGGTGATGTCACCAAGAGTTCATATGAACTTCAAAGTGTGACCTCATCCCACCATAAACGACTCAGATCTGGGTGATTTCCACGTGTTTTTACAACAATATCACCTAAAAATCTATGTATTTAACCAAGGAACTGTGCGATTTCGAGTTAAACATGAGAAACCGTCAAGGACGGCCAGATCTGATGGAACGGGGTGATTCCCGGCCGTTAGAACGGATCGGTACTGATGGAAATTTCAATTGTTAATAAGAAATTACACTGTCCCAGTAAAACCGCATGTATTCCTCCAAAAACACTCGAAAACAGTCGATCGGAACGCTAAAACAGACGTGTCATCCGAACGGACCACGTGTCATCCGAACGGACCACGTGTCATCCGAACGGACCACGTGTCATCCGAACGGACCACGTGTCATCCGAACGGACCACGTGTCATCCGATCGGACCACGTGTCATCCGAACGGACCACATGTCATCCTAACGGATGACAGCAATCCAACCCAACTAACATGTTATCCGACCGGATAGCCTGTCATCCGACCGGATGACTGCCATCCGACCCAATCAACATGTCATCCGACCGGATAACTGACATTTTGACGCTACTACCCGCTTAATCGTGCATCATTTACAATACCGCTCAATGTTCAACGCAGACGAACTCGCAACCGATCCAATCAAGTTGTATTCTCGTTAAACGCGCACTGTGAGTATACTTGAACCCCTTTTAATCGCATTTTGGGTGTGACATACGTTTCTAACAATTCGAAATTATCAAAGGAATTATTCAATCAAACGAATTATCACTTGCGAATAACTGTTATGCATAGATATACGTGATGCTAGTTGCATATGTGCTAGGGCTTATACTCGCGACGTCCCACCATGACTAGTATAGTACTATTGCGCCCGACGGGGTCTAGTTTGCCATCGCATATTCGAGCATCGAGGACTTAGTTGGTAGTATCAGTCTTGTGAGTATATATGTCGTGTGTTACGTTTATGCATGTGGAAATTCGCAACACTTTTTATCTATTACGCTATACATATCAAACCTGTATATTCGCCAATACTTTTGTATTGACAAATATTTTAACGTATGTTGCAGGTTAGATCGCATACCATATCAAATCAAGCTAGAAAGTCTAGAAACTCAACTAAAATCTAGGTTGTCGGATTTGTATTGTTCGAGAGGACAAGAAATCTGTGATAACTTATGTGATTGTATTATTTGTTAGTATGGGATAACGAATGTATTAAATATTATCGCAATATAGTTGTTATGGATTCTCTTGAGCAATCTGATTCGCCTAGTGCCGCGCCCCGATGATTCCGCCATCGGTTGGGGTGTGACAAATACGATGTTAAAATAAATATTTTTAACTATTATATCTAGAAAAGGTATATATGTATATATTTGTGAAACAAATATACACACTCAAGTTGGATGTATTTATACATGGGAACGAGGTTCACTAAACTCAAAAATATATATTTGAAGAATATATATTACACTTAACGAACGTATACCGTGCGTGGCACGGAGACACTAATGGGCTGGGCCCACTCACACCTTGTGGATCACAGAGACTCAATTGGGCAAGTCCCATTCTCATTTGTGCGGGGCACAAAGACTCTCATGGGCTAGGCCCACTTATGCTCGTGCGAGGCACGAAGACTCATGAAGGGCGAGGCCTGTTCGTACCCATTATGATTGCAATATATATATATATATAAAAAGTATATGTATTAAAACAAACATACGAAATAAATACCAACATATTAAAATACACAAAGGTTCCAAATATATAACAAATACAAATACAATAACGTTCAAGATGGGCAACGTGTACACGGTTTAATAGAAACCCAAGTGTCTAAGAAGTTAGAACACTTGTAGGTTGACTCACGCATTGGATACCCTGCTTGCTAGCACATACTATTTACAGACGCAATGCTGTGAGTTCATGTCACCCTTTTCTTTTAAACGTTTTTGGTTTTATAACTCTCGGGGGGAATACATGTTACTATGGTATGGTTAAGCTATGGAATGAAATATTTGGATCATGTGCGAATATGCTCTCTCTTAAGTGCCATTAATCTTGTTTAATACCAGGGAACAAAAGGGGTAGAACTATCGGGTACGGGCGAGCCCCACTCATGGGTCCTTGAGTGGCCGCATGGAGTGATTTTGTTGTCCCCGCCGGGTGGACCGGTACTAAATCGTCTACGGGTGGAATGTTTCCTTTGTCGTCATACATATTAATGTCCTTGCAAAACATTAATGATCATCAAGTTCATTGACGTTTTACATACCAGTTTTCTATACTTGAATTTTCAAATGTATTTAAGATTCATTTGATGCGCATTCAAAACCCATGAACTCGCCAACTTTTGTTGATGCTTTTAAACTTACATGTATTTCAGGAAATTAAGTGGATCTTGGTGCGGATGGTTACAAGGTCTCAAGGCTATCAAGATGTCGATGTCATCCACGTTTTGAAGGGTTTGGTCCATATATTCCATCTTCGAATGGGACATAGGATGCAAAGCCTTGATATTTAAAAACTTTATTTTGGACAAGTCTATTTTGTAAAAAATTATTAACTTATGTTGTCTTTTGTTATCAAACAACTTATGACTTGTAATTTCAATTATGGGAATGGATGAACATCGTGCATGTTTTATTTCATAGAGTTTGTTTACTTACATCGTATGCAATGAAAACCGATCAAGTTCACACAGTGCGCTTCCTCTTATGAGCGGGTGTGACATTGTGCAGCGGGGTGGGGATGGCGAGAGGTGTGCAATCGGTGAGGGGGAGGGCGTTAGAAGGTGTTGGCGACGTTGGAAGGCGGGGCTAGGGTTTCGAGGTAATCGTTAACTTGAAGTGATATAATAACCGTGAATCTTGTTCTTGATGTATTGCATCAAATTTGAGGACTAGTGTGTTTACCCTTTAAAAAATTTATGAATTCCTGGGTTCGTGTTCATGTTGTTCTTGGTGTTCTTGAATATTCCGGTCAAAAAGTACATAGATGGTGTTGACGACGGTGGAGGGCGGGGAAAGGTGTTGAACTCTTGTTTTGTGTTTCGTTTCCAGTGATGATGATTTTCGAGTGAGTTTAATTTACTCAAAAACAAATATAGTTTCCTAAAGGGACATCTGATGCAAAAGAGTGTGAAATACCAATTTTGCCCTTAGCTAATTTAACCTAACTGAAATAATTAACTCTGTTTGATTAAAAGGATATAAACTGTTACATAACATGCGGTTTTTGGACATAAACTGAAATTAAATATTTTAAAGGGCATGTTTCATAATTCCTGAAATATTTAAAGGACACAAAGTGTAATTTACTTTTTTTTTATAAATTGAACAATATCTTTTATCACAACTATATTGATAATTTTTAGTGAAATTATGTTTATGATTATAAAAGTATTTATGTTCACTAAGTTTACAAATTAAAGACTTTTCTTCAAATAAAACGTAGAAAATGTTCCGTTCAAAATAAATTAATAAATAATGCATATGATTGTTAGTAGTTTTTGGATTTAACATATGAAATATCAATTATATATTCAAAACTTGGTTATTTGATGGAAGATGAGGTGTTGACACATAATATTATTTGGAATTGTTGACACATAATATTATTTGGAATTGTTTAATAGAAGTAGAATTAGGGTGGAGGGTATGGTTCAATCACTCTAGTGTGTTTGAGTCATTCTCTACCCAATAATAGCATGTCATGTCAACTCCCCATTCTACTCCTTATTTTACACTCAATCACTAGGTATGATTCAAACACCCCTAAAAAAAACAAAAACAAAAAAACAAACCTTGATTGGTTGTATTTTTCCTCTATACTCTCCTCTCTCCTCTCATCGGTGACTATACACCGAAAAATCTTGTCACCAAACCCCGCATGCTCCTCACCGAATTACCGGAAATCATTCACCGATCGGTGAATGGCTTCACCGATTCACTTCACCGAACCATACCGACCCCCCTTATGTCCAATCTCTCCACACGCTTCATCCTCCACAATATCCTAGACAAAATACTACTATTAGCGGTTTACTATGGTAGTTAGTCCTTAGAAGAAGAAGAAAAAGAAAACCGCAATATGACAGTCAAGTGTCAACCTTTGTGTTTACGCTACTTCAAACGGGAATCCTCTAGTATGTTTAGTGAGACAATAAGTTTTATTTTCGATAAATTCCAGAATGTTTAGTGAGACAATAATTTTTATTTTCGATAAATTCCAGAAATACCTATTAAATAATCCAGAATGAGAATGTTCATGTTATAAAAATTATATGGTGACAAGAATTTTCATTATTTTATATCAATCATTCTTTACAATATTCCCCGGCCCAACTTAAATTTTTCGGATTCGGAATAACAAGAAAAGAGTGGTGAAGCTTTGCTTATTATGGTTCAAGAATAGATTCTTGTGTTCTTTTTTTTTTTACTTATATTAAAATAGTAAGATAGTTTGAGGTTAGGTATTCGTTTTAGATCATTCAATTGTTAAACGATTTTAATCATACAAATATTATATATAGTTTACCTTAAATCACGTATTTAGGGCCTAAGTTTAAAATATCATATGGTTTTTTTATTTTATTTTAATATGTTTGGATTACAACACTAAGTTCTATTAAAAACATTTTAAGTTTGTTTAAAATGACTATTTAATCTCTTTACATCTTCACGATTAATTATTAATTATTTAATTAATATTATCAAGAGTTGCGAAGAGGTGGGTTCTCTTTTAAGTTTCATTAAATTTGGAGAGAAAAAGAAAGGATTTGGAAGAAAATAAGTTTTAGTTGTGTTTCAGATTTGAGAGGTTTTTGGTCTAAAATTCATTTTATTAAGACCACTCGTAATGGGGTTTTTTTGGCGTTTATTATCAAGAGTTGCGAAGAGGTGGGTTCTCTTTTAAGTTTCATTAAATTTGGAGAGAAAAAGAAAGGATTTGGAAGAAAATAAGTTTTAGTTGTGTTTCAGATTTGAGAGGTTTTTGGTCTAAAATTCATTTTATTAAGACCACTCGTAATGGGGTTTTTTTGGCGTTTTTCCCCTGAAAAACGCCTCACAACGCCCATCTTCCGCCCCCGGGGTGTTTTTTTCAAAAAAACTGTTTTTGGCGTGCTTTTTTCCACGCCTTGCTTCAATGGTTTTGGTTAATCACCCGTGATCTTTTTTTTGGTTGTCTAATAAGATTTTTTGATGGTTTTTTTTTTATTTAATTTTATTACACCCCTTTTAACATAATGCCCCAAAATACCCACATCCCCACTACACCCACTTTAGAAAAACGCTACATAATGCCCAATTGCTGACTGGACTGCCACATGCCGCAAAACGCCTAAGGGTGGAGACATTATTTGTGTCTTCTAATTTAGAAGGAAATCAAGATCAAAAAAAGGAAAGAATCTTTTCTTTTCTCTCCTTAAGGTAACTCGGAAACACTTTCTGGAGCTATATGTGACCAAAATCTAGTTCTACATAATCTTAAACCACAAAGTCGGTGGCTTTTACACCACCGACCCTCCCTTTTTCATTAAAGTACAAGGTCACCCCTTCCACTTTTCAATAAAATATAAGGTCAACCTCAACATTGAGAAATAATATGTTTAGCCCTTACTCTATACAATATAATAAATCCAACCCCCAACTTTGCAAAATGGTATTTTTAGCCCCTATTTCATTTTACTGGCACCCCCTATACTTTCAAAGTTTACATTTTTAACTCTTTTTCTCTTAGTTTTACATTTTTTCCCAAAGTTTCGCCACATTGCAATTTTAGTCCCTTGGCTTTACAAACATCAACGTTTAATCCCTCATATTTCTAATATTCTAGCTTTACCATATATAATATGCGTTTTTAACATGTTATTTTCTTTAAAGATTTTCGTTCGCTAATTTCTTTTTTGAAGAACTAATTTGTCGTTAATATGTTTGAATTTCAAAAGTTTCGACTTTACCCTTTTTCGTTCCTTTACTTGAAAAAAAAATTAGGTACGGATTTTTATGTACGTGTCAGGATAAATTCGAGTTGATCTACGTTTAGTTGTAACTTTTTTAATGATTTTTGTTTGCCAATTTTTCTTTAAAGAACTAATTTGTCGTTAACCTCTATTAGTTTCAAAAGTTTCGACTTTACCCCTTTTGTTCTTTTACTTGAAAAAATAACTTTTTACGTGCGGATTTTTATGTAGGTATTAGTATAAATTCGAATTGATCTCCTTTTAGACGAAAACTTATCTTGGGAAATGAGTCAGTGCAATTATAATACGTATTTTTACATACCATACTGAGTGTCATTAAATATAATGATGGTATAAATTCGAGTTACTCTGCATTTCTTGTGTTTTCTATTTTTTAAAGCTATAATAAGCCCCTTTTGATTGTTGCGCATCGGTCGCGTTACATAACACTTGCACTAATCCATTCGACATTTGCAATATACCCGCGCCGCAACACGCGCGGATCTATTTACTAGTACTATCTTAAAAGCAAAAGTCGATGGAATTTCCACCGACAACCTCCAAAAACTTGATAAAATGCATTTTTAGTCCCTTGCTTTTTATAATCCCTTAACTTTTGATAATAGCAATTATGACCCTTATACTATTAGTTCATTTTGCAACCCCTCAATTTGTGGCATTTACAAAAATGGCCCATCTTTTTTCCAACCCACGGTACAACCTCTCAACTTTTGAAAATTACACAACCTCTCAACTTTTGAAAATTACAATTTTAACTCTACACTATTACTTCGTTTTACAATCCCTTCAACTTTTGAGAATTGCAATTTTTATTAAAATTAAACTAATCCTACATATTTAACTAATTTTTCTTTCGCTAATTTCCTTTTCAAACAACTAAATTGCTATTGTTTAAGAACTTTGTAAAATATTATTTTGACCCACTCGAGTTTTTCTAAAGTTTCGAATTTACCTCTTTCATTCCTTTACCCGAAAAAAGTATTTTCATGTGCGTATTTTTATTTATATGTCGGTATAAATTCGAGGTAGTTTACATTTCGACGTAAACTTTTTTTAAGCGAGTCAATTCAAATGTAATACATTTTCGATTGGTCTACGTTTCGCCGTAAATTTAGTTCTGAACCGAATGGGGTCAAATATATGATGTTCTCATTCGACGGTATAAATTCGAGCTCGCTGCAACGTGCTATGGGTAAATTTCCAACCCTTGATGTGAATATGTTATTTGATTACACGTGTTAGTTTTCCTTTTATAGACTTTTATTTTTTTTATACATTTCCTATGTATGAGTCAGGTCACATATAAATACGTTATGATTGTACGGTATAAATTTGATTACTTTACATTTTGACCCAACCGCGATGCTTTTAAGTTAAATCGGATATGTCAAAACGCGCATTTTTATATGATATACGCATCACATAACGCGTATACTAATTCGTTCGATATTTGCAATATACCCACGTCGCAACACGCGTGGATCTAATAACTAGTGTTGTTGAAAAATCAAAGTTGCTGGAACAACATGATACTACTGAGAGTCATGAGGGCTGAATGATATGATTGGGTATTTATTAATTTAGATAAATACTCTCCTATGATTAAATAAATAGTGTTATTGACATAAATGGTTCATATGGTAAAATAATTATTTTACACAAATCTGACTTAACTTTTAATGAGAATCAGTATTGACCCAAACTTATTAGGGCAGGCGGGGTGGTGGGGATTTCCTCCGTTATGGAAGTATACAACGCGTGGAACAATGCCACACACCACCGTCACTTGATTTTTTCACGGATAAATTTGATAACGCGTGGAATATATCACGCGTGAAGAATGGAAGATTGTGAGGGAATGTGAGGGTTTATTGTTGGGTGTTGTGAGTGATGAGCATTTCCACTAAAAAAAGTTGTGAGTGATGGAATAATGGTTGATGACATGACGGAACTTGATTGCATATTGTGAGTGATAAGTGATCATCATCCCCAGCCCCCTTACAAACTGAAAACCTGCATTCTTAAACATAAAAATTTTAACGTTTACCCTATCATGTGTGACTTAGGCCAAACTATTATGACTCTTAATAACGTTACTTTTTTCATTACATATTAATAGTTGTTAAATTAAGACTTCTTGATTTTCATAACATAAGACTATAAGGTGTGATCATGATTCCCATGACCACCATGACTCTCCACGTTAGTGTCATGTCACTTACCTTTAATCCTCAATCCAAAACCATTACACCCACACCCTTTAGATGTTAGGTATGGAGTTGGTTTCGAGCACTTAGTCAACCATCACCTAGTATCACATTCCATCTAAAACCCTAGAAAATTGTAATATTCTTATACCCCAATAATGTATCATACTTTCGGGTTTCGATTTTTTCATTAGCTACTTTATATTATTCCATAAACCGATCGAGTTCAAAAGTTTTGAATAGAAAGAAACAAATAAATACTTTTTTATTTAAATATATTATTTAAATAGTGTAGGATAGTATTAAATATTTAAATAGAAAGAAACGTGATTGCAAATCCACATAAAAAAACATGGTTGAAAATTTTCAAGTTGAATTTTTCAAGTTTGTAACACTAGAAGTTGCAATACAAAAAAAAATTATTATTATAAGAAAACCAAATTTCCCAACCACTCACTAGCATGGTTGCAAAAGTCGCTAGGCACTCCCAGTCTGTCGACCGGGAAGTTGAGAGTACTCAGCCTAGACGGAGAGTACTCGGACATATTTGTAGGATCGTTTTACTGACCAAAACGAGTCGTTCAGAGGCGTTCTACTCAATATGAAAGGCGGAAACAGACATATCGAGTTCGATTCAGCTAGATATTCACTTTAACTGTCTTTCTGATTAATTTGACAAAGTTTTACAGCGAAACGACACTTCGGCAGCACTTCGGCTCCGGAATCACACATACACGTCTTTCTCAAACGAAATCAGGACAAACCTATTTATAGACCAGCTAATTCCGCTTGAACATGCTCAAACGAGATTAGGTTTCACACGGAATTACACTTTCGTACGGAATTAACTAATTCAAACGGAATTAACTCATGTGATTTCGTTTGAAATGACATTTGTCAATTTCAAGCGAAATTAACCTAAAAACCTATTTTCTCGTTTTCAGTGCTCTGATCTATCTATTCACACACAAGACTCGATACAAGACGAAGTCGACAGACGCATCCAACAGACTCCCCCTCGAATGTTGACGAGTCTTAAGTATCGAGTCTTCAACGTCTTCAGTCTTTATCAGTCTTTCTGCTCTCTCTAAAGTATCTGACAGTGTAAAACTTCCTCAATCTTTATCTTCTCTTCATCTCCAGGATCTCGATCTGGCTCTTATCTCTCTAACTCTCTTGATTATTTTTAAGCTTAGGATCAGAAACCTGGCTTTCTCCAATCTTCAATCCTGTACAAACTCTACCTCACAATAAATTTCACAAATTTTTACTCTTACTTATCAATTGTATACACAAATCAATAAATGTTTTTACAATGTTAATCTCTGATGAACCACTTATAATAATAACATTATCTTTTCAAAAAAATTTCTAAAATCAAACAAACTCCCCTCACTGATTGGCATCATGTTCAGCACTCGGAATTTTGAAAATCAGCTTTTCAACATCAGTTGTCGAAAATCTTTTTGTATTTTTCAAAATTTGTGCTAAAACACACTTAAAATCTTTTTAGATTTTGAAACAAACGAAACAAAAAACAGTAAAGAAATATTTACAGACAATATTTTTGTGAGTTTGTGTAAGAGGATCATATCAGTTTATGAGGCAAATCACCAACACCGTTAAGCTTTAAACATTTTAATTTCCAAACAATTCACTTAGATTGTCAGTATACTGATCCACTTAAATTCTCACACAAAGTTCAATTGTTTCGAGATACGAGATTAATGTTTTAAGCACTTAAACTTATTCGCGTGTCCCACCTCAGAATATACTCCCGTATCCAGATCCCAATATTCAGTCTTACAGGTGAGTATACCTAGATGATATCTGTAAAGGGTTAAATGCGAGGACCGTGAGAGCTCAGGTCAGAACTTCCGTTCAGCAGAGAGATGACGGCTTCGACTTTTGGTGTGTCCCCTTTAGAGGATCTTTTGTTTCAACAGCACATGATTAGCATTTTGCAATGTTTCATCATTTTTTGTACTGAGGGTGGGCTATATTTCAAGCATGTAAAGTATTCTCCGGGGACTAGGCCATTGCTTCCGCAAAATCAGAAGTCCCAGGATAATACCCCAGATATCACTGAGTATAAAGACCTAGTATCTCAGAAAGAGGGACCATTCAAACAAGATTTCGGGGGTTACCCATATATCCGAGAGATGTTCCCCACGATATAAGTAAGTTTGAAATTTAGGTTTATATCTCGTCACAATCTACTAAATGTGCAAAAACCTACTGGCACATCATCAGTGAGACCGTTTATCACATATTTACTTTCCAATTCTTTAGCATGCTGTGATAGTCCACTGATGTACTATCATTTCCTCTTTTCTCAACAAAACTCGTTTTTGATTTTATCATGTATTTTACTTTTTCTAATGTTTTTTTATTTTCTGAAAATTCATACTCCCCCTAAAATTCAAAATCATTTAAAGAAATTTGAAAACAAACTGTACAAGTAAAGTGACAACTGATATCGAATCACTTCAAATCTCCATCCACTTGGCATAAACAATCAGAACTCCCCCTTACAACAAACTATTTTCCCATTGTGATTTCAAAGCACTTAAGTTTGTTTTAATCAAATGGTTTTTCCAGAAAATAAGTTTTGTTGATTTCATAAAACCATTTGTAGATTAGGGGTTTCATCACATTGTTCTTTCAACCACTTGAAAAATTTAACAATTTTAAAATCAAACACAAATACCATTTTGTAGAAAATCAAGTACAACTTAATGTCCCTGATTTACCACTTGTAAGTCGAAATCACTTTCGTGAATTTCTCAAGAAAAATGCCGATACCTGCTTCACACTTACCAACCTGGAAGCTCCGGCAAGTCATACTTCTTACTTATGAAAAACAGACATCCAAGCTTCACCAAACTTGGATGTTCCCTCCTCATCTGCACTCGGGTAGTAAGATGCCTTCTTTGTTTCATAAAACTCTTTTACCCCTTTGACTTTTCCCTTGACCATCTTTCCAAAAATCTTTTTAACATTTCCATTAAAAACCTTTTCGACATCAAATTCTTTCTTTTCAGAATAGAATTGATTTGAGATTTCAACTTTACCAATTTTTTGTTTAAAATTTTCAGCCCGCAATGGTGGAAAATTGACATCATCCATTGGCGGTACTGATGTTTCCAGTTTTATCTCAACTTGTGGCTCCTCTGATTTGTGGAATCAAGTTCATTGCCAGATTTCACATCAGTTGTCTTAACAACCCACTTCTGGTTGTCAAGATTCACCCTTCTCTTGTAAAATCTTTTTGAACATTCACCAACCTCATATGTAGAATTTTTGAAAACTTTGAATCTTTCAGTTGGTGGTTCAGTTTTATCAACAACTTTTTCTTTTAGTTTAGAAACAACTTCCTGTTTTGTTTTGGTTGCCAATGGACAATTCCAGGCAATATGACCAACTTCTTGACATTGATAACAGGTTCTTGTCTCCTTTTTCTGGTAAGCTCCATTCTTTTCAAACTTTTGTCTCTCAGCAAAGAACTCTTTATTTGTTTGCTTCCATAATGAGCTCTTTTGTTCTTCTTCCGAACTTGTCCCTGAAACAAATACAGTTTTTGATTTATCATTTTTCTCATTTTTATGATTTTCAGGTGGAATAAAACCTAATCCTTTCTTTTTGTAATTACCGTTATGGTTTGGTTTCTTTTGATAACCTGAACCAGAACTATAACTTTTTTTCTTGTTTAACCTTTGTTGATCCCTTGAGGTGTAAGGTCTTGTTTTTTTAGAAAAAATTACATCATTTATTTCAGAAATATTAATTTCTGTTAGTTTGAAAACCTTTTTGATCATTTCTGGTTTAACACCCCTTATTGGAAATTCATCATCAGAATATAATTTGTCTGAATCAATCAAAGTATATGCCATTTTGATTGGTTTGTCATTCAAATTAGATTTTGATAACAAGAATTCTTTATTGTAAACCCTTTTAACTGACGACTTTTGACTTTCAACTGATGAACTCGAACTCTTTGACTCTGACTCTTCATCTTTATCCAACACCTGATCAACCACCTTTTTTATTGACTCGGACTCATGATCAGTATCAGACGATGTGAACGTGACGTCAATATTTTCTGGTAATTCATCAGTTATTTCGGACTTTAACTTTATATTGACTGCCTTTTTGACTTGCTCCTCATTTGGTTTTCTGGGAGAATAACCTTCCCAAATTGGAGGCGGACACTTGTTATAATTTGCACTTTGTTTCTTACCAGTATCCTTTTCTTCAGGCTTCTTATCTTGAAATGCTTCAAAACCTGCAACAGTTGGATAAATTCAATCAATCAAATAATCAGAACTAGAATAACTTTGCAACAATCTTCTAATTCTTTCATTTTCAATCCTTTCTATCTCCAACTCGTGCTTCAATTTTGCACATTCTTCAATGTAATGATTTATAGCCTTCTGTTTTGTCATCATCACAGCATTTATCATAGACAAAGCATCTTCTCTTTCAGAATTTGTCTTTTGTAGACCAGTCACCGTTCTATTTAACACATCATATGATTCTTTCACGTAGTTGAGATTGAACAATACTGTTTCTTTCATCTTATCTTGCTCACTCAACTTCTCATCTTTCTCTTCACACTGCTTGCATGACACTGAACACTTTATACAAGGTTTGATAACTTCAACAATCTTTTCAACTTCGATAATCTTTTCAACTTCGACTATCTTTTCAATTTCAACTACTTTCTCAGCTTCAAACACCTTTTCAGCAACTTCAACTTCTTTTTCAGCAACTTTAACTACTTGTTCAGTATCAAACACCTGTTCAGATTCAATCACTTCTTCAACAACAAACTCAACTCTTTCACTCTGTTCAGATTTCTCTTCCTGTGCAACAATCTCACTTTTCACCTGTTTCTGATTTTTAGCTGCACGTTTCTCCTTCAGCTTCTCCACTCTATCTGCAAAATAAAATTGAAAACTTTCAGGAGATAAATGAGTTTTAGCAATATCAATATGCATTTCTTCTTCATCATCACTATCATCATTTGATGATTGATCAAACACTTGTGTTTGTTCTGAACTAGCATCTGAAGAACTAGATTCATCATCTTGATTCTTCTCATCACTGGCAAACGCTTTTATCCATTCCGTCATCAAATCTGGTTCTTGAACTATCTGTGCAATAAGACCTGCTATTTTTGAATCGGGTGGAATGTATTTGTCCCAACTGAAACCTGCAGCCACTTTCTCATCATCTTGATCAATGATACCATAATAAGCTTTCTTATTTGCATCTTCGATCATTTTAGCATGTGCAGTTTGTGGTTCTTTTTGTTGATACGGTTGATGAGCAATTTGTTGATAAATGGCTTTTCGATAATAATCATCCTTTCCAAACGGATTATGTGCTCCACTTGCTTCTCGGTTTTTACATTCTCTCTTGAAATGTCCTTTCTCCCTGCATCGAAAACAAGTAACTTTAGATTTATCAAAACCCAAAGTAGATACATTAGCATCCATAAAATCATTTCTTCCTGTAATCATTTTGAATTTTTCAGCTCTTCTCAAAACACTCGCTAAACACCACTTGATATCCATCAGCTCCATTTCTTCAGCATCAATCTGATCGTAATCCTCTTTGGTCAGCATGGGATTTTCGATCCTTCCTGCAACTAATCCTTCATATGATTCTAATGCTGTAACAAGTAATGTCATATGACTTTTGACAACTTCTTCAGAAAAATTTTGACCATTCTGAAGATGCAATGCAATGTTGCAATTTAAGACATGACCATTGTTACTGTTAGAGCTTTGAAATTGATGGCTTGAGCTTGAAGCTTTCGGATTAACACTTGGATATGATGAGAATCCACTGCTGTTGCTATTAGAGTTTTGATTGATTGATTCAGATGAATTATCAACACTGAAAGCAGTTTGGATTTTCGGGCTTGCTTCTACATTCTGAACACTCCCTTTGTAGTACATTTTAACATCTTGTTGTGCACTTTAACTGTTCATTCTTGCAATCTTTTGCTGTTCTAGATCTTGACCTTCAATCTTCTCAATGAACTGAGAAATTGTAAATCCATCATATTCTCCAGTATTTTTCAATATCATCAAAAATGTACCCCATTCTTTCTGAGGTAATGCATCAGCTATTTTGTCGACCCATTCTTCACGATCTTTGGTGATGTCTAACAATGACATTGAACGTACTAAGTGACAATATATTTCAATCAGTTTCTTTGTATCTTCTCCTAGCAAACTTGTGAATAAGTCAAATTCTTTCTTCAACAATGCTTTTTTACTCTTGATCATTTTTTCACTTCCTTCAAATTTAATTCGAAGTGCTTCCCAAATTGAACGTGAAGTTTTATCATGTTGAAGCAATACGAATATGTCTTCTTTAATAGCTTGTTGGAGTAAACTTATCATCATCTTTTCTGCTTTGTACATATCTCTTTCTTTATCAGTAAATTCATAAATTTTCTTTTCAACTCCCAAATCTGTACGTGGTAACACATACTTGTTCTCAACACATTCCCAAGATCTCAAATGGTTAGCTTGAACCCAGTTTTCAAATCGATCTTTCCAACCATAATACTCCTCAATTCCCATGAGTTTCGGGGGTTTTTGCATTGTTCCGGTTTCATTTTCCATGTTCATGTTCTTAGCAATGTCAGCCGGAGTAGTCGGGGATGTAGCAAACGCGTTATAGAATTCCTCTTCCATGATTCGGTAAACTTTTTCATAAAAACAGACACTTTCAAACGAAATAACAGTTGAAACGAAATTATCTTCAAACGAAATCCCTGTTCAAACGGAATTACCTATACAACAACTTCAAACGAAATACCACCTCACACGGAATCACAATTTGAAGCGGAATTACTGATTTCGTTTGAACCTTTCAAACGGAATACCTATTTGAAGCGGAATCACTGATTTCATGTGAAAATTTCAAACGGAATTATGCTGACATCATCAAATCGAACAAACTTTTCAAGCGGAATTACTGATTGATCAGGTTTTAAGCAGAATTTAGATCTGAAACTTTCAAGGATTTATTAAAACTCAAATGCGCGTATACTGTGAGAATTTCAAGTCATTTTAACCGTGAAAACAAGTTCAATTTTGAAAAGAAGGTGTAGAAGTATGAAAATCTTATGAAATTAGGCTGAAAACGATAGAACTCCTCCTCCTAAGCTCTGATACCACTTGTAGGATCGTTTTACCGACCAAAATGAGTCGTTCAGAGGCGTTCTACTCAATATGAAAGGCGGAAACAGACATATCGAGTTCGATTCAGCTAGATATTCACTTTAACTGTCTTTCTGATTAATTTGACAAAGTTTTACAGCGAAACGACACTTCGGCAGCACTTCGGCTCCGGAATCACACATACACGTCTTTCTCAAACGAAATCAGGACAAACCTATTTATAGACCAGCTAATTCTGCTTGAACATGCTCAAACGAGATTAGGTTTCACACGGAATTACACTTTCGTACGGAATTAACTAATTCAAACGGAATTAACTCATGTGATTTCGTTTGAAATGACATTTGTCAATTTCAAGCGAAATTAACCTAAAAACTTATTTTCTCGTTTTCCGTGCTCTGATCTATCTATTCACACACAAGACTCGATACAAGACGAAGTCGACAGACGCATGCACCAACAATATTAAATTATAAATAAATTAGTTTTCAAAAATTAAATACATGTCAAATAACATAGATTTACTAATATGTATAACAACATACATGAAAATGATATTCATTCCTTAATATGATAGGCGTAGAAATTATATTTATTTTTTTAAGTCAAACTCGGCACAAGTTGACCTATTAAATCCGATTCTGGCCGAAGTTGACCGCGTTTTATCGAATCTGAGTAACTAGGCGGTGTTGAAGAAAGTTGTGTTCACAACCTAACTTATAGTGACTACTCGGGAAAGTATATGGCCTTGAAGATCTTGTTTAACAACCATATTCGCTAGTGGGTAGACTTTAAGGACATAAAAATAACATGAGTTGAATATTTCAAGTTTTAACATTAGAAGCTACAATTAAAAAAGTATATTTATTTTGATGAAATTCCCAACCCATTCACTTTAGTAGCTACACTTTAACGACTATTTCAGAGATTCAATTCTCCCTCTGGATTGGTACCCCCAAAAGTCCAATCTCCCTGATTTGCAGCACTCAATTCGAATTATTCTTTGTCAATCCGTTGAATTTCACACAAACACACACTGTGTGTATGTGTGTGAGAGAGAAGGGGGAATATAATTAATTATAGATATAGATTTGTTTATATAAATTTGCAGCTCTGGCTTCTTGGGAAACTGAAACGGAAACGGAAACGGAAGAGAGAGTGCATCTCTTCTCAACTGAAGAGCGAGGAGAATCTTCTGCTGCAATTCAGATGGAGCCCCACCGGGACGACGTCGTTTCCACTCGCCCCACTAAGGTCTACTCCGATGATCAATTGGCTATTGAAATTCCCGAAACTGCTCATCAGATTAGCAGCGGTTAGCTTTTTTTTCTTTTTTTTTTTTACTGATTTTGATCTGTTCAATTTATGTAGTTATGTTTATTCATTTACAGCACTTACAGTTTTGATGTTAGATTTGAAGTTATTTGATTAAAAAGTCGTATGAATTTTGCAACTTTGTGAGGAATAATGTGTTGGAATATTGGGTTTTATTGACCGGAATTATAAGCTGATAATAATTCATATCTGTAACGTAACCAATCACTCTTCTAACTTCACTTTCGTATCTAGAAAATCCTTATAGCGGCATTATTTAAAAAAAAAAAGGTAACGAAATCGGAAAAAAGTCAAATTTTTCCAAAATTTACTACCGCCGGGGCGTCTAGAGGTAGCGGGGGCTACCCCTATTTACAAGCTATATCCACCCCTAGTAGAAGTAACTTTCATTTATGTCGTTTCAAAATAATTTAAAACATTCTGTCATGGAGCTGATCCAAGAGTAAACAGACTTTACCTGGACCAGCTATCTATAGATAGGGGTACAAAAGAGCATAACTCATTAATAGCGGACGAAAAGGTCCAACGGGTAGGATCATGTGGCAAACAACCTTCGGTGGATTGGCCTGACCCGAATTCCATCGATTAGGGTTTTCCGATTTAGTCAACCAATATGTTTCTCCAAATCTTCAATCCTTTTCTTGTTAGCCTAAAACGCGCAAGTCAATCATTGGCATAATTTACGCAGCCATATGTAATCTTAATTTAAGTTTTCAAATTATAATTAGTATTCGAAAATTTGGTAAACCTGCCAAGTTTTGAATTCCCTATAAAATGGCACCTTATGTAATAGTTTCATTAGTCGAAAAGTAATCAACTTTCATTGAGAAATCTATCTCTGTGTTTTTGTTGCTTCCTACTGCATCGAAATATCAGTCATCTGTTCGTTAGGGGCACACGTAGTTACCTTTTCGTTACCTTTTCGTTAGAGTGGGATTGTCATTGGCAACAAAAGTGAAAGCTAGGAATGGCAGTGGTCAGTCACGTTGCCAGTATAGATTATTATCGGCCAGTGGTAATAGTTTGGATTATTAAACTTTAATTTAAGTGATCTTTATGATTATCAAGAGTTGCTGGTAATATGGAGATCTAATCTAACCACCTGTTTCAAATGATGTAGATTCATGGTTTCAAGTAGGGTTTGTTCTTACAACTGGTATCAACAGTGCGTATGTGCTCGGGTACTCGGGTGCAGTCATGGTTCCGCTTGGTTGGGTAGGTGGAGTGGTGGGTTTAATCTTAGCTACTGCAATATCACTTTATGCAAATGCCCTTATTGCAGAGCTCCATGAGTTTGGTGGGAAGAGGCATATCAGATACAGAGATCTTGCAGGATTCATATATGGTATAACGCGCGCGTGTGTGTGTGTGTGTGTGTTTGTGTAAGTTAAGAGCATGCTAAATTTAGAAAGTTAAATTGAGGTGTTTTGGACAATTGCAGGCCCAAAAGCTTATTCTCTTACATGGGTGTTGCAATACGTAAACCTTTTCATGATCAATGTAGGCTATGTCATTTTGGCTGGTCAGTCTCTTAAGGTATGATCGATCAACCCAATTGTCAAGATTCTGTTAGAGGTATCAATATCGACCCGTTACTTTAATGGGTTGATTTGGGTAGTCTTTCATCTCATGCCTGCACTGAAATGGGAATGGGTCGAACGGGTTGGAGGTTGCACAAAGTCTTATTTAAATGCATACAACCTCCTAAATAGCTGTATTGAAAGATTTGTATTATTATTGTAACAATGTTGTTTAATCATAATCAACATATTAATTATCTATAAAAATTTCGAAAAATGGCTAAATGTGTTAATGGGTCGACATGACCTGACCCTAGAAAAACGATCCGTTTCAATCTGAACCTATTCGTGACCTGTCACCCAACCCACCTATTTGCCAAACACTTCTTTTGAACTATGTATCAAGTCAATAAATGGAGGAAATAGTTAACATTTTTTTTCCATAAAATAGGATTTACTTAGCCATTGGATTACTACTTTATAGTGGTTTTGGTTTTATTTTGTAGGCTATTTATGTACTCTTCAGGGATGACAATGCGATGAAGCTCCCATATTTTATTGCAATCGCGGGCTTCGTTTGTGGCTTATTTGCAATTTGTATCCCTCATCTTTCAGCTTTAAGGATTTGGCTAGGATTTTCAACCTTTTTTAGTCTAGTATACATCGTTATTGCATTTGCCCTGTCTCTTCGGGACGGTATAATCTCCTATTCCCCATCTAACACTTTAATTTGTGGTCCCATTTCGCAACATATAATAACTGTATGTTATTGAATTGATTTATGTGATGTTTAAAGGGGTGCGGGCTCCACCTAGGGACTATGACATTCCAGGGTCAGACATAAGCAGGGTGTTTACAACGATTGGTGCTTCTGCAAGTCTTGTTTTTGCTTTCAACACAGGAATGCTCCCAGAGATACAGGTTAAACCACAATATCTATTGCTATACAGGTGGGGCCGGGTTGGGTTGAACAAGACACTTTTTTTTTTAAAAAAAATCTTAACTTTTTCGTAAATACTTGGTGTGTCAATGGTTTGGGCTGTGTTGGGTTGGGTTGAACTAAACACTTTTTCTTTGAACAATTCTAAGTTTTTAAAAAATACTTGGTGTGTCAAATACTGACCAGGCGAGTTGGGTTGGGTTGAAGTTAACGCTTTTTCATAAAAATAAAAAACTAAACTTTTATAAATACTTGGTGTGTCAAATATGGTTCAGGCTGGGTTGGGTTGAATGAAACCCTTTTTCCTCAAGAAAATCCTAACCTTTTTATAAAACATGGTGTGTTAAATATGGGCCGGGCTAGGTTGGGTTGAATAGAACTCTTTTTCTTCAAAAAATTTCTAACTTCATAAATACTTGGTGTGCCAAATACGTGCCGGGCCCGTATTAGGTTGAACGGAACACTTAGCTACAATAATAATAATCCTAACTTTATCATAAATACTTGGTGTGTCTAATGAGGGTTGGGTTGAACGAAACACTTTTCTCTCTAAAAGATCCAAACGTTTTTCATAAAAACATGGTGTGTCAATATGATTACAAGAGTTATGTTAATTTAGTAATAATACAATATTATGTATAAATGATTTAGAAAGTTATATGCGTAAAACAATTACACTTTGTCTACATTCTGCTGATATATTTTTAAAATTTCCTAGGCAACAGTGAAACAGCCAGTTGTCAGGAACATGATGAAAGCTTTATACTTCCAATTTACAGTAGGGGTATTGCCATTATATGCTGTTGCCTTTATGGGTTATTGGGCTTATGGGAATGATGCATCTGCTTATTTGCTTAGCAGTGTTAGCGGTCCAGTTTGGGTGAAGACATTTGCCAATATATGTGCGTTTCTTCAAACTGTCATAGCTTTGCATGTAAGCCTCTTACCTCATAACCTCCCTTTATCCATTTCACATAATTCTTCTGCTTTGACCATATGCCCCCCAATGTTTGACCAAGAATACCTGCAACATGGGTTTGGGGATGTAGCCATATAGTGGGGGAATCCTGGTTTTCTTTTTGTGTCAAAATGAGACGGGCAGGCGGGCTGGGTAACAGGTTGAAGTGGGTTCAAGATGGTTTGGGTTGACCCACTAACATTTTTGCCCGTTTTCTTGAATTTTATAAATTAAGTGAATGTATTTAAATATAATATAAATAAATTAGGTTAAAAAAGTAATTTTGACCCGTTAGAGAAAATCTAACGTACATTAGCATGTATTATTATACTAAATAATTTGAAACTGTTGGTACTTTTTACGAATAAGAAAGTAGGCGATGAGACATAATGGATTGGTTTTCATCTAAAATGTACACAAATGTGTACAAGTTTATACACAATATATGTCATGTGTGTCACATACTTGCATAATATATATGAAAACCTTCAAAGTTCATCTTTAGGAAGTCTGCAAGTCACAAGTAACTATCTAAATTGTCTTTATTACAACAAGATCACGACTATACACTATCAAGTTTTTATCGGACCTTATCATAAAACAGTAAGTGTATATTCAAACACGTTTTTCGCTACTCTTGTTTACAACAAGATCAAGTGTTTATACGCTATATATATAAGGAACGACTCAACTTTTATTGGGGTCCTAAGCGAATTTTAATATCAATGCCCTTTTTGTAAAAGAATATTTTTTTTGCTTAGGATCCTGACATGTGGGAACATGATGACACAAATTTTGTAATTACGATTTCTTAAAGGCACACAATCCACATTTTGGTTTTATTTATATAGATTTTTGCAAGTCCAATGTACGAGTATCTGGATACAAAATACGGAATCAAAGGAAGCGCACTCGCCGTAAAAAACTTGTCATTCAGAATCATGGTGAGAGGCGGTTACCTAGTGGTAACCACCTTACTAGCGGCAGCACTGCCATTCATTGGAGACTTCATGAGCCTCACAGGAGCCATCAGTACCTTCCCGCTTACATTTATACTAGCAAATCACATGTATCTGGTGGCTAAGAGGAACAAACTCACTTCTTTGCAGAAACTATGGCATTGGATCAATGTAATATTTTTTGGGGTTATGTCTGTTATAGCAGCAGTTGCTGCCTTGAGGCTTATTGCTGTTGACTCAAAAAATTACAGCATTTTTGCTGATATATAGTTTCATTGTATTTTTATGGGATATTTAAAATAAATCCCATTTTGATTGTTCCATAGTGAATGTTGTTTTACATATAATATAAGTTACCTCATGAATTGTCCTTTGAACTTGATTCTTGGAAAATTCTCTCTTTTGACAAGTTATTCAGGTCAACATTGATGATGAAATTTGTAACAGATCTACTTAGAAAGTTGTTATACTCTGGTGGTATATTATGTGCTTGTATTTATACTATTTAAATTATATTTTTTATATGTAAGTTAAATTTATGGGGGTACAGATCTAAAAAAGGGAAATGAAGTTGGGTGAAAAACGGTTTCACGTAGAGTGAGTATATAGTTCCGGATACTAGTACCGTACCATTACCATCCGGACGAAACAAATTCGGTACCGGTACCTGTTTATGTTTTTAGGCCAATTCTGTTTTGGTTCTAGGCGGTACTGGTACTGGTATAGGTTTCGTTGTATGAATACCGATCCATTACCAAAGAAAGTTAGCTTAATGAGTAAATTTCTTTAATTTAGTAACTCACTTTTTGTCCATAACTAACAACCCCAAGAATATGCGAGTTACTCACCAAGGATATGGTATCATTATGACACGAAACCTTCAAATAGCTTTTGTTAACTTAGAACTGTTACTGGTTTATATGTGGAGATCAAAAAGGTTTTATAATAGTGAACGAACAAGATGATGTAATTGGTTTGTATATGTGTTCATATAACTTGCAGTATATGGATTATGATAAGTAGAGGCCGGTTATTGTATAATTGGCCTTAACGTACGATGCGTACGCGATTAGAAATCGCATGCTATACACAAACCCCGACATGTCATAATCGCATGCTTCACAAACTCGGACATGTCATAATCGCATGTTATATATCAAAATCGCATGGCTCACAAACTCGGGCTCACAAAAAAATGGTTGTTCGCATTTTATATCCTAAAATCGCATGGTCATAAACTCGGACAAGCAAGATGTACAAAATCACATGTTATACACAAATCGCGTACGCATCATACGTTAAGGGATATCAGTTGAAATGTCAAACTCCAATAATGGTGGTACTAAACCGGTACCATTCCCGAATGTCTTTATACGGTACAATATTCGGTTTTTGATACTAGGCAATACGGTACTGTACCAGCTGCGACACCATCCCAATTCACGAACATTTTTATTTGAGTTATTCATAAATTGATTCTACGTTACTTTCTTAAAGTATTTTTACATAAAAAAAAATATATGATTCGACTATAACATGCTTATTTTCTGGTCGTTAAATCTACCACCAAATTGTTACAAATTAAAAATTATGTATTTAGTTAAACTATGTGTTGTGGTTTATATGAAATGTGAAAAGAAAAATGTGTGTCATATAGGCACAAGAGCTTTCACATTTCATACCTTCAAACTTATATTGTGGTGAACCAAACCCACGACGCATTGACTTATATTGTGACGGTGTACACTCGAATAAGAGTGTAAACAAGCCCAAAGGCTTGAGAGCTACTCGTTATCAGCTCGAGCGAGCCCTAGCTCAAGCCTGAATACAAAACTAGTTTAGGCTTGTGAGTGAGCCCAAACAAAAATTTATTTATTTTATATATGAGATAATAATGATGATGATAACATTGGCGAGCCGGGCTTTGACTCGTTTAAGCGATATTGAAACGAGCTCGAGGTGAGTTTTTAGCTCGTTTGAGGTTATTTTCAAAATAGCTTGAGCCGAGCTCGAGCTTTGGGTTTTACTCGCGAGCCGAGCTCGAGCTCATATAAGTATGCTCGAACCAAACCGAGTCGAGCTCAAGCTTGGGCTCGGCCCGGCTCGTTTACACCCTTCGAACCAAATTTATGCCGAACCGCCCCGATCAAGTATTAACCGATTCATCTCGATCAGCTTCCATTCTTCAAATCCCAACACCAAGTAAGTAACAACATCAATCTCCTCATCTAATTCGTATATTTTCTTAATAATTCCTGTTTAGGTTTTTCAATTGCTTTAAATCCGAATTTTCATCATAAATTACGTTGTTTCATCCCTGATTCTTCTCGTGTGTGTCTATAAAATCGATTAGATGACTTAGTTTCGAGTAATACATGTATCGATCTGTTCATGTTGATGCAAATTTAGAGAGATCTACATAAGTTGGTTTACGGATTGAGTTACATTTTGGTTTAAAAACTTACTGAAGTAGTTTTGGTATCTAATTTCATCTTATTGGGTCCATACGGGTCATTAGGGTTTTAAATAGAAGAAACCACGGGTCAAACACTGAACATCATCTTCATCATCGACGTTCATAGAGGATTAGAATCATATACCAGTACTCGCAGAGCATCATCTTTCGTACGAGGTACATCATCTTCATTCTCCGGTACTTCATCGTTTATCATCGATATTCCATTATTCCTCCTTACATTCATACGCTTCAGCACCGTAGAAATTCCTTCGTCAATCGAGGTATGTGATTCATGATTTAGCTAATGCTTGTCAAAATATGATAGATATTCTTATGATACAGATTGTTCTGTTTTTGAATTCATGATTTAGTTGAACAATAGTTTTGGAATTAGGGGTTGTTGTTGTTGTGTAATTTGGTAAATGATGAGTCAGTCTTCGTACAGAGCTTGATTGGTTGGGGAGTATGTGGCTGGGAAACAGCTCGGGTCGGGTTCGTTTTCTGTGGTGTGGCATGCGAGGTATAAAAAGTTGGAAGAGGGTCGTGTCTACATTGTATTGGTATATTTACTAGTTACAATTTTCATGCCTATTTTTTATCTAATCCCAGCAACTGATGCTAGCTAGATTCAGCTTATTTTGTCAGATACTGTAAATTTTAGCAATAACTATAAGTGGTCATTTATATGAATTCTTTTAGAAGTTTATTGGTTAATCGAATAAGAATCGGAGTTAGCTTGCCTTATGTTTTGACCACCTGTTCGATTCGAGTTTAGTAGTTTACTTGTTCAGTTTCAGTTTGTGATTTTCAAGTGCAGTTTATCTATTTTCAATTGATGGCCACTCAAAAAAAAAAAAAAAGAAGACCCGACCCGAAACCCGTTCTGACCCGGACCCGTTTTGACCCGAACCTGACCTGACCCGACCCAACCCGTTTGCCAGGTCTATTCAAGATGAACCATTCAGAATTGTTACCAGACAATACTTGTTCACTCATGACTCAACACCCATTTTAGAGAACCTGTAAATCATTTGAACCTTTTATTTAGGTTGTAAATGAGCCAAGCCGCCCGTGAACTACTCAAGACCGGCTTGCTAAAAACTCGAATCAAGCCAGGCTTAAATGAGCTTGAGCCCGAGCCTTAAAATAAGCTTGTTTAGTAAATAGGGTCTGATCCCAAGCTTCACTTATTGAACTCGAGTAGACTCGCGAGCATATACAAATTTATATTTACATGATAATGGTTGTATATAAAATTTCATAACATTTGTTAGTATAAAGCATTGACATCCATCCACCAAACCATCCCCCATCTTTACATTTTAATAATTTCTTCTAGAAATACACTACGTCCCATCCCCTATTTCTCTCCCCCAAACCTAAATTTAAAAAAGTTGCTACAGTAACTTTTTATATATGAAAAGCAACTATTTATCCTCCATCAAATTATTGTGAGTGTATACAAATGGGAAATATAATAAAATCAGTGTTTGTGAGTATGATAAAGATAAAAATGATGGATAGGATGTGGGAGGTTTTTTAAAAGGGAAGATAAATTTTGAAAAGTGTGATTTTTAGTTAAACTATAGGTTAGAAAATGGTGGAGGGGATGTGAATGCTCTAAGCATATACAAAAATAATTATAAAAATTAAGCTCGCACTTGGAATATTATCCACGAGCACGAGCTTTAGAAATAAAGATTAAAACGATCCGACCCGGGCTTGTCTCGTTTACCCCCTAGATTTTTCCTTTGTTTTTAATGAATGCATTTAATATTTAACTAATTATATTATATTGTATTTATTTTCAGACTTAAAAACATGTAATACCTTTCTTCTTTACATCATCATAGAGATTATATCCAATGCCCTACAGTCACGAATTCCATCAATGTCTACCAAAATTTGTCATTGAATCGTATATCAGTCCATTGGTTGTTGATTCACAAGTGGTGTTGTATTCCTTCAGCGACACCCTACTAGTCAGGTGCCTTTCGGTGAATCTTTTGATGTCTACTTTTCTGCTATCTGTTTAGATTGCCCTGTAGTTTCTTACAGTCAGTTTTGCTTATGGAATCCTTTACTATAAGCTTCATGTTTTATTAAATTAGCAGTTTGTGGAGTCTGTACCCTTTTCCCATTTTCAACTTCAAAGGTGAAAGGACAACGTGCTTTGTTGATTTGCTCTATGTGTGTGTGGAACAAAGCACTAAGTTCATAGAGTCTGGATTTTGAAAGCCAATAATTTGTCATCTTTCGATTCTGGATTGTAGATGATAGGAATCGTATGTTAGTTTCGCTTAAATAGTATTTTGTAATAGTGGAAGGGGGGTTAGTGTAACTAATACTTTTATAAATAAGGCATTAGTCATGTTAGAGAAGGGGGGGAATAGAATTGGGTAGTTATTAGGCTCATTGCCTTGTGCATAAGAAGGGCTTAGCCCTGGGACCACTTGTGGTATTTTCCTGTAGATCTTCGGATCATATATTTCCATTGAATACAATCAGTAACAATTGAATTCATATTCTCTGTTATATCATTCATAACCTATCATTGGTCCGACCTGCCTTTCTGCTCTACTTCAAATCACCTGCTGCTTCAATCAGATCTCTTTTCCATTTTAGGATCTGGTTTCAGTCCGTTCATCGCTCAATTCTATTTCCAATTTGTGTCAGATCCAACGTCCGCTTTCTTCAACAGAAACGCCGGATATTTCTCAATTTGAATCAGATATCCCTCAATTTTCGGATCTATCTTCACTCAGATCCAACTTCCGCTTCAACATCGTTCACTTTTTCATTCCAATTCGTTCCAGATCTGCTTCAATTTCCGCATCTTCTTCATTCGATTTCATTATCGGATTTCATTCCCGATTTATTTTTCAATCGCTCGTCTCAATTCTCTGTTCCTGTCATCTCCGATTCCAATTTCCTTTTAATTTCCGTTTCAATATGGTGAATCATAACGCTCGTTTGGATGCGCATGAGCAATTGATTCAGAAACTTCAGGGCGATTTGACCGCTCAGTCGTCGCGTTTGGATTCCATAGCGGCGGCTCTAGAGGCGGATCGTTTGGAGAATGCCGAGTTCCGTAAAATGATGACGGGTTTTGTACGCCAACAGGAGAAGAAGATGGCAGATGACGGGTCATTAGGCTTTGGAATTTTCGATTCCGGTGGTGGATCTCAGGGTCCTTTGCATAGCCTTCCTTATGCGGTGAAGAAGGTGAAACTTCCAGAATTTTGTGGTTTCGATCCACAGGGCTGGATTCAGAAGGCTAATTTGTATTTTGACATCAACCAAACTCCGGACACTCTGCGCCTCCGTCTCGCTCAGTTGAGCATGAGTGGGGTTGCTCAACACTGGTTTACGGTGCTTAAACAGGCACATGATTCCATAACCTGGTCTGATTTTCAATCAGAGTTGTTACAACGATTCAGTGGTTTGGAAATTCACAATCCGTATGAACAATTAGCCACCATTCACCAATCGGACTCGATTCATGATTACATTGAAGATTTCGAGTATTTGTTGTCTTTGATTCCTCGTTTACCGGAATCTCAGACTTTGGGATATTTTGTTGCTGGTCTGAAGGAGGATGTCAAACAGCGGGTACGTTTACATCGTCCAACTTCGTGCATTGATGCCATGTCTTTGGCTAAGGATGTTGAATTGATGCTTCGACCATCAGATTCCAATTCTTTGTTGTCTCGTTTTCGGTGTTCTCAATCGGTCGGGCTGCCATTGGAAGGTTCAGGGTTCAGGCATCATTCATGGGGTACTAGGGTGTCCAAACCGGTTGGAAATTCTGGATCGGTTAGTGGATTTGGGGCTGCAGGTCCTCGTGATCGTGGTATTCGCTCCTTATCTCGCACCGAGTGGGAGGAACGTCGGAAGAAAGGACAATGCTATAAATGTGGACAGCCTTATAGTCCTACTCATACTTGTCCCAATGGTAAACTTCGTGTGATGTTGCTCGGCGATGATGAACCGGATGGATTCGAAGGGCTGCATTTTCAGTTGGAACAATTGGATGATGGACAATCGGATAGGGGTACTCACACAGCTATGGGGTTTTCTACCAAGCCTTGAGGACAAGGCTTGTGTTATGGGGAGAGTATTGATAGGAATCGTATGTTAGTTTCGCTTAAATAGTATTTTGTAATAGTGGAAGGGGGGTTAGTGTAACTAATACTTTTATAAATAAGGCATTAGTCATGTTAGAGAGAGGGGGGGGGGGGGGGGGGGGGGGGAATAGAATTGGATAGTTATTAGGCTCATTGCCTTGTGCATGAGAAGGGCTTAGCCCTGGGACCACTTGTGGTATTTTCCTGTAGATCTTCGGATCATATATTTCCATTGAATACAATCAGTAACAATTGAATTCATATTCTCTGTTATATCATTCATAACCTATCAGTAGAGCTGTCATCCTTGCTCATACATAATGTTTGGGTTTTGCTCTTTTTTTGTCCTGCCCTAATCGTATAATTAACCTTTCTGTCAGAAACATACGTCTAATGATATTCACAACCAGAAATTAGGAGATTATGGAATTTGAATTTCTATAACTTTATCATGAAATCCTAATTCTTAGTATTATATATCTTACTTTTCTTCAATTAAGATGTTGATATGTGCTGTTTTGCATTGTTACTTCTTATGCAACTGATTTTCTTTGGCCAGAGTTAATATAATAACTCTCGTTTCTTTTCTGATTTACAAAGAATACCTTCTTACCAAGATAGCCCCAATTTGGAAGTTTCGTTTCTGTAATATTTACTTGCCAAATTTATATATTGTGCTCAATATTTTAAGCTGTAACCATAAAACGACTAATACTTCTTCTAACGCCATTCTTTTTTTAGAAAATATACAGTAAGTTGAGTACTGGTGGATGTTAAGGCATGGCTAAGGTTAGAGATCGGACTGAAGACTTTAAAGATGCTGTCAACAGGGGGACTTTGTCTTTGGGAATTAACGAGGTTGGTTTTCATTTCTTTTACCAGTGGTCAATATAATTTCTTTTGTTGAGTTACTTTTTTGCTGTTTGACAGCTTGGTTTATAATGTTGTGGTCATTTGTATCTGTTTAGTTCTAAAGATGAAATAAAGTTATGTTATACCAGTCTATAGTAGTTGTCTAGATAGCATATCAATTTCTTTGTAGGGAATGATGGTTCCTAATGTTACTTCTATATCTAGTAAAGACAAAGTCAGATTTACTCCTGTCTCGGTGTCTTCCTGATGATCTACTAGAACATCTTCATAGATTAATATCAGACATAGTAATACCATGGTCAGATTTCTACGACCATTAAAAAAGTTGACTGGTTTTAGAAGGAGGTATATATGTACATGCATTAGTATTTCAAGTGAGATTATTGTCAACAGTCCAAAGAGCAGATCTTTATGTATTTTTGTATGATAAAAATATCATGTAATGTTGATCTGATAATTTTCGACAGGCCAAAAGGGCAGCTCTTATGGCATCTTTTATCATTCATAAACCTCGGGAAAGATCACATTTTACCAAGGCTGCATTGAAGACGGTATACATATATCTATTACCATGTCTTTTAAGCCGACCTGGCAATTCCTAATTATCTACTAATGCATTGGTCAATTTGGGTTTGGGTTATCTCTAAAACGTCAAACGGGTTTACTAACTACAAAGGAAGTCGAAAGTCATCCAATGCGTATCATTAATGCATGCAACCTCCTAAGCCCATTTTATTCAAATATTAGATCAATTTTGAACAATATGGATCTTGTAATCATTTTCCCATCTCTACCTTTGACCTGTTCTTGACACATAGATATGCTTTGCTCTCCTTTAATTGATATCTTTATTTCCCAGCTAGAGAGCATTGGAACTCTAGAACAATTTTTAAAAAAGCATAGGAAGGATTATATAGACCCTCATCGTACAACAGAAGAGGAGAGGGACAGCATTGAGCATGAAGTAAGTCTAAACCTTATCCTTATTTGGAATATGATACAGTTAATTCTAAAACAGGCAACGGAAAAATTGATGTACAGGTTAGCGTTTTTGTTAAAGCCTGTAAAGAACAGATTGACGTTCTCAAAACTAGCATAACTGATGAAGAAGTGAATTCAAAGGGCTGGCTTGGCATTCGGGCTGACAATGCTAATGCTGATACTATTGCACACAAACATGGAGTGGTATGTAAAGTTTTTTTCAACCACCATTTTGTTCGTATTTGAGCAGTATTTGTGATATTGAATAACCAAAATAAGATCATTGGGTGTAGTAACAAAATGTTAAGAAGTAATTATAACCAGTTTCATAATGCAGATCTGAAGACCCGGTCTAGTTGATGATATTTAATATATATATTACTCTGATCTGATTCAGGTTTTAATATTAAGTGAAAAGTTGCATTCAGTGACATCACAGTTTGACCAACTCAGAGCCGTACGATTTCAAGATGCTATTAATCGAGCTATGCCTAGAAGAAAACCAAAACGGCCCCCCATGAAAACATCTACTGATGTCGACAACAATCTGGAGTCGAGAGCACCAACAACTTCAGAGACCGCGGACCCTGGTGAAATCCAACCCGAACCCATGAAAATCCAGCAGCAACTTTTAGATGATGAAACACGTGCTCTTCAGGTATTGTCATCAATATCGAGTTTCTGAAATTCTACACTTAACTATATTAAATATATTTGGACAAGAAACTTTTTATTCAAGTTAGCCAATATGACCTGTGCACATTTTGACCCGTTACAAAACCCTTGTGACTTGCAGAGTTGCAGCTTTAGAAATTATAGTTGATGTTTAAATTAAATTGGTTCAGGTGGAGTTGTCGAGTCTTCTAGATGCAGCGCGTGACACTGAAACAAAGATGGTAGAGATGTCGGCTTTAAATCATCTGATGTCAACACATGTGTTGCAACAGGCTCAACAAATAGAGTATCTGTATGACCAGGTAAGACAACTCAAAATGTTGATAAATGAATGCATTTGATTTCGTGTTATTTTCATTTGTTAGAAAAAACGATGTTTTCTGGGTATGAAAATGAATTGATGTTTGTTATATATAGGCGGTTGAAGCAACGAAAAACGTAGAGATGGGTAACAAGGAATTGACACAAGCCATCCAGCGAAACAGCAGTAGCCGAACATTTCTTTTGCTTTTTCTAGTTGTGCTTACGTTTTCTGTTCTCTTTCTTGACTGGTACAGTTGAATGTTTCTTTTCGTCAACTCGTTTTGAATTCATATTTATTAAGTTCAAACGTTTGTTGAGTAACACCAGTGAACCCGCAGATTTGAGCATATAACATCATATATACCATTTGTTATGACATTTGTTCTTGCATCTATTACATTGTTATGTCGCTATGTCATATTCATCGGGTAAACCACCTTCGGGAAATTTATATTGTTTAGGTTAAATGAATTAGGGAGAAAATCCACTCCGACTAGGTGACGTGTGTGGCTTAGGGGTGTGTAAAAATCCTCAAATACTGCCACGTAGGCATGTACTACCCTTGACGTGTACAAATTATGTGTGAAAATCATCTGCAGTCGGGATTTTTGAGCTCTACCAGTCAGGGCTGAGCAATTGCTACTAACTGGACAGAACCGGGCCGAGTGGCATTAAAGTTGAGCCAACAGCTGGACCTCAATTGTGCAATCAGGCTTCGGTGGGTTTCGGTTTCGGTTTCAGTCAATAGGGTTTCAGTTTCGGTTTCAGTCAATCGGGTAACATGTAAATGACATCTGAGACGGATTATTGAATTGAGCAGCTAGAGGTGAGCTTTCTTCGGTGAATTGAGCAACTAGCGGTGTGAGCAAGCGAGCTTAATTGCAAGGTGTGCAATGAATTGATCAACAACAGGTCATTATTTGAAGAGTTAATTACTGTTTTCGTCCTGTGGTTTGTCAAAAATCAATATTTCAGTCCATTAGTTTAAAAATTGTGATTTCAGTCCCTGTGGTTTCACTTTCGTAACCATTTCAGTCCCTGTGGTTTCATTTTCGTAACCATTTCAATCCATTATTCTGTTAAGTACAGGGACTGAAATGAATACGAGGTGGACTGAAAGGGTTACGAAAGTGAAACCACAGGGACTGAAATCGTAATTTTTAAACTAATGGACTGAATTAGTGATTTTTGACAAACCACAGGGACGAAAACATTAATTAACTCTTATTTGAAATATTTGAAAACCTATGTAATGCACACCACCTGTTTGATAGAAAATTTTACTCCCAGTTGAGATCTAAATATGTATCTTGAAAGTTATGTTTATTGTTTGGTTACTATTCTTCTTTTTTTACGTTACCGACAAAGGTTTTAGTGCTTCCACTTTTATATAGTATAGATTAGAGAAAAGTGCCCGGATAGTTCCTGTGGTTTTCCCAGATTTCACCTATAGTCCCTACTTTTTTAAAATTATAGCTATAGTCCTCAAGTTTTGCAAATTCGTTCTCGGATAGTCCCTAGTATAGATGGGGGTTAGTTTTTGGTGTTAAGTAGGTGTGAAATAACAAAATTACTCTTACTTAAAAAATTAAAACATTAATTAAAAAGTGAGGTCCACCCATATCCTTTGACTTTTCAATACTACCCCTATTTTTCTTTTTTTTCTTTACCCCTGCTTCTTTCTTTCTTTACAACCTACCTGCAACTACACCATCAACATTTTAAAGTGAAAGGACTCATCTGGGTTCATCCTCCTTAGCGTTTGGTATGTATACGCAAAGCTTAATTGATCTCGAGGTGTGAATCTTTCAACCTCATTAAACCAGAGGCATGGGAGCCTGTTTGACATTGGTGTGTGGGCCTTTACAATAAAAGAACCTTCCAGTACTGATGAAACACTGGTTAACACGAGGTTATCCCAACTGAACTGTCTCGTATAGTATGGCTCAACCTCTTCCTCCACTTGCCGTTAGTTGGAATCCTGCAAAACAGAACACCGGTGACTCGCCACAAGGAGGGGAATAGGGGGGTTCTACTTGTGACCACCCTCCGGAGTGAGAATAAGTATTGTTGTGGGGAGAATAGTGTGTGTTAAGAGTAAATAGTGAGAGAGCATAATTCTTAAACCTGAAGGAGGAGTCCTGTATTTATAGCCGAAGGATGAAGGATGAGGAAGAGACTTGCCAGCTGTCCGACCAAGGGGAATATCCTCTTTGTCCCCTCTGTTGTTGCCAGAGTAATGGATGACATGGCGCACCCTTATTTGTCCAGCTAGGCGATTTCTAGCAGTGGCTATCGGTCTGTCCTCCAGGTATCTTGCAGGTCCAGTTGGCGTCCAACCATAGGTGCCATGTATCGTCCTTTATGTCTAGAGGATCATTTTCTTTGTCACCTGTGATTTCTTCCAGAAGCTTTCGGATGCACTTTGCTGATGTAGGCGCCAAGCTGCAAAAAAAATGGTGTGGTCCCTGCCATGTGTGCACTGATTTGGGACCATACCTCTTCAAGTACAATCTGAAAGTTGCAATTTACAACAAAATATATTAAACATTGTTAATGTTAATGAAAAAAAAAAATATGCATACTTCTTAGGAGAAGCTTTTAGGGATCCATTGGATTGAACTTTGTCAAGCCATCAGCTTCGTGTGAAGGTTTTGGTTGGTGTCCGGAGCAGATGGTCGGTTTTTGGGTGGTTTGATTCGGGGGTTTAGACGTGGGTGGTTCGATTAGTACTTTAGGTGAAGGTTTGAAGCATGGTGTATGGTGAAACAAGATCAGTTGCCGGAGGTGGTGGTGGTTACGGCTAGTGGTGATAGCAGTCGAAGGTGGAAGGTAGGTGGTGGTGGTGGTTATAAGAGAGGTGCTGGTGATGGTGGTTCTGATCTAGAAGAAGAAGATAAAGAAGGATTTAGGTTTTATAATTATATAATAATGATGGAGCCATCTGAATATTAAAAAAAATAAATTAAATCTTAAAGTTTTATTTATTAATAACAAGGGTGTTTTTGTCATTTCACACCCACTTAACATCAAAAACTAACATCCATCCATGCTAGGGACTATCCGAGAACCAATTTGCAAAACTTAGGGACTATAGCTGTAATTTTAAAAATGTAGAGACTATAGGAGAAATCTGGGCAAACCATAGGGACTATCCGGGCATTTTTCTCGATATATTATTATGTCTATAGTTTGAAATGCATAACTTTTCTTGAATTTTTGTAAAAAGAAATCCATTTACACTAGATTAAAACTCAAAATCCCAAAATATGCTTATCACCTGACTCAATCCGACAAAAAAATGGTGGTCTTACTAACAGAACATTCAATCTTCATAAACATGCGAACACTTGTTACTTCGGTGAAGAAAATCATAGGTACATCATCCCATCCCATCCCATCCCATCCCATCAATGGATCCATATCAATGTATCATGGTTTGTCTTGTTATCTCATTGGCTAATGACTAGTGTGTAACAACCCGCACGTTCGTGTGTTGTTACTACTCGTTATACTCGTTACGCCTAGCACCAGAGATTCGGATCATAATGTAGCTATATCGCATACATCGCTATTTCGCAAATATTTTCGCATATTACGCATACTTTATCGCTATCACATCACATTGCATTTGCTGACAACCACGAAGATATCAAAGGAGGACCAATTCTACCCTCCTTGATAGCCGTGATGTGTCGCAGTGCAACTCATTACTCAAAACGCACATCGCATCACACACATTAACGTTCACAATGGCATTGAGTGAGGACCTATTCTACCCTCCTCGATGACCATGAAGCGTCGCAAAGCAACGCATATTCAAAACGAAACCCGGTTATTGTATCGCAACTTTGAAATATGGATATGTATATACGACCCAACGTAGCTAATTATAATAAATATATGGAAATGTGGATGAGAATGTGTAACCAAACTATCGCATCGCTTAGCAATCGAAACAAAACGTCAAAACTCAGCTCGCCAGAGGCGTTTGATCCAATGGCACTTCGATCGAATGGCCATCCGATCGGACAGCCATCCGATCGGACAGCCATCCGATCGGACAGCCATCCGATCGGACAGCCATCCGATCGGACAGCCAACCGATCAGAGGCACTGCACCGCCTTTCTCCTCCTTTGCCTATAAATACCCCACTTGTCACATCAACAACAGTTGATGTGACTGCTCTCTCTCGACCAGACGCCTTCTAGCCTTTTTCTCTCGATTTCTCGCAATCCTTGTAAGTTTCTACCTCAAATCTTGTACTTCTATGATCTACACGCACTCCTTCATCGTTCTCACCATCAAATCTCACTTCTTCACCGTTAAATCTTCGGATTTGAGCCGTTCTAAGGTGATGTCATCATGAAGTTCTTAGGAACAATGAAGTATGACCTCATCTCATCAAGAACAGCCTAGATCTGATGGATTCCACGGAGAATAAACAATAAACTCGCATAAATTTAAGCCGAATCAAAGTTTTCTAAGTTTTTCTTCAAACTTTCCTAACTTGTCACTCGAAAACGGTAGCAACAGAGCTCGTACAGACCTTCTACTTTTCCTATAGTGAAGTGTCGGTTTGAAAACGGGTTCCTATCGACGAGATAACCAGCTTGTCGTGTTAAACACGAATAACCATCGAGAACAGTTAACTGATCGGACGGGGTGGTTCCCATCTGATCCGGTGACTCAGACCTGGTGGAGTTCCATTGTTTAGCTTGTAGTCGTAACGTCTCGATCGAATCGCAAAAACTTAACAAGATGGCCAAGATGTAAAACGATAAGATTGGGGACGGATTACCGTCCGATCGGATTGCCATCCGATTGGACTGCCACTCGATCGACCTGCAATCCGGTCGGGTTACACTTGGGGTCAAGACTTAATCAAATTTTCAAACATTCAAGGATCTGAACAATGAACGGATTGCCGTCCGAACGGACTGCCGTCCGATCGAACGACCATCCGATCGGCTGACTTTTGGATCCTCAACACTTAAACGTTTTACAAATCCTCGTCACACATCAGTTCCAATGGATTGTCACCCGATCGGGTTTCCACCCGATCGAGCGACCAGTCTGATGTTAACTTATCAACAACCAAAGTGTCTTGCCAATCGGATCACCGTCCGATTGAACAGCCACCCGATCGACTGGTCGTTCGATCGACCGACCTAAAAGGTAGAGATACTTCTCTGTTTTCAAAATGCTACAACGAAAACTTCAAAAGGCAAACCATCATACACAAACGCCTCTTCACCAAACAAAGTGACAATCCAATCGAATGGTCATCCGATCGGATGAGCATCCGAACGGATTACCACCCGATCGACTGGCTATCCGATCGGATTGCCATCCGATCGGACTACCATTCGACACTTGGTTCACTCACCACCGTTTAACGCACTGTTCGACGCTTACGCTCTCAAACTGAAACCAGGCTAATCTCAGACGCGCTCCCATCAATCCAATCAAGTTGTGTTTGCTTGCCGAACACCGACGGTGAGTATACTTGAACCCTTTTTGCTTTTTCACTTTTGGGTGTAACATACGTTGCTATCAAATCAAATCACATCAAATGCTTAAACTATTTATCACTTGCGAAAGACCAATGTGCATAGTTATACGTGATGCTAGTTACATATGTGCTAGGACTTATACTCGCGACGTCCCACCATGACTAGTATAGTACTATTGCGCCCGACGGGGTCTAGTTTAGCAATCGCGATCGAAGCTCGAGGACTTAGCTGGTAGTATCAGTTTTGTGAGTATATATGTCGTGTATTACGTTTATATATGTGGAAATTCGCAGCTTTTATCTATTACACTATTACATATCAAACCTGTATACTCGCCAATACTTTTGTCTTGACATTATTTTAACGTATGTTGCAGGTTTAGTCGCAGACTACATCAAATCAAGCTAGGAAGTCTAGAAACACACCTAAAATCTAGGTTGTCGGATTTGAATTGTTTGAGAAAACAGGAAATTCGTGACAGCTTATGTGATTGTAATTGTTTATTAGTATGGGATAATGAACGCATTAAATACTGTCGCAATATAGTTGTTATGGATTCTCTTGAGCAATCCGATTCGCCTAGTGCCGCGCCCCGATGATTCCGCCATCGGTTGGGGTTAGGGGTGTAAACAAGCTCAGAGGCTCGAGAGCTACTCGTGATCGGCTCGGTTAAAAGCTCGAACGAGCCGAGCCTTAACGAGCCCGAGCTCGAGCCTGAAATAGAGCTCGTTGTGTTATCGAGCCCGAGCTCGAGCCTGAAATACAAAGCTTGTTTAGGCTCGCGAGCCTAAACGAGCCCATACAAAATTTTAATTTTTTTATATATAATATATTAATAATGATGATAACATTGATGAGCCGAGCTCGAGCCGAGCTTTGCCTTGTTTAAGCGATGTTGAAGTGAGCTCGAGTCGAACTTTTAGCTCATTTAAGGTTGTTCTAAAAATAGTTCGAGCCGATTCGAGCCGAGCTCGAGCTTTGGGTTTTACTCGCGAGCGGAGCTCGAGCTCAAAGAAGTAGGCTCGAACCGAGCCGAGCTCGAGCTCGAGCTTTATAAAAACCTAACGAGCCGAGCTCGAGCCTGGTCGAGCTTGGGCTCGGCCCGGCTCGTTTACACCCCTAGTTGGGGTGTGACAGATTGGTATCAGAGCCATAACTATAGGGAATCAGGCAAGACTTGACCTAGTCCGGGTCGATGTCTTAGAAACGACCTAGTCTATAGTCTAGGTACCAACGGGCTGACTCGTGCGAACCCAGTAGGAATTGCACGGGCCTACTTGATACTCTCGTTCAAATTCGCTAAAAGCTACTACTTCGCGTGAACACCGTATACTACAACTTCACACGAAGAGCCTTTCCTAAGGCTAGAATATTACTTAGCATTTCCTAAGGCCAACACAATACACACATTTTTGAAAATACTCGCATAACACAACCAAGTGATCTAGTCGAGATCAGGCGTGAAAACCAAGAACTCTCGATAAGATCGCTCACTCAGCGCATTTTCTAGCACGAGAACTTTCCGTCGAGCTAGGTGTGACAACCATATCTCAACGAAAGTCTCCATTTCAAAATCCAGTGGAACTCCCGGATTTATTCGAAGAGCACAACCACAGTTAGGAGCAAAGTTATTAAGTCAGGGGTGAAACCCGTACCTTAATAAACCGTTCTGCTCCCTATAAAATGGTTTTCAAAAGCTTTCACCAAGGACTCGGCTATAACAATAACTCGAGCCACGTGATGACCAGGAAGACGAATGCCCTGAGCTGCATCCCAGTGGAAGCATAAGCCTTCTAGGGCAACGCACGTGCACGAACTTGTTGGGTATAGTTGGGCTACCTTGGGCAGTCGACGCCTAAACACCCAAGGCACTCTATCTATTTTTCTAGCATATGACTCGCCGATTTTACACTTTATGGAATCTATTTACGCTTATATGGTTACAATTTAAACTTTACGCTTTATTGATTTCTCAATTTATCGATTTTCGCTCCCTGATTTATAAACGCACAACTCGCACAGCCATCGCAATCTAAAACGAAAACCGAATGTTCGCAACAAAACTAATGTCAAATTACTTGCTCTCACCCTCGCTCTCTACATCGCGTCCTCGCGCATTCTATACCGACATGTATGTGTACAAGTATAAGCTGCAACTAATTATGTATACAAACAAATCAATTGTGTGGGAATTTAGGAATCTCGTGTCTCCTATGTGGCTCCTATGTGAAATCTATTATACTACCTACAACAAGTTTTGATCGCGCTCAATCGCATCGCAAAAACTTAAAATCATTATGATCGAATCTCACTCCAAATCTCTCTCTGTCTAGATGTCTTCAAACGACTCTACATCGAGACGAACAGCTAGGAGAAGAGCCAAACGAAGCGCCGATAAGAGGATTGCCTCGCTTGTGGCCAAGGAAGTGGCCAAAGTCATTCCTCAAATTGTCGCTCAAGTGCACTCTCTCAGCAACTCTCGAACCTCGGAAGACTTCAAGACAGAAGCGCCGCAATCTGCTTTCCTCTACAAACACTTCAAAGCCTGTGACCCGATGGAGTTCACGGGTGAAGGAGGTGTGTCCCAGTTACTCCAGTGGTTTGACTCTATCGAAGTTACCATTTGTTAGAGTGGGTGTCCCGATGGGTTTCGTACTACTTGCGCTACCGGAGTATTTCAATCGCGAGCACTCGACTGGTGGACGGCCGAACGTAATAAACGTGGGATCTCCGCAGCTTACGCTCTCTCTTGGGATGAGCTGAAAGAGCTCATGAAGAAAGAGTACTGCCCTCCCCACGAAGTCCAGAAGCTAGAAGACGAATTTTGGGAAATCAAGCAAGTCAAAGGTGACAATGCTAGCTACACCGCAAGGTTTAAACAGCTTAGCATGATCTGCCCCAGTCAAGTCAACACTTCAGAAAAAGCCATCACGAAGTACATTCGCGGCTTTCCTGAGTGTGTGGGTGATTTTTTCGAAGCTGCAAGACCTGCTACCATCGAAGAAACCTACCGCTTGGCCGCATAAATCAATGACAAACGAGTCTTGGACGGATTTTTATCCAAGAATCCTGTCAAACAAGTTCATCAAGCAATCGTCATCGACTCTTCTGACGATTCTTCCGACGATTCCTCTGACGATTCTACCAACGATTCTTCAGGTGAGTCCTCGGACGAATCCTCCAACACCAACGCACCGCTTCAGGAAGCTCAGTCCAACCACAAACGAAAGACCATGAGCCCAAACTCTTCAACAACCGAATTGTCGCAGCCAGAACCTCTCCAAGCAATTCCAGTTCACTCGTAGCGTGACTACAACGGAATTCATTCCCTGTGTCTCATGTGTACGTATCACCACCCACCAGAAGCTAAATGTCGCTTTTGTGCAAATTGCAACTGGTATGGTCATCTTACCCAGCACTGCCGCACGGGGCCGCAGACTTGAGGAATTTCAAAAACAACCGCAGTCTCCGTAGAAGTCCTCCACAGCAACATTAGTTATGCTTCCAATGATGTTGTAATGATACGATTTTCGCCATTAGTTTCTTTTATGTGTTGAATTTGTTCTATTCCTCGACGCATTGTGGACTCTATGTATCTATCGCTTTCTCTCTCGTCTTTGCACTTAATCCGGAATCACCCACATGCTATATAGTATATCACGATATAATGTGTTATACCCCCACTACACTCTTAGAATAAGGTACGATAAACGTGCAAGGAACGACTAATCACGGGTGCACACGGGATTATTTTAGTCAGTGCACGGAGATCGTAGTGAGTTCTAATGGTGCCATAACGTTAAAAAGCATGGTCGAGCGTGGTGGATACGCCGCTGGTACTTCCTATGTATAAGCGTCTTGACCATGTCAACAAAGTGCGACATCTATTCACGGGATACAAGTAGTAGGGGTAAAGCAAGGTGTGCTTTGCCATACTACCGAAGTCTCGTGAAGAAAGTGCCACGTGGAGTTGAACGTTATTTAGACCTATACTATTATGGTTATTTTTTGACACACTACACTCATTCGCAAGGCGTAACAATTACATCGCATCATCGCGAGACTTATCGTAAGTCTGCAAACGCAATGCAAATGCCTCATCGATGGACTCTGGAGAGTCTACCCCCACAGGGCAATTGCGTCGACGCAAGACTAGTCGTAAGTATTTAATCGCAACTCAATCGCAATTTCGCTGGAATCTAACGCACATCACCCTCGCAACACTTTAACGCTTAACGCATCTATCGATCTCATCGCTTCGATACTCGCATCGCTTATCGCTTCTAACGCTTATCGCTACTTGTGTATGTTTGCACACATGACATCGACTCACGAAACGGATCTAGTATGGATAAAACATGGTGGATACGCCGCCGGTACTTCCTATATATAAGTGTTTTAGCCATATTGGCAAACTTTTGTGGAAAGATGCCATGTGGGGCTTAATGTAGGTTTTAATGTGGAATCTAATCGAAATCGCACTATTCGCTTAATCGTACTATTGCATATCGTGGGTATCACTATATCGCTTGTGTATTGCTCCATCGCTCATTGTGTATCGCTTAACGTAATCGCTATCGCTTACCAATAATCGTGTTGTCTGTGTTAAGTTAGCACACATGACCTCGCTTCACGAGACGGAACTCATATGGTTAAAGCGTGGTGGATACGCCGCTGGTACTTCCTATATATAAGTGTTTTAGCCATATCAGCAGAACTTCGTGGAAAAAGGCCATGTGGGGTCTAATGTTAGTTAAAACTTGTGGTGTCATTTAATCTAATCAAATCGCATATTTCCTATCATTTGCAATGCATCGACCGTCGCCTATCGCTCAACGGTTGTCGCTCATCGCTTATCGCTTATCGCTTTACGCTTGTCGCCGCCGTCTTCGCTTATTATGTTTGTGTTGTACTATCGAATTTTTTTCGCATCCCGCTTACCGCCTATCGCACTCGCTAGTGTCACTAAACTGATTTGAAAACGACTCATCACTCGGTTCGCCTTTCAAAGACTTGATCCAACCCTTTCTCGTTTGGATCAAGTCATCGCAAATCTAACTGTACTATGTTGACACGTATGACACCGCCTCACGAGACGGAAGCCATATGGTTAAAACGTGGTGGATACGCTGCTGGTACTTCCTATATGTAAGCATTTTAGCCATATTGTCGAACTTTCATGGAAAAGTACCATGCGGGGCCGACCTTAAAATTTAAATTCTTGATATTATTAAAAAGCTTTATTTACCAAAAGTTTAAACCGACCTTTTCTTACAAAATGTTTTCTAAAAATTTTGATCAAAACCGTTGTACAAAACGAGATTATCTTGTAACAATGGGGTGACAATCGACTTAAGTTACTGCCGCGTGACGAGAAAACCTCGTAAAACGAGTTTTTTTTACACCCTAAAATATTTTAGTAACCTAATAAAACCCTTCCTATAGCGGTGGTGTGGACATCGGTACAGTTAATGCCGCGCCATGAGAAGATTTTCATAAACAAGTTCTCCAAATTAATCGACTTTTCGGAAATTTAAAACACTGGGGATCGCATTCTCGTGAGTGTTATCACTTTTGGTTGTTCGAATCGTATTACTCGTCACTCTCGCTTAGTCTTCGCAATGCTCTCGTGCGTTAATTCTCTATCGATCGCTCGCTATCTCGTCGCTTTTATCGCTTACTCGCTCGCATCAACTCTCGCGACCTTTCTTGTGGATTAATTTCGGGACAAAATTTCCTAAAGAAGGGGAGACTGTAACAACCCGCACGTTCGTGTGTTGTTACTACTCGTTATACTCGTTACGCCTAGCACCAGAGATTCGGATCATAATGTAGCTATATCGCATACATCGCTATTTCGCAAATATTTTCGCATATTATGCATACTTTATCGCTACCACATCACATTGCACTTGCTGACAACCACGAAGATATCAAAAGAGGACCAATTCTACCCTCCTTGATAGCCGTGATGTGTCGTAGTGCAACTCATTACTCAAAACGCACATCGCATCACACACATTAACGTTCACGATGGCGTTGAGTGAGGACCTATTCTACCCTCCTCGATGACCGTGAAGTGTCGCAAAGCAACGCATATTCGAAACGAAACCCGGTTATTGTATCGCAACTTTGAAATATGGATATGTATATACGACCCAACGTAGCTAATTATAATAAATATATGGAAATGTGGATGAGAATGTGTAACCAAACTATCGCAACGCTTAACAATCGAAACGGAACGCCAAACTCAACTCGCCGGAGGCGTTTGATCGAATGGCACTTCGATCGGAAAGCCATCCGATCGAACAGCCATCCGATCGGACAGCCAACCGATCGGATAGCCATCCGATCCAACGCACTGCACCGCCTTTCTCCTCCTTTGCCTATAAATACCCCACTTGTCACATCAACAACAGTTGATGTTACTGCTCTCTCTCGACCAGACGCCTTCTTGCCTTTTTCTCTCGATTTCTCGCAATCCTTGTAAGTTTCTACCTCAAATCTTGTACTTCTATGATCTACACGTACTCCTTCATCGTTCTCACCATCAAATCTCACTTCTTCACCGTTAAATCTTCGGATTTGAGCCGTTCTAAGGTGATGTCATCATGAAGTTCTTAGGAACAATGAAGTATGACCTCATCTCATCAAGAACAGCCCAGATCTGATGGATTCCATGGAGAATAAACAATAAACTCCCACAAATCTAAGCCGAATCTAAGTTTTCTAAGTTTTTCTTCAAACTTTCCTAACTTGTCACTCGAAAACGGTAGCAATAGAGCTCGTACAGACCTTCTACTTTTCCTATAGTGAAGTGTCGATTTGAGAACTGGTTCCGATCGACGAGATAACCGGCTTGTCGTGTTAAACACGAATAACCATCGAGAACAGTTAACTGATCGGACGGGGTGGTTCCCATCTAATCCGGTGACTCAGACCTGGTGGAGTTCCATTGTTTAGCTCATAGTCGTAACGTCTCGATCGAATCGCAAAAACTTAACAAGATGGCCAAGATGTAAAACGATAAGATTGCGGGACGGATTGCCGTCCGATCGGATTGCCATCCGATCGGACTGCCACCTGATCGACCTTCAATCCGGTCGGGTTACACTTGGGGTCAAGACTTAATCAAATTTTCAAACATTCAAGGATCTGAACAACGAACGGATTGCCGTCCGAACGGACTGCCGTCCGATCGAACGACCATCCGATCGGTTGACTTTTGGATCCTCAACACTTAAACGTTTTACAAATCCTCATCACACATCAGTTCCAACGGATTGCCACCCGATCGGGTTTCCACCCGATCGAGCGACCAGTCTGATGTGAACTTATCAATAACCAAAGTGTCTTGCCAATCGAATCACCGTCCGATCGAACAGCCACCCGATCGAGTTGCCACCCGATCGACCGATCGTTCGATCGACCGACCGACCTGAAAGGTAGAGATACTTCTCTATTTTCAAAATGCTATAACGAAAACTTCAAAAGGCAAACCATCATACACAAACACCTCTTCACCAAACAAAGTGACAATCCAATTGAATGGTCATCCGATCGGATGACCGGATTACCACCCGATCGACTGGCTATCCGATCGGATTGCCATCCGATCGGACTACCATTCGACACTTGGTTCACTCGCCACCGTTTAACGCACTGTTCGACGCTTACGCTCTCAAACTAAAACCAGGCTAATCTCAGACGCGCTCCCATCAATCCAATCAAGTTGTGTTTGCTTGCCGAACACCGACGGTGATTATACTTGAACCCTTTTTACTTTTGCACTTTTGGGTGTAACATACGTTGCTATCAAATCAAATCACATCAAATGCTTAAACTATTTATCACTTGCGAATGACCAATGTGCATAGTTATACGTGATGCTAGTTACATATGTGCTAGGACTTATACTTGTGACGTCCCACCATGACTAGTATAGTACTATTGCGCCCGACGGGGTCTAGTTTAGCAATCGCGATCGAAGCTCGAGGACTTAGCTGGTAGTATCAGTTTTGTGAGTATATATGTCGTGTATTACGTTTATGTATGTGGAAATTCGCAGCTTTTATCTATTACACTATTACATATCAAACCTGTATACTCGCCAATACTTTTGTATTGACATTATTTTAACGTATGTTGCAGGTTTAGTCGCAGACTACATCAAATCAAGCTAGGAAGTCTAGAAACACACCTAAAATCTAGGTTGTCGGATTTGAATTGTTTGAGAAAACAGGAAATTCGTTACAACTTATGTGATTGTAATTGTTTATTAGTATGGGATAATGAACGCATTAAATACTGTCGCAATATAGTTGTTATGGATTCTCTTGAGCAATCTGATTCGCCTAGTGCCGCGCCCCGATGATTCCGCCATCGGTTGGGGTGTGACATAGTGGAAAGTAGAGGTATACAAATGCGGTTGCTTTGAAAATCTGGTCGGTTATCAACCGAACCGGGTTGGTGAACAAAAAATAAAAATTGGTTTGCAAAAAAATCTGTGCTAGTTATAAACTGGTTTATGAGGGAAATATTCGAACATATCAAATTGATTTGGGGTTGGGTGTAAACCAGTTTAGGACAAAAAAAAAAAACTTTTTTTGACATATTTTTCAAATCAGGTAGGGTCCAAAACATGTTCAAAGAACAAGACAACAAACAGACAGGTTAGGTCGGGTCCAAACCGGTCTTTGATGAAATGGGTTGGGTTATAAACCAGTTTAGTTGGCTCAAAATGATATTTTTTACACCTCTAGTGGAAAGGGTCTATTGTGAGCTCATCTCATCTTTTATCATCTTAAATCATAGCAAACCATGTGGTGTTCGTGGCATATAACATGTGAAAAAATAAGCATCTATCTATACTAGTAAAGTAAAAGTGATTCATCCTATGTGTTATCCATACAACAACTCTTATTATTTTTTGAACAGATGGCAATTCAATCTATTGGTTTATTGTGAGTGTTTTGTACACGTGCCAGCCTTATACTCATTAGGTTATTTGTTTTCCATCTGGGTCCACCCAACCCGATTAACTACCCATACGGATCGTTTAAATATCTCATAACCTGTTTCGAAACCCTATTCACGACTCTAATGTCACACCCCAACCGATTGCAGAAACATCGGAGTGAGACAAAAACAAGATTGCTAAAGACTTTGTAACGACTAATTGTGACAAGTATTTCATTACTAAAAGCAAAGTACAATGTTTGGAAGCAAATTACGACAACTTGTAACATGAAATCAAAATACAAGTACTAAAATTAAGGTGCGTTTCTAGCCATCCTACTATATTTCTTTCAACGTGTCATCATCAAGATCCTGCAATACATATTAAAGTACATGTCAACACATAAAGTATTGGCGAATATACAAGTTTGAATTACTCGCATTAGTATAAAAACAGTTAAACGAATCCACATGACATAATCATAACTAAGATATATCAATACAACACTAGCATGCATCTCCTACTTGTCAACCCAAAGATTCCCACTAGCTAATCTTGTCGTCGAAACGACAAGACCGTTTTTGTATAACTTAACATGACCTCAAGAATACGGGCGATGTATTACTCCTATAGCGTTATACGTGTTAAGGGAGACTTGTACGAAGTTAATGACAAAGTGTATGGAAGTAAAGATTCTAGCATGTATGAATTTCTAGCATCACGTATTAAGCATGTATAATGGATTATTTGTTTGTGTTAAGCATGATTGTATGTGATTGTGTGAGTTTAATAAATAATAAGTATTGCACCCAAAAAGTGTCAAAAAATAAAAAAGGGGTCACGTACACTCACGGTTTTCAAAGCTTTCCAAAGTAACGTGAGTTGACGAGTCGTTGAGGGTGGAGCACTAAAGTTACCCTACATTGGGGAAACGAAGGGGTATGAGTATATGAAGTTCATAGAGAGTTCGATTCGGAATTAAGTATAAAAGTATATGTACACGAAAGTATATCTTGTCTAGATACTCATTTGGACACTAAGTTTTCATGTGTTTCCATGGGTCCTAACTTGCCGATTAGAATCGCAAACGAGGAGTCTATAAACGAAGATAATATAACCTAAGTCCTTGGCATCTAACCATAACCCGATTAGCATCAAGAATTCGGTTAATATATATATATATATATATATATATATATATATATATATATATATATATATATATATATGTAGGATCGTGAAACGACCTAACGAGTCGATCAGAAGAGTGCTCAGACAGAATCAGAGGCGGAATTCATTGATTCTGTCTTTGTTTAGCTTGTATTCACTATTAAATGTCTTGTTTATTGATCTCTGAACAAATTACAGCACGTAGACACTTCGACAGCACTTCGGCGTCGGAATCAAGAACCTTACAAATGATTTCGCATGTAGAGTATTTATAGGGAGTGTAATTCCGCATGGAATTACAAAGTGTAATTCCGGAATTACAATTTGTAATTCCATGCGGAATTACACTTTGTAATTCCATGCGGAATTACACTTGAAATTTCATGTGGAATTACCTCCCAACCTATTTTTGACAACTACGTGCCCTGATCTTTCAATACTAATCTACGACTCGATACAAGATGAAGTCGACAGACGCATGCACTTACAGACTCTCCCTCGAATGTTGACGAGTCTGAAGTAACGAGTCTTCTCATTCTTCAGTCTTTACCGGTCTTCGGGCTCTTTCACAATCTTAGACCCGAACGAAGATAAAGTCGACAGACAACTGCACCAACAGACTCCCCCTTGAATGTTGACGGAATCTTCAGTGAGAGTCTTCATCATGACGACTCTTCAATCTTGATCGATCTCTTTTCTTTCTTAACATGTACCAGGATCTTCTCTTTGGCTCTAACCTCGTCAGACTCCCCCTTTCATCATGATGGGATCCCTGTCTGGAATTGGCTATCACCTTCAGATCATATCCTGGCTTTAATTCTGTTCAGCTCATCACCTACATAAATTTTCTCACCACCACATAAGTTTTCACTTAAATCAATAAGAAAAACTTACTAGTAATAGTTACATCAAGTTCAGATTAATGATCTCGATTAACTAATCAAACTTTCTTTCTCAAAATAAATTCCTTCATTTAAGCACTCACTCCCAACCCTGTTCATCATGTTCAGCACTTGAAATTTTGAATATCAGCTCTCCAACATCAGTTGTCGAAAATCTTTTTGTATTTTTTTTTCAAAATTTATGCTAAAACACACTAAAATCTTTTTAGATTTTTGAAGTAAATGAAATGCAGTAAAGAAATATTTACAAACAATAATTTTGTGAGTTTGTGTAAGAGGATCATATCAGTTTATGATACACATCACTAGCACCGTTAAGCTTTAAACATTTTCAGTTCTAAACAATTCACATAGATTGACGATATTGTTGTCCACTTAAACTCAATCTAAAAACTTTCGAAATGCTTACCGATACATTAAGATATATTAATTTTGCACTAAATTCTTATGGACCCCACGATCTCAGCATATCCCCTCATCATGCAATACACTATCTCAAGTAATGCCTTTAAACTTTATCAACTGTGATTTGTGCGAAAACAAAGCAGAATGTTTAAACATTAACAATCAGGTTGATACTTCCGTATACGCAGAGAAAGTCCAATGTTTAAACAAAATAAGAAAAATAAAACAAGTTGAAGTTGTTTAGGCTTTAACCACCAGGTCGATACTTCCGTATACGCAGAGGTGATCCAAAGCTTAAACGAAACACCAAAGAAAATAAACCAGAACGTTTAGGCAATAACATCCAGGTCGATACTCACGTATACACAGAGGATGTCCAATGCTTAAAAAAAATAAAGAAATAAGACAAGTTTAAATCTTTGCAAAATAAAATGCACAATCACAGCGACTTTTCAGCAAAGTTGTGAAAGTTCACAAACTTAACCAGTTTTATGTCTTTCGATAATCAGCGGTTACTGAGTAGGCACACAATCAAGAAGGACAAAACTAAGTACTATGCTTTTGACCATGTTTCCCACTAGAACTAAGCTTTTCAATTAAGTTTGTATCGTTATCGCAAATCTACTAGTCTAGCTGAGCCTATCGTCACATCTTTAGTGAGATCGTTTATCACATTTTATCTTTCCATTTCTTTAGCATGCTGTGACAGTCCAACTGATCTACTATCATTTCCTCTTTTGTACAACAACACTCATTTTTGCATTTTTCAATGTTTTTGGAATTTTCAAATTTTCTAATTTTTTTTTTAAATTTTTACTCCCCCTAAAATCAAAATATGTCTCAATTTTGATTTTCTGGGAAAATTTGAACACCAACTGTACAAGAAATGTGACAACATGATGAGAATTACTTCAATTCTCCATTCACTTAGCTTAAACAATCAGAACTCCCCCTGACGACAAAACATTTTCCCATGGTGATTTCAAAACACTTAAGTTTGTTTTAATTAAAATGGTTTTTCCGGAAAATTAGTTTTGAAAGTCATTTCTCAAACATGGGGATCATTCATCACCTTGTTTTCTTTAACCACTTGTAAAAACTAACATTTTTAAGATCAATCCACAAACATCACTTGTAGAAAATCAAGTACAACTTAATGTCCCTGATTTACTACTTGTAAAGCGAAATCACTTTCGTGAATTTCTCAAGAAATATGCCGATTCATGTTCCACGCTTACCAACCTGGGAGCTCCGGCAAGTCAGGTTTTTCATTTAAAGAGTTTCACCCAAGCCTGACGGTTCTTGGGTTCTTTTGAAATTTCGTTTGACAATGATGGAAAATATTCATCATTCATTGTCAGACCGGAATCACCACTTTTTACCTCAACACATGGCTCCTCTGGCTTTACCACACCAGATTCATCGCCTGAACGTGGCTTGTCTGACTTTGAAGATTCAGATTCATCGCCAACACGTGGCTCCTTTGTTTCCAAAGAAACAAATTCATCACCACCAACTTTCTCTTTCTTTACTCTCTCCTCAGTCCTCAGATTTGTATCTGATGAATTCGTTTTGCTTGATTTGTCATTCTTTGGCGAGCAAGACAATTTATCAGATCTTTTATCTGTTTTACCAGTTGTATCCGAGGACAAAATCCTTTCGAGATACTTTCTCGCCTTCTTCCTCTTCTTCCTCAGTCTGTCTTTCTGCCCCTGCGAAAGCTTAACTTTCTGTTCGTGAATTTTCTGTTCTTGAACTTTAGGTTCTTGAACTTTCTGTTCTTTGGGCTTGACATTGACTGGTTTCTTTGCCACTTTCTGAAATTCAGCCCTCGATCTTCCCTTTGATCTCATTGGGCAATCTCTGGCAATGTGACCTTTGATATTGCATTCAAAGCATCTTCTCGTCTCATAACTCCAATTCTGGCAGTTAACAGCAATGTGTCCTCTCACACCACAAGTGTAACACACCCTGTTATCGTACCATTCACCACCTGCAAACCAAACATTCAATTCATAGCACTGTTTGGCTTTGTGGTAATCATCACTCCTCTTGAAAGCTGGATTTGGCTTTGAAGCACTGTGGTCAAACCTGCACCACTTATTACCAACAGTTTTTGAGTTTTGATTTTTCAATTTTTGTGGTTTTTATCACGATTGGATGATTGAACTGATGAGCTTTTATTATCTTTTTGAACATTTTTCGGTTTTTTATCCTTTTGTTTTTGTTCCACATTCTTCTTTACAGGTTTTTGCGTTGAGCATTCACCTTTTTCAGTAGAATGTAGAACAGTATCTTGAAACATTTCATTTAATTTCAAAAATATTTTTCTTTTTTCAATTTCATCATCAGTTTTCTCATCACAATCTTCAACTTTGACATTGTCAAAGTTTGTGACATTGTCACTTATTGGAACAGAATTGATCGGTTTTGGACATGGATAATCTGGTGTTGATGACGAAGTCTCAAAACCTTTCAATTTCTCTTCAAGCTCTTTGATTTTAATCCGAGCTTTTTCAGCTTCATTTTCAAGCCGAATGATTTTCTGAAGATGAGAATTTATTTCAATCTGTTTCTCAAGATTATTTTTAAAAATAGCAGATTTCTCATCTTCTAAAATCTTCATTTGACTTTGAAAATCTTTTTCAAATTTTAATTTTTCATTTTCAAATTCTTTTTCCTTTTCTTTCAAAATCTCGTTTTTCAATGTCAAACTGTTCAAATCACTTAACATTTTCAGATTTCAGCTTCTCACAATTTTCCTTTATTTCAAGAATCTGTTTATCCTCAGATTTCTTCTCGTCTTTCAAAACTGAAATCTCTTCAGTCTGTTCCTCTCCCACTTGGACACCTTTATTCCTGCTTCTTTTTAGTATTGATTTTCCATTTTGACTTTTCTTCTTCTCAGCATTTCCCTCCATCTGTTCTTCCAGTTTCTCAATGATGACAAATTGTCAATATAGAGTATTCTCTAGTTCTTTTTAAATCCAAAAGATATGTACCCCACTCTTGTTGAGGTATGGCATTGGCTAATTTATAAACCCATTCATTTGGACTTTTCTGAATACCCTTCTCAGACATTGAGCGAACAAGATGGCTATACCTCTCAATGATACTCTTTGTACTTTCTCTTGGACAACCTGAAAACGAGTCAAACTCTTTCTTTAATACATTTATTCTATTAACTGTTTCACTATTCATATTAAAGAATTTATATCCATGATTCGGAAACACGTTTATCAAGACAGTCCCGTTAAGCAAAATATCAAGTCCAAGCTAGATCACCTTTCAAACAAAACATCAATCACTTAAAAGTCTGATTGAGCCGATCAATATGTTCCAGTCACATGGGCCGCTAATTATCACATTACTCAATTCTATTGGGCCGATTAGATCAAAACTAAACTGTGATTGGGCCGAGACTATGTAGCGGGCTGGTCGACAAATTTATATTTCAAAACTCTTTGATGGGGCCGCAGAATCTGAATTCACATGCAATTCTTGGGTCAAGACAAACAGCCGATTACTTTGTATGCCTACAACATCTCACATGCACACATTAAATGCCCTACAAACCAGAACAATTCATATGCAAACAGCGGAATCTAATTGGACCATCAATATTGAAACATCTTCCAATAAACTGAGAATGTCAGATCACATGCAACCGACAACTTAATTGTTTATTTCAACTTCAAACGGAATTATGCATTCCGTGTGGAATTAACAAACGGAAATAGATCTATCAAGCGGAAATACTAATTCCGTGCGGAATTAGTTGCAGATTCAAACGAGATTACCTAATTGAGTTAATTCCGTGCGAGATTAAGGTGTAATTTCACGTGGAATTAATCTGATGTCATCATGTTCGAACAAAATTTCATGCGGAATTACAAATTTTGTCATTTTTTAGATTGAATTAAGGTCCAATTTTCTAAAGGCTTAGTTAAAACAGTGTTTTACACAAAATATGTGAAAATCAGTCCATTTCAACCGTTAAGTCCTGAAAAATTTGTAAAAGAAGGTGTAGAAGTCAGAATTTTCAGCGAAAACGAGCTAAACAGTAAGAACTCTTCCTCCTGAGCTCTAATACCACATGTAGGATCGTGAAACGACCTAACGAGTCGATCAGAAGAGTGCTCAGACAGAATTAGAGGCGGAATTCATTGATTCTGTCTTTGTTTAGCTTGTATTCACTATTAAATGTCTTGTTTATTGATCTCTGAACAAATTACAGCACGTAGACACTTCGACAGCACTTCGGCGTCGGAATCAAGAACCTTACAAATGATTTCGCATGTAGAGTATTTATAGGGAGGGTAATTTCGTGTGGAATTACAATTTGTAATTCCATGCGGAATTACACTTTGTAATTCCATGCGGAATTACACTTGAAATTTCATGTGGAATTACCTCCCAACCTATTTTTGACAACTACGTGCCCTGATCTTTCAATACTAATCTACGACTCGATACAAGACGAAGTCGACAGACGCATGCACTAACAATATATTATTTTATAGTATAAGTTATACTTTAATCCATCATGTATTGTCATGTAAGTGAAGCATGGAGGGAGAATGATTTCCATCCATTAAACCTCATTGTATATTCACCAAGGCACAAAGTCATCAACTTAGTTGATGACCCAGTTGGTCATGAATTAAATAAAAATATAACTAACAAAGTTTGTCAAGTAGCCAAGTAAAAACAACCCGGGCGTGTCATACACAACATGGTAAATGTTGGATGCGAGGCGGGGTTATCTTACTTTGATTCTTGGAAGCTACGTGGTACTCCTCTAAGTCCTAAAACAACCAAGAGAGTAAGCTAGATACGTGCGTCCCGATCATGGAAAGTGTTTGGGGACGTGTTTGTCTCTTTATTACAAGTTGCTTTATGACTTAGGGTATGAAAAAGTGTGAATAAGAGAGGTTTGTAGAACAAGTTTGGAGAGCGAAAGCTTCCATGGTTCAAACATAACTCATGCACAAGTCTTTCAACATGGAAGGTTGAAATCTTAGATGGTTTCAATCACTTAGAACATATATAGCCAGAATTTAAAAAGATGTTTTAAGCTTGTTTCTTGGTGGAAATCAACCATGTAACACCCCGTGTTTCGAAAGTCAAAGTCAAAGTCAAGATTGAAGTCAAAGGAAGAAAAGATTGCTAATTGCGATATGTCACTCCTTGCTCAACTACTGTTTTGACTTCTTTGACTTGTAATCGAATCTATTATTTATTTGCTTTAGTTGTATTATGTGGAGTATCTATTAATAATCGAGATTTAATCGCTATTTAATTGCATATTTATCGTTAATCAATTTATCGCTAATCGTTATCACATCGTAACTTGAATTAGGTGCTCTGGATATTGTTGTACGTGTGTGTGCTACTTATGTGTTACTTGTGCATGTTATGTTTATGTTGAGGTGTTAATCGCAATCGCAATCTATCACATTGCAATCAAATCGCAAACGCTAAACGCAAGTTGATTATAGTGATTGTATGTTAGATATAGTAGTTATGTTATTTGTGTAACTAGTGGGTAATACTATCGCATCGCTCGCTCGAATCGCATTGCAACGCTCAACACGCGAATCGAAACAACAAAAGTCATCGCGCCGGACTCATGGATCGAGTGGCCAACCGATCGAGTGGCCATCAGATTGGATTGCCATCCAATCGGATTGTCATCCGATCGAGTTGCCACCCGATCGACCCGGCACTTCCCCACTTTCCTTTTAGGGAAACCCTATACATACCCACCTGTCACATCATTTGTGATGTGACAGCTCCTTGTTCGACCAGCCGACCTCAAGCTCTCATTTCTCTCGATAAATCTCGATTCTTGTAAGTTTCCAACCCAAATCTTGTACTTCTATGATCTACAAACACTTCTTCATCATTTTCACCTTTGAATCTTAACTTTTAACCGTGAAATCACCGGATTTGAGGTGTTCTAGGGTGATGTCATCATGAAGTTCTTATGAACTTCAAAGTTTGGCTTCATTCCACCAAGAACAACTTAGATCTGAAGGATTTCCACAAGATTAATCAATGTTTTCGCATAGATCTACACTTATTCATGGTTAAAAGGATTAAAAGAAGGTTTTCCAACTTTCTTTCAACCCTTTTACACTCAATGCACTCAAAACTGATAGAATCGGACCTCGTTCTGATCTTCTACTCTTTCCTAGTGATGGGTTAGCTCGAGATCTGAATTCTATCCGAGAGATAACTGATTTCGGGTTTGAACATGAACAACCGTCTCGAACTGTGAACCGGCCGGACTAGGGTGGTTCCTGTTCGATCGAGTCACTTGGGTCGGGATGGGGTTCCTGTTGTTTAAGCAAGTTATCACAACGTCTCGCTCAAAACTGCAAAATCTTCAACGAAATCAAGTGTCAAGACGATCAGGACGTCGGGACGGATTGTCGTCCGATCGGATTGCCATCCGATCGACCAGCCATCCGATCGGGTTGTACTTGGTTCCCCACTTAAACTTTTTATTCAAACCTTTCAAGGTTCTAACGTCGAACGGATTGCCGTCCGATCGGATTGCCATCCGATCGACCGTCCATCCGATCGGGTTGCACTTGGTTCCCCACTTAAACTTTTTATTCAAACCTTTCAAGGTTTTGATGTCGAATGGATTGCCATCCAATCGAATAGCCAACCGATCGAACAACCACCCGATGATGAGACGTTTGGCACTTTGGTACTTAGTCAATTTTCAACATGTTCAATAAATACGGATTGCCACCCGATCGGATTGCCATTTGATCGAGTGATCGTCCTGTTGTGAACTTGTTCTCAAACTGAGAAGCCTTGCCATTCGGATCGCTACTCGATCGAACGATCGTTTGATCGATCGACCTGAAGGGTAGAGATACTTCTCTATTTTCAAAATGCTACAACGAAAACTTCAAAGGACAAACCATCATACACAAACACATCCTTACCAAACGAGGTGTCAATCCAATCGAATGGCCATCCGATCGGATGACCATCCGAACGGATTGACATCCGATCGACTGGCCATCCGATGGGATTGCCATCCGATCGGATTACCATCCGATACTTGGTTACTTTCACCGTTTATCGCGCTGCTCATCGTTTATGCTATCGTTAACTGTTCAGGCTAATCTCTCAAGCGCTCCCTTCAATCCAAGGCAGTGTTTATTAAGTTAAACGCTATCTGTGAGTATACTCGATCCCTTTTTGCTTTATGCACTTTTGGGTGTTACATACATTACTTACTCTAAATCACATCGAACACACATCGCAAACACTATTTATACGCTGATTGAGTTGCATCTGATCGGATTGTCATCCGATCGGGCTGCCACCCGATCGGATTGTCATCCGATCGAGCTGCCACCCGATCGGGCTGCCTCCCGATCGGGCTGCCACCTGATCGGGCTGCCTCCCGATCGGGCTGCCACCCGATCGACCTGGCACTTCCCCACTTTCCTTTTTGGGAAACCCTATAAATACCCACCTGTCACATCATTTGTGATGTGACAGCTCCTTGTTCGACCAGCCGACCTCAAGCTCTCATTTCTCTCGATATCTCTCGATTCTTGTAAGTTTCCAACCCAAATCTTGTACTTCTATGATCTGCACACACTTCTTCATCATTTTCACCTTTGAATCTAACTTTTAACCATGAAATCACCGGATTTGAGGTGTTCTACGGTGATGTCATCATGAAGTTCTTATGAACTTCAAAGTTTGGCTTCATTCCACCAAGAACAACTTAGATCTGAAGGATTTCAACAAGATTAATCAATGTTTTCGCATAGATCTACACTTATTCATGGTTAAAAGGATTAAAAAAAGGTTTTCCAACTTTCTTTCAACTCTTTTACACTCAATGCACTCAAAACCGATAGAATCGGACCTCGTTCTGATCTTCTACTCTTTCCTAGTGATTGGTTAGCTCGAGATCTGAATTCTATCCAAGAGATAACTGATTTCGGGTTTGAACATGAACAACCGTCTCGAACCGTGAACCGGCCGGACTAGGGTGGTTCCTGTTCGATCGAGTCACCTGGGTCGGGATGGGGTTCCTGTTGTTTAAGCAAGTTATCACAACGTCTCGCTCAAAACTGCAAAATCTTCAACGAAATCAAGTGTCAAGACGATCAGTACGTCGGGACGGATTGCCGTCCGATCGGATTGTCGTCCGATCGACCACCCATCCGATCGGGTTGCACTTGGTTCCCCACTTAAACTTTTTATTCAAACCTTTCAAGGTTCTAACGTCAAACGGATTGCCGTCCGATCGGATTGCCATCCGATCGACCGTCCATCCGATCGGGTTGCACTTGGTTCCCCACTTAAACTTTTTATTCAAACCTTTCAAGGTTCTGACGTCGAACGGATTGCCGTCCGATCGGATTGCCGTCCGATCGGATTGCCATCCGATGTAACGACCACCCGATGATGAGACGTTTGGGACTTAGTCAATTTTCAACATGTTCAATACATACGGATTGCCATCCGATCGAGTGACCGTCCTGCTGTGAACTTGTTCTCAAACTAAGAAGCCTCGCCAATCGGATCGCTACTCGATCGAACGACCGTTTGATCGATCGACCTGAAGGGTAGAGATACTTCTCTATTTTCAAAATGCTACAACGAAAACTTCAAAGGACAAACCATCATACACAAACACATCCTTACCAAACGAGGTGTCAATCCAATCGAATGGCCATCGGATCGGATGACCATCCTAACGGATTGACATCCGATCGACTGGCCATCCGATCGGATTGCCATCCGATCGGATTGCCATCCGATACTTGGTTACTTTCACCGTTTATCACGCCGCTCATCGTTTATGCTATCGTTAACAGTTCAGGCTAATCTCTCAAGCACTCCCTTCAATCCAAGGCAGTGTTTATTAAGTTAAACGCTATCTGTGAGTATACTCGATCCCTTTTTGCTTTATGCACTTTTGGGTGTTACATACATTACTTACTCTAAATCACATCGAACACACAACGCAAACACTATTTATACGCTGACCTCTAATGCATGTTATACGTGACTCGATGAATGCCTGATTGTTATGTTAACACATTGATTGTTGTCTACCTGCCTTAGCAACGATAGTACTATAGTTTGGACTCAGCACCTGTTCACTCAGGGGTTGTTAAGGACAATACTTCACGTGTTCGCAGTGGTGAACATGTGATGTGCACTCGCTACTCGCAGTCAACTCGCAGTCATTGGTATTGATAGGATCTTTATCGATAACTTACATGCTTCACATTATACGTTATACATGTTGGTTATGCGTAAACGATTTCGAACTCTATTATGCTATTATCAAACTTGTATGCTTACCTTTACACTATGTGTATTGACCTTTATTTTAACGTATGTGACAGGTGTTTAGGATGTTATCTGCTAGGATGCTTGCTTGGTGGAATCGAGTTAGGAAGAGTCTAGAAACAAACGAACAATTTATATTTTATTTGAATCTGAGTTGTCGAAACAGTTTTAATTGTTTTAGAGATATCTATGTCTGTAATAACTTACTTGCTTAATAGGTTATGGTATGGGACATAATGTTTAACTATTCGGTAAAGTAGTTGTTATGGAATTTTTCTTGAACAATCTGTTTCGCTCAGTGCCATGCCCCGATGTTTCCGTCATGCCCAGTAGGGGTTTTGTACAAGCTTGCTCGCTATTTCTCGCTATTCTCGCTTACACTACACACTTGCGCGAACATCGCATACTACAGTTCTGCGCAAGATCAGTCTTTCCTAAGGCTGATCACACACAAACGAAGGATCTGGTTAAGATTAGGTGTGAAAACCGCAAACTCTCGACCAGATTACTCGTTCGAATTGCTATTTTTACTATAACACAAGAGAATTTGCGTTGAATCTGGAGTGAAATCCATACTTCGACGCAAATCTTCTTACCTATCTCGTGATTTCATCACAACAGGCAGGAACGTAGTCGCTAAGTTAGGGGTGAAACCCGAACCTCGATGACTCGTGCTACTCTCTAATTTGGTTTTACAAAGCTCTCACCAAAGTCTCGACGAACTCCAACGACTTGGGTCACACTGTAACTGGAAGGATGCGTGCCGATTGCTCAAAATCGAAGCCAGAGCACAGTCTCGAAGGCCAAAGTGTGCACTAAAAGTCCTTGTGAATAGTCGAATCACTTTGGGTAGTCAAATCATTCTGGGTGTGTGGACATGTTCGACAATCCCCAGACAATCCATCCTCGAATTTTATGTGTTTCGATTCTGGAATTACCGCAGCTAACTCTGTGACTTATCGATTTTATGTGGGTTTTATGTGTCTTATGTGATTTCATGTTTTAATTTTGGTGAATTATTCGTTTTCGCTGTTCATTTCGATCAACACGCACGACTCGCACTGCACATCTATCTCAAAACGTTAACAAATCGTTGCTACTCGTGGATGATCGCACGCTATGTTGCTCGCTTATACTATACTACTCACTGTGTACTCGATACTCGCAATTGCTGTAATTAATCACTATACATGCTGTGAAGGATAGGGAATATGTGCAACATATAGTAAGGTTTCTGTGTTCGGATTGCCTTATGTGCTTCTGTGCCTTACGTGCTTACGTGTTTTTTTGTGCCCTACGTGATTATGTGCTTATGTGTTTATATGCTTATATGAATGGACGTGTTCCTGAGCTTTATGGTGAATCACTAGACTATACTAGGAAAATCGAATAGTGTTTTGAATCCTATGGCGCTGCCTATTGCAGACAATGTCGTCATCTGGATCCCTACACTCACGAGCTGCTAGGCGTAAGCACGCCGACAAGCGACTTGCTTCTCTCGTCGCTAACCAAATCGCTAAATTCATCCCCTAGATCGTGAGTGAATTAAACGAAAAATGCAAGCAAGTCTTCTGAAGAGCCCAAGACCGATACTCCCAAAGCTGCTTTCAGCTTCAAACAGTTCAAAGCCTGCAGACCGAAAGAGTTTACTGGTGAAGATGGTCCTACGGCCACGTTCCAATGGTTTGATTCTATCAAAGTCACCCTGCGCCAGAGTGGCTGTCCTGGTGATCTCTGTACTCTCAACGCAACTGGCGTCTTCCAGTCCCGCGCTTTAGACTGTGGACGGCCGAAAGAAACAAACGCGGAATGACGTAGCTTATGGGCTATCATGGGATGAGTTGAAGGACGTGATGATGCAAGAGTTCTGCCCTCCACATGAGCGCCAAAAGTTGGAGGATGAATTCTGGCACATTAAGCAGAAAGATGGTGACAACGTTGGTTTGACTGCGCGCTTCAAGCAGTTGAGTATTATCTGTCCGGATCAAGTCAAGACGCCTGAAATCACCATCAAAAAGTATATTCGTGCTCTTCCGGATTGCGTGGCTAATTTCGTTCAAGCAGCAAAGACGACAACAATTGAAGAAACCTACTTGCTCGCTGCTGAGATCAACGACAAGCGAGTCAAGTCTGGTGTCTGGGATAAAGCTCCCAAGAATCTGCATCAAACTACTACTGCTTCAACTGCTGAAACCGCCGCCGCTCCTCAATCATCCAAGCTCTCGAGACGCAAGAGAAAGAACAACAGCAGTTCCAGCAACAAGAACTGCGCTGTAACCAATGCTGCCCCACTTCAGGCTGTTCCAGCTCCTCAGCAACTTCAACACCACCAAGTAGCGGCCCCAGTTACCAACGCACCGCCGACAAAGCGTGCGTATACTGGTCCTCACCCGGCTTGCCCTACTTCCACCTATCACCACCCAGTGGGAATCGCATGCATATACTGTGCCCATTGCAACATGTACGGCCATTTCACCGCCAACTGCCGTACAGGTCCACGTCAAAACCCTGCTCCAACGCAAGGTCAAGTTCCTGCTTAGCAAGCTCTACTTACTGCTCCTCAAGGCCATCAAGCGGCTCATGCACCCGCGGTCAATGCTAGAGCTTGCTATGCGTGTGGTGATCCCAACCACTTCGCCAACATGTGCCCGAACCGAGTGGTCAAGCAAGAGCCACAATAGTAGCAGCTTCAGCAACAGGAACCAGCAGCACGCGGACGTGCATTCAACCTTAACGCTCGCCAGGCTCAAGCGGACAACAATGTGGTCAATGGTACGTTCCTTGTGAATGGTATATATGCTACGTGTTTATTTGAGACTGGAGCGGATAACTGTTTTGTATCGTTTGAATTCGAAAACCTCCTCAATCGTAAGCGCGCTCATCTCCCCTCAACGTTCGATGTTGAAGTTGCCACCGGAAGAACCGTCACTGTTAATTCTGTTCTTCGTGATTGTACTCTTGAACTCAACAGTCACGTCTTTCCTATCGACCTTATTCTGATGCAGCTCGGTAGTTTTGACGTCATAGTAGACATGGACTTTCTCCGTGAAAACCATGCTGAAGTTGTTTGCTTCGATAAAATGATTCGATTCTCGCTCGCTAATGGTGATCAATTGTGTATTTACGGTGAAGTCGCGTCGAGGAAACTCCAACTCATGTCGTGTGTCCAGGCTAGCAAGTATCTCCGCAAGGAATACCAAGCTTTCTTGGCACACATTGTAGTAGCGGAGAAAAAGGAAGTTAAGGAGGTGAACCAGGTACCTGTTGTGTGTGAATTTCCTAACATTTTCCCGAACGATCTTCCAGGACTGCCTCCGAGTCGTGATATCGACTTTCGTATCGACCTCATTCCTGGAGCAAACCCTGTTGCTAAAGTGCCGTATCGTCTCGCTCCTTCCGAAATGCGCGAACTCTCGAGTCAGCTCCAGGAACTTCTTGATAAAGGCTTTATTCGCCCTAGCACCTCTCCATGGGGTGCGCCTGTCCTTTTCGTCAAAAAGAAGGATGGTTCGTTTCGGATGTGCATCGACTATAGGGAGTTGAATAAGTTGACAATCAAGAATCGCTATCCCTTGCCTCGAATCGATGATTTATTTGATCAGTTACAAGGTGCTACGTGTTTTCCCAAGATCGATCTACGCTCAGGCTATCACCAATTACGCATTCAAGAGGAGCATATACCCAAAACCGCTTTTCGAACCCGCTATGGTCATTTCGAGTTTGTTGTCATGCCTTTTGGTTTGACTAACGCTCCTACAGTCTTCATGGATCTAATGAATCGAGTGTGCAAACCCTTCCTTGATCGCTTCGTAATCGTATTCATCGACGATATCCTGATCTATTCCAAGTCAAAAGCCGAACACTCGCAGCACCTACGTTTGGTTCTTGAGTTACTCCAGGGAAACCGTCTCTACGCCAAATTCTCCAAGTGTGAATTTTGGCTAGAGGATGTCCAATTCTTAGGTCACATTGTCAATAGTCAAGGTATCCACATTGACCCTACAAAGATCGAAGCAGTTAAGAGTTGGGTTACACCCAAGAATCCGTTTGAAGTCCGTTCTTTTCTCAGACTGGCAGGCTATTATCGCCGTTTTATCGAAGGTTTTTCTAAGATCGCTGTGCCGCTTACCTCTCTTACGCATAAGGATAAACCTTTTGTTTGGGGAACCAAACAGGAGGAAGCCTTTCAAACCCTCAAGACTATGCTTTGCAATGCTCCTGTGCTCTCACTGCCCGACGAAAACGACAACTTCGTAGTTTACTGCGATTCCTCGAACCTTGGTCTTGGTTGTGTTCTTATGCAACGAGACAAGGTTATCGCGTACGCTTCTCGACAGCTCAAGATCCACGAGAAGAACTACACCACACACGTCCTCGAGCTTGGCGCAGTTGTTTTTGTGTTAAAGATTTGGCGACACTACCTTTATGGTACTAAGTGTACGATCTTCACCGATCATAGGAGCCTACAACATATCTTTGACCAGAAGGAACTGAATATGCGCCAACGCCGGTGGGTAGAACTGCTCAACGATTACGATTGTGAGATCCGTTACCATCCAGGCAAAGCAAACGTCGTGGCCGATGCTCTCAGTAGACGAAGCTACTTGCTTAGCGTTCGTAATTCCCAAGCCCAGTTTAATCTCGAAGCTCTCATTCGTGACGCACAGCAGGCTTGTTTTACCGAGCGAACCTTGAAGAAGGAAAGAATTCTAAACGATGGAGCCCAACTCGAGAATAAATCGAATGGTATCTTTCATTATTTGGACCGAATTTGGATTCCCAAGCGTACGAATTTGCGACAACTCCTGATGGACAAAGCCCACAAATCTCGATATTCCATTCATCCCGGTGCTGACAAGATGTACCAGGACATGCGCTACAATTACTGTGGCAGGGCGAGAAGGATATCGCAATCTATGTTTCGAAGTGTCTGACCTGTTCCAAGGTCAAGGCCGATCATCAAAGACCCTCTGGCTTACTCGTTCAACCCGAGATCCCGATGTGGAAATGGGAGAGTATAGCCATGGACTTCATAACGAAACTTCCGCGTACTAAATCTGGTCATGATAGCATATGGGTTGTGGTTGACCGTTTGACTAAGTCGGCTCACTTCCTACCGATACGAGAAGACTATAAGGTAGAATGATTAGCCCGAATCTACACCAACGAGATCATTAGCCGACATGGGACGCCTCGCGACATCATATCTGACCGCGATGGTCGGTTTACCTCACGTTTTTGGGAAACATTTCAATCTACTCTCGGTACTACTCTTAATCTAAGTACCGCTTTCCATCCCCAAACCAACGGTCAGACTGAAAGAACGATTCGTACCCTTGAAGACATGCTCCGTTCGTGTGTCATAGATTTCGGTGGTAATTGGGACGCGTACTTACCTTTGGTCGAATTCTCGTACAATAACTGTCACTCCCCCAAAATCCACCATACGGAGCGTCACCGCTTGGAGGCGTGACATGACCAGGATCGAGCCACCAATCATATTGAACAACGTAATTTAAGTTAATAAAGCCAATCACAATGCAATTGGTGACCAAAAGATTAGTAACCGACTTTAGGTTAACAGCGGAAGCATAAAACATAAGTCCAAAACATAAGTTCATAATTTTATTTATTAGGCACGGGACATAACAGTCCCTATTCCACAACGACTTCCTCCTTGCGCAAGCTCCATAAGTACCTAACGACCTGCAAGGCATGTAACAACAAATCAACAACAAAGTTGAGCGAGTTCACAGTTGGTTGTTCAGTTAATGAGTTCGTATCAGAAATCGTAAGTTCGTTTCATAACCATGTATTATCCATTATCCTTGATTCTCCAAACCTTTACGATATTTAGTGGGGGCTTCCCATTTTGTATGTTACTAGACTAGTCGTATCCATAAGTGTCCTTCCCAATCCGAGGACAGTGGTAAGTATGAGTTTACGTAGGTTTTACGTGAGTGCCCTTCCCAATCCGAGGACAGTAGTAAGTATGAGTTTTACGTAGGTTTTACGTAAGTGCCCTACCCAATCCGAGGACAGTAGTAAGTATGAGTTTTACGTAGGTTTTACGTAAGTGCCCTTCCCAATTCGAGGACAGTAGTAAGTAGTCTAGTAGTGTTGATAGTATAAGTAGTCATTCAATCCCATTCCCACCCACCGGGAATCCCATGCCTTAGTAAGGGTGTGAACTCACCTCGGTTGCTCGGTTTGACTCTAAAAAATAGCTAACAGTCAAGGTTGGTCAATCACGTCCTAGTATAATTTACCAGTTAGTCATTTAGTGGTTTTCAAATAGAGCACAAAGTTCCTACACGTATCTATCACATAACATGCATCACTTTAACGGTTCATGCCCATATAAACTTCCCATCTATTCCCGTTCATAAATAAACATACGATTTTGCACATAACACTTTTATTGACATATAGCATGTTAGATCATTCACAGATAACATTTCCGACATTTAGACACGCAAGTTACTACTTATGTCGTTTCAGCTTTTATATTCAAAATTGGACTGTTTTCGAGGATTTTAATAAAATAGTTAACTTGTTCCAAAAATTCTCAAATTTTTCAGAATGTCTTAAACGATCCAAATATTATTGTGTAAAAATCTCGGGATCCAATTCATCACCAATATTTTATAAAAAATCATTTTCTCGACTGCACTCAGATTTATCTTTTTCTGACTATAGTCCACGGAAGAATTTATTTAAAATTCATTGTGAGTCCGATTTACGAAATTCCAGTGAGGGAATTACAAATACATCGGTGGTCATCTACAGTACAAATTTCATGATTTAACTCTACATAGAATTCAAGTTATGACTGAAAACAGAACGCATATTTTCAGCAGCAAAAATGCAGCTCTAGCTGCTGTTACAAAACGACACTTTAAAAATAGTAAACGAAGTCCAAAAATTATGATTCCAGTTCCATTAGAACCGTATTTCATAATAACACGTTATAGACTCAAAATATCAGTTTTTCATTGAGTTATGACCTGTTTACAGCCAACTGAAGTTGGCTGTAAAGGCATGGACAAATTCTGTTTTTCAGCCTTTAGCTTTTTAATTCGTGTTCGATTGATTCCGTTAACATGTTTAGTGATCACAACAACATTAAACATCAATATTAACAAGTAAATCATCAAGTAATCAACAAGAATCATAACAACACAAGATCAACATGATTTAACCATATATTTTCTCTTTATCCACTCTTTACCCCTTTATGTTCAAGACTTAATGTAAGTTCTTTAGAGTTTCTTAAGTTTTAACCATTTAATCAACTATTAACCACCAAATACATGAACAAGATGAAGATTTGAAGCACTTACTACTAGCACAAGGCTAGGGGAGAAACAAGGTGTAAAAGTGGTGGATAAAAGAAAACTAGAGTGGTTCTTGAACTTCCGAGTGCACCGGGCTTGTTTGTAGGACTCCTTGCACCTTTGGGTGTATGAGAAATGGTTGATCAAAGCTTGAAGGTGGTGGTAGTATGGTGGAGAGGTGGCGGTCGTGAGTGGTTATGGAGGGAGTAAAGGAGCTAGTTGTTGATGTTGTTTAGATGAAAGAGAATGGAAGACCAATATGCATATTTATAAACTAAACCTTACTATTATCCAACATACATTGTGTCTTCTTGATAACCAAGACTAACAATAAAATAATCAAAGACGGGCAAGGGTGTGTCCCACCCTTGGAACCGTCAAAATGAGGGGGGTATGGTTGGGGTGTAATGTTATAGTTAGGATCTAGTTAGTTTCTAATGGTACTTAGTTAGTGTATTAAGTGTGTTGTCTAATATAAAGGGTGTTAGGGTGTTCGGGGGCCCTAACTAGCTCAGAAAAGTAAGAACAATGTGTCTGGCAATATTTTCATGTTCCGGGTAAAGTCCGGTTGTTCGGTTTGACACTGTTCCGTTAAAGTGCTTAATTAATCCGTAAAGTGTCCTACATATATATTTTTGCAACGTTTTTAATTTTTAACACTCAGGAAGGTGTACCGGACTATTTAGTAACTTTTCTGTATACTATTAGTATGTTAACAAATACATGTAAGCATAACACAGTAATCAGAGAGCAGTTAAATGGTTCAGCACAGTCATCAAGTACTTTAATTAACATTAATAGATTGTACGGTTACATGTAAATTTGAGGGTTGTCACATTCTCCCCCTGTTAAGAGAATTTCGTCCCGAAATTTAGCGCGTGGTTACTGAGGAAGCTAGTTAAGTTGCGTTGTTTTCCTGGTTTTCCTGGGGTGTCACATCATCCCCCCGTTGATTTGGAATTTCGTCCCGAAATTCTGCAGTAGCTTCAATCTCAGTAGTGGTTGCACTTTTCTCGAATAGCTGGGGATACTTGAGTTTCATTTGGTCTTCTCGTTCCCAGGTATACTCTGGGCCACGACGGGAATCCCAACGAACTCGGACGAGAGGTATTCTGGTGCGCTTGAGAATCTTAACGTCTCGGTCAGTAATCTCTACTGGTTCTTCGACGAATCACAGGTGGTCGTCGATAGTAAGCTCCTTTAAGGGAACTATGAGGGTCTCATCTGACAGACACTTCTTCAAATTTAACACGTGGAATACGTTGTGAACTCCGCTCAGTTCTTCAGGTAGATTCAACCTGTATGCGACTTTGCCAATTTTCTCAATGATTTCGAACGGTCCGGCATAGCGCGGATTGAGTTTGCCTCGTTTGCCAAAACGAACTACGCCTTTCCAAGGCGAGACTTTGAGTAGCACTCGATCCCCAACCTGGAACTCGAGTGGTTTTCTTCCCTTATCAGCATAGCTTTTCTGACGGTCACGAGCTGCCGCCATTCGCTGTCGTATCTGAGCAATTCTCTCGGTGGTATCTACCACAAGTTCTGGGCCAGTGATTTGGCTGTCACCAACTTCTGCCCAACAGAGAGGTGATCGGCATTTGCGTCCGTACAATGCCTCGAACGGAGCGGCCTGGATGCTCGTGTGGTAGCTGTTGTTATACGAAAACTCCACTAACGGGAGGTGCTTTTCCCAGCCATTACCAAAATCTATTACACATGCCCTAAGCATGTCTTCTAGGGTTTGGATGGTGCGTTCAGATTGCCCATCCGTCAGTGGGTGATAAGCGGTGCTCATATATAAACGTGAGCCAAAAGACTTGTACATTGCTTGCCACAGTTCAGAAGTAAAACGTGCGTCACGATCAGAAATGATGGAGGTTGGCACTCCGTGCCTTGACACCACTTCTTTTAGGTAGAAGTCTGCTAAAGTAGAAAACTTATCCGTTTCCTTGATTGCCAGAAAATGTGCAGACTTGGTCAGTCGATCCACGATCACCCAAATGGTATCATTTCCGCGTTGAGATCTGGGTAGGCCAGTAACGAAATCCATGGAAATTTGCTCCCATTTCCATTTAGGTATCTCTGGTTGTTGAAGTAGGCCTGATGGTTTCTGATATTCGGTCTTGACTCTAGCACAAGTCAAGCACTTACTGACGTAGGTTGCTATGTGGGCTTTCATGCCAGGCCACCAATACGTAGTCTTGAGGTCGTGGTACATTTTATCCGAACCGGGATGTATCGAATAACGAGACTTGTGTGCCTCATCCATCACAAGCTCACGTAAGTTTCCATAAAGTGGAACCCAAATACGCCCTGTTACATAGTAGGCGTCGTCTCCCTTTTGTTCTAGCCGTTGCCTCGATCCTCGTAAGGATTCCGCCCTGATGTTCTCTGCTTTCAATGCTTCAACCTGAGCATCACGAATCTGAGCGGGAAGGTTGGATTGGATGGTAAGCTGTAAAGCACGTACACGCTTAGTTATTGTATCCTTTCGACTGAGGGCGTCGGCCACCACATTGGCTTTGCCCGGATGGTACTTGATCGCGCATTCGTAATCATTCAAGAGCTCGACCCATCGGCGTTGTCGCATGTTTAACTCCTTTTGCTTGAAGATATGCTCGAGACTCCTGTGATCGGTGTAAATGGTGCACTTGGTACCGTACAGGTAATGTCTCCATATCTTAAGCGCGAAAACAACTGCTCCCAGCTCCAAGTCGTGCGTAGTGTAGTTCCTTTCGTGAGCCTTAAGTTGGCACGATGCGTAGACAATGACCTTGTCACGTTGCATCAACACGCAACCAAGTCCTTGGATGGAAGCGTCGCAGTAAACCACAAAATCATATGTGCCTTCAGGCAATGAGAGGATAGGCGCGCTACAAAGTCTATCTTTTAAGTGCTGAAAGGCGGATTCTTGTGCAACACCCCAATGATAGGTGACACCTTTCTGAGTCAGTGAAGTGAGAGGTTGCGCAATCTTTGAGAAATCCTTGATAAACCTTCTGTAGTATCCTGCCAAACCCAAGAATTGGCGGATTTCTGTTGGTGTACGGGGTGCAGGCCAGTTCTTGATCGAGTCTACCTTGGATGGGTCAACATGAATTCCATCCTTGTTTACCACATGGCCTAGAAAGTGGACTTCGCGAAGCCAGAAGTCACATTTCAAAAATTTAGCATACAGTTGCTCTGCTTGAAGAAGTTCCAGCATAAGTCGTAGATGCTGCTCATGTTCCTCCTGACTCTTAGAATAGATCAGGATGTCGTCGATGAAAACAATAACGAACTTATCCAAGTAAGGCTTGCACACTCGGTTCATGAGATCCATGAAGACCGCAGGTGCGTTCGTTAATCCGAAAGGCATAACCAGAAACTCGTAATGGCCGTAACGAGTTCTGAATGCTGTTTTGGAGACATCCTCCTCTTGGACTCTCAGCTGATGGTATCCCGATCTAAAATCAATCTTAGAGTAATAGCTCGACCCTTGTAACTGGTCGAACAGGTCGTCAATGCGTGGAAGAGGATAACGATTCTTCACGGTCACCTTGTTGAGTTCGCGGTAGTCAATACACATTCTGAAGGTACCATCCTTCTTCTTCACGAATAATACTGGAGCTCCCCATGGCGAAGAGCTAGGACATATGAAATCCTTTTCCAAGAGTTCTTGTAATTGCGTAGACAGTTCTTCAAGTTCTGATGGAGCTAGACGATAAGGTGCTCGAGCTATGGGCGTTGCTCCAGGAGCTAGCTCGATTTGAAACTCAACTTGGCGATGAGGCGGAAGACCAGGTAATTCCTCAGGAAATACCTCAGGAAAGTCGCGTACAATAGGAATGTCTTCAATTCTCTTCTCTTCCGTTGATGTGTCAGTAACGAGTGCCAGAATGGCAGTGTGGACCTTTCGCAAACACTTCTGGGCCTTAAGGAAAGAGATGATGCCTTCGACAGCACCACTCTTGTCGCCACGAATCACGAGAGGTTCTTTACCAGAACGAGGAATGCGGACGATTTTCTCCTTGCCAACAATCTCTGCTTGATGATGAGATAGCCAATCCATCCCAATAATGACGTCAAAACTACCCAGTACGACGGGAATAAGATCGATAGAGAAGGTCTGACCAGCTAAGACGAGGTTACAACCCTTAACTATGTGCATGGCCTCGAGACTTTTACCGTTTGCTAGTTCTACCGTGTGTTTGGTGTTCAAAAGTGTTGGAGTGCGCTTAAGCATTTGGCTAGCTTTTAAGGACACATAACTAGTATCGGCACCCGAATCAAATAAAACAGTAACAAAGAAGTCGTCCAGAAGAAACTTACCCATTAAACGTTGGGATCGTTCCTTGCATCACCCTGACCAATCACGAACACACGACCCCTGGCACCGTTGCCATCATTGTTTCCCCTATTGTTGCCCCCATTATTGTTCCCGTTTCCTTGGTTGTGGTTCTGATTCTGTTTCTGATTTAACTGCGGGCAGTGTCTCTTGAAGTGACCTTCAGCACCACACTGAAAGCATCCCCTGTTGCCCTGTTGCTGTTGCTGATTCTACGGTGCTTGCTGCTGCTGCTGACGATTCTGATTTGTAGGTCGTGAGCTCCTGCAATCCTTGGCTTCATGACCCATCTTGAGACACCTCTGACAACGTCCCTTGTTGCACTGACCACTGTGGTGTCTGTTACATTTGTTGCACTTTGGGTGGTTTCCTCGATATCCACCCTGCCCTTGACTACCAGAAGATTGCTGACCAGGACTCTAGTAGTCATCAATCTTTCGCTGCTGCGCCTGGGACTGAACTGTAGTCGAACCCTTGCTGTTGGCTCCATCCCATTTTCGTTTGTTGTCACTGGGAATAGCAGAAGTAGCAGTAGCACCTATACGCTTAGGCAGCTTGTTCTGTTCTACTGCCTGGTAGACGATGAGCAAGACGAGTAACATCCTGGATGGTAGCAAGGTTAGCAGCAGTCACATGGCTTTGAATCTCTGGTACCAAGCCTTTGAGGTACAACTTGATACGCTTAATGGGAGGATCCACCATAGTTGGACATAACACTGCCAGTTCGTTGGATCGCTTCGTATACGCCTCTATCTCTGACCCTGTCATCTTCAGTGCCACTGAAAGTACTAGGACGACATTCCATAAAAGTCTTGAACGTGCACACAGGCGGCTGGGCATGCTGGCCTCCTGCTTGAGTGGCTGCAAGTGTCGCAGCAACTTGTTCGTTGATCAAAGCCGCCAGCTGGGCTGGTGTGAGGTTAATTCGTCCACTAATGATCTTCACCATACAGAGAACACAAGTGAGAAGGGCGTCGTATCAATACGCAAGCGTGGAATGACAGAAGAGAGTGATCACACAAAGTTTTCAAGCAGTAGATACTATGTCATCTAAGCATACCATAAGCAATGTTCTATGTAACTAACAAGTAGGTAATATAAACATGAATCGTATCACCTATAGTGTCGAGTCTTGCACGTGGAGCGAAGCGTCGTTGTGGATCGTTGAGCACTATACAGGTTATAGTCTGGTTTTATCAAAAAGCTTTTCCCCTTTTTAAAACCAAGTTCGCTATAACCAATGGCTCTGATACCAATCTGTCACACCCCCAAAATCCACCATACGGAGCGTCACCGCTTGGAGGCGTGACATGACCAGGATCGAGCCACCAATCATATTGAACAACGTAATTTAAGTTAATAAAGCCAATCACAATACAATTGGTGACCAAAAGATAAGTAACCGACTTTAGGTTAACAACGGAAGAATAAAACATAAGTCCAAAACATAAGTTTATAATTTTATTTATTAGGCACGGGACATAACAGTCCCTATTCCACAACGACCTCCTCCTTGCGCAAGCTCCATAAGTACCTAACGACCTGCAAGGCATGTAACAACAAATCAACAACAAAGTTGAGCGAGTTCACAGTTGGTTGTTCAGTTAATGAGTTCGTATCAGAAATCGTAAGTTCGTTTCATAACCATGTATTATCCATTATCCTTGATTCTCCAAACCTTTACGATATTTAGTGGGGGCTTCCCATTTTGTATGTTACTAGACTAATCGTATCCATAAGTGTCCTTCCCAATCCGAGGACAGTGGTAAGTATGAGTTTACGTAGGTTTTACGTAAGTGCCCTTCCCAATCCGAGGACAGTAGTAAGTATGAGTTTTACGTAGGTTTTACGTAAGTGCCCTTCCCAATCCGAGGACAGTAGTAAGTATGAGTTTTACGTAGGTTTTACGTAAGTGCCCATCCCAATCCGAGGACAGTAGTAAGTAGTCTAGTAGTGTTGATAGTATAAGTAGTCATTCAATCCCATTCCCACCCACCGGGAATCCCATGCCTTAGTAAAGGTGTGAACTCACCTCGGTTGCTCGGTTTGACTCTCAAAAATAGCTAACAGTCAAGGTCGGTCAATCACGTCCTAGTATAATTTACCAGTTAGTCATTTAGTGGTTTTCAAATAGAGCACAAAGTTCCTACAAGTATCTATCACATAACATGCATCACTTTAACGGTTCATGCCCATATAAACTTCCCATCTATTCCCGTTCATAAATAAACATACGATTTTGCACATAACACTTTTATTGAAATATAGCATGTTAGATCATTCACAGATAACATTCCCGACATTTAGACACGCAAGTTACTACTTATGTCGTTTCAGCTTTTATATTCAAAACTGGGCTGTTTTCGAGGATTTTAATAAAATAGTTAACTTGTTCCAAAAATTCCCAAATTTTTCAGAATGTCTTAAACGATCCAAATATTATTGTGTAAAAATCTCGGGATCCAATTCATCACCAATATTTTATAAAAAATCATTTTCTGGACTGCACTCAGATTTATCTTTTTCTGACTGCAGTCCACGGAAGAATTTATTTAAAATTCATTGTGAGTCCGATTTACGAAATTCCAGTGAGGGAATTACAAATACATCGGTGGTCATCTACAGTACAAATTTCATGATTTAACTCTACACAGAATTCAAGTTATGACTGAAAACAGAACGCATATTTTCAGTAGCAAAAATGCAGCTCTAGCTGCTGTTACAAAACGACACTTTAAAAATAGTAAACGAAGTCCAAAAATTATGATTCCGGTTCCATTAGAACCGTATTTCTTAATAACACGTTATAGACTCAAAATATCAGTTTTTCGTTGAGTTATGACCTGTTTACAGCCAACTGAAGTTGGCTGTAAAGGCATGGACAGATTCTGTTTTTCAGCCTTTAGCTTTTTAATTCGTGTTCGATTGATTCCGTTAACATGTTTTGTGATCACAACAACATCAAACATCAATATTAACAAGTAAATCATCAAGTAATCAACAAGAATCATAACAACACAAGATCAACATGATTTAACCATATATTTTCTCTTTATCCACTCTTTACCCCTTTATGTTCAAGACTTAATGTAAGTTCTTTAGAGTTTCTTAAGTTTTAACCATTTAATCAACTATTAACCACCAAATACATGAACAAGATGAAGATTTGAAGCACTTACTACTAGCACAAGGCTAGGGGAGAAACAAGGTGTAAAAGTGGTGGATAAAAGAAAACTAGAGTGGTTCTTGAACTTCCGAATGCACCGGGCTTGTTTGTAGGACTCCTTGCACCTTTGGGTGTATGAGAAATGGTTGATCAAAGCTTGAAGGTGGTGGTAGTATGGTGGAGAGGTGGCGGCCGTGAGTGGTAATGGAGGGAGAGAAGGAGCTAGTTGTTGATGTTGTTTAGATGAAAGAGAATGGAAGACCAATATGCATATTTATAAACTAAACCTTACTATTATCCAACATACATTGTGTCTTCTTGATAACCAAGACTAACAATAAAATAATCAAAGAAGGGCAAGGGTGTGTTCCATCCTTGGAACCGTCAAAATGAGGGGGGGTATGGTTGGGGTGTAATGTTATAGTTAGGATCTAGTTAGTTTCTAATGGTACTTAGTTAGTGTATTAAGTGTGTTGTCTAATATAAAGGGTGTTAGGGTGTTCGGGGGCCCTAACTAGCTCAGAAAAGTAAGAACAATGTATCTGGCAATATTTTCATGTTCCGGGTAAAGTCTGGTTGTTCGGTTTGACACTGTTCCGTTAAAGTGCTTAATTAATCCGTAAAGTGTCATACATACATATTTTTGCAACGTTTTTAATTTTTAACACTCAGGAAGGAGTACCGGACTATTTAGTAACTTTTCTGTATACTATTAGTATGTTAACAAATACATGTAAGCATAACACAGTAATCAGAGAGCAGTTAAATGGTTCAGCACAGTCATCAAGTACTTTAATTAACATTAATAGATTGTACGGTTACATGTAAATTTGAGGGTTGTCACAATAACAGTTATCATTCTAGCATACAAATGGCACCATTTGAGGCTTTATACGGAAGGAAATGTCGATCGCCTATTGTGTGGCACGAGATCGGAGACGCGCAAATTACCGGTCCCGAGCTGTTGCAAGAAACGACTGACAAAATCCTCCAAATTTGAGACAATCTGTTGAAAGCTCGGAGCCGACAGAAAAGTTACGCTGATAGACGCCTCAAGCCCCTTGAATTTGACGTTGGCGATTGCGGACTCCTAAAGGTTGCACCTTGGAAGGGGGTGATCAGATTCGGCAAGAGAGGAAAGCTCGCGCCTCGATATGTTGGACCCTTTAAGATCCTGGAAAGGATTGGAAAAGTGGCCTTCAGACTCGAACTACCAGAGGAACTGAGTAACGTCCACCCGACTTTCCACGTTTCGAACCTCAGAAAGTGCTTGGCCGATCAATAATTACATATCCCCATTGAGGACTTACAAGTGGACGAAACACTACACTTCGTGGAAAATCCTGTCGAGATCATGGGACGAGAAACCAAGGTGCTCAGATGCTCACGCATTCCCATTGTGAAGGTTCGTTGGGAAGGCAAACGAGGCGCCGAGTTCACCTGGGAACTCTAAAGCGACATGAAGGCGAAGTACCCGCAGTTGTTTGTTAATGGTAAAGCCTAATTTCGGGACGAAATTCCCTTAAGTAGGGGAGGCTGTAACACCCCGTGTTTCGAAAGTCAAAGTCAAAGTCAAGATTGAATTCAAAGGAAGAAAAGATTGCTAATTGCGATCTGTCACTCCTTGCTCAACTACTGTTTTGACTTCTTTGACTTGTAATCGAATCTATTATTTATTTGCTTTAGTTGTATTATGTGGAGTATCCGTTAATAATCAAGGTTTAATCGCTATTTAATCGCATATTTATCGTTAATCAATTTATCGCTAATCGCTATCGCATCGCAACTCGAATTAGGTGCTCTGGATATTGTTGTACGTGTGTGTGCTACTTATGTGTTACTTGTGCATGTTATGTTTATGTTGAGGTGTTAATCGCAATCGCAATCTATCGCATCGCAATCAAATCGCAACGCTAAACGCAAGTTGATTATAGTGATTGTATGTTAGATATAGTAGTTATGTTATTTGTGTAACTAGTGGGTAATACTATCGCATCGCTCGCTCGAATTGCATCGCCACGCTCAACACGCGAATCGAAACAACAAAACTCATCGCGCTGGACTCATGGATCGAGTGGCCAACCGATCGAGTGGCCATCCGATCGGATTGCCATCCGATCGGATTGCCATCCGATCGGATTGTCATCCGATCGAGTTGCCACCCGATCGACCCGGCACTTCCCCACTTTCCTTTTTGGGAAACCCTATAAATACCCACCTGTCATATCATTTGTGATGTGACAGCTCCTTGTTCGACCAGCCGACCTCAAGCTCTCATTTCTCTCGATATCTCTCGATTCTTGTAAGTTTCCAACCCAAATCTTGTACTTATATGATCTACAAACACTTCTTCATCATTTTCACCTTTGAATCTTAACTTTTAACCGTGAAATCACCGGATTTGAGGTGTTCTAGGGTGATGTCATCATGAAGTTCTTATGAACTTCAAAGTTTGGCTTCATTCCACCAAGAACAACTTAGATCTGAAGGATTTCCACAAGATTAATCAATGTTTTCGCATAGATCTACACTTATTCATGGTTAAAAGGATTAAACGAAGGTTTTCCAACTTTCTTTCAACTCTTTTACACTCAATGCACTCAAAACCGATAGAATCGGACCTCGTTCTGGTCTTCTACTCTTTCCTAGTGATGGGTTAGCTCGAGATCTGAATTATATCCGAGAGATAACTGATTTCGGGTTTGAACATGAACAACCGTCTCGAACCGTGAACCGGCCGGACTAGGGTGGTTCCTGTTCGATCGAGTCACTTGGGTCGGGATGGGGTTCCTGTTGTTTAAGCAAGTTATCACAAAGTCTCGCTCAAAACTGCAAAATCTTCAACGAAATCAAGTGTCAAGACGATCAGGACGTCGGGACGGATTGCCATCCGATCGACCGGCCATCCGATTGGGTTGCACTTGGTTCCCCACTTAAACTTTTTATTCAAACCTTTCAAGGTTCTAACGTCGAACGGATTGCCGTCCGATCGGATTGCCATCCGATCGACCGACCATCCGATCGGGTTGCACTTGGTTCCCTACTTAAACTTTTTATTCAAACCTTTCAAGGTTGCTACTCGATCGAACGGCCGTTTGATCGATCGACCTGAAGGGTAGAGATACTTCTCTATTTTTAAAATGCTACAACGAAAACTTCAAAGGACAAACCGTCATACACAAACACATCCTTACCAAACGAGGTGTCAACCCAATCGAATGGCCATCCGATCGGATGACCATCCGAACGGATTGACATCTGATCGACTGGCCATCCGATCGGATTGCCATCCGATCGGATTGCAATCCGTTACTTGGTTACTTTCACCGTTTATCGCGTTGCTCATCGTTTATGCTATCGTTAACTGTTCAGGCTAATCTCTCAAGCGCTCCCTTCAATCCAAGGCAATGTTTATTAAGTTAAACGCTATCTGTGAGTATACTCGATCCCTTTTTGCTTTATGCACTTTTGGGTGTTACATACGTTACTTACTCTAAATCACATCGAACACACAACGCAAACACTATTTATACGCTGACCTCTAATGCATGTTATACGTGACTCGATGAATGCCTGATTGTTATGTTAACACGTTGATTGTTGTCTACCTGCCTTAGCAACGATAGTACTATAGTTTGGACTCAGCACCTGTTCACTCAGGGGTTGTTAAGGACAATACTTCACGTGTTCGCAGTGGTGAACATGTGATGCGCACTCGTTACTCGCAGTCAACTCGCAGTCATTGGTATTGACAGGATCTTTATCAATAACTTACATGCTTCACATTATACGTTGTACATGCTGGTTATGCGTAAACGATTTCGAACTCTATTATGCTATTATCAAACTTGTATGCTCACCTTTACACTATGTGTATTGACCTTTATTTTAACGTATGTGACAGGTGTTTAGGATGCTATCTGCTAGGACGCTTGCTTGGTGGAATCGAGTTAGGAAGAGTCTAGAAACAAACGAACAATTTATATTTTATTTGAATATGAGTTGTCGAAACAGTTTTATTTGTTTTAGAGATATCTGTGTTTGTAATAACTTACTTGCTTAATAGGTTATGGTATGGGACATAATGTTTAACTATTCGGTAAAGTAGTTGTTATGGAATTTCTCTTGAACAATCTGTTTCGCTCAGTGCCATGCCCCGATGTTTCCGTCATCGGTTGGGGTGTGATAAACCACAACACAAACCCACAACTATGAGCTTAGTTGGGAGCTTGGTGGGTACAAGATTACACCAAGTTTTAATCCAAATAACCAAGTAATAAGTATAAAATTCAAAGCAGAATTTTAACTCTACTGTGGACCCCAAATATGGTGAGGTTCCACCTTATTTTGCCATGGCAAAATTGTGGAAACCTTCCTAGAGGTTATCCAAGTAGATTAGAAGAAGAAAGCATGAAAAAATAAGAAGAAAAGTGAGTGAAAACCCACTTAGAACACTTGAACTTTCTGCCCAAAGTAGAGAACTTCTTGATGATTTTAGGTGTGTTTGAGTGTGAAATGAGGTTGTGGAAAGTGGAAATATGTTAGAGAAGGCTTGGATTTATAAAGGAGGATTAGGGTTAAGTCATAATTGAGTTAGAAGGTGATTGGAGGATAAGGGAGGTGGAAAAAGTGGTTAAAAAGGATTAAAACCTGTAGCTGGGTAACAGACCTGCATGGTCATGCAGATTAGGTGCATGGTCATGTGTGCTCGCATGGTCATGCGGATAACAGCTTGCATGATCATGCATTGTCAAGTGCATGGTCATGCGAATCACAGTTTGCATGGTCATGCAATGTCAAGTGCATGGTAATGCGAATGTGTATAATTTCAAGAAACTTTCCAAAACTTACAGTTTAACCCCTAGAGTTTGATTATTCCACCATTTTGTGCTAAAAACTCATTATTAAGCATGTTTTTGGGTATTTCGAGCCATTAAAGTAGTGTATGAGTATAATGCATGAATAATTGACAATTTGAGTATTTCAAGTATCGGTTTTCACGTACAAGTATGTATTCAAGATTGCAACGTATAATTCAAGTATGTTACATGTATAAGTAAAAACATAGTATTCTATTATGATCAAAGCCTCAGATTACAAGATTGAAAAAGAAATACGGACACGATATGATTACAAGTTTCCAAAAATAGGAATACGAAAACACTTTCTAAATAAGGAAAATACAAAATGCGAAGCGTTACTTCTAATTTGCTACAACCGCTATTATCTACACAAGCCTCTCCACTCAATCCTATTTGACGCCTCCAGCGATGACAAATCAATGACTCGAATTTGAAAATGGGTTTTGTTATCAAGGATTCGTGAAGCAGCAAAAGAAATCAAAACAACCGGAAATCAAAGCATCGCCATCGTCGATTGTTTGAAACAATGAACCGCGAGGTAGTAACATACATAAATGAATAATTTTGTAATTTACTCTATAATAAATTGTTTTATGTTATTCCAAGCGTTTTGCCAAATTCTAGACTTTTAAATTTTTAATCGGGTCGTCACCAACGCTCTTTTTTAGGTATTTTTTCACTACGCGATATGGTAATTTCTAAAATCTACGAAATGCTTGCTTGACCGTAAAAAGACCTTAATTAACTGAATATTAAGTCAAATGACACATTTATAATTATAAACTTGTTTTACAATAGTACTGAAATTACTATACATTGCTATATATTACTATATATTATTATTATTACTATATATTACTATATTATTACTATATTACTATATTACTAATAAACGAATTGAAATGAATAGTGATTTTAATATTATAATAATATATAGTTTTTTAATACTTTTATTATTTTAATATTATAATAATAGTTATTTTCTTTACTTTTTAGCTTTAATCATTTCTTTAATATCAGGGGTTGGGATAAGCTTGATGTCAACCGGTATCGAACCAGTACTGGTATTGAAAATACCGGTACGGTCCTGTTCGGTATCAGTACATGATGGTAAAAACCGACACTAATACAGAAAACACCAAAAGTTGGTGCCGAATTGATATTAGAAATCTTTTGGTTCGGGAAATTCAGTGCTGCTACCCGGTACTATTTGCTCATCCCTGATCACGGTTACCGTACGAACAACGGTATCGTACAACTTTTTTTGTTGATTTTCTTCAACTTTTAATTTTTTCTTTTTTTAGTTTCAGGGGTAGGGATGAGCTCGGTGCCAACCGAGACAGAATCGGTACTGATACTGAAAATACCGGTTACGGTATCGGTCTATGAAGGTAAAAAACGGTAGTGAACCGGTACCAGGAACGCCAAAAGTCGGTACCGAATTGGTAGTTAAGATCTTTTGGTTCGGCAAATTTGGTACCGGTACCCAGAACAATTTTCTCATCTCTGACCACGGGTTTCATACGAACAACATCGTTACCATACAACTTTTTTGGTTGATTTTCTTTCGGTTATCTTTTAGTGTGTTTTTTTCTATATTTTATTTTTATTCTTATCAGCAGTTCCGTTCGCAACACGCTCGTAGTGATTTCAAAACACAGACTAAATAACAAAAAAAAATCGCCGCAACGCGGCGAACTTTTTCAAACCTAGTTAATCGAAAAATGTCAAATGTCACACACTTAGGTGCTGTTTGTTTTTTCAGATGTAAAATGTCTGTAGTTTGCGAACCACATCTGCAGGCATCTGCAAGAGAAGATGTGGCCCAAATGTCTGCAGTCTGCAAGGAGAAGAGGGTTTGTTTTTTTTTCTTCATAAACAATTTCAACCACACAACTCTCTCTCTGCTCTCTCTCTCTAGAAGCTCTCTCTCTCTAGAAACTCTCTCTCTCTCTACAACCACCACCACCACCGCACCACCTCTGCCACCACCACCGCACCACCTCCGCCATCACACCACCGCCATGAAGCACAAAAGAAGCACAGAGCTTCATCTCTTTGCAAAACCCTATATTCAAACACCCCCCACCCACTCGATCTCTTTCTCCCTCGCTCGAAGGTGACCAGCCGGCCACCAACAGTGGTGGCGGCGTTTGATGGTGATGACGCAGCAGAAGCCGAGGTGGCGGCGGCAGCAGCGGTGCCTTGTTCCGACGGGTCTCTCTCTCTCTACGGTCTCTCTCTCTCACATGTCTCTCTCTCTACAGGTCTCTCTCTCTCTATGCTCTCTCTCTCTCACAGATGGGTTTGGTGGTGGTGGGTTTTGACGATGGTGGTGGCGGAGGTGGTGGCGGAGGTGGTGGCGGTGGTGGTGGCGGAGGTGGTGGTGGCAGGGGAGAAGTTTTTGTGGTGTGAGGTGTTTGGATTAGGTTTTGTGAAGATGTTTGAAGCAAAGGTTCTGAGCTTTTTTTTGAAGATGAAAGAAGCTATTTGTAGATCTTTAAAAAAAAAAAACAAACAGTCTTCAACATCTTATGTCTGCCCGCCTGCAGACATAAGCATTTTGCAGATGTTATAAGCAAAAACAAACAGCACCTTAGAATGAGATTCATGAAATTTCTCAAACTATTTCTACAACTTTTAAATTATAATTGGGTTTAGAAAGAAAAAAAAAGGCCCAAGAGATTTTAGCCCATGCCAATACTTGACCATCCAATCCATATATCAATCCAAGTTTAGGGTTTCACTACTCTAGTCTTCTTCCTCATCATCTTCATCGTGAAGCGAAAATGGTGAAGGGCCGCCAAGGAGAACGTGTCAGGTAATCTACCCTCTCTAATATCTATAAATCTTTAATCATCATCCGCAACCTAACATCTATTGTATTCATTATTCATTTCAGACTTTACACTAGAGGAACCGTTCTCGGTTACAAGAGGTACATATCGTTCGCTTCATGATGCATATCAATTAAATTAATCGAATCTAACACTTTTCATATTCATCACGTTGAAAACTAGAAACTATATTATCATTATTATTTCAACGATTTTAATTAGGTCAAAATCGAACCAGTACCCGAACACATTGTTGATTTAGCTTTCTGATGCATTGCAAACATATCAATTGAATGTATAGAATCAGTAGTTTTAGTTTTTTATGCCGTTGAAAAACTTGAAATTAGGATTTTTGATAATTTGAACGAATTAATTAGGTCAAAGTCGAACCAGTACCCGAACACATCGTTGATTCAGATCGAAGGTGTGAACACGAAGGAGGAGGTAGCATGGTACCAAGGGAAACGCATGGCGTACATCTACAAAGCTAAGGTGAAGAAGAACGGATCACATTATCGGTGCATTTGGGGGAAGGTGACTAGGCCTCATGGTAACACTGGTGTTGTTCGCGCTAAGTTCAAATCTAACCTGCCTCCTAAATCAATGGTAATTGTACATGACAAAAACCCTTGGCATTGGTTGTGGAGTTTTTATTAAGTGTTTGGTGGTTTTGTTTTGCAGGGAGCTAGGGTTAGGGTGTTCATGTACCCAAGCAACATCTAAGGTAATGCGGTTAGATGTTAATGTGCTTTGTGTTTGTTTTGTTTGTGCGTTATAATGTAGTTGTTATTTGGTTTTTGATTGTAAATGTTGTACTTGTTTAGCTTAAGATGTTGGTAAGAAGAGTGTTTTAGGTGAATTTATTAGGTTAGGTGTTATAGAAGTGGCAAGATATTGACTGCTAGGCTGTTAGTAAGATCGTAATTGTGATGCGTTAGTTTTTGTAGTTGTGAATTGTTCAGTTTGAGACGTTTCATGTTGATTTTGGGCTAATGCTAACTCTAGTCTGACGTGCTTTGTGACCATGATAGGGTATTATGTAACTGACGAGGTTAGGTGAGGTCTAGGCGTAGAGGAAAAAGAAAGTCGTCGGTTTCTGCTCTTCCTTTGTCGGTTTTTTTAGTTTTCGTAAAAGAATATAAATTTAGAGAAAAAAGCCCTAAGTTTACTTATATGTGGGATTGGTTTTGAGGTGTACAAAAGAAATGAAAGGCAGACTGGGTAGAATTTACGTGGTATACTTAGCATACAACTAGTTTTGTTAGATATTTTTTTATTGTATGATTTTTACTTTTTAGAGGCTTTTAAAGTTTTGATATTCAGTTGACGATTTTAATTGCTAATTACATAAGTTTTATTTTATTTGCAGAGTATTAATAAGTTTTTAAGCTTGTTATATATTTAAGTTTACTTAACTTTGGTTCTTTTGGGATAAAGGATGGAAGTTCAATCTAACATTGTTTTATTTTATCCCTGCAAGAACCAAAAACCATTCAGTTTGGAATCTAGAATCATGTCTGGAGATTTAACTAACGAATTTATGTTTATCGGAATAGAGTCAGCTCGTGTGATGTTCTAGTTCAATTGCTTCCAGAAAGCCACTATGTTTAATTTAAAGTGATCTGGCTTATAGTAATAACAATGTACGTTTTCTTTTTAAAGTGACAGTTACACAAATAAAAAGGTTCTATTTTGTTTTGAAATGGATTAATGTTAACGTGTTTAGAGTGACGATAATTCGTTTTTTTTGAAATGGTCTTGGTGATCTGATATCAAATCTGGGTACATCTTAGATGCAATTTTGATCTGCTGTTTACTTTGATAGTTATCGAAAATTGTATGACGCATAATGAAATTTAATTATGCATGGTTTTTATCCTAGATTCTTTGTGTGCCCTTATCATATAGTAATCATAATGTTTTTTTTTTTTTTGCTGCAACAGATAGCTGAAGTATGAAGATATCATTGCTGGTGTGGTTATAACAGTTTTGTGATATTTGCTTTCTTTAGCATGTGTGATTTTGCTTAAGTGAATTTGAATTTGAGTTTAGCTTAACTGAGCAGATATTCAAATGACTCGTCTTTTGGTTTCTATTCAATCCTTTCTATTCTTACTAAACTTCGCTGATAGGATATTCGCTGATAGGATATACGTGTGTACTTTAGAAACTAGGGCTACTACCACAAACTGCATCCACCACACTTGCCACCATAAAAAAAATAGCGGGTAAACATACATTTTTGCTTTTTTCCTATCGACCTGTATCAACCCCAAGATCTTTTTGGTTGGTACTGTTTTGGTCCGAACTCTTAAGTTTTATGGTTGGGGTTTGTTTTGCACAGCTTCTACTCTCTACTCTGACTTGAACCTGTTTTGGCCCGTCATGTAACATTACGTTCCAACTCGACCTGACATGTGTGTTCTGCACCTTAACTTGTAGAACCCTACTTCCGAAATTAAGGGTGAGACCGTGAGAGGGGTGGTCACCTCTTGCCCTTAATCACAAGGGGTGGATCACCCAAACCATTTTTTTTAAAATGAAAAAATGTATGATTGGATGGAAGAGAGTGTGGCCCACTACACACCCCTCTCTCTCCTCTTCCCTCCTCTCCCCTTGTGCGGTGAACACTCCCCGATTTCCATGTTGCCACGCGGTGAGGGAAGGGTCGGCAGCGATGTTGTTGTGCGGTGAAAGGGCACACTGCACCCACCCAGTTCACCCTAAGCCACAACTGCAAACCCAATGTATCAAGTTTAAGCTATCAAACTAGTTGACAACTGACCGGACCTAATTACTAAAATTTGTTAAAACATAAACTGGAAACCCGACCTTATGATACATGTATGGCCATTTGGATCGGTTTAAGCTATAGGGCAAGGATGTATAGAAAACCCACTTTAATTTAGAAAACCCGGGAAACTCTAACCTCCCGATGTTTTTTTTTAAAAAAAAAAATATACACATGTTATATACATGTTTTTAAGGTATTTGGGCAAAAAAAAATAAAAAAAGCGCCGAGTAGATATTTTTAAAAAAAATAAACAAGTTTTGGTGTAACACGTGTTACATTCATCTGACATATTTGTAACACGTGTTACACCAAAACTTGTTTATTTTTTTTTAAAATATCTACTCGGCGCTTTTTTGATTTTTTTTGCCCAAATACCTTAAAAACATGTATATAACATGTGTATATTTTTTTTTTTTTGAAAAAAATTCGGGAGGTTAGAGTTTCCCGGGTTTTCTAAATTAAAGTGGGTTTTCTATAGATACTTACATTTAAGCTATAAAACCAAACCGTCTTAAATTAATTGTAACCAAACATAAGGCTAGAGGGTATGGGGTTCTTCCCCACCCCCGTCGAGGAACGGCGACGCCGGCACACCATCCCGCCCCCCCCCCCCCCCCCCCCCCCCCCGTCCCCGTCCTCTCCGTCCCGCTCAAGACGTTGGCGACAGTCCGAAATTGGTGGGCCCCCTTCATTTTTTACCGTTTAAAAAAAAAATTCCAACTTTTATTTTAAAAACCAACGGTTATATTTCAAATAAATACCCATTTCACTCCCACTTTTATAAATACTCACATCTTTTACACAACTTTTCACCCACTACAATCTCATTCTCTCTCACATTTTATAACTCCTCTTCCCTTTTTATAAAAACTCATCAATTTTCATACCATTTTTTACCCACTACCACCCCATCTCTCTCTCAAAAATTACCATGGCTTCACCTTCTTCCATTTCTTCATCTTCTTCGTCTACATGGTATTCATCATCTTCGGAAGAGGATGCAATTATGCATAACATGATTATGAACACGGCTCAGGTCTTCATGGCGGGTTATGAAGCGTCGTCCCAACGGCTAACTAGACGAGCAAAATTAAACCGAGACCAAGAAGGTACTTTACTATTTTTTCCTTATGTTTTATATAGATTTGAAAATGTATTTTATAATTAATTTCATTTATGTTTCGTTTTAAATTTATAGCTGCCCACGATAAACTAGTAGCCGATTATTTTGCCGACGAACCCGTGTACACAGCCGAGATTTTTCGACGTCGGTTCCGCATGAGTCGTCCACTTTTTTTTACGTATCGCAGGCGACATGGCCCAGTCTGATTCGTTTTTTACACTTCGAAACGACGCTAGGGGGCAAAGGAGTTTCAGTAATTTACAAAAATGTACGTCGGCCATTCGCCAACTGGCATACGGTTACGCACCCGATGCATTAGACGAGTATATAAGGATGTCTGAAAGATCCGCACGTCTATGTTTGCACAAGTTTTGCGAATGGGTTGTCAAATTGTATAGCAAGAGATACCTGCGGAGACCGAACGCAAACGACGTTCAAAAATTATATGAAGCACACAAACAGAGACATGGTTTCCCAGGAATGCTCGGGATCATTGATTGCATGCACTGGCCGTGGCATAACTGCCCAGTTGCCTGGCAAGGTCAGTATACTAGGGGAGATCATGGACATCCGACTATTATTCTAGAGGCGGTTGCGTCACAGGATCTCTGGATTTGGCATGCTTTTTTTGGTCTACCTGGTTCGCTCAATGACCTCAACATCATATACCAGTCACAGATATTTGACGATGTAGTGGCGGGAACAGGTCCCGACACAAGTTTTACGGTTTCGGGGGTGGAATACAGGCGAAGTTACTATCTAGCCGATGGAATATACCCAACGTACTCGACAATCGTTAAAACTATTCCGCACCCGACAGACGAAATTTTTTTTTTTGCGAAGTATCAAGAGGGTGCGAGAAAATATATTGAACGGGCTTTTGGTGTTCTCCAAAAAAAATGGCAAATCATTGAACATCCAGCACGTTCGGCTACACCAAAGAGGTTACGCCATATTATGTACGCTTGTATCATCCTTCATAACATGATCATTGAAGACGAAGGTAGAGTGATATGCGAGTACGACGAAAACGCGTCTACTGGAAATTATGTTCCAGTTAGTGGGGAACAACAAAATTTGAACATGTTCGCTCTACGTAACGAGTACACACATCATAACCTACAAGCGGACTTGGTGGAGTACATTTGGAACAACGCTCATAACGAATCAGACGAAGACTAGTAGCTTTTTTTAATATATTAGGATTTTTTTAAGTTTATGTTTTTTTTTAAGTTTATGTTTTTTTTAGTGTATGTTTTTTTTTAGTTTATGTAATGTTTTTAAATATTAATGAAAATATTTTGTTAATTTATTTGTTAAATGTTAAAAAGAAAGTAGAAGATTAAAAAAATAAAAAAATATAAAAGTGGTGAGATAGGATCATCTAGGACCATCCTCCATACCCTCTAGTTTTGTGGGATGGACCATCATTGGGAGGACTATGATGTGGCGCCTACGTGACGGATCATCCTCCAAGAGAGGACCATCACCATACCCTCTAGCCTAATAGTTTGGTTTTATATTCGTTATTTTTTTACTTTCTTAAAAAATGTAACGTTTGGCATGGACAGGTTGATACTTGATATTGTAGTATATCACTTTAAAAGCTTTATTTTATAAAAGTGATAATAACATTCAAATTGTGTTAACATGCTTTCAATCTATTTCACGTAGAATGTGGAAATGTTGATAAATATCAAAACAAAACAAGAGTGGGTTATAAATTTGCAGGCGAAGTTCTACGTTTGGAGCTTAGGCCGTGGGGTATGGGGAGGGGGTTTGGGCGTGGGTTGGGGTAAAACGCCCAAGGCACCACCCCGGGTGGGCTTGGGTTGGGGCGTGGCCCCTTGGGGCTTGGGTTTCAAGCCGGGCGTGGGGCGGGGGAGCAAGGTGACATGGCGGTTTGTGAATGGCCAAAAGAAAATAGCCGTTGGGCTAGCCGTTGGGCAACGGCTATATTAAAAAAAAAAAAAAATTATTCCATTTTTCACTATAAAACTCACATTTTACTTCCATTTTTTACCACATTCAACCACATCTTCAATTCTCCTTCTACAAAACGAAAAAAATGCATCCTTACAACCGTCCTTTTGACCCGAGCAACCCGTATGGATTCCAAGAAAATAATCCTAGCCCACCACCCAATCGTCCAGTAGCTCGTCCATTTTTCATACACTCTCATATGCCCGACATGGCGGGTTATGCATCGTATATCGGGAATCGTGTATTTACTAACTTCCCAAACACCGAAGATTCAATACCTACCCCGTTTTCACAATCGCCCATCGACCTTTCACCAACCTCCATCGACCTTTCACAAAACGAATCCGTTCCCGAAACTCAACCACCCAAAGAGAGTCCTACCGCATCGAAACCCATCAAAAAAAGAAGTCATAAGAAAAAAACCGAGGATAAAGTAGTTGAAACCGCCAAACGAAAACAACAAAAATGGGTCTATGCTGAAGAAGTTGCATTGGCGAGGGCTTGGTATGAACAATCTCAACATTCAACTTTAGGTATTCTTTTGTTTTTATTAATGGAATGGTTATTTTTTATATAAGTTTGTAATATATTAATATTTTTTTATTAAAATAGGAAATTCGCAGCATCGAACCGCCCTGTGGGAATGGGTTAGTAAACTATTCCATGAAGAAATGGGTAGGGAGACTTATCGTGAAAACGATAGCTTATCCTCAAAGTGGAGCGAAATAAGCACCCACCTAACAAAATTTAGTGGGTTTTTAAATAAAGCAAAGCAAAACCCTAAAAGTGGTGAAACCGAAGCCGACATTTTGACAAATGCACCGGTCGCATTCAAATCAAATATGAAGACCGACTTCCGTTTCATGCATTGTTGGGAGATTTGTAAATTCCATCCAAAGTGGTCGACTATCCCCATTGGTAGCGAAACTAACTCGTCTTCCAAAAGGTCAAGGGCCTCGTCCCAAGCCCAATCTGATGCACGAGATCAAGAGTTTGAGGACCTTTTGGATGATTCGCCAAGCCCAAACCGGCCTGAGCATGGAAGAAATGCCTCAAGAAGGCGTGCTCAAAAACAAACGGCACCGGCTTCAGCTGGGAGTTCTGAGTCGCGTAGGGGAATATACAGCGACCAGTTGGATGACATTTCATGCAAGATGGATACATTCAACGTATTCCAACAACAAAGGGCCAAAATACGAAGGAGCAAAGAAGCTAGAGATTCTGCTAGAGATGCCCTGAAACAAAGACGTGATGATTTGAAGATTCTATCCAAGCCGATTGATCACCTACAGGGTGACGAGTTAGAAATAGTCTTGGCGTTGAGAGAAGAGATAAAAAACAAATATAAAAATTAGGAATTTGTTTTTTTTTTTTTTGTAATTTTCTTTTCTTGTAATGATCTATTTAAAAACATTAAAAACTTAAATTTGTGTTTATTGGGTCTGCCCAGCGGGTCAGCCCACAAGCCCACCAAACCCCCGCCCCAAACCCCCGCCCCACCATACCGTGATCAATGTGGGTTTACCCATGTCTGCCACCTCATTCCACGTGTCAACCAATGCCCAACCCACGCCCCAACCCCCGCCCCACCATACCCCATAGTCTTAGTTTTTCTAATGTGGTTGGAATTACTTACATATTGGTGCATAGGTAGAATAGGTCCATAAATACTTGAAAGGCAACTAAACTATGTACGGGGATGCGAATTTTTAGATAGTTACATAAAATACTTGGAATCTACCAGCTAATGTTATTTTGTAAAGAAAACTATCAAACTCGAATTCTATTTATGTTGTATAATGTGTGTGCATAAATTTTAGTTGCCTATGTATGTGTTTAGTTAAGAATACTCGGATTTACATGTACACAAATTGGTTTCCAAGTTTAAATTGGAAAACCAGGATTTCGGTTGTTTGATGCAGGGCACACGACTAGGCACCCTTTTCGTACACAATTGTGTCCTACCGCAACATAGATTTATGGTGCGATGAAAGTTTTTACGAGACATCCCCTTATTTTATGGTGCAAATGCGATGATTAGGGCCATCGTAAGTCCTTCGACAGTAGCTTTTACAATGCTTGAAACTTGGAGAATTGCCTTTAACCAACCAGATGACTATCTGTGTTTTTAAACATAATTGTGTGTTGCAATTACAAGCACACAACTACGTAAGTTTTTGAACCAAACCATGTGCAATAAAAATCATTGTTTGAAACTGTTGTTTTGAAAAGAGGTTTGTGCACTGGTTTTCGGGACCATAACATTATAACATTATGTACTCACTTATTATTCATAATAACTAGTAGATTTCCCTGCGCGATACGGCGGGTCCAAATGTAAAGTAACTCGGATTCGTGATTAAACACCTTAATCGTTTATGATCATAAGTTACGTCAAAACGTAGATACACTGACGATTTACTTAAACTAAGCACGGAAACAGATTATATATGACTGGAGTTACTTGCGAAAGAAATTTACGTCGAACACCAACCTGAACTTATACCGACACGTACATAAACATAATTAAAAAATTATGTTTTTAAGTTAAAAATTGTACCGTGCGTTGCGGTGGGGTCAAAACGTAAAGTAAGTCGAATTTGTAAAACAAAATTTATGCCAAAACGTAGATCAACCGAAAAGTAAAAAAACATATTATATCTGAGCCTACCTGTTTTCAAAAAACGTAATCAACTTGAATTTATACGACACATACCTAAATTTAAGGCTATAAGCACGTAAAAATGATTATAATGTTTTTAGAAAGTTGAAGAATTGTAACTGTCAATACTAAATGTTGAAGGATAAATGCTAAAATAAACAAAAACTTACTAAAAGACAAGAAAAGGTAGTTAACTTGAATTTATACAATATAGCACGTAAAAATGATTATAACGTTTTTAAAAAGTTGAAGAGTTGTAAGTGTCAATACTAAACGTTGAAGGGGATAAATGCTAAAATAAAAAAAAAAGTTACTAAAAAACAAAAGAAAAAAAAAACTAAAAAAATAGGGTGGGCAGCTATCATGCAACAGCTTGCCACTGTTGATCCATCTTAGGTTAGTCGGTATGGTTTCGCTGACTTCATTCGGGGAGTGAATTCACCGATCGGTGAATCACACCGGGTGTTTGAATGGGGAGTAGGAGAGAGAGTGTTTTTTCGGTGTATACTCACCGAAGGTGAAGAAGAACAAAAGGAAGAGAGAGAGAGAGGAGAGAAGAACCAATCAAAATTTTTTATTTTTTAATTGAGTGAGTGTTTGAATCATACCTAGTGTTTGAGTAGAAAATGAGGAGAAAAAACTCAAACATCCTAACTCACCCCAACCATATACCATCCACCCTTAGGCTATGAGGTGTGGATGGAGCCTCATGGGGCTTTATCAAGTCCACCTAGGATCCAACTCATCTATGGAGCCCCTCTTTAATTTAAAGGGTGTGGATGAAGCCCCTATAGAGCCCCCCCCCCCCCCCCCTCCCCCCCTTTAATTTTGATTGGTTTAAAACTAGTGGGTCCCACCTGAATTAACCAAAGTTGGCGTTAAAGGGCTTTACCACCATGGAACCCCCACTTGGAGGGTGTGGTGATGGATGCTGATGTGGCATGGATGGAGCCCCATAAAGCCCCCACACCTCATAGACTTACAACCTTTAGGCCATGTGTAGTCATAACGCCCCTTTGTGGGCGTTATGCGACACGTGGCGCGCCACGTCAGCGTGGGGCGTTATGGGGCCTTATGCATTTTAAGCCCGTAGTCATAAAGCCCCCGTCTAATCATTACTCAATTATTAATTTCTAATTTTTTATAATTATTTTCTAACTTTATAAAATTAAAATTCATTTCATTAAATTAAAAAACATTACACTAAAATAAAAAAAAACATTACACATAAAAAAAAAATACAGTAACATAAAAAAAAACGGTTCCAAAAAAAAAAAGTTGGACTAAAAAAATAAAAAAAACAACACTTCAAAGATTAATCTTCTTCGTCTTCGTTCTCTCCTTCTTCCTCTTCGTTTTCTCCAGCATCCAAACCTACGTCTTCAAAGTTCCCGTCTTCGAATTCCTCAACCTCTTCTTCCTCGGAATCTTCTTCGTCTTCATTGTTGTATCGAATTGGGCGAATCGCCCAAGCATGCTCAACCAAATCTGCCTTCAACGTGTTATGTATGTCCCTAGATCGCAATAGTTGAGCATTTGCGAGTCTCTCTTCCATTGTTGCTTGGGTTCCTTCGACTAAATCTTCCGGAATGTAGTTTTGGCATATCGCTTTTCCATCATCCTCAATGATCATATTATGCAAAATGATGCAAGCATACATGGTCATTCGTATTTTATCCTTATGCCACATGCGACAAGGATTTCTGATAAAATGCCATCGTTGCTGTAGAATCCCAAAACACCTCTCGATATCCTTTCTTGAAGACTCTTGTAATTTTTTAAAATAATTTCTTTTCTCATCGAACGTTTCAGAAAACGTTTTAACAATAATCGAATACTCCGGGTATATACCATCGCCCAAATAGTAGCCATGCTCGTAGTCGTTCCCGTTCGCATGAAAACCGGCCTTTGGTATAGTTCCAGAAATGTAGCTCTCTATTAATGGTGAAGCCTCTAACGTATTAATATCGTTAAAACACCCGGCTACACCAAAGAAGGCCGACCAAACCCAAAGGTCGTATGACGCAACAGCTTGTAATACCATAGTTGGCCCTTTTTGATCACCCCGTGTATGTTGACCTCGCCATGCGGTTGGACAATTGTACCAACGCCATTGACGACAATCCAAGCTACCAATCATGCCGGGTATTCCATGCTTTTCTAGATGCACCTCATATATTTGTTGAAGGTCGTTCCAAGTGGGATTTCTCAAATAACGTTTTCCATATAACTGGCATATACCTAAAATATAATTTAATATATAAAAGTTTTACTAGTAAGGTACTAAAAAATCAATATATAAAAGTAAGTAAATAAATAAATAAAAGTCAATAAAAAATACCATAGCAAAAATGTTCCACGCAATCTCGGGTTGTTTTCTCCGCCATCTTCAAGTACTCGTCGTTGATGTCGTACGTGTTTCCGTATGCTAATATGCGTAACGCGGATGTGACCTTTTGAATTGAGGTGAAGCCTAAATATCCTCGCGCGTCCATTCTTTGCTTAAAGAAATCATACTTATTTTCCAAATCATTAGAAATGCGCAAAAATAACCTTTGGCTCATACGAAAACGCCGTCTAAAACATTGGGTCCGTGAACCGGTGTCGCATCAAAATAGTCTCTCATCAAACGCGCGTTCGCGGCTTCACGATCTCGCAAGATATAGGTGCGCCGCAAGATGGGTCGTGGAGGGGGAGTAGGCCGAACGTGCTCAAGTGCTTGTATCATAAAAGTACACACACTCGTAACCGCTTCTTCCTCCTCCGCATCTTCTTCGGGTGAAAAAAATCTTCGGTAAATATCGGTGAACGAGTCTTCCGACGGGGAACCCATTTTTTTTTAATAGGATGGGAGTAGCTTCAAAACTTTTTAAAAAATATATAGAGAAGAGGAGGGTATTTGAGTATGATTTGTAAAAAAAAATGGAAGAGTGGGAGTTATTTATAGTGTGAGAATTAAAAAATTGATTTTTTTTTATTGGATATGACCGTTTTGTAACGGTCAAAATTATTAAATAACATTTCATCAAAGCGCTATACACATCGCGCCTCCATTTTTCCGCTCGATGGCGCCCTCCGTGGCGGTGTGCCGGCGCTATGAGGCATACCGCCCCCTCACATGCCGCCCACTACACATACCCTTATAGAATAATGTATGTGTGGTGTGTACTTTCATATAATAAAAATCATATAATATAACATCAAACACGAGAAGAATATTACAAGAACCTCTTTGGAATTAGATGTTTAAGCTGAGGTTTGTAATAATTATATGTTAAACGAGAAAGAATTTTCTAATTCTCATTGATGACTTCAAATACGGTGCGAGAATCAAGCAATCACGTTAACTCACGCATATATAATAACATATTAAAACCTATATAAATTAGCAAGTTTTCTATGCATAAGGACTTGTACATTATGCTTTGCACATTATTCAAAAAAAAACTTGACTTTTTAGTTTTAACCCAAAGGTTTGTATCTTTTACAATTTTAACCCTACATAATTTGTTTTTTTAACTTTAACCCAAAACTTTTCATTATTTGCAATTTAACTTCACAACTTTTGTCACTTATACTTTTCATCTTTCGCACATTATGCTTTGCACATTATTCAAAAAAAAACTTGACTTTTTAGTTTTTAACCCAAAGGTTTGTATCTTTTACAATTTTAACCCTACATAATTTGTTTTTTTAACTTTAACCCAAAACTTTTCATTATTTGCAATTTAACTTCACAACTTTTGTCACTTATACTTTTCATCTTTCGCAAATTTCCGTTTTACCTATAGTTCTAAATTTTTCGAGTTAATACGACGCAACGTGCATGTGTGGTTCAACGTTTTTGCCTCTATTTTTCCATGTTTGACAGGTTCATCGCAACACGCATATCCTAGGTCAAGTCAGTGTTGGTGGTCGATGACGGTTGTGTAACATTAGTACTATTTGACACCGTTTTACGCCCCGCTGCAACGCGGGGTGTGCTTTGTGGGTTTTTCAAAGAAAAAATGGTTATGCATATGGTTGTCGTAACGTTGGCTTTAGGGGTTTTCCAAAAAAAAAAAAAAATTTTTTTACTTTTCACCCAAAAGTATTTCATAAATTACTTTTAACCCAAAACTTTTTATCTTTTGCAATCTATCTTCATAACTTTTTTTACTTTCAACTTTGTTCCTTTATAGTTTTCATTTTCCGCAAATTTTGCGCTTTATGCTTGGTTCTAAATTTTGTGACATAACACATCACAGCGTGCGTCTTTGGCTTAACGTTTTTACGTTTCGTTCTAAATTTTGCGAGTTAACACGACGCAACGTGCGTGTGTGGATGAACGTTTTTACATCGTCTATTTTTTCCCCGTTTTACACGTTTAACAACATGCGTGTGTGGGAGAACGTTTTACATCATCTATTTTTCCCCGTTTGACAGGGTTAACATCGTTTTACATCGTCTATTTTTCCCCGTTTGACAGGGTTAACATAATGTGCGGGTCCTAGACCGACTTAGTATATAACTAAAGAATCCCCGCCGCATTGCGGCGGGTCGTAATCCTAGTTACATATATTACAACATCTTTTAGACGAGGTTATAGTGGGTTACGATCAAATAAAAAGTCTACTAAAAGTAAGAAGTCGTAAGAAGGGTATGAAACAAACTCTGATTGACCTCATTCAATCGGCATTGTAACCGTCTCATCGAACTCTACGATGTGAGATTTTAGGTTTTTGTTTTTAGATATTTAGCTTTCAATTTTAGACTTTTTATTATATCATCGTGTCTTTTTATTTATCATTTTGTTTTTTTATATTTGCGTCATTATGTTTTTTTTGTGACTCATTGTGTTTTTTTCTCTTCGATATTGTGTTTTGTTTTTCGACCATTATGTTATATTTTGCTCGATATTCTGTTATATTTTACAATTGGGATATTGGATTTTAATGACATCAACTTTCACCAATTGGCCAATAACACTTCCAACTTTCGATTTGTACACCAGTACTCCCAACTTTCAACTTATTGACCCATAACACTCCCTAACTAACTGAACCTTAACCCAATTAATTTTTGCTAATGTGGCATCTGATGTGGCATTTTTTGCTGATGTGGCACATGACGTGGCAACGGGTGTGGTATTTTTAATGACATGGCAGTTGAGGTGGCAGCTGGCATGGCATTTTTGATGACGTGACAGGTGATGTGGCAGCTGACATAGCATTTTTATGACATGGCAGTTGATGTGGCAGCTGACATGACATTTTTGATGACGTGGCAGCTGACATCAGCTAACTGGATTAGGGTTCAGTTAGTTTGGGAGTGTTATCGACCAATAAGTTAAAAGTTGGGAGTGTTTGTGTACAAATTAGGGATGAGCATTAAGTACCTGGTACCGGTACCGAACCGGTACCGTACCGAACCGAACCGGTACCGGGTATATTCGGTACCGGTACCGGTTCCTATTTTACTCGTTTTTCGGTACCGGTACCGGTCCTGGTATTTTTGGGTAAAACACTAGTAAAGTACCGAAAGTACCGGTACCGGTACCGAACCGGTATATTCGGTACCGGTACCGGTACCACTTTTCAACGTTTTTCGGTACCGGTACCACTTTTCAACGTTTTTCGGTACCGGTTCGGTACCGGACCGGTACCGAGCTCATCCCTAGTACAAATTGAAAGTTGAAAGTGCCATTAGCCAATTAGTGAAAGTTGGGTTATTTAAATCCAATATCCCTTTATAATTTAGTGTACCTTTATACATGATATCGAGTATTGTTATAAAAGAATTTATAAAAACATGAGTGTGAAAATATTATAATATTTAACTAAATACTAGTTTTTTTTATGTAATTGGTTTCTTTTATGTTAATGACTATTATATACATCCATTTGTTGTTTATGACTAAAATGCACGAATCCCTAAATTCCCCTTGCTTCCACTTTTAAGAAAGGTTCTTCATTATCACATTTCTACGTTTTTCACACTTTACTCAATCAAAAGGCAATCTAACACTTATAAAATTGCTAAATGTATAGGTACAGAGTGACGGATCTAGAAGAAAAATTGAGGGGTTGCGCATGTTAATTTTTTTTGTTCAGGGGTATGGTAGCTAATACACAAAACAAAAGGCAATCTAACACTTATAAAATTGCTAAATGTATAGGTACAGAGTGACGGACTACCCGCCATTGCTTTGTAATTGCCTTTTTTCGTGTGGAATGATATCGTTTATATTTGTTAAAAAAAAAAAAAAAAAAAAAAAGATAGCGTATTGATAAAGATCAAAAAAAAAAAAAAAAAAATTATACTAAAAATGTAATTCTTCAAGAAATTTGAGGGGTAGCGCGGGCAACCCCTCAGATATGCTAGATCCGCCCCTGAAGGGTTAAGTGCACTAATCGTGTTTACAATAATATTAATAATTTGATTATTAGCAAAATGTGGGATACAACTATGTTCCCACATGCATGATGCATGTACTAATGAAAGTAAAGGGGTCCCTGTGATGGAACTATCCTCTTCTGCATGAAGATTTGAGTACAAATTGATTGATAAAGTTTTTTAAATATTTACAAGTGACTCACATGAATATCAATTAATTGTAACTAGAATTAACCACCCCTTGCGTTGCGGCGGGGCCTAAAACAATGCCAAATAACATTAATGTCACACCGCTGGTAGCGACCACCAACACTTAAGTTGCGGCGTATTAATGCGGAAATATAAGACCGAAACATATAACATGAAAAAAATAACTATGTCGATTTAGGACACACGCGTTGCGACGAACTTGTTACATGGAAAAAAATAGACGTAAAAACGTTGAACCACACACGCACGTTGCGTCGTGTTAACTTGCAAAATAACGTAGAAAAGAATAACTAAGTTAATGTAGGATCCTCCCGTTGCAGTGAACTTGCCAAAGGGGGAAAATAGACACATTGGGACATACCTGTCAAATGTGAAAAAATAGGCAAAAAACGTTGAACCACACACGCACGTTGGGACGTATTAGCTCTCAAAATTTAGAACGAAACGTAAAACGAAAAACTTGCGAAAGATAAAAAGTATGGGGACCAAAGTTGTAAATAAAAAAGTTTTAGGTTAAATTACAAAAGGTGAAAAGTTTTGGCTTAAAACTAAATTTTTTTTTTTTTTAATCTAATTTGAATTTCAATCACCAGGGCAAATTACATAAGAATAGCAGGTAGACGAGCAACAAACTGCGCCGCCATCCCTTTCTGAATAGAAAACCCTAATCTACTAAAAACAAAGCCTCGCCCTTGAGGGGTCGAAAAGTTGCTGTGGACTACACGCTGAACAAATTAAAAGTGTTAAAATACAAATGATTAAAACTTTTGGGTTAAAAATGAAAAATCACAATTTTTTTTTGGAAAACCCCCCATGCTTGGGGTACAAAACATAATGCAACAATTTGTTGGAAATTTATATTATGGAAATTGATTTAAAGTATAACTTTATTTTAATTAATTCCTTGAAAAAAGTACCAATCCTAAAAAAAGTATAGATTGTTTAGCAAGTTAAGTTATGAAACAAGTTTTGCAAGCACAAGTTATAAAGTATGATACGCATGAGACTCCATTTGTTTGCGTATCATAAAATAAAAACAGGTTAAGATCAAATAAAAAGTCTTCGAAAAATAAGAAGGCGTAAGAAGGGTATCAAACGGATTCTGGTTGACCTCATTCAAGCGGCATTGGAAACATCTCATCGAACTCTACGATGTGAGATTTTAGGTTTTTGTTTTTAGATATTTAACTTGTAGATTTTAGACTTTTTGTTTACATCATTGTGTCTTGTTATTTATCATTGTGTCTTTTCTATATTTGCGTCATCGTGTCTTTTTTGTTACTCATTGTGTCTTTTTTTTGACATTGTGTTATATTTTTCGAGATTGTGTTAAATTTTGCTCGACAAAGTATTATATTTTACGATTCGTTGTGTTTTTATACACTTCTTATTTTTTAGAGTTTTTACGGAATAACTTTACCCATCAGAAAATATGGTTTAGTTTTTGTTGATGAAATATTATTGAAGTTTGTGTAACATGTGTCTTGAAATACACATTGACGTGCCCGGATGATTCATACAAGATAAAATTATTTGACATACAACCTATACTTTTGAAATTTGGCCACTTATTAAACTGGTTGCTTTAGTGGTTCATTTGTGGGTTCGATTTCAAAAACCAGATATGTAATAAATAATATAAAAATATAAATATATATTATAGTCATGGTTGCAAATGTTGCTAGACGCTCCCTAGTCGGTCGAGCGAGAAGTTGATAGTACACGGAGAGTTAACATATAAAGAAATTAGTTTTCGGAAATTAAATATATGTCAAATAACATAAATTTACTAGTAACTATAACAAAATACGTAAAAAAATATATTCATTCTTTAATATGATAGGCATAAAAATTTGTTTCAATATTTTTAAGTCAAACTTGGTCCGAGTTGACCTACTAGATCCGATTCTGGCCAAGGTTGACTGCGTTTGATTGATTCTGAGTAATCAGACGGAGTTAAAGAAAGTCGTCTTGGCACCCTAGCTTGGAGCGATTACCCGGAGAGTACTTAGGCTTGTAAACCTTGTTTTACAACCATGATTATAGTAATTTGAAACAAAATATAAGACTGTTGATGTGAATGTGCATTGTTAACAAAATATGATGCTAAATGGAATAAGTTTATAAAATTTTGCAAAGAAAAAAAAAATAAAAAGAGTTGAAAATCTAATTCATCAACAACGAATTTAGTTCACCGGTTCCACTAGCCAACCCATGACTAACAGGCCCAAATAAAGGCTATAAAATACTCAACCGGAATGGTTATGTAGATGGTTCGTTCTTACAGGACAATAGTTCATACATTTATATTTGAAAGGGTTATTTTTTTTTTTTCTCTTTTCCTTAAGAAAAAAAGTTTGAAGATGCATAGTTTTTATTTTTTTTAATAGCAAACTTCATTAAAACCGCCAAAGGCGACTTATCTCTAAGACGGAAATAATTAAAACCACCAAAGGCGACTTATCTCCAAGACGGAAATAAGAACGCCCAAAAAACCAAACATACTTACATTATATCAAATTTACACCACCCATTCCAATCTACAGAACTAAATTTTGATATACTCCTATACCATAAAAAACCAAAAGCTTTAATATCGGAGACAATCTCGACCACTCCCCTTCTCTTGGAAGAAAACAACAACTCGTTCCTCGCTTTCCAAATCCTCCAACATGTAATAAACAGAAGATAGAAGTTTTAGATAAGAATTTAACGTATTCATTCTAACATGTATAATTGACATGCATATTAAACAAACTAGTTAAATGTTTGTAGTAAATACTTGGTGTTATAAAAGAACTTACATACTCTCATCCATCATAGAAAGGTCCCGAAACTCTATTCGGATAACGATGTATATGAGAATTCATTTTCGACGTGCATATAGTGAGGAAACCCCCGTATTATGTGTTCAAAAGCCTGATTTGTAAGATTAAATATATATTATGTATTAATATTTAATCTATAGTCATTATAATCATTTACATAATATAGATCAAAATATATTATAACCTATTAAATAATTAGTTGGTAATTGTTGATGGACCATATTACCCTTATTAACTAATTAGGTTTCCTCTTGGGTGCTTATATAAGGAGAATTATGTGGAGGTTAAAGGGTTACTCAGTTACACAATTAGACATACCCCATTAGTCATAACATCATCATTCGACCTCCTCTCCTAACCGATACCCTTTTCGGTTTTCTAAGTCCCCATCATCAGTCAGCACCCTAAGGAGGAACTAGACCAAGATGACAATCATGTCAAACCGTATTGCTGCGTCTCCATCTGGATTCTCTGCTAGCCTGTGCTGATGCAATCAAAGGTATGTTTTCATGTTTTCCCTCATGTATAAACATAACTGATCCAACATGTGGTATCAGAGCGTATGTTGATTAGTCAGTTCTGTTTTGTATCCGTAAATCTGGATTAAAGCAGGAAAACAGGATTTGAAAACCCTAATTAAATTCGTTTTATTTATCATCCGAAATTTCATCTCGGATCAGTTTTGGATCATATGTTTCATCTATTATTACTGTTCCGAAATCATAATGTTCAAGAATTGATTAAATGATTGATAAATTTTCCAGATTTCGGATATAAGGTTAAGGTTAAATTTTAGGGTTCATCATGTTCTTAGTTGAAATTCGAAATTTCCTTTATGTTTTGGAATGTGATTTGAATTGTGGAATGTTTTCCTAATTTTGATCTTATTTTATCTAATAAGTTTTTTCGAAATCTGTTAATAAGATAAACAGATTATGATTTTCGAAATTTTATGATAAAATTAGATCAATGTTATAATAGGAAACTCTATCACAATTCTTAATTTTCGAATTTTCAGTTATGTTATCACAATAAACAGCAACTGAATCGCACAAGATCAGATCACATAAGAGATGATCTGATCGCATAAGATAATCACACAAGATCAGATCACATAAGAGATGATCTGATCACACAAGACAGTCGCACAAGATTTGTACAACTAATTAAGCACATTGTACAAGTTAAGACTGTATAATCGCACAAGTCTTGTGGATCGCACAAGACTTGTGGATCGCACAAGACTTGTGGATCGCACAAGGCATTACTGATCGCACAAGTTTTTTGGGCCTTATTGATCGCACAAGTTTTGGGCCTTACTGATCGCACAAGTTTTGGGCCTTATTGATCGCACAAGTTTTGGGCATTACTTGTCGATCCGCGCTAACGGGTGGTTTGCTATTAAATAATTGGTTTTTGTAAATATTTAGTTAATTAATAAAGATCAAATAGTGTTTTACAAAACCAAAATGGCTTTACTTGAATGAGCTTCTGATGTATCATTTCTGGCCAAAGCTGATTTGATGCATCTGCTTATCATCCAAGTATTACGAAAGCTATGTTAAGTGTGCATCATAAACATGAATGTCTTAATATCTGGCCAAAGCTGATTTAATTCCTTCATAGATGGCATACTTAACAAGTGCATAACTAAAGTGACTGTCTCAATTTCTGGCCAAAGCTGATTTGTTACAACCACTTTGCACACATGCTTAAATGATTACACTTCTGCCCAAAGCTGTTTTGTCTTCGTTTAAGTAGAACTTTAAATAGTCTATTATTTTGATGTTAGTAATAGACATATCACAACCTCTTCACACAATGATCCTTATATTAATGATCCTTAATTAATGTTTATGATCATTTCGTCTGCCTTATTCTTAGTACCCATAATTTTTACTCACTATAATTTTCTTCTATAAATCTATATCTCACCCACTGTAATTCTTAAACCTAAAATGTTTTGCTTTATTTAAAGTTTCTATAAGAATTAGCTCTTAAATGAAATCCTTGGTTATCTCTTAAGACACGATAATCCTACTGCTCTCTTCTGATAAAGCACTACAGAAGAAAAGTAGAGCATGATGATTAGGATAAATCGAACATGAAGTCTCTTATGATAATCAAGATCTCTCTAACATAAACGCTATCACTAAAGTTATTCCAAATTAAGTCTTTCCTAAGACTAATCTATAATTGTGGAATAATCACTATAACTCCTAAGATGCATGCCTTCATTTAAATTATAAATTATAAAGCTAAGTGGTATATGTGAATACATAATAATGTACAATACCATGACCCATAAAGTTAAGGGCTTACGCGTGGAAATAAGTACATTTTTCCAGTACATTACATACTAAGATTTTCACTAGTACAATTTGATGCCTTATAGATCAACTATAAGACTCAAAAGTACCAAAGTATAACGAGTGTGTTGATAAGCAACATATGTACAAAGAAATACATGTTTGAAGCTGGAAAATAAGTTGTTACTCACCTTACAACCACTAAAACTTTAAAAGAGGATTGTTCTAAGGTCCATAGACAAAATACAAGTACAAAATCCCAACTCTAAGGTTCTTCAAGGGAAAATCTCACTGCATGATTATGCCATTAGACTAGGCATAAGCAACGAGACTATCCATTACTCTAAAGAACAGTTGGATAAGTTAATTAGGTAGTCATTTCCTAATGATATTTAAGTCTGATAATTTTAATATTCCAATTAACACATGATTAGTTGAATCTAGTTTTAAACGTTTCCTTACCAGAAGTCAACAAATAACTAACATGAGAGCTAGTGACAAAATTAAATGATAAGGCCATAAGAACCATAATAATCAGTCTTCTAACAACGCCTTTCGATACCTTATACATTCTGAAGATTAATCAGAATACAGTATCATTACTTAGGCTACGTCATGAAGGTTGTGAGGTTTGCATAGTCAACATAAAGTCATACTTACCTTAAACTCTCATTTTATTTGTTCTAAATATCTGGATTGAAACATTACTAAGATAAAACTAGATGATACCTTACATTTTTCACAACTTTTGTCATCATGTAAATGAGAATTTGACAAAAGGAAAATGAGAATTATAAATTTCATCCATTACAACCAAAATTCATGAGAAATCATGACATGGTTAATGAGGATGATTTTTTCCATCTAATCTCATTCTAAGTGATTTTAAATCATGACGTTAAAGCCCTAAAATATGACTTGGCTTAAGGAATAAGCATGGGTCCATCATAATGTGACAACCCTCACCAAACCAGGTATCCGTACAAATTAATTAATATTTAATTACCGCTTAATTACTGTGCTTGCTTACAACTGTGATTAAACTGCTTACTGATTTCTGATACATACATGCTCAAGCATCACATTTTATACTGTCACTCTATTATTTATACACAAACATCAGTGACAACTTTGATGCACAAAAAGCACAGTGAGCACACTACGGGATACCCATTAAACATGCTGACATAACCAGCATCAGGCAGACACTGCCTCTAAGGCCAGTATGAGCCGGGAATAGTTTACTACACTAGTAGTGAGTGTAGGGAGGTGAGGATTGTAGAACTACGTCACGAGGTGAAGTTTATAGTGACCGGATGTGCCTAAAACGTACTTTAAATACAAAATTCTGCACTTTAATACAAAACTAAGCATTTTAAATTACTAATAAAGTGCAAAAACATTGCAGAACGGTCCCGTATATTTTCCTAAGTACCGGGAATAATTTATGTTACAAAAATATACATAAAGGACTTTTTTCGGCATAATTAAACATTTTAACGGAACGGTATTAAATCGTATAACCGGACATTACCCGGGACACTAAATTTTTGTCAAATACCTTGTCTTATTATCTTTGGCTAGTCATGATCCCCGTATGCCATAACACCCGCTAAAAATAAACCAACTAACTTATATCACCACATTACTTACATCCTAACTCACCCTTTACCACTTTAGTTACATTTTTACATTATACCCCCCCCCCCAATGATTTTAGTTCCCAAAGTGGGACCCCACATATCCATTTAACCATACTTCAAATATTTTGTAAGATTATATTGATTTGATCATTACTTGTGTAAGTATCTTAGAGATCCATGATGATTATAAGTAGTATGGTCTTGTAGATTGAACATCATTTCACCAAGATTACACATCCATTTCACTCTCTCTCCCTCTTGTCTCGGCTGCCCCAAACCGAAAACACCATCACCACCTTTAAACATCTTCATCTTCTCCAACATATTGTGCCATTCAAAGCTTCAAAGGATCTATGGAGGTTGCAACTTAAAGGGACTTCAAAGGAGCTTGTTCTAGTCTTTTTCACCATCTTTTCTTCACATTTCTTCACTAAAATCTTCCCTAGCTAGAGGCTAGTAGTAAGTTTCCTTACACTTGGTTTCATCTTATTCGAAATTATGACATGTAGTATGATGTATTGTTGTTTAAATCACTAATTTACAAGAATGCTAGAAAATGTGAAACATGAGTTATGAACATAAAAGCTACATAAAAGTTTACTTGTGTCTGAATCATAAAGCGGAATCTTGTTGGTTTGAGGGTTGGTTAAATCATACTCAATGTTTAAAAGTTGTTCTCTTGTTAAACCCGTTAATCGGACACTTGTAACACGATTAATAACATTTAAACTTTAAAATAACATGCTGATGTACTTTTTCAGCCGCCTTCAACAGGCTGTAAACGGACTTTAATAAATCGAAAAACGGAATTTCTAAAGCCTAAATCGTGTCTTTTCGAAAAACGAAGAAAATGGCGCTGGAACTGTATTTTTTTGAGGTTGGTTACTATTTTAAAAGTCTGTTTTCGTGACAGCAGCTAAGGCTGATTTTTACTGTAGTAAATTGGGCTGTGCGTTTTCGATCACAACTTAAAACCTGAATTGAACCAGCCCCTAAAATTCATACCATAGATGGTCACTGATGTACTTGTGACCCTCGAACTGGAATTTTGTCTAACGGACTTACGAGGAATTTTTGACGAATTATTCCGTAAACTGTGACCAGAATGTGACAAATCTGATCACAGTTCGGTAAACGGTTTTCTATAAATTATTAATAATGAACTAGAACCCGATATTTTTACACAATAATTCTTGGGTCGATTTGGACGTTCCGCAAAAATTTGGGAATTTTTGGAATAAGTTAAGTATTTTATTTACTCGTCCGAAAACAGTCCAGTTTTTCACATATTGAGACTGAAACGACAAGGGTAGTATTTTGCGTGTTAAAACGTAAGGGTTGATTGTTGATGATCATGGGTTGATTTCAAAAAGAAAAAGATGTGCGTATTAGCACGGACACTCCCGTTTCTAGGGGAAATTCTGGCGAATTTTTCTAAAAATGCCAAGACTTAGAAAAATTATTTTTCTAACAAGTATGTTTAACTTTATTTCTCGGAATTAAACCTCGCCATGAGTTTTGACATAAAACTTTGAAGTGTTGGATATGAGACTTGTAAATGTATTTTGTCAATACTTTAAGTCACCAAATACATAATACATGTACGAATACTCCATCCTTGGGAAGGAATCTATTTATACGATAACCAAGAAATATAAACACGAAATAGTTGTCTAACTATTTCCCCAAGAACGTTAAAACTCTAAGCTAAGGCACGGCCGTTCGTCTAATAGATATTAGCACGTTGTAGGTTGTCGTGTTGCACACCAAGTTTGAGTTGCTGTTATCGAGGACGCATTACTGTGAGTTCATGTCCCCCTTTTCTCTTAACTGTTTTCAGTTTTCTAAACTGCGGGGGTGAAATACATGTTACTGTGATTACGAGTACTTTTACACATGGTATGTTTAGCGTAAGGAGGGTTACTACTTAGATCATGTGAGTGGGTAGGCGCAACTTGGGATCATTAATCCTCATTGTAGGACCGAGGGACAGGAGCGGTAGATCTATCTGGGTGTAGCGAGCCCAGCCCCAGGCCAAACAGAACGGACCTCAGGGTGACTTTGTGCCCGACGCATAAATCCGCTAGGTTTGAGTCTTCCTACTTGCACTTCACACATATCAATGGCCTTGCAAACCATTGGTGATCTCTTTATTTCCTTATTTGCTACATACCAGGGTTTTTATACTTACAAGGGTTTTACATACTCACTTACACATGAACTCGCTCAACATTATGTTAATTTTTCCAACTTACATGTATTTCAGGGAACTAAGGATCTGGCACGGTATGCTACGTTTTCCCGCTGTGTTAGAGTTATGGGATTATCCACGTTTAGGGGTCGCGACTTTTACTTAGACAAGTCACAAGTCTTAAACAGTGTTTATGTTATATTTGTGGTTGCGTTTTAAGAACAAAGTTTTTATATTATCAGGTTGTAATTTCCGTTGCATGCGTCAACGCCTTAAGACAATGTTGTGGTATTTTACTTTTCAAACTTAAATCAATGGATGATCTGCATGGTTTTATTTCCATATAGCTTTGTTGTGATTAAGCTATGGTATTAAGAAGTCACACCAAATTAACCCACGCTTCCGCAAAGCCAGGGTGTGACAGCTTGGTATCAGAGCTCTGATCATAGCGAACTAGGATTCCTTCTCGAGTCTAGACTATGATCACTAGGGCTCTCACGAAAACATTTTTACACTGCATACCACTTAAGTCCAGATCCAAAATGTTTTTACAAACAAATGTTGAGCACATATTATTTGTTAGTTATAGGCTCAGTCTGGGAGGCTGAGGCTCGGTCTGGGAGGCTGAGGTAGTAGGCTAGTGGGACTAGGGAGTCAGTCTGGGAGGATGGGAGGCTAGTGGGACTAGGAAGAGCAGTCTGGGAGGCTGGGAGGCTAGTGGGACTAGGAAGAGCAGTCTGGGAGGCTGGGAGGCTAGTGGGACTAGGGAGTCAGTCTGGGAGGCTGGGAGGCTAGTGGGACTAGGAGAGCTATTTGATTTCTTATTGGTGACTAATGTGTTTACTTGATTATATGATTGATATATGTGCATATCTGTGGTTGTATTACAGACACTATGTCTTCATCGAGCGGGGTTTCAGACCCAGTGGCAGTAGACTCTAACGACCCGATGAACACTGATTCAGAGGTTCATACATCAGATACAGACAGCACTGAAGAGGATGCATTCCAGCCTTTTGCTATACCCGATTTTGGGGATGATATACCTCATGCTGATGGTGTTCCTGCCGGGGATCTACCTCTTGTGGAGATCCCTGCTCCTGTTCCACTCGCTGCATTTCCTGCAGAGGATTTGCCACACGATGTTGAGTCCGATGATGACCTCGATCTATTCGAGGGTCCCCCTGAGGACCACCATGAGGGCGGGGCCCCGATTGCAGACGATGTCGCTCTTTCGTTAGTTGAGATTCCTAATGAGGAGGCCCATTCTGATTCGTCGATTCCTGATTCTCTTGAGTCGGTAGCTTCCTCTGTTCCACCACCTATTCATGCTGATATACCCGCTGAGCCTGATGTTGTTGCTCCTATTCCTGACCCGGTGCCTCTAGAGCCCGACCATGCACTCTTTGCGGCTCATGTCGACCCTCAGTATGCTGACACCCGGAATGGGTGGATAGAGGCCGATGATGATGTTCCGCCTTTTGTAGTACCGGTTGCACCAGCTTTAGCTCCTTTTGATGCACCCTTGTTCCCCACACACACTACTGATGCGCATCGCACGGATCTGCCCATCACATTTCTCCAGGAGATCCCTCCGCCGCGTCCTGGAGAGGGCCCCTCTCATCAGCCTTTTGGCCATGCACCTTTTCTGACCGGAGGGGATCAGTTTGCACCACAGATCCCTCACCATACTGCTGTTCCCCCTGTTCCACCGTTCACTGTACCACCTTTTACTCCACCCAGCGAGCCTTTTCTCTGGACATCATCATCCGTCATGCCGCCGACAGATCCATACCATCCCCATTATGTTGGGCCTTCCACGGAGGATGTCCTCATTTCATTCATGCTACAGCATGACGCGCTGACGCGTCGTGTCCAGGCCTTGGAGCAGCAGATAGAGTGTCTATCGCGTTCTCACCACGCCATGGAGGAGGACTGGCTCCTCATGCGCAGTTTGTTCTATTTTCATTTTCCTCCTCCACCACCAGCGGCATGAGGGCTCTTTTGGTTTGATACAGGTACCACCACTTTTGATGAGAAGACGGCGATTAAGTCGGCTACATAGCTTTTTGAAGACCACCTGACGATTATGACTTTTGATGTTTGGTATTTGTATATGTTTAGACGTTTCGGACAAGGGCGTTGTGACCCTTGGTCCCTTTTTGGATGTATGTTACATTTGTGGAACTTGTAAACATTGTAATCGTGGTCTTGGTTATATAAAATCTTAATCGCAGTATTCTCATTACAGGCATGGCTGATTTATTGATATATTTATAACATGGGATGTTGTGTGATTGATTATTTATAACATGAGATGTTATGTGTTTGGTTTATTTTAACATGAGATGTTATATATTATTACTATCGTTTTATACGCACACTTTACCTACCATGACCTGACTCGCGTAAACCATCTTTTAGAAGATGCCACCGAGACGTGATCCACGCATGCCTGCCAACGAGGCAGAACTTCAACAAATCATCGCTGCCGCCAATGCGCAATACGCCGCCTCTCAAGGAGGACCCAGCGGAGGCAGCTCAAACAATAACGGCAACAACAATCCGCCTCATGGTAATACTAAGTTATTAAGGCATACCATGATACATTGGATATCTATAGCAAGTTTGCTAATGCCATTCATATATTGTAACGTATGTGCAGGGTGCACCTACAAGCAGTTCTTAGACTGCAAACCTGTAAACTTTGATGGCACCGGAGGTGCTGTTGCTTTTGTTCGTTGGGCAGAAAAGACAGAATCAGTTCTCCGCACGAGCAAATGCGCTCCAGATCAGCAGGTCACTTACATCTCTGGGCTATTCTTGAACGGAGCCCTGTCATGGTGGAATTTACAAGTCCAAACACTTGGTGAAGCCGCAGCCTACGCATTGACGTGGAACGACCTGAAAGAGCTCATGCGCAAAAAGTATTGCTCTCGCGCTGAGATCCAGAGGTTGGAAACTGAGTTCTGGCATTTGAAGATGGACGGTCTGAAAATTGCGGAATATGTTCAGAGGTTTCACGACCTATCACAGGTGGTACCTGTTTTGGTCAAAAATTACCTAAGCAATTTAGTGATCAAATTAGTTAAGTGAGGTAGTGTGCTAGAAATATGTGTGAAAAATGTGTTAACAAAATTAGATATGAAAACAGTTTCAGGATACGGCTCAGGATATAGAGCTATATCTGTGATCAAACAATGAGCAAAAATGTAAAGGTGGACACGTGATATACGAGGAAAGCCCTTGATCAATCTAGATCGCCGGCATAAAACCTCGGGAGCTGACAATCGCAGCTGCCTTGTTCTTCTATTGCTTCAAATATCAGGATACAGTGCAGGATGTGGTGCGGATCGACTATGTGTTACAATAAAATTTGAATACAAGTGTGGTGTTTGCAATGTGCTAGAGAGTGAAAGTGTTCGAGAGTGTCATTGTAAATTGTGTGCCTTAAACTGATCCGCCCCCATCTATTTATAGTAATGATAATGTAACAAACTATCCTAAACTTCCGGGATCCAGCGAATATTCCCACTCGAACGTTGAGGACCAAGTCTTTCGGGTTCAACGGCTTCCTCATAACAAATACGCCCGAGTCTTGAGGAGAAGAAGTCCTGATGACCGTTAGTAACTTACAGCCATTAACCTGCACGTGTTTAATTCACTCAAACTTAGGATATCGCCCAAGATGTTAGCAAGATCCCCGTCCAGTATCCTGGTCACAAATAAACAATTAAAAGCGGGATATTAGTCAGGATATGTATACTCAGAAAATGACCCATAACAATTGTCCCCAAATATATCGGTTGGTATACTAATCCAACGGATATATTTCAAAACCTTTTCTCGTCGATCGAGGCTATTAAAATGAAACGATGGTTGAAATGACAGTGTGCCATTTTCAATGCAACATTTACTCTTTACCCCCCTATAATCAGCCTATATTTAGCCAAATCATTTCTGCTTCTTTTTATCTTTATTCAAGCGATTTTCAGGTAATCACTTTTCTCTCTATCCTCTATCCTTCTTTCTTGAATTTCTTTCAGTTTGCTCAACACCTTTTATGGCATCACGAACAAGATCCCAATCGGACAGACCGGCCTCAAGCCTCGTAAGTCAAAATTTCATTGTTGATCCAGCAAAGGAGATCTGCTGCTTCAACAACGCCGACATCGCTGCTCTTAAAGATTCCGGCGCCTTCCCCACTGGAACAGTCTTTCGCCCTTTTGATCGGGAAGCCCGATCAGACGCGTTATCCGATGAGTGGGTTTGTTTCTTCGCCTACCCCTTCTCTCTTGGACTCCGGTACCCATTTCCACCCTTTATCTCTCGCTTTTTCGAACTCACCGGCCTTAGCTATGCCCAGATTATGCCAATGGTTTGGCGAGTTTTAATAGTGCTGGATCAAATCAAATCTCGTCATTTTCCTGACCTCCTTGTTGAGGACCTCCCTATAGCATACCGGTTGAGATCCCACGGCAATCACCGTTTTCTCCTGTTTTCTACCTCCAAGAACCCTTTGGTTCTTAAAGCCACCAAGAACGAGGATCGATGGCGACGAAAATTCTTTTTCGTAAAAAGAGACTCTATTGATAAGGGTTTCGATCTACCGGTTAAATGGTTAACCAAGGGTAGGATTTAGGGTTTTAGGAATATCCCCAATTATATCTTCAAACTGTATCCCGGACTTATATCCTGATGTTTTTATGCAGCGAATTTCAGAGATTTAGTGCCTCCCAGTGCAGAATCCGAATCCAAGATCAAGGAAATCTACCGACTTCCTGCCAGTGAAAGAACTTTCTCCCTGTCTCTTACAGATTCAAGCCAGAAATCAAGCTCAGAAATGTCTGGTAAGCACATTCTCAGCATATATTTTAAATTAATTACTTTTCAAAAGTATGATGAGTTTAAGAATATCTTCCCTTGTGCAGTACCAGTTGTCAACCTTGAAGGTTTCCAACTTGACGAGTTGGATTGCTACTCCAGCCTCGCACCCATCAAACAGGAATCCAAGCCAAAGTCGTCTGCTACACCAAAACCTACCTCTTCAAGGACCGTTTCTGCTCCTAAAGCCCCTCCGACATCTAGGACCCGAGCATCCAGTTCTCGGAAGAGAAAGGAGTCGGATTCTCCAACTGTTTCTGAAACATTCTCTCTCGAGAACCATGGGTTTAACGAAGCCACCTCATTCCTCAAACAGGTAAAATTTTCCTTTCAATATCCTGCACAAGTATGTTAGTCCTTATCCTGCTTATTTTTACATCGATACCTGTGTCTTTATCGATAGGGTTTGGATCGTCTTATGCACTTGTATGAAGACGCCTGCGGGCTTAACAAGATGTTGGAGATCAAGCTGGAGAAAGCTGAAGCCACCATAGCCGACCAAGGAACCATTGCAGCTGTCAAATCCCAGCATTACGAAGACAAATATAAGGCCATGATCCAGGAACACCAAGCTACCCTCCATAAAGCCAATGAGGATGCCCAAGCCAAACTAGATGCTGCCCTCCTCCAGTACCAGCAGAATATGAGTTCCTATCGGGACAGCCTCAAAGCATCCGTGGTCGTCTCTCTTCTCCAAGCCAGGATAAGGATGGCTTACGAAGCCAGGGATTTGGGCTTCGAATGCCCTTCCTGGAACATAAAGACTTGGGAGGCGAAACTAAAGGATCTTGGAGGTCATCCCGTTACTCATCCTGCAAAGCATGCTGGTGAAGAGCCTTCTAAGGCGACAGAGGAAGTGGCCAATGCTGACGATGGTGATGTCGAGAAGAATCCTGAGGCCGATGCTGGTGCAGATGCTGGGAAGGAAGCTGTTGATCAAGAAGGTACCGCTTCTTAAGCGGTGAAGTGGGCGATGATGGATATACGTGCCAAGGCCGGAGCCCACTTTTAAGTTTCATGGTTGTGGTTATGTAAACAATTTACTTTGCCTGTCTTCAAACAATTTATATTCCCTGCATTAGAACAATGTGATGACCAAAGGTGGATGGGTCCTAGGTTTTAGGACAAAGCCCTTGGCCATCAATTAGTATAACTTGTTTTGAATCTGGTAACGGTTGTAGGTGGACAGGTCCTGTTTTGAAATATATCCTGCAACCGTTACACAAGTATGGTAAAAACTAATTGTGCTTTTGGCGGATGGGCCTTGGTTTAAGGTGAAACCAAAAGCACAACTTTTGACTTGTTAATAATATAACTATCTTTTGATTTGTTTGTTATTGCCTTGCGTTACTTAATGTAACTCTTAGCTTTGTAAAAATTTTATCTTGTTATCCTATGAAAATATCCTGATCAGTATACTCAGCAATATATTACAAAAACTTTTTTATTAGATAGGACCCCCAAATGCTCGTTCAACTTTGTAGAAAGCTTTTGAAAAACAATCTATTTTTCCAAAACCAGTTTTCGATAATACTTAAATGATCAAAGTTCCAAACCAATATTAGTTTCAAACACCTTAATCAAATATCCTGAAAAGGACTTTGAGAATATATCAGGATACTTAACCTTTTATAAAACATAGTGTTACTAAAAACTTAGACGATGTTTACAAAGGAAAGATCATACCCGGAGTAGTATATAACCCTATTACCAAGCCTCAATCCCTTTGCAACTTCTTCAATGAAGATGTCCCCTGTGCGAGGTACTTAGTGCATTAGTTCCGAGCCTTATCCTTTTAACTTTACATCACCACCTTGGTAGGAATGTCCCCTGTGTACAATGTCTTCAAATACTTTAGAAATCTTCTGAATGTCAGTTTCCATTGTATAGGCAATTTTTTACGTCCCAAGGGTAAAACCCAAGGATGTACTGGAGATAAATCCCTTGTATCCTGGGGAAAATCCCAAGTTTTCATGCGCTACAGGCGGGAGTGTATAAACTCCAAGACTTAGAAAGGTGAAAACCTTTAAACCTTAGAGAGTATGAAAATACCCTTTCGTGAGAGAGGGTGATCAATCCTCATATACCTTTAGGATTCAAGATATAGCCAACAGTAATGAAATTGTCAGCCACTTTTACATGGACTGGTCCCGCCACCTTGAACTATCCCTGAATAACTTGCGCTCCAGGCGGGGTGTTTAAACCCAATTCGGAAGAAAGGTGAATACCTTTAAACCTGTGAAGGGATCAGGATCCCTTGTACGTGAGAGAGGGGGCCAATCCTCTAATCTTCCGAAATATCCTGAGTGAGCATCCCGAAGCTATATCCCGAAGCATATACTGCAAAACATCCTTACACTAAGGTGGGTGTTAGCTTGACTAACACCCCTCCGATGCTTAAGTCAGTATTGGGTTACAAAGAACAAATTAAACCAAACATATTTAAAAAAGGTAGAATTCATACCATCCTGAGTTAGAAATTAAATTCTAAACTCACTTGAAATAGAGCTTAAGGTGTATAGCATTCCAAGATCTCGGTAGCATATCCCCCTCCATATTCTTGAGTCTGTATGCTCCTTTCCCTGCTTCTGATTCAACTTCGTATGGTCCTTCCCATTTTGGAGCTAACTTGCCATCGGTAGGATTAGTAGTATTCTGAAAAGCCTTTCTTAACACCCAATCTCCAACCTTAAATCTTCTGGTCCTAATATTCTTGTTATATGCCCTGGATATTCTCTGTTGATATGTTGCCATCCTTAGCCTTGCCGCATCTCTCTTCTCATCTATAGTGTCTAAATCCTGACTCAAGGCTCCAGGATTCTGCTCAGGATCACTTAGGGTAGATCTTGCAGTAGGTATTGTCATTTCCGTTGGAATCATTGCTTCTGCTCCAAATACCAAGGAAAATGGGGTTTGGCCTGTTGCATTCTTTACCGTTGTCCTATCAGCCCACAAAACAAAGGGTAATTCTTCTGCCCATCTTCCTTTTTTGGCTCCAAGCCTTTTCTTTAAGTTATTGACAATTATCTTGTTTGAGGATTCTGCTTGTCCATTCGCTTGAGGATGTACTGGAGTAGATGTTATCATTTTGATTCCCAACTCTTGCAAAAGTCAGTAGTTCTCTTGCTTATAAACTGAGAACCATTGTCACAGATTATCTCGGCTGGTACTCCGAATCTGGTCAGGATATTCCTCTTTATGAAGGATACTACTTCTTGGTCTCTAACTTGAACAAATGCTTCAGCTTCAACCCACTTAGAGAAATAAGCCGTCATTGCTAGCATAAAGACTTTTCCTCCCGGAGCTTTTGGTAGTTTTCCCACTATATCCATACCCCACTTCATAAATGGCCAAGGGGAAACAATAGGATATAATGGTTCAGTAGGTTGATGCAGTATGTTACTATGTCTTTGACATGCGTCACATCTTCGAGCATATTCTGCGGCATCTTTTCTCATTGTTGGCCAATAATATCATGTCCTTAATACTTTTGAGAATAACGACCTGCCCCCAGTATGGTTACCACAATCCCCTTCATGTATATCCTGAAGTACTTCTTTAGCTTCAGGATCCTCCAAGCACCTCAAATACGGTCCTGCAAGAGATTTTTTGTATAAAATATTATTTATAATAGTGAATCGTGATACCTTCATCCTAAATGCCTTAGGATTTTCATTTCCAGGGATGTGTCCTTCTTTGAGATATCTCATGATTGGAGCCGTCCAGGATTTAGGATCCTCTTCAGGATGCTCTGCTCCAGGATCCTGAATACCCGCTACTTCTTTATCCCGAGGATTCGTTGCAGGATATAAGACATGTAATATTGGTATTTGGGTTCCTTCTGGTATCCTGATCGATGATCCCAGATTTGCTAAGGCATCTGCTTCAGCATTATCCTCCCTTGGTACCTGTTTAAGTGTAAAAACATCGAAATATCCTGCTAATTTTTTGAGAATATCGAGGTATTCGATTAATTTCTCACCCTTGACTGCATAGGATCCATTAAAATGGTTAGTAATTAACAAGGAGTCAACATATATTCGTAAATTCTTGATACTCATACTCTTAGCCAATTCTAATCCTGCAATTAAAGCTTCATATTCTGCCTCATTATTAGTAGCAGGAAATTCACACCTAATAGCCTGGGGTAATATGTCCCCCTGTGGCGATTTTAGTAGTATACCTAAACCCACACCTCTTATATTGGATGCACCATCAGTATATAATGTCCAGGATCCTGAAGACTCTTCTAACTGTTGAACTTCTAGGTCTACCTCATCCTGAATATCACTACTGAAATCAGCCACAAAGTCAGCTAAAGCCTGAGACTTTATGGCATTTCTAGGTTCATATACTAAATCATAAGCACTTAACTTTACTGACCACTTGGCCATCCTGCCTGACATCTCTAGTTTCCTAAGCACATTTTTGACAGGATAATTCGTTTTAACATGTATCCTATGCGTCTCGAAATAATGTCTAAGCTTTGTCGATGCCATGACTAGAGCTAATATTAATTTTTCTAAATGAGAATACCTAGTTTCAGCATCTAACAAACTTTTACTAACATAATAAACAGGATATTGCTGACCTTCATGGTCTTTTATAAGAACGACACTTACAGCATTCCCTGATACAGCAAGGTATAGGGATAATGGTTCACCATTTTCAGGCTTCATCAATAGAGGTGCGGTTGAGAGATATCGCTTCAAATCCTGCAAGGCTGCTTCATGCTTTGCTCCCCATTCAAATTTCTTATTCTTCTTGAGGATATCATAGAATTCCTTGCATTTTTCTGAGGATCTTGAAATAAATCTATTCAAAGCTGCTACTCGGCCTGTCAATCTTTGTACGTCCTTCATATTTGAGGGTGATTTTATATCCAGGATAGCTTTGATCTGCTCTGGGCTTGCTTCTATCCCCCTTTTTGTCACCATATATCCAAGAAACTTTCCTGCCCCCACTCCGAAATGGCATTTAGCAGGATTCAACTTCATGTTGTATCGATCCAGGATATCAAATGCTCCCTTGATATCCTGGAGGTGATCCTCAGCCTTTTTAGATTTCACCACCATATCATCGATATATACCTCCATGGTGTCCCCCAGCTTATCCTTGAACATCATGTTTACCAATCTCTAGTATGTTACACCTGCATTTTTCAAACCGAAAGGCATAGCAGTATAGCAATATATACCTGTTGGTGTCATGAAAGCAGTGTCCTCCTGATCCGAAGGCTCCATTTGAATCTGCTGAAATCCTGAGGATGCGTCCATGAACGTTAACATCTCATGTCCAGCAGTAGCATCTACCATTGCATCAATATGAGGGAGAGGAAATGGGTCTTTAGGACAAGCCTTGTTCAAGTCCGTGTAGTCTACACAGACTCTCCATTTCCCGTTTTTCTTCTGTACCACAACTACGTTAGCTAGCCATCTTGGAAACTTGACTTCTCTGATCATCCTGGACTTCAACAACCTTTCAACTTCCTCTTGGATAATCGCATTCCTCTCAGGAGCAAATTTTCTTCTTTTTTGTTGAACAGGCTTGAATGATTTATCAATTCCAAGCTTGTGAGTGATAATGTCTTTGGATATGCCTGTCATATCCTCATGCTTCCATGCAAACGTTGACATCCTGCATTTCAAAAAGTTTGTTAACTGTTCTTCAATATCCTGAGGGATATTGGTTCCTACGAGCACCGAAATATCAGGCTTATCCTGATCCAGGATGATTTTCTTTACATCCTGCTCCGAATCCTCCGCGATATCCTGGGTCCGCATCTTTAATTGCTATGCTGTACTAGGCTTAGTTGAGGATTTCATTGAGGATGGGTAGCATTCCTTCGCTTCCTGCTGATCACTTTCAACCTTGACAACTCCCCAAGGGGTAGGGATCTTGATGCATTGGTGATATGTTGATGGCACAGCCTTCATATCGTGAATCCATGGTCTTCCCAGTATGATGTTATAGCAGGATAAGGAGTCCATCACACAGAAACGTTGTATTGAATTGACCCCTTCAACATATACTGGTAACTTTATCTCTCCTATGGTATTTCTAGCTTCTCCACTGAAACCAACAAGCACAGTGGACTTCGAAGTGATGTCCATCGGAGATACATTCATTCTCTTCAACGTTTCCAGCTGAATTATATTGACAGAACTACCGTTGTCTACCAGTATCCTGCGTACAAAATGGTTAGCCACATATAATGTTATTACTAAAGCATCATGGTGAGGATCCTGAACAGTATCCCTATCATCACTATCGAAAGTGATCACTTTATCAGTTGTGAGGGTAGTCATTCTGACTGGTCTGTCTCCCCTCTCGCTCTTAGCTTCCTTTGCATGTCTCTTGGCCGCCGAATACGAAGTCCCACAAATGTCGGACCCTCCTGAAATAAAATTAATTATCTTGGCATCTGCTGGGGGTGATGCTGCTCGTTCAGGATCCTTCTCGGGATCCTACCCTTTATTCTTCTTTTTTCCCAGCAAGTCTTTCAAATACCCCTTGCTTAATAGGTAACTTATCTCTTTCCTTAAAGCAATGCAATCCTCGGTCATATGTCCGAAGTCTTCGTGGAAGGCACACCATTTGGATTTATCCTTCCAATCAGCTTTCTGCTGGTTCTTTCGAGGCCACCTAGCTTTGTCCCCTAAGCCCTGCATAGCATACATTAATTCGGGTATATTAACAGAAAAGCAGTATTCAGATAAGTCAGGATATTCTTCAGGATCCTCGTCTTCAACAGCATTCACTTTCTTGTTATCATTTCTGCCGTATGGCTTGGAGCGATATGGCTTATACGTGGTCTCCGATTTCCTGTTAGTTGATTTATAGGTTGAGGTAGAGTTCATCCTCTCCTGCATCTTCTTGTCATCTTCCAGACGGATATATCTCAAAGCCCTGTTACGAGCTTCGTCGAGATTCCTGCAGGGATTCATTACAAGATCCTGATAAAACTGAGAATCCTTTTGTAATCCCATCTTAAAAGCTTGCACAGCTGTTGCAACATCAAGATGTGGGATATCCAAGGATTCTCGACTGAATTTGTTCACATAATCCCTCAAGGATTCCTGAGGCCCTTGAGTTATCCTGTAAAGATCACTGGTTAGTTTCTCAAAACTCCGACTACAAGAAAATTGACTGTTAAATAAATTAACCAAATGAGCAAACGAAGTAATTGAGTGAGGAGGAACGTTTAACAGCCATTTTAAGGCTGATCCTGTTAGAGTAGAACCAAATCCCTTGCACAAGCATGCTTCCTTGAGCTCCGGAGGGATAGGGTTAATCTCCATTCTTTCCCTATACTGAGCAATATGCTCTTCAGGATCCGTAGTCCCATCATACAGCTTCATGTTGGGAGTCTGAAATCTTTTTGGGATTTCAGCATCACAGATGGGATATGCAAAGCGAGATATCCTGTGGCTGTCTTGGGATACTTCCGGAATTGGTTGGACCACTCTAGGCACACTGAATATCATGTCCTTCAATTTCTGCAGCTCCCTGGTAAATGTTGATGTCATACTTGCCTCCTGCAAAGAGCCATTATTGTTAGTAGCAAGAATATTATTATTTGACACATTACCATTCTGAGGATTTTGGCCATATCCTGAAGCATATCCTGAACTTCTCACAGTCGATATTCTGACCGAAGAGGGTATCTCAGGGGTATGATTCTGAGAATGGCTTGGGACGATATTCCCCCTATTATCCTCAGTGTAAACTGCGGAACTGAAGTTCAAAGCCCTGGGCTGTATAGGAGTAACAGTTTCTTCAGCGGGTCTACTCGAGCTAGCTTTTAAGAGTTGTATTTCTCTTAATAGCATTTGGTTAGTCTCCTGTTGCTGCCTCATTTGTTCCTGCACACTTCCAAATAAAGTCAAAATTTCATCATTAGAGGCTAAAACAGGAGCAGATCCCTGGACACTCCGAGTAGGGATAACGTCTTGAGGTTGTGAAGAAAACGGCATCCTTGGAGGAGGTGGTGGAAGCACCGAACCAGTGGTAGCAGAGGTTGTAGCAGACATAGTGGAAGAGCTCATGTTTGATCTTGAGGCCATTGTAAACAATGTGGCAAAAAGTTTAGAAAATAGAAAACCGATTAATGATTTTGCAAAGATTTTTAGTAAAAGTAGCACCACTTGCCCCACGGTGGGCGCCAAATTGTTTTGGTCAAAAATTACCTAAGCAATTTAGTGATCAAATTAGTTAAGTGAGGTAGTGTGCTAGAAATATGTGTGAAAAATGTGTTAACAAAATTAGATATGAAAACAGTTTCAGGATACGGCTCAGGATATAGAGCTGTATCTGTGATCAAACAATGAGCAAAAATGTAAAGGTGGACACGTGATATACGAGGAAAGCCCTTGATCAATCTAGATCGCCGGCATAAAACCTCGGGAGCTGACAATCGCAGCTGCCTTGTTCTTCTATTGCTTCAAATATCAGGATACAGTGCAGGATGTGGTGCGGATCGACTATGTGTTACAATAAAATTTGAATACAAGTGTGGTGTTTGCAATGTGCTAGAGAGTGAAAGTGTTCGAGAGTGTCATTGTAAATTGTGTGCCTTAAACTGATCCGCCCCCATCTATTTATAGTAAAGATAATGTAACAAACTATCCTAAACTTCCGGGATCCAACGAATATTCCCACTCGAACGTTGAGGACCAAGTCTTTCGGGTTCAACGGCTTCCTTATAACAAATACGCCCGAGTCTTGAGGAGAAGAAGTCCTGATGACCGTTAGTAACTTACAGCCATTAACCTGCACGTGTTTAATTCACTCAAACTAAGGATATCGCCCAAGATGTTCGCAAGATCCCCGTCCAGTATCCTGGTCACAAATAAACAATTAAAAGCGGGATATTAGTCAGGATATGTATACTCAGAAAATGACCCATAACAGTACCTTATATGGTCACACCAGAATTCAAGCGGATTGAGCGCTTCATTTGGGGTTTAGCTCCTCAAATCATTAGTATGGTGACCTCTTCAAAACCGGCAACAATCACTGAGGCGATTGATCTAAGCGTAGCTCTCACTGAGGAGGCGATCCGCCTAAACAAGTTTTCTGATGTTGAGCAAAAGAAGAAGGAGACTCATGTAGAGTCGTCCGGGGATAACAAAAGAAAATTCTCGAATTTCAAACAAGGCACAAGCAGTGATGGCAGAAAAGGAGAGTCAAGCACGCCGACCCGAGCTACGACTGGTACTGGAAGGAAAGGAAGGGGATATATGGGTACACATCCTAAGTGCAACGCTTGCCAGCGTCACCACTCAGGCCGGTGTGGTTTAAAAGTATGCGAAGCTTGTGGAAAGACTGGTCACTTGAAGGATTCTTGCTGGGCTAGTGCTGGCCGGGGAGGCCAAGAAGGATTTGGGAATAGAAACAATAATCGTGGTGGTATTGGGAATCGCCCACAGGGGAACAATGGAGGAAACGGGAATCGAGGCAACCATGCGAATCAAGTTGGTAATGTGAATCGTAGCCAAAATAACAATCAAGCTGGAAATGGTGGAGGAAACGGGCAAAGACCAGGTTGCTTTAACTGTGGTGATATGGGGCATTATAAGCGGAACTGCCCAGAATTGAATCAAGCGCGTGGAAGGGTTTTCAATATCGAAGCGAGGGAAGCGCGCCAGGATCCCAATGTTGTTACTGGTACGTTCCCTGTAAACCAACGCTTTGCATCCGTTTTATTTGATACTGGTGCCGATTATAGCTTCGCATCGTTAGAGTTTAAGAATATGCTTGGATTAGCCGCTAGTAAATTAGATATTCCTTACTCAATTGAATTGGCTAATGGAAAGTTAGTAGAAGCCAATGAAGTGGTCAGAGGTTGTGTAATCGAGTTGGGAGAGCGTGAGTTTACTTTGGATCTACTACCAGTCCAGCTGGGAAGCTTCAACGTGGTAGTAGGAATGGATTGGTTATCAAGCAACAAGGCTGAAATTGTTTGTCACGATAAGGTCATTCGTATCCCAACCGAAGATGGAGAAACAATTGTGGTTCATGGGGAGAAGCGGGATACGCCTTTAAGAATTATCAGTTGCCTGAAAGCTCGTAAGTGTTTACAAAAGGGATGTGCTGCCTTCCTGGCACACATCGTGCATAAGAAAGCTGCTGAGCCAAAAATCAAAGACATCCCTGTCGTGAGGGAATATCCTGAAGTCTTTCCAGAGGACTTGCCAGGATTGCCACCCCAAAGGCAAGTGGAATTTCACATTGACTTAGTTCCAGGCGCCGCGCCTGTAGCTAGGGCACCTTATAGACTTGCACCGTCAGAGATGCAGGAGTTGTCGACACAACTCCAGGAGTTACTTGACAAAGGATTCATCCGACCAAGCTTCTCACCTTGGGGAGCTCCAGTTTTATTTGTCAAAAAGAAAGACGGTAGTTTCCGTATGTGTATTGACTACCGGGAGTTGAATAAGCTGACGATCAAAAATAGATACCCTCTGCCAAGAATCGATGATTTATTCGATCAGCTCCAAGGTTCAAGCTTTTACTCTAAGATCAATCTTCGATCTGGATACCATCAGCTAAGAATACAAGAAGAGAGCATTCCGAAGACAGCCTTCAGAACTCGTTATGGACGCTACGAGTTCCTAGTTATGCCGTTTGGGTTGACAAACGCGCCTGCTGTTTTTATGGACCTAATGAACCGAGTCTGCAAGCCGTATCTCGATAAGTTCGTGATTGTATTCATCGACGATATTTTGATTTATTCAAAGACAAAGGCTGAACACGAACAACACTTAAGAGCTACTCTGGAGTTGTTGAAAAAGGAACAGTTGTATGCCAAATTCTCTAAGTGCGAGTTTTGGCTACGTGAAGTCCAATTCCTTGGACACGTAGTTAATGGAAATGGAATCCATGTCGATCCCACAAAGATCGAGGCGATAAAGAACTGGGAGACTCCAAAGACACCAACCGAGATTCGACAATTCTTAGGCTTGGATGGTTACTATCGAAGGTTCATTGAGGATTTTTCAAAAATCGCTCAATCACTGACACTCCTCACGCAAAAGGATAAGAAGTTTGACTGGGGAATCAAACAGGAGGAAGCATTTCAGTTGTTGAAGGATAAGCTCTGCAATGCACCGATCTTAGCACTACCGGAAGGTACAGATGATTTCGTGGTATACTGTGACGCCTCACGTCAAGGATTGGGTTGCGTGTTGATGCAACGCCAGAAAGTTATAGCTTACGCGTCACGCCAGTTGAAAGTACATGAAAGGAACTATACCACGCATGATTTGGAGCTAGGCGCAGTGATATTTGCATTAAAGATCTGGAGACACTACCTATATGGTACGAAGTGTACAATCTTCACAGACCACAAGAGTTTACAACACATATTCAACCAGAAAGAGCTGAACATGAGACAAAGACGTTGGGTCGAATTGTTGAACGATTACGACTGCGAGATAAAGTACCATCCAGGGAAGGCGAATGTGGTCGCCGATGCCCTAAGTCGTAAAGAAAGGATCAAGCCCATAAGGGTTAGGGCTTTGGAGATGATTATTCAGACATATCTTTCCCTGCGCATTCGTGCCACGCAGAAAGAAGCTCTTAAGGAAAGAAACCTTGAAGAAGAATATCTCCGTGGGATGGAGAAGCAATTGGTACCAAACAAGGAAGGAACGTTATGTTTTATGAAAAGGATTTGGGTTCCTCTGTTTGGTGGTTTGAGGAAAGTTATTTTTGATGAGGCACACAAATCACGGTACTCTATACATCCCGGTGCGGATAAGATGTACCAGGATCTTAAGGATTATTATTGGTGGCCCAGGATGAAGGGCGACGTTGCTGTTTATGTTAGCAAATGGTGCGCCAAGGTTAAAGCTGAATATCAGAAGCCTTCGGGACTTCTGCAACAACCTGAAATTCCCAAGTGGAAATGGGAACAGATTTCAATGGATTTTATAACGAAACTGCCCAAGACACCCAGGGGCCATGATACTATTTGGGTGATAGTTGACCGCCTAACAAAGTCCGCGCACTTCTTGCCAATCAAAGAGAAGGACAATACGAGTAAACTTGCGAAAATATACATGCGAGAAATCGTTGCACGTCATGGAGTGCCTCTCTCAATCATCTCTGATAGAGATGGGAGATTTGTATCAAGGATTTGGCAATCCTTCCAAGAAGCTTTTGGCTCACAATTGAATTTGAGCACTGCATTCCATCCGTAAACTGATGGCCAAAGTGAAAGAACTATTCAGACATTGGAGGATATGCTGAGAGCATGTGTAATGGATCTTGGTGGTAGCTGGGATAAGCATTTACCACTGGCCGAATTCTCATATAACAACAGCTACCACACTAGTATTGGAGCCGCGCCATTTGAAGCTCTTTACGAACGCAAGTGTCGATCACCCCTATGTTGGGCTGACGCAGGTGATAGGCAGCTTGTTGGTCCCGAAATCGTCCAAGAGACGACAGACAAAATTTCACAGATTCGAAAACACATCGAAGCGGCTCGCGAAAGACAGAAAGCCTATGCAGATCCAAACCGGAAACACTTGGAATTCCAAGTTGGAGATATGGTTTTATTGAAAGTTTCACCCTGGAAGGGTGTGGCACGCTTCGGAAAGCGTGGGAAGTTGAATCCGCGTTACATTGGCCCTTTCAGAATTCTGCAAAGGATTGGGCTTATAGCCTACAAGTTGGACCTACCTGCTGAACTCCATGGTGTTCACGATACATTCCATGTATCCAATTTGAGAAAAAGTCCAACACAAGATACAGTGATCATTCCTGCTGACGAAGTTCATATCGATGACACGCTCCACTTTACTAAAGAACCCGTTGAGGTCACGGATTGGAAAGTTAATAAAACTCGCAGGAGCAGTGTCAAACTCGTCAAAGTTCGTTGGAATGCTAGGCATGGACCTGAATTCACGTGGGAACGTGAGGACCGAATGAAAGAAAAGTACCCCCACTTATTTCCCAAGACCCCTGCAAATAGAAGCAGAACTTAAATTTCGGGACGAAATTTCTTTAACGGGGGGAGAATGTGACAACCCTCACCAAACCAGGTATCCGTACAAATTAATTAATATTTAATTACCGCTTAATTACTGTGCTTGCTTACAACTATGATTAAACTGCTTACTGATTTCTGATACATACATGCTCAAGCATCACATTTTATACTGTCACTCTATTATTTATACACAAACATCAGTGACAACCTTGATGCACAAAAAGCACAGTGAGCACACTACGGGATACCCATTAAACATGCTGACATAACCAGCATCAGGCAGACACTGCCTCTAAGGCCAGTATGAGCCGGGAATAGTTTACTACACTAGTAGTGAGTGTAGGGAGGTGAGGATTGTAGAACTACGTCACTAGGTGAAGTTTATAGTGACCGGATGTGCCTAAAACGTACTTTAAATAGAAAATTCTGCACTTTAATACAAAACTCAGCATTTTAAATTACTAATAAAGTGCAAAAACATTGCAGAACGGTCCCGTATATTTTCCTAAGTACCGGGAATAATTTATGTTACAAAAATATACATAAAGGACTTTTTTCGGCATAATTAAACATTTTAACGGAACGGTATTAAATCGTATAACCGGACATTACCCGGGACACTAAATTTTTGTCAAATACCTTGTCTTATTATCTTTGGCTAGTCATGATCCCCGTATGCCATAACACCCGCTAAAAATAAACCAACTAACTTATATCACCACATTACTTACATCCTAACTCACCCTTTACCACTTTAGTTACATTTTTACATTATACCCCCCCCCCCCCCCCAATGATTTTAGTTCCCAAAGTGGGACCCCACATATCCATTTAACCATACTTCAAATATTTTGTAAGATTATATTGATTTGATCATTGCTTGTGTAAGTATCTTAGAGATCCATGATGATTATAAGTAGTATGGTCTTGTAGATTGAACATCATTTCACCAAGATTACACATCCATTTCACTCTCTCTCCCTCTTGTCTCGGCTGCCCCAAACCGAAAACACCATCACCACCTTTAAACATCTTCATCTTCTCCAACATATTGTGCCATTCAAAGCTTCAAAGGATCTATGGAGGTTGCAACTTAAAGGGACTTCAAAGGAGCTTGTTCTAGTCTTTTTCACCATCTTTTCTTCACATTTCTTCACTAAAATCTTCCCTAGCTAGAGGCTAGTAGTAAGTTTCCTTACACTTGGTTTCATCTTGTTCGAAATTATGACATGTAGTATGATGTATTGTTGTTTAAATCACTAATTTACAAGAATGCTAGAAAATGTGAAACATGAGTTATGAACATAAAAGCTACATAAAAGTTTACTTGTGTCTGAATCATAAAGCGGAATCTTGTTGGTTTGAGGGTTGGTTAAATCATACTCGATGTTTAAAAGTTGTTCTCTTGTTAAACCCGTTAATCGGACACTTGTAACACGATTAATAACATTTAAACTTTAAAATAACATGCTGATGTACTTTTTCAGCCGCCTTCAACAGGCTGTAAACGGACTTTAATAAATCGAAAAACGGAATTTCTAAAGCCTAAATCGTGTCTTTTCGAAAAACGAAGAAAATGGCGCTGGAACTGTATTTTTCTGAGGTCGGTTACTATTTTAAAAGTATGTTTTCGTGACAGCAGCTAAGGCTGATTTTTACTGCAGTAAATTAGGCTGTGCGTTTTCGATCACAACTTAAAACCTGAATTGAACCAGCCCCTAAAATTCATACCATAGATGGTCACTGATGTACTTGTGACCCTCGAACTGGAATTTTGTCTAACGGACTTACGAGGAATTTTTGACGAATTATTCCGTAAACTGTGATCAGAATGTGACAAATCTGATCACAGTTCGGTAAACGATTTTCTATAAATTATTAATAATGAACTAGAACCCGATATTTTTACACAATAATTCTTGGGTCGATTTGGACGTTCCGCAAAAATTTGGGAATTTTTGGAATAAGTTAAGTATTTTATTTACTCGTCCGAAAACAGTCCAGTTTTTCACATATTGAGACTGAAACGACAAGGGTAGTATTTTGCGTGTTAAAACGTAAGGGTTGATTGTTGATGATCATGGGTTGATTTCAAAAAGAAAAAGATGTGCGTATTAGCACGGACACTCCCGTTTCTAGGGGAAATTCTGGCGAATTTTTCTAAAAATGCCAAGACTTACAAAATATTTCCATATAGCTTTGTTGTGATTAAGCTATGGTATTAAGAAGTCACACCAAATTAACCCACGCTTCCGCAAAGCCAGGGTGTGACACATAAGTCATTCATTGACATTCGTGGAACTTATTCAAAATGGAATATTCAGACATAATTCATTTATCATTTAAAAGACTATCAACTTGTATCTAAATTTTGTCGCATATACCTCACGGTCTTAGAAGAAATCTATTCATATATGTACTTAATAAGATTTCTATTAAATATGTCTCTAAGTTTCTTATGATAACTGGACATTAAAGAAATCAAATAAAGTCTAACGTATATATGATAGATTCCCACGTCACGTAGCTCATTGAAACTTCTCTTGTAGCATTCTAGAGATATTAAAGATAAGTGGGAGCATTAAGTGTCTTAATAATAACTTGCAATAGTTGCAAGAGGTGGGGGAGTGAAAATTTTACATTACCCAAATTTACACCTCTTGTACAAGACACCGCTCCATCACGACACTGTTCTATCAAAACTTGTCTCATTAAATCTAATGCTACTCTTACAAAACTTTCATTGTTGCTTAATTGTGGGCACACTTAGATTTCTTACCTGAACTAACATAATCCTCAACAAGAGAAATCACAACGACTAACGTCATTAACTTGTTTCTCTATTAGAATTTGTTGGTTGTTAAATATTGACCCTAAGCATGCTAAGTTCCTAAAGATTTCTAAGGTTAGTGGGAGCAGTCAAAGTCCTTATCATGATTTGCAAGGAATACAAGAGGCGGCGGGAAGAGTGTCATTAAATTTTACTCCGAATTTAACTCCGATTACACCTCTTGTACACCATACTGCATCAACTCTTAAAAAACTTAGAATCCTTAAAATGATAGCAACCTAACCAAGAGCTAATCCATAAAATTGAAACTTCTAATGAACCCAATAATCAACTCAGGAGGTCATCTAGGTTTAAAAGCCTACTAACTTTGATGATTACATAACCTCCCTAACTGAAGTTGAAATGGATTTTAGAAATTTTTACCGATCCTATCTCTTCTAATTAAGCCATTAGCCTCAATTAATCTTCTGAATGGAATAAAACAGTTTTCTAGTAAAACTGATTTTATGTGTTCGTATAACGTTTGAGATTTGATTGAATTACCTAGGAGTGTTCATAACTAAACCAGATCCTAATATAAACGTTAAGACACAAAGGAGCATGATTGATTGTCAAAGGTTACACTCAGAAAAAGAAGAATTATCAAACAGTCTTTCTTACCTATCTTATGTAACACCCTAGTCATTATTTAATGGTTTTTTTTTTGTTTTTTTTTTTTTTTTTTGTAAAGTATACGACAAACAACATGTAATTATGACTACATATACTTTACAAAAATGCGGGTTTGTTTAAACTTTACAATTTTAAAATAATACAACATAACATAATTGAGTACGTCGTTTAAACATTTCAAAAGTTGTTTAGCAAACAGTTTACATCATAAACATTGTTTAAACCGAGTTAATTTATGCGGAAGCTTCAAGAGTATGTGTTCGGTTCTTCAAAAGTTTCTTGATCGTCACCCATAATCCTTGAGTACCTAAGACTGAAATGTTTACATAAACATTTATATTAGAATGCTTAGAAATGATACTTGATCGAAACTACGATCGAAATGAATTTGAAAATTTACAATTATATAAAATTTATAAACATTCAGGCCCTACCGTAACTTACGGTTTCACCGTAAGTTACGGTGGTCAATTTCCAATAATGGTCCACCGTAAACCAGTAGACTCACACCGTAAGCTCCTGACCTCTACCGTAACTTACGGTACTACCGTAACTTACGGTAGTCCCTGTAAATCCATCTTTTGGTTGCTTTGTTCATTATACTCAAGCCTAAATCTCGGATTTCGCTCTTTCTAACATACCAATACATTAGTTTCTCGAAATTCTAATATGTTACATATGAACCAATATCAAAGATCAATCAATCATATTCAAAATATCATGCATATCACGTTATATCAATTTACTAATGTGCAAGGTTCAAATTACGGGTTTCTTATGAATTCTTAACCCGTTTTACCTATCTACTCCTTTTGACCCGTGAAGGGAAGTTAAACACTTTTAACTATAAATCTATATATAAGCGTACCTGGCTCGGGTCAACATATTGACCCGTTTTAAGACCTTGTCTCTATAATATGCTAATTCATAGCCTCGCTAATTCATAAACCAATTACCCTGCGAGCATGAGACTCGACATACACTTATTAGTCGTTAATTGTCAAATGGTATAAATATTACCATTTGACCCGTTTGGTCTAGACTACCAAATATTTTGTGCTTAATATTAAATGGTGTTGTTTTGAACTTCAACTCTTTTTCGCCTACACATGACTAATTCGTCGTTTTACTCTTTTTATTCGTTTAGGCTTACCTTAATAAGTAGCCATTCAAAAACTCATTTTATATATATGCCATCTCGTAACCAATTACCATTTCGCCCATTTTACCATTAAACATGGTTTATCATTATTTTATATGTCCCGACCCGTTTCATTTCGTGTCGGAACCATATTTCAAATATAGCTTTTGTCGTATTTACAACCTATGAATAAACACATAACTTACAAAAGAGGGCGTAAGCTTTACTTACCTCGCATCCAAATTACGCTTTCATTTTCGTACTTGCTCCGTTTGACCCGCTTCATTCCAAGCCTCCATCTAGCTTGTCAAGAGTCAAACTATCATCATAATTCACAAGGTGGTTAGATTAGTCATTATAACCACGACTATTCCACCTTACGTGTTTTCTATGTCAAAGCTACTATTCGACTCCGTCCATGGTTAGTTTAACTCTTCAAAAGTTAACTACCCTTAATTATATGATATGTGCATATAAGTTAAATCGACTTCATAATTAAAATTTGTATTACCCCACATCATACATAATTAGTCGAACTAGGAAATTACGCGTTTGATTCATAATTTCAACATATGAACATTGTGGGCATAATTTATAATATCAACAATCAAGTTTCGTATCACTGAAAATAGGCTGTTTTTGGTGACCTGTTTAACCTGTTTACAAGTCTTCAAAAATTATGATTTTTTTATGTGGTGTACCTCTCGGAGGGTTAGACCTTGTGTTAAAATTTCAAGATCTAACTCTTTACCAAAAACTTGTAAAAATTCATTTACTAAGCTGCAATTAGATTAGTCACTTCTGACTGTAGCTTACGGAAAAATTCATTTAAAATTCCTCGTTTATCCAATTGACGAAATTCCAATTGGCGATTCTTTTAATCACTTAAAACCTTCTACAGTAAGAATTTGAGAACATAACTCAATTCCTAAATTGAGTTATGACATTCGTAATGGGCTGCAAATTCTGTCAGAAAACGCAGCTTGAACCTTTGATACGGAAAAATTCATAAAACGCTCAATTCTCGTCGAAAAAATGCGATTCCAGTGGGGTTTTAAAGATATTTCCTGGAATTACATTTTAGACTCAAGAAACACATGTTTTTATCACGTTTTGTCCAGGTTACAGCCGATACAAGTCGGCTGTAAATTCTGATCAAGAGCCGTTTGAATTCAGCTTTCAATTTAAGCAAGTTCTTGACATCATAACACCATTTTAGCAATCAAAAACCCTAACAACAATCACCTTCAATGGTGTTCATGGATTTTTTTTACTAAAATTAGGCACGATTTCAACATATCTTGTCTAGGGTTTACTCCTAAACACTACAATGTTCCTATTTCATCCATATAACAAGCATGCATCAACAAATTTCGAATACCCTAAATTCATGAGAATTTCAAGTAGAGAATTAACATCAAATTTTACATACCTTACAACCCCCTTGCAATGGGGATCAGTAATCTATGCTCGATTTTCGTTTTGGACCAGATTTGCACCTCCAATTTGAGAGTTTTAGTAAGGATTTTAGGGTTTGAAGAAACCCAGATCGCCTCCTGCTTCTTTGTACGACCAGACATCCCCAAATGGGGTGTTTGGTTTTTGTTTTAATTAAATTAGCAACATAAGTTTCGATTTTAACATCTTTGGCCCCTCCATTTTCCTTAGTTCATAATTTAAGTGTTTTAACCCACTCATAAGTCACTATCTAACTAAGTTAGAATTATTCCTAGTTAGCTTAGTAGGTTCGGGAAGTCGTAACCCGTTTTACTTTAAGTCCCGTTAAATCGGGCCTTTTATAAACTTAATTACTTAAAACTTTGATTCGTTTTTATTTAATATTAGGATTTCTTATTTAAATCCAAATATTTGCCGGGTTATTTTTAATAATAACGGTACGTTACCCGTCTTTTAGTATTAACAGAGTTTAATTACCAAGCCCGTTTTCAGGGTGTTACAAGTCTACCCCCCTTAAAGAGGTTTCGTCCTCGAAACCTTGCTTACATAGTTCATTGAGTTCTAAACTCAATGCGTTTGACCTGAGTAATCTCTTAAGCATTATTCATATTTTAACCAATTGTTAGTATTACCAGAAAAATTTTGGTAATATCTTTTTGGTTACAGAACCTCTACGTACCTCATACGACATAATGTAACTTGAAATAACGTAATTCCGTTATTTCTACTAGTTTAGTTAACTTAGCGATTTCCATCGCTTTTATATATTATCGAACTCTTGGTGAATCTGTTACCTTGACCCGTTTAAAGGTCTTTAGTGAAATATTTCACTTTTAGCAATAATTTCTTTTGTTTTCAGATTTATTTATTCGGTTCAGTTATACCGAAACCACCGCTTACAAGCAAACCAAATTTTTTTTATTGATTTGAATTACTGGCCTTAACCGGTCTTACTAACTAGACTTATTAGTCCCGTTACTTTTTACCGCTCGCTTGGTTATAACGTGATTTTACTTCACATTACATTTCCTAACTGTGATCGTGTCACGTCGTGTTTAGTTTGTATCAACCTTTCATTTTCGAAAATATCACTTTTCGAATATATCGTCTTGCGCCTATCAGTGTCAAGACTTGTATCTTTCATGCTTACTATTTAAATTCCTATCAGAATTTATGTTTGTAAAAACGCTATTTCTTACTAAAACCGAAGTTTTAGTTTTAGGATCTTCTCTTTAACTTTTGTCAATTATCCATACCAGGATATTGACAGTCCATAATTTATTCTTTTACAGTCTTAGTTTTATGTGAGGATTCTCAACCGATTCCCTCGCTTTATCTAATTAACCCGTAGGTTTTTATCACTTAGCCTTATGGGCTATTTTGATTAGACTTTCACCTCTTTAAGGTGAAGTCCTTATAACTTCTTTCTAATCATGACCCGTGGGTCGTTTTAGTCCCGTAGATCTTTCATTTGTTTATAACCCTAAAGGTTATGTTGATCCCGTAGATCACTCCTTACTCATGTCATTCTTAAAATACATGTTTGGTGTCAAGGCACCCTGTTTTTGTTCGAAGAATCCTTTGGTTTCAAGCTTAGGTCCCGTTAACCTTAATTGTAGTTTCATGGCTATAATTGTTTTCTTTCGAACGATTTTCCGATTTTATGACTTCTCACGTCATTTATGCGTCAGTTCTTCTTATGCTTACTGTTATTTGATTTGCATATATTCTTATTTGGTTATATCCCATTACCGGGCTCATTATTCTCTTGCATTTAACGCTACCTTTATCTGGCTAGCGCTCACTTGTGCCATTCGGCGTTATATTGTATTCAACCTGTTTGACCTATTAATGTGAAATCCATCACTTATAAACAATCAACTTTATTCTTTATTCAACCCATTCGACTTCGAATAGTTGAACATATTTACTCACAATTTGTATATACGAGATTTTATAGTCATAACTCGTAATCCGAGTCTTTTGACTTTAAATTCGTGTTCCCGTTTCTCGGTTTACGCATGTGTTTAAATCCTTACCCATCAACCGGGTACTTTACCGAAGTCATTATTAGTGCAAGCATTCCGGTATACATTAAGATTTCGTTTTAATTTGTTTGGTTGTCTTAGCGAAATCCATCGCCTTTATTCAACCAAACTTTTATTCTTTATTTGACCATCCTTGACAGTCTTATAAACTATGAATGATGATTATCATCATCATCATTTCTTTACTACGACCAAAGTCAACGACTTTGATCGTTTTTCTCATGTGGGCAATACCTTTGTTTCTATGACCCCGCGGGTCATTTATACTTTGGTTTTACAATGCCCTTTTTGTCTACCATGGTTGTTTCGTCCAAAATGACTTATGTCACGAATTTTCTTGGGTCTTTTGTTTCTATGTGCGCCATACATCGTTTTTATGGTTCTCGCGAAAACCATTTATACGAGTATGCCCATAAGATTTCTTGACCCTAAGGATCCTTTAAATTTTTATTCATCTTGACCTTACTACATCGGACATAACTGCGCTCATTATAAGAAGCTCATGCTATCATGTGTTCACTACTTACTTGGCCAGAGTAAGCGATCAACACATGGTACGCGTGACCTTATTATAATTACCACATCACGTCCCATGTAAGTAACTCCTCAAATTATCTTCATATTTATGATTTCATTTGGTAAAACTTTATTTAATTGTTAGTTAACAATTATTAGTTTTAGTCGTTTATCCTTGAACATTTAAAATGTCCCTTTTTATAAACATTTATTCACATTCGTTGATGTGATCATTACTTTTCTCAATAGGATTTATATTGAGAATACTTACTTGGATGATCACTCTCGTCCAAGTTTCTATATAAACTGAATTCTGTTATTGTCTTGTTATTCACAATTTGTGAATAATACATATTCTCTACTGAATTTCTCTTGGAAACGTCATCCTGGATAGGTAACCTATCCAGGTTTTCCAAGTTTCATATTCTATATGCAACTGTCATTCACTGTGTATTTGTTGCATATTACTGTTTGTACTATAAGTTTAAAATGTGCACCTGGTAATGCTTGCCCCAACGGGCATTCCTTGCCATTACTTATTTGCGATCGTTACGCGATTTAGGTCCTTGATGAGTATGCTCTTCTTGTCACATCTCGGACCGTTCCATCATCATATCCGCAATTTGTTAAACTCTCGCTATCTTCAGATGCGAGTGTCCTTCAATTAAAACATTTACAAGAATTAGTAATATCAACTTCAATAATCGCCCGTATTATAATACAAGGCTTTTCTACTATACGCGTCAACGCGCGCAATTTTGTCAACTATATCTATCATTTAATTGAGGTAACGTGTATCACACGATAACCCTATGTGTTGTTCACAACATTTCAACACATACCAAACCATTAATATACTTGTACTTACCGGATTTGCGATCAAGCCTCGAACCGAACACAATTTACTCTTTAACCATGAGCTCTGATTACCAACTTGTAACACCCTAGTCATTATTTAATGGTTTTTTTTTTTTTTTTTTGTAAAGTATACGACAAACAACATGTAATTATGACTACATATACTTTACAAAAATGCGGGTTTGTTTAAACTTTACAATTTTAAAATAATACAACATAACATAATTGAGTACGTCGTTTAAACATTTCAAAAGTTGTTTAGCAAACAGTTTACATCATAAACATTGTTTAAACCGAGTTAATTTATGCGGAAGCTTCAAGAGTATGTGTTCGGTTCTTCAAAAGTTTCTTGATCGTCACCCATAATCCTTGAGTACCTAAGACTGAAATGTTTACATAAACATTTATATTAGAATGCTTAGAAATGATACTTGATCGAAACTACGATTGAAATGAATTTGAAAATTTACAATTATATAAAATTTATAAACATTCAGGCCCTACCGTAACTTACGGTTTCACCGTAAGTTACGGTGGTCAATTTCCAATAATGGTCCACCGTAAACCAGTAGACTCACACCGTAAGCTCCTGACCTCTACCGTAACTTACGGTAGTCCCTGTAAATCCATCTTTTGGTTGCTTTGTTCATTATACTCAAGCCTAAATCTCGGATTTCGCTCTTTCTAACATACCAATACATTAGTTTCTCGAAATTCTAATATGTTACATATGAACCAATATCAAAGATCAATCAATCATATTCAAAATATCATGCATATCACGTTATATCAATTTACTAATGTGCAAGGTTCAAATTACGGGTTTCTTATGAATTCTTAACCCGTTTTACCTATCTACTCCTTTTGACCCGTGAAGGGAAGTTAAACACTTTTAACTATAAATCTATATATAAGCGTACCTGGCTCGGGTCAACATATTGACCCGTTTTAAGACCTTGTCTCTATAATATGCTAATTCATAGCCTCGCTAATTCATAAACCAATTACCCTGCGAGCATGAGACTCGACATACACTTATTAGTCGTTAATTGTCAAATGGTATAAATATTACCATTTGACCCGTTTGGTCTAGACTACCAAATATTTTGTGCTTAATATTAAATGGTGTTGTTTTGAACTTCAACTCTTTTTCGCCTACACATGACTAATTCGTCGTTTTACTCTTTTTATTCGTTTAGGCTTACCTTAATAAGTAGCCATTCAAAAACTCATTTAATATATATGCCATCTCGTAACCAATTACCATTTCGCCCATTTTACCATTAAACATGGTTTATCATTATTTTATATGTCCCGACCCGTTTCATTTCGTGTCGGAACCATATTTCAAATATAGCTTTTGTCGTATTTACAACCTATGAATAAACACATAACTTACAAAAGAGGGCGTAAGCTTTACTTACCTCGCATCCAAATTACGCTTTCCTTTTCGTACTTGCTCCGTTTGACCCGCTTCATTCCAAGCCTCCATCTAGCTTGTCAAGAGTCAAACTATCATCATAATTCACAAGGTGGTTAGATTAGTCATTATAACCACGACTATTCCACCTTACGTGTTTTCTATGTCAAAGCTACTATTCGACTCCGTCCATGGTTAGTTTAACTCTTCAAAAGTTAACTACCCTTAATTATATGATATGTGCATATAAGTTAAATCGACTTCATAATTAAAATTTGTATTACCCCACATCATACATAATTAGTCGAACTAGGAAATTACGCGTTTGATTCATAATTTCAACATATGAACATTGTGGGCATAATTTATAATATCAACAATCAAGTTTCGTATCACTGAAAATAGGCTGTTTTTGGTGACCTGTTTAACCTGTTTACAAGTCTTCAAAAATTATGATTTTTTTATGTGGCGTACCTCTCGGAGGGTTAGACCTTGTGTTAAAATTTCAAGATCTAACTCTTTACCAAAAACTTGTAAAAATTCATTTACTAAGCTGCAATTAGATTCGTCACTTTTGACTGCAGCTTACGGAAAAATTCATTTAAAATTCCTCGTTTATCCGATTGACGAAATTCTAATTGGCGATTCTTTTAATCACTTAAAACTTTCTACAGTAATAATTTGAGATCATAACTCAATTCCTAAATTTAGTTATGACATTCGTAATGGGCTGCAAATTCTGCCAGAAAACGCAGCTTGAACCTTTGATACGGAAAAATTCATAAAACGCTCAATTCTCGTCGAAAAAATGCGATTCCAGTGGGGTTTTAAAGATATTTCCTGGAATTACATTTTAGACTCAAGAAACACATGTTTTTATCACGTTTTGTCCAGGTTACAGCCGATACAAGTCGGCTGTAAATTCTGATCAAGAGCCGTTTGAATTCAGCTTTCAATTTAAGCAAGTTCTTGACATCATAACACCATTTTAGCAATAAAAAACCCTAACAACAATCACCTTCAATGGTGTTCATGGATTTTTTTTACTAAAATTAGGCACGATTTCAACATATCTTGTCTAGGGTTTACTCCTAAACACTACAATGTTCCTATTTCATCCATATAACAAGCATGCATCAACAAATTTGACCCGCTTCATTCCAAGCCTCCATCTAGCTTGTCAAGAGTCAAACTATCATCATAATTCACAAGGTGGTTAGATTAGTCATTATAACCACGACTATTCCACCTTACGTGTTTTCTATGTCAAAGCTACTATTCGACTCCGTCCATGGTTAGTTTAACTCTTCAAAAGTTAACTACCCTTAATTATATGATATGTGCATATAAGTTAAATCGACTTCATAATTAAAATTTGTATTACCCCACATCATACATAATTAGTCGAACTAGGAAATTACGCGTTTGATTCATAATTTCAACATATGAACATTGTGGGCATAATTTATAATATCAACAATCAAGTTTCGTATCACTGAAAATAGGCTGTTTTTGGTGACCTGTTTAACCTGTTTACAAGTCTTCAAAAATTATGATTTTTTTATGTGGCGTACCTCTCGGAGGGTTAGACCTTGTGTTAAAATTTCAAGATCTAACTCTTTACCAAAAACTTGTAAAAATTCATTTACTAAGCTGCAATTAGATTCGTCACTTTTGACTGCAGCTTACGGAAAAATTCATTTAAAATTCCTCGTTTATCCGATTGACGAAATTCTAATTGGCGATTCTTTTAATCACTTAAAACTTTCTACAGTAATAATTTGAGATCATAACTCAATTCCTAAATTTAGTTATGACATTCGTAATGGGCTGCAAATTCTGCCAGAAAACGCAGCTTGAACCTTTGATACGGAAAAATTCATAAAACGCTCAATTCTCGTCGAAAAAATGCGATTCCAGTGGGGTTTTAAAGATATTTCCTGGAATTACATTTTAGACTCAAGAAACACATGTTTTTATCACGTTTTGTCCAGGTTACAGCCGATACAAGTCGGCTGTAAATTCTGATCAAGAGCCGTTTGAATTCAGCTTTCAATTTAAGCAAGTTCTTGACATCATAACACCATTTTAGCAATAAAAAACCCTAACAACAATCACCTTCAATGGTGTTCATGGATTTTTTTTACTAAAATTAGGCACGATTTCAACATATCTTGTCTAGGGTTTACTCCTAAACACTACAATGTTCCTATTTCATCCATATAACAAGCATGCATCAACAAATTTCGAATACCCTAAATTCATGAGAATTTCAAGTAGAGAATTAACATCAAATTTTACATACCTTACAACCCCCTTGCAATGGGGATCAGTAATCTATGCTCGATTTTCGTTTTGGACCAGATTTGCACCTCTAATTTGAGAGTTTTAGTAAGGATTTTAGGGTTTGAAGAAACCCAGATCGCCTCCTGCTTCTTTGTACGACCAGACATCCCCAAATGGGGTGTTTGGTTTTTGTTTTAATTAAATTAGCAACATAAGTTTCGATTTTAACATCTTTGGCCCCTCCATTTTCCTTAGTTCATAATTTAAGTGTTTTAACCCACTCATAAGTCACTATCTAACTAGGTTAGAATTATTCCTAGTTAGCTTAGTAGGTTCGGGAAGTCGTAACCCGTTTTACTTTAAGTCCCGTTAAATCGGGCCTTTTATAAACTTAATTACTTAAAACTTTGATTCGTTTTTATTTAATATTAGGATTTCTTATTTAAATCCAAATATTTGCCGGGTTATTTTTAATAATAACGGTACGTTACCCGTCTTTTAGTATTAACAGAGTTTAATTACCAAGCCCGTTTTCGGGGTGTTACATCTTACAAAAGATTTCTTTGAGGATCATCACTGTTCTAGTAGCTTATAATAGTTTAAAGCTACATTAGCTGAACATTATAAACAATTTTCCATAACAAATGGCTGACACATTTACATGTTCATTAGATAACAACCTAAAGTTTCAAACTGAAGGTTAAAGAACACTTTATTTGTAAGCCAATAATATCCATGTATGGGTTAATGCAAACATCATAATGTGATGAAAAGCTAACGTAATTATTTTCATCAAGAACCAAGTGGATTAATGTACCTACCTCAAAATGAGTGGGAGCAACTAAGATAAACTTGTCTATATAGATGATATTCTTTTGACAAGTATATGTTACATAAGTCAAAGCATTGTTAACACAAACTTTGATATAATATATATCTCAGAGATATCTCTTACGTGATAGATATCATAACATACCGAGATAGACCCAGTGGGACATTAGTTCTGTTCCATAAGTTTAACAGTAAATGGGTCCTTACGTATGTAACAAACAATACTGCTCTTCCTTTAGAGGATAATAGGATAAATGAGATTATTTCGTACGCTTCATTAATTGGAAGCCTTATGTAAGTTTAAGTCTACACTCGTCTAGATATTACTCATATTGCAACACACTAGATATGTCTAGATTAATGTGAAGCATCTAATAGAGTATTACAATATCTTTAAAGAAACGAGAGGCTATGATTTGAAGAAGAAGTGAGAATTAAAACCGGTTTATTACTCTAACTTTGTGATATTCAAAGATGACAAAATGTAATGTCGGGTATATCTTTATGTCAGCAGACAAAACCTATCTCATGGAGGAGTCATAATGCACTGATATTAACAACTTAAGTTATTACGACATAATATAGTCACTAAATGTTGTTGAAAATTTATCAGTGGACTCATAAGTTTATTAACTCCATATAATTAATGTTTTGAAGACTTAGTGTGATAAAGTCAGCTACCATAACTCCTTGGACAGTAACAGTTCAAGAGGTGCTGCATTAAGTTTCGATACGCAATTAATTATTCGTTTATGAACGAATTGAGGAAACTAAGTTTTGTATCGAATACATTCATGATATGCTTAAGGATCCTATAACTGAAGGGCTATTACCCATAAGTCTTATTAAGAGAGCTCAGAGACGGGTATTAATTGATGGCCATGCGCAACTGCATATCGTACTATGAATGACTAAGTATTAGTTAATTTTCCTCATCAGTTTGATTTTGTATGTCTCTAAGAATATGTCAAGCTAGCATAATGGCATATAGACAAATATAGTTACAAATCAAACAAAGGGCTTATGCGTATTTTGATCATAACGATTAGGTTTTAAATTAAGGCTATAGTATGATTAATGGGGGTCCTGAGTCGCATAATGATTCAACGGCTGTATTTCTCTGCTATAGTACTTGTTTAAGGCTAAAATGAGTGTTAACTCCTGATCAGGCTTATCTAATACTCATAGTAAATGATTACTCGGCTAAGTGGGAGAATGTAAGATTAAATATATATTATGTATTAATATTTAATCTATAGTCATTATAATCATTTACATAATATAGATCAAAATATATTATAACCTATTAAATAATTAGTTGGTAATTGTTGATGGACCATATTACCCTTATTAACTAATTAGGTTTCCTCCTGGGTGCTTATATAAGGAGAATTATGTGGAGGTTAAAGGGTTACTCAGTTACACAATTAGACATACCCCATTAGTCATAACATCATCATTCGACCTCCTCTCCTAACCGATACTCTTTTCGGTTTTCTAAGTCCCCATCATCAGTCAGCACCCTAAGGAGGAACCAGACCAAGATGACAATCATGTCAAACCTTATTGCTGCGTCTCCATCTGGATTTTCTGCTAGCCTGTGCTGATGCAATCAAATGTATGTTTTCATGTTTTCCCTCATGTATAAACAGAACTGATCCAACATGATTTTGTCTTTGATTTCAAAAATTTTTATGTACTGTTTTTCGCATACTTTTTTATGTTATACCATAAAAGTTCTACCAGAAACTGCAACACTAAGGGATTAGAAAACAACGGTGAATATGAGCATAGTACAAACTTGATGGAACAGGCAAACTAACTTTACTATAAATGCGCAAACATTGATGAATAAAGGTATTTATTGTTACACTAGTGCGTCTCATGTTATATTTCATTATCAATGTGTCCAATTTCACATCAAAAAGCAACCAATATTTGGATGTTGTCAGTTGAAGTAAGTCTAAATGTTGTGTTTTGGTTACTAAAAGTTGTGTTTTGGTCACCTAATTAAAGAGCATTCATAAGGAATTCAACCAATGGAAAAAAAAATCATTTCGGCATCTCCTTTAATACTATTGCCAACTCATCATCTTTCACCCTCGCTCAGCATTGTTCACTACCAAAAATGGACTAGTTGCATAACTTGTTACCCGTTTACCTTCGGTTTCAATGTATTTTCCCTTTGGGTTTTAGACCACTTCTTTGATTGCACCATCAAACCGCCATGGCTTCTTCTACTTATCTCATCTCAACGATGCAAAGAAAAAGAGAATTTGACCCTAACCCTCAATTTCTTTCCCTTCTCAGTTTGATGCCTTAGTTATCTTTGTTGTTTCCTCATATGCACATCGATCGTGGGCAAATGTATGTGTAGATCGTGCAACAATCGATCGAATGTCTTGGCATTGCCGTTAATTACTTGGGCATGGATCTTTTTTAGTTTTTCTCTCCACTAATATTGTTGCAACGACTTTAAAAGATAAAAATGCACACCCTAACATAGGTATAAAATCCATTTAGATGTTAGATGGTAAGAGTGGTTTATGGTAGTGATTAAAAACACCTTAAATTTAGCATTAATTTCATATATACTCTTACAGACTTAAAATAAATTTCATATATATCCAACCAAAACTAAAAGTATCATATATACCCTTACCAAATAGTTAAAATATCAAATATACCTAGGGCCGGCTCAACCATTTTGGTGACCTAAGGCGAAGTAAAATTTTGTGGCCTTTTTTCCCAAAAAAATGTATGTGATTGAAAGTTAAACTTGAAGGGCCCAGGTGTAATTATTTGAAAGATTGTGTTAAAATTTAAAAACAAGAAAAAAAATGGTGAACCAGGGATTCGAACCCGGGTCTCACCAACATTCATACATACACAAAACCACTATACTACCAACTATCAATCTATTGATAACTCACACCCTAAATCTTTTATAAATGGACTGTGGTTTCATCAAATTGTGAAGGCCCTATAGTTTTGGTGGCCCAAGACCCAAGCTTCATTTGGCTTACACTTGGGTCGGCCCTGAATATACCTAATTTATTAAAAACAATCTAATAAATAATCATTTTACCCTTATCTTTTTTAACTTCAAATTATCATATATGCTCATTTTTTAACTTCATATTTTTATACAACACATTTAAACTTGAAATTATTTTTACCCATTTCGTTTCTATTTTTTAATATTTTTTTTCATAAACCATGGTATTCTTCATATATAATATTTAAGCTAATCAAATTAAGCTAGAAATAAGTAAATATAATATTTGAAGTTAAAGGTCATGAGATTTTAAAGTTTTAGAAAAATAAGAGTACAATTGTTATTTATTGAATTGGTATATATGATATATCAACTACTTTATAGGGTATATATGATATTTATAGTTTTGCAAGATTATATATGATATTTTACAAGTTTGTATGGATATATATGAAATTGCCCTTAAATTTATATTCGAGTTCTTTAAAAAATTAACATACCAAACATAGGAATTCTATGCTTTTATCCACTCGTCTTTGTAATGCTATCATCATATCTAAATCATAATTATTGTTATTTGCATTCACATGTAAGCCGCGTTTCGCTTCACCCTTTTACCTGCAATGTGATTCTCGAAAAGCATTGTACCCGTTAATCATATCATTAACGGCATGTTATGAACTTCATTAATGACATGAATAAAAAAGAAAGATCCCTCAAAGACCAACTACGAGTATAAACATCTCAATAAAGCAAAAACTAATCTTACTTTTATCATGTCATTAATGACATGAATAAAAAAGAAGAGTAAACTGCAATTTTACACCCTGAGGTTAGGGGTCATTGGCATGTCTACCCCCCCCCCCCTAAGGAAATAATTGCAATTTTACCCCCCACTGTTCACTGTTATGTCGCAACCTTACCCCCTGCCGTCAGTCAACAGTTAGTTGACTGTTATAGACAGGGATATTTTGGTAATCTTACCCTATTATTATTATTATTATTATTATTATTATACTGCATCGTCTTCTCCTTCATATATCCACCTCACCACCACATCAACCTACCCTTCCTCTCATCCTTAACCTGAATAACCTCAACCTCCACAACCCACAACCATCCTTACACCACAATCGTTAACCACCTAGATCACCCTAACTCCGCCATTTAGCCGTTGTTCACCTCAGATCCACTATCTACTCCACCGTAATCATCAACCAACAAATGGAGCTGACCTCATCCGCCATCATCTTCCACCAACCCGACAACCCACAAACCCCTGTCGTCCACCATTGCCATCGGATTCCATCAACCACCACCTGCAATCTAACCCCCCAATTCCCTCCGACCTGAAACCCCAACCTCCTAAATACCGTTCATCACTGTTTACATTACCGGAAGCGAAATTACACACCAGAGATGAGTGCTGATTGATGAGTTCTTTGTCGACGGGATTGATTGCGGGTTTCATCTGAGAAGATGTGTGTGTGGTTTTCTGTTTTTGATTGAATTAGGGCTTAGTATTGTCCGTTTTGCCAGAATTTGAAGGAATTGTAAACATTTAGGGCTGTAAATTGTGAGATCTGGATTTGAAATTGTTCTAGTAGGATTACTTTGATTTTATGGAATCTGTATGCGTGGTTTTCAATTTGTTAATTAAATTTAGGGATTAGTATTATCTGTGATTTGCCTGAATTTTGAAGGAACTTGAAACATTTGATGTACTTTGTGAGATTTTTATTTGAAAATTTTCTAGTAGGATTACTGTTTTAATGATCCTTTGAATATGCTCAAAATGTTTAATGAATCAGGTGCAGTTGACAGAGTGTTGCTCTGTTATATCATGTTTTTGTGGTTAACACTTGACAGAGTGTTGTTAGTGGATTTTGTGCATTATAGGGTGGTGTAAAATAGTCAGTTAGTCACTTGTTTGTTTTAAGGATAGGTTAAATTCAGCAACTTGTTTGTTTTAATGATAGGTTAAATTCTTCTTGTTCATATTCATGTTGCAGCATCATGAACAGGAAATTCTCCTATATTCGGTATGCAATCTGCAACAACTGTTCAAAAAACCAGTGCTGATGAATTTCTCAACTCTGAAAATGATAAGAATGATTTGAGTTGGGTGTGATTTGATTTAAATGGGTTTTGCTAATAGAAATTCAGTTGGGTGTGATTTGAGTTAAATGGACAGCGGCGAGAGAGAAGTGGTTGAGAGTGTTGGAGGGTGGTGGCTGGAGGTGGCAGTGGTGGTGAATGGCGGTGGCAGTGGTTGCAGGGGGTAATTGTGCGATTTAACACGAATGTTGGGGGGTAAAATGGAAGGGTAATATAGTCATTTCAACTTAGAGTTAACAGATCTGTTATTGACTTTGACGCCAAGGGGTAAGGTTGCGACATAACAGTGAACAGTGGGGGGTAAAATTGCAATTATTTCCTTAGGGGGGGTAGACATGCCAATGACCTCTAACCTCAGGGTGTAAAATTACAGTTTACTCAAAAAAGAAAGATCCCTCAAAGACCAACTACGAGTATAAACATCTCAATAAAGCAAAAACTAATCTTACTTTTATCATGTGCCATCAAAGCAAAAGGATACAACATGAGGGACTAAATGCATTCTTTTAACTTCCAAAGTACTTTTCATACAAACTCACTTTATAAAAATAATAAAGAATTAAATCTCATTTTAATCCCTGTGATTTGGGTCATTTTACCAGTTTAGTCCAAATGTTTCATTTTTCACATGTGAGTCTAAAAAGGTTTCAGCGTTGCCATTTTAGTCAACTTGGTTAACTTCATCAATTTTTCTATTAACGAGAAGAGCAATTCAATCATTTTATATGGCCAATTTGTCATTCTAGTTAACATAATTACATATAAAATAACCGAATTGCACTTCTCGTTAACAGAAAAAAAAATGGATGAAATTAACACAGTGGACTAAAATGGCAATGGCGAAACCTTTATGGACTAATAAGCGAAAAATAAAACCTTTGGACTAAACTGACACAATAACACAAACCACATGGATTAAAATGACATTTAACTCTAAAAATAATAAATTAATATTATTTACACTTTAGTACACTATAAATATAAGTTCCCCTTGGACTCATACATAATTTGCTTCTTTTCCCAGCCAGTCAGCCACACAAACCAGACTGACCGCCGGTCACCAATCACCGATTGCCGGATCATTCTGACTAAAACACACACAGTTATGTTTAATCCAATGCATTAGCATTAATCATATATGCAGATTTGATCCAATCCAATTCATAAATGTCAGCAGCAACAAAGAGCACCCGAGTTTTCACAGTGGGGCTGGTGACATCATGGTACTCATCAAACATAGGTGTTCTGTTGCTGAACAAGTATTTGCTCAGTAATTACGGGTTCAAGTACCCGATATTTCTCACCATGTGTCACATGACAGCATGTGCCTTGTTTAGTTACATTGCAATTGCGTGGCTTAAGCTGGTGCCCATGCAGACCATCCGGTCTCCTGTTCAGTTTGCTAAAATATGTGGTTTGAGTTTTATTTTTTGAGGGTCTGTTGTGAGTGGGAATATCTCCCTTAGGTACCTGCCTGTGTCGTTTAATCAGGCGGTTGGTGCTACGACCCCATTTTTTACTGCGGTGTTCGCGTATTTGATGACTAGGAAGAAGGAGGCTTGGGTTACTTATGTTACTCTTGTTCCTGTTGTTACTGGTGTTATCATTGCTAGTGGGGTATGCTGCTGTTTTTTGCCAATTTATTATTATTTGATTTATCCTTTATGTTTAACTTAGGGACTGTTTGTTTCAGACCTCAAACTGGTTCAGCACTTAATGGTTTAGACTGTTTGTTTCGCGAGCAGATGTCTAAATGGTTCAGACATTTGTCTCTGAATGGTTAAGCATTATACTGAGTCTAGTTATTAGGATAATTATTGGTGGATTATTTTTATTATTAGTTGGTTAGTTTTGATTCGGTTATTATTAGTACTTTTTGTCTTGTTGTTTCGATTCCTTTAGCCCAATTTATGTTACCTGTTTCTTGGTTTTAAAAAGCCAGGCGTAGATCCTAGGGCTTTTGTGTGAGTGATGTACGAAAGCGTAGGTGAGGCACGCTTTTGTGACGTAAATTTAGCACAAGGCGCATTGTTAAGGCATTGTGCTTTAGGATGTTGTACAATAGGCTTTTTAGGTTGTACATATAAGTTATTTAGATATTAAGCCATATATAGAGATTATCAGCGTGCAAAATTTGGGTAAATGAGATAAGAAACCTAAGAGAAATATATTCAAATATATATATATAGTAAATTGTGCCTCACGTACGAAAAGCAGTGCGCTTTTGCACTTTACGCCTCAGTTTAAGACCCTGTCGCCTCGGTGCGCTTCATGCTTTTTAAAACAAAAATCTGCTTTATCCGGCTTACTACACTTTATATGTCAAAAGGAAAAAAAAGGTATTTTTCGGAGCCGAGTGTTCCTGTGGAAGCAACCTCATGGGACAGGACCCACCCTCCCCAGACCCTACTAGTAGCTTTTTGCTATGAGTGAGTTTTTATTGGGGACGTTTGTTGTGTTTATTATTTTTATATATGAAAGAGATCTGATTTTTGAGATTATATCATTGACCAATACAGTTGTTATTCAGTTCTTTTAAAATCTTTCATGATTACTCACATTTGATATTGATTTGTTCATAGGGGGAGCCTAGTTTTCATCTGTTCGGATTTATAATGTGTGTCGGTGCTACCGCTGCTCGAGCTTTAAAAACAGTTGTTCAAGGGATATTGCTTTCTTCTGAAGGGTAAGCAGCTATTCATTTCAGTTTTTTAGTAATGATTTAAGGTAGCAAACTTTATAGATTTTGATTGTGAATATTAAGGGAAAAGCTGAACTCCATGAATCTGCTTCTTTACATGGCTCCAATTGCTGTTGTTCTTTTGCTTCCTACAACACTATACATGGAAGAGAATGTTGTTGGCATAACAATAGCACTTGCTAGACAAGATTTTGGAATTGTTTGGTTGTTGCTTTTCAACTCTGCACTTGCCTATTTTGTTAATTTAACCAACTTTTTGGTCACCAAACACACCAGTGCTCTTACTCTTCAGGTACACACCTTTTGTTTACTTTCTAAGTGCTTACTTATCATTTACTTTTGTGCTTCCTTATCATGCTTATTATGGGGCCTTCTTTTTTCTAGAAAACATGATATAATTTTATTTTGTTTATCTAACTTTAGTGAGCTTAATTTAGAATCACATTTACATACATGTTAAGTTAAAATTTAAAGTTAGGGGTGTTTAGTGTCAAGTTTGGTCGGTTTTGAAGAAAATTTTGACCTGAGTCACTAAGACCACCCGTAGTGGGGCGGTATTTTTAAAAAAATTTGAAAAAAAAAGCCCAAAAACGCCGGACCCCCATTACATAGGGCGTTATATGGGGTTTTTTTTGAAAAAAAAAAATGGTTTGGCGTTTTAAATAAAACGCTTTGTACATGTTTGACCCACCAATCACTTTTGAGCTACCCACATGGTCTCTGACAACTTTTGAGCTAACCCCCACTTTTGCAATAAATTAAAAATAATATTGGAGGAGCAGCACCTATTTCGTGTGTTTTTTTTTTTTTTAATTCTAATATTTGCATTGGCGTTATTGGAATAATGCCCCACTACGCCACTTTTGCAATAACGTCCCATGCTGACTTGACTGCCATGTGTCGAATAATGCCCCATGGTGGGGGCATTATTTTGTTTAACCACTACACATGGTCTAACTATGGTTTTGGAAAATGACAAACCAAACTTGATGGGTCCGGTGGGTCAGTGGGACCCGTTGGTTTGGCGGTTTAAACTGAATTTTTATTAATAGTTTTGAAATGATAAAAAGATGTTTATGAATATTATAATACATTTACATAGCACATTCCATAAATAAAAAAAATTAAAAAATAATAAAAGTTAAACGTCCGATTTCAAGTTCCATCCATCAAAAACGAACTGTATAAATCTAGAGACTTGTACCTTAACTAAAAACAAAACCGGGTCAACAACGAACATTAGAAAAAGGTCATAAGGTGGTTTGCATCAATGATATTGTTTGAATGGATTAATGGTCGGTTTTCAGGTGCTAGGAAACGCGAAGGGGGCGGTAGCAGTGGTTGTTTCAATACTGATCTTTAGAAATCCTGTTTCTGTAACCGGGATGGCTGGATACACACTTACAGTAATCGGGGTTATTCTTTATAGCGAAGCCAAGAAGCGTAGCAACAAATTACCGTTATAACCTTAACTAGAAGCTTGGATGATCTGTTTGGTCTAGATTTGGGCTTATATCATTACTGCTGATGCTGTCATCTTCTTCGCTGTCTTGTCCTCTATATTCATTTTGATATCATTCGGCTCAAAATCTCGGATCAGAGACCACGAAGCTTTAACCCTGTAACTGGCATTATGAAAGTTTCAGTCACGTGTTTACGGCTCAGTAAAAGATTGTAGTAAAACAAAAGCTATGATCAAGTGGTATTATTTGAACTACTTGAGATCGGCTCGTTGTAAGCTCGTATAGAGCTGAGCTTAAATGAGCTCAAACCCAAGATGAGGCCCATTTAATAAACTCACCCCTAAGATCTCTTTTTTTCCACCCTTAACCATCTCTACACCTTTGCAGTTGATAATTATCATTCCAAAACCATTTGTTTAATAAGTTAATTAAAATATATTTACAAAATTTAAAAACTTGTAAATAAAATAACATTTCATTAATTAAAAACAATTACAAGATAATAAAATTAAAAAAAAAAACATTTCATTCCCATCCCCAACGTTGTGCAATTTCACACTTTCGTGCCAGCACCGCATCCAACGCCGCTCCAGCCAAATTATCATGCGGCATTGAAAAGAACTTCATATCTTTATCCATTTGTTTTTGCTGCATCATACGCACCTCCTCTTTCAAGAGAATGATTTTATATTCTTGTTCCTCCTTCTTGAGGCGCAACTTCTCCTCCTTGATCTTTTCTACCTTGGCTCTATGTCGTTTTTTGGCCTGCATATCTTCTTTGTTAACTTCCCGTTTGGTTTTCCCATTGGACTTGGTTTTCACTGGCTCACCGTTCATCTTTTTAACTTCTTCACCCTTTGCAGCCAGACCGAACTTCAGATAACCCATTTCTACAATCTTGTATTCGACCTCAAGTAGTCCTGTAGAACACAAGCTCAATGTCACTTGGCTAGCTAGTGGGGTTGCCTCTGTGAAAGAGTTGAGGTAACTCAGTTCAAATTTCGCTGAAACTGGATTCCACGTTTCGATTATAGTCGCTTCTTCTGGCTGCAAAAGTTAACACACTAATTGAACCCAACCAGTTCCACATAGATTCAGAATGTTTGCTCATATAATTACTCTGCATACATACATACCTTGTCACCAAAAGTGTTTTGTGTGCACACAATATTTGCAGCACCAGTGTCCCCTTTGGTTGAGAACTCTATCCCTTCTTTTGTAAAAGATATCACAACTACAACAAGGAATTTGATTACACAATTAGCATTTAGGATTCAACTTTGAAAAGTAATGTGGATGAAAATCATGAAATGAATACCAGTGTCTCCGACTGTGCTAAAATCGTTGCAGATTCTTGCAAACTCGGATGATGGCATTCGAACAGTGGCGTCATAACTGAATTCTGGTATTTGAAGAGGCTTGTAATAAACGTCCATCAGCTTCATCTCAAAATTAGTAATCTTGTCTTGATCTGAACATTTTAAGTATTTCAAACAACCAATATATAAATCCTGATTTAGTCCCATAAAATATCAAACTACCAACTTGAAACAAAAGAAAACAACCAAAGCACGTTAAAATATGGCAAAATGAACGCTAAATCAAATTCTTCAAATAGCAAAACACAAACTAGAGGCAACAATCTAAGAATACTAATCGATTATTATGCTTTTAGTAAGTTCGTTTATTTAATAAATGAAAAGGCATGAACACATGTCTCATTCATTTATGTTCGTGAATGGTTGTTTACATTCGTTCATTTACGTTTATTTATGTTCGTTAGTTACGTTTGTTCATTTAAGTTGGAATATATATTCATTAAAATTTTTAGGTGATTACAATTAGTCTAGTTTTATGAAATTTAAATATCATCCAATAGAACTTAGTCTAGTTTTATTGGTTTTATAGGAACAACAAATTGATGTTCACGTTTACTTTTAGCTGGCGTTCATTCAATTATGTTCGTTTATCTTTGTTCCGTTAAGTTCCTTCACGTAACGACCATTTGTGTTCATTTACGATCGTTAACCTTTCGCTTATACTTTCAAGTAACGAACATAAACGGACATGAACAAATCCAATTTCGTAAACGAAAAAGAAACCTTTGTCGGTTTACTTGTCCGTGTTCGTTCTTGGTTCTATATAAACCAAACGAACATGAACATGCCCGTTCATTTCGTTTATAAGCCAAGCCTACTAGTGCAAGTAGATATGAGAGAAAGGAATCTTTACCAAAGTTTTCAAAGATAAGATTAACACAATCGTCACCGTCAGCAGCCTTTATCGTGATGATGTCGTTATCCCCGGCGCACTTTAGCATTTTAGCCATGACACCGAGGTTCATTCCCAAGGACATGTTACGATCGCAGCGGTAGTGCTCAAAACCATCGGATCTGAGAAGAAGTGACACTATCGCCTGGTGGATTGGATCCATGGCCTGAAGTGAGACTCCAGTCGACGAACACTCAAATTTTGCGTCGACATCGTTCACCAGATTCGCTATGGTTTTTATTGCTTTCCTCAGCATGCTCCCCTGCACCGACTTCAGTTCCACTAGATCAACATTTTGACCATTATCTTTATTCACCTTTGGAGCCAAATAGAACCTCAGGTGACCCATTTCCGCAATCTTGTATTCGACCATCATTGGCCAATCAGAAGCCAAGCTCAGTGTCACTTGGCTAGCCAATGGGGCCGCCTTTGTAAAAGTTTTCAGGAACCTCAATGTATATTTCTCTGAAACCGGTTTCACCATTTCAATTATAGTCGCTTCTTCTCGCTGCAAAAGTTTACACAACAATTGAACCAGACCAGTTCCCACATATATTGAACATGTTCTATTCATATATATAGTCTACATACCTTGTCAGCAAAAGGGTTTTGTCTGCACACAATATTTGCAGTACCAGTGTCCCCTTTGGTTAAGAACTGCAACCCGTCTTCTGTAACAGATATCACAACTACAATAGGAAATTTAATTACAAAACAAGCATTTAGAATTCAGTTTTGAGAAGTAATGCGGATGAAAATCATGAAATGTATACCAATGTCTCCCATGGTGTTAAGATCTTTGCAGATTCTTACAAACTCAGATGATGGCATTCGAACAACAGCGTCATATTTGCATTCTTTTATTTCAAGAGGCTCGTAATCAACATCCATCAGCTTCATCTCAAAATTAGTAATCTTGTCTTGATCTGAACATTTTAGGTATTTCAAACAACCAACATACATATGTCTTAATTTAACCCCAAGATACCAAGTTGAAACAAAAAAAAAACAACCGAATCACTGTTAAAATATGGCAAAATGAACGCTAAATCAAATTCTTCAAATAGCAAAACACAAACTAGAGGCGAAAATAGAAGAATACTAATCGAACGTTTGTGCTTTAGGAAGTTCAATGAACCGTTCATGAACTGTTTGGTAGAAACTTCATTTACATAATAAATGAACAAACATGAACACATGTCTCCTTTGTTCATTTATGTTCATGAAAGTTTGTTTACTTTAGTTCATTTACATTTATTTATGTTTGTTGGTTTACTTATTTCGATTATATATTCATTTAAAAGTTTTGGGTGATTACAATTTAGTCAACTTATATTGATTTTACAAACGAGCTAGGGGCGCCCATCACTCATCACTCACAGCTTCCAATCAAGTTCCGCCATGTCATCAAGCATTATTCCATCACTAGTGATGGATTTTAGTGGAAATGCCCATCACTCACCACACCCAACAATTTCCCTCACAACCCAACAATTTCCATCGACTTCTTCACGCGTGAAACGTACAACGCGTTTTATGATGCACGCTTGATCATCACCGGCGGCGGCGGTGTTCCACGATATACAACGCGTGGTCGATCACCCATAACGGGGCGCCCCATCCCCCCCCCCCCCCCCAAGGACACAACAAATTGATGTTCACGTTTACTACGTTAACAGGGAACACTTCATTTTTAAACGAACGAACAAGAAAACTTTTTTCATTTTACTGGGTCTTGGCTCAGTGGCCACCGACACCCATTTAGTGTCTCTTGAGGCCTCCCATTGCGTGGAGGTCACGGGTTCTAATCCTGGGTACTCCAGTCTCTTCAATCCAATCAAGTTGACAAGGGTATTTACCGCCGGATCGTTGTCGGGTCATGAACTGGGAAGGGAGATCCCTACCGTGCACCTATCCTATCGTTCGTTCTAAAAACGAACGAACACGAACATGCCCCGTTCATGTTCTTCATTTTGTTTACAATTAAGTCTACATGCAAACAAAAACCCTAGATCTTCATCAATACATAAAACCATAATTCCATACTAACGCAGGTAAATAAAAAAGAAAAAGAAAACTTTACCGAGGTTTTCAAACATAAAACTAACACAATTTTGGCCGTCCTGAGCCTTGACGGTAAGGATGTCGTCATCGCCAGCGCACATTAGCATATCAGCCAAGCTACGGAGGTTGATTCCTAAAGACATGTTAGGATCACAACGGTAGTGCTCGAAGCCGTCTGATCTGAGAAGAAGCGAGACCATGGCCTCGTGGATTGGGTCGATGGCCTGCAGTGAGATTCCGGTGGACGAACACTCGAAGTTTGCGTCGACGTTGTACACTAGATCCGTTATGGATTCTATTACTTTCTTCAACATGGTACACTGCTGCACCGACTTCACTTCCAACATTTTTTTTACAGAGAGAGAGAGAGAGAGAGAGGAGTGTGTAGTGGGTGAAGGAGAGGGGTAGAAGACGCATGTGATTTTGGCGGGAAGTGGATGTAGTCCCGCGAGAAATTGGAATCGAAACGACGGGCGTTTAGGGATTCGGGGAACGTGATTAGTGATTAGTGTTGGGGAATTTCAGTTTATCGGATGATCAGAGAGGCGTCAGATCAAATTATTTCGGTGGTTCACCCGAATAATTTAATCGGATACAACTCTGATTTTGAGAAATTGAACAAGTGTATGTTAGTGTGTGTGAATTTTTGAACCAGGAAGAAACCTATGATCAAAACTGTCTACGAATTAGTTTTTGGGGTTGTAACTGCCAGGGGCTCTGCCCCTTGGACCCCGCCAGGGGCTGCCGCCCCCTTGGACCCTGCTCCCAAGGGCGCTGCCCTTGGACCCCCGCCAAGGGGGCGCTGCCCCCTTGGAATCCCCGTAGAGTACGGGCTCCGCCCGTACACTTCGAATAATAATTACTCAAACAAGTGCGCACTCCCGCACCTCCTAACTTGCTTGATGTATATTATTATTCGCTTTGATCACCAAGTCAATCCCCGATTACACTAAAATATCTAACAATTAGGATTAGTATTTGAAATTAAATGTTGTTGGATTTAGAGAAAGGGAAAATTACCAAAATGTTGGTTGACCAAGTGTGTTTTCAAATTTGTCACCCTTCTGCGTCCTTGGAAGGACTACTCAGCCTCGGAAGCATCCCTATGTTTTGTTGAAGCGTCCATGTCCTAGAAGCTGACACGTGGCATTTTGCATGTGGGCCCAGACGCATCCCAATGCGTATTTTTCTCTCTCCTCTCTCTCTCTCTCTCTTCTCTCTCTTTCTCTCTCCTCTCTTTCTCTTGCCGACGCATCTCTCTCTCTCTCTTCTCTTTCTCTCTCCTCTCTCCTCTCTTTCTCTTTCTCTCTCCTCTCTCCTCTCTCCCAATGCACATTTCGTCATCTTCCTTGAACTCCATTTGGGATCTTTGACTGATTTGATCTTCAACACTGTTGTTCCATTTTAATTAGAAGAGAACGAGAAAAGAGAGATAGAGGAGAGAGAAGGACGCATCCCGTGTTTGAAAGACGCATCCCGTGCTTGAAGGACGCATCCCGGAATGGTCCTTTCAAGGACGCATAAACATGTCGGACACGTGTCAGCTTCTAGGACATGGACGCTTCAACAAAACATAGGGACGCTTCCGAGGCTGAGTAGTCCTTCCAAGGACGCAGGAGGGTGACAAATTTGAAAACAGCTTTGGTCAAACAACATTTTCGTAATTTTTCCTTAGAGAAATGTAAGTTAGAAATAGAGGGTTAGGATATAAGTGTGGAGATACAATAGGAAGTTTATTTGGCTAAAAAGGCTAGGAAGTAATTTTGATCATCCATTTAGTTAATCAAGGGTTAAGATTAAATGAGAGAAATTGAATGGAAGAAAAGAGGCGCGTGGGTTTGTTTAGGGGTATTCTAGTCAATCCAAGGCAATAGTTTCCCTCTCCTCCAATTCCCCTCATTTTTTAAACGTTAATAACTCTTTCATATGACATTATTTTTTTATAAAAATTGCACCAAAAAACGAGCGTTTTTTTATCTTTAAAACGAGTATACTCTTGCTATATTTTCGAAAAAAAAAATTAAAACCCAGTTGCGTAAAACGCAATGAAAAAAAACCTAAAAAATGACATTTTTCTAAAACGCAATGCACCAAAAACACAAAGAAATGTTTTATTTGTAAAACGCAATTGCCAGAAAACACAAAAAAAAATGTCTTCTTTCTAAAACGCAATAGCCTAAAAACACAAAAGAAAGTGTACTTTCTAAAACGCAGTTGACTGAAAACACATAAAAATGTGTTTTACCTAAAACGCAATGCACAAAAAACACAAACAAATGTCTTATTTATAAAACGCAATCGCCAGAAAACACTTAAAATGTCTGTTTTCTAAAACGCAATGGACTGAAAACACATAAAAATGTGTTTACCTAAAACGCAATGCACCAAAAAACACAAAGAAATGTCTTATTTATAAAACGCAATGGCCAGAAAACACTTAAAAATGTCTCATTTCTAAAACGCAATGGCCTAAAAAAACAAAAGAAAGTGTTCTCTCTAAAACGCAATGAACTGAAAACACCTAAAAATGTGTTTTACCTAAAACGCAATGACTAAAAACACTTCAAAAATGTGTTTTTCTAAAACACAATGGCCAGAAAACACATAAAAATGTCTTAGTTCTAAAACGCAATGGCCTAAAAACACCAAAGAAAGTGTTCTCTCTAAAACGCATTAAACCAGGACACTAGTTTTGTATGTGCTGTGAATTGTCTGAACCAATGCAGTTTACGAATGCAGTTTTCCAGAGGCAATTTACAGAAAATTAACTTTTCTGCCCCTTGGACCCCGCCAAGGGCTGCCGCCCCTGGGACCCTGCTACCAGGGGCGCTGCCCCCGGACCCCCGCCAAGATCGTAAAACGCAATGACTAAATCAAAAACCCAGATAATAAAAATGAAATTAAAGAATTTCTTACATGGATCGAAGTTGGTTTTTTCAACAATTGACGAAATTTGAATGATTGAAACACCTATCAGAGTTCGAATCGAACGGATCGAGTGATTATCTTCAAAATCACCGGAAAAACGAGATTTTTTATGAAATTAAACTGGGGTTTCTTCAAAAACACTGAAGAACACGTTGATCGGGTGTTTGAATCATTGATTGGTGACGAAAATCGCACTATAATGAAGTGATTATTGAGATAGAAAATGAAGAAATGGTTGAAGATGGTGGGTTTTGAAAATGGTGGGTTTTGATGTTACTGGGAAGAAGAAGGAAGAAGAAAAGGATAAGATTGACTAAAATACTATTTCTCTTTATTTTAAATTTTGGCACATGTCCTAATCTATTACTTCCTATACTTCCTAGCCAAAATAAACCTTCTATTTGATCCTCACCCTAGAAATAGATAGGGGGTGGCAATCGTGTTGGGTTGATGGGTTGGTGTGTTGATGGGTTACGGGTTGACGGGTTGGTGAGTTGAAATGTTCAACCCAAACTTAACCCATATTATTATTCAGGTCAAAGATTTCAACCCTAACCCGACCCATATTAATTCGGGTCAACCCGAACCCGACCCATTTAACCCATATTTTTAAATAAGTGATATAAGTTGACGATTTATAAACGAGTTGTTTGGTTTTAAGCGGGTTATCGATAACATGTTTAATGATGAGTATGAGTGTGATAAATAAATAATATAATGTTTCAAAATTAACATTATTATAACTAACCATTTAAAATAGAAACCGAAAAAACAAAAATAAAAATATAAAAGATTTTTTATTCAAATAGTTAAACGGGTTAATAGGTCAACCTGTTTTTATACGGGTCAACCCGATGACCCGTTTTTTTTTAAATGGGTCGTGTTAGTCAACCCAAACCTGTTTTTTTCGTGTCGGAGGTTCGGGTCGAATTAACGGGCCGTGTCAACAATTGCCGCCACTAGAAATACACAATTGAATGCTAATATGATTTCTTATGTATTAGAGCAGTAACAGCAGATTGTAGGCTCATGAGGTCTGCTCATCGGACGAGCACAAATCCGGGCGAGGCTTGTTGGAGCGTGTACTAGGACCGGTTTGGAAGAGCTGGTCCGCTCAAACGGACAGGTGTGGCTTGGATTGAATGGGGACCACCCACTTACAATACTTTTATTTTTTAGTTAAAAATAGGTAAAAAGTGTGGTTTGATTTGAAAGTTTGGATTAGTTTATTCTTGAAGGAAAAAATGGGGTTCGTAAAACGAATTCATGTCATTATAACCAAATAATATTTTTCTGATGCAATTGAATGGATAATTCACTACTTCCTTATCATACAACCATTTATTATTATTATTATTATTATTATTATTATTATCATTATGCTAATATCATATTTAGTGTCGTAATCGAGCCGAGTTGGATTGAGCTCGAACTCGAACTTAAACGAGCCACTTCGATTAGGCTCGTTTATTTTGTCGAATTGAGCTGAAAGGTCGAGCTTCAGCTTGGCTAGTAAAATGTTCGAGCCAACTTGAGCTAAATCGAGCTGACTAGTTAAGTTTTTATTATTATTTTTAATTTTTTTTCAATAAATATTGATAACATAAAAAACAAAAAAAAAATACACATATATCTATATCTATATGTATTATTTTTATATTTCTAATATTTCAAACATTGAAAGCCATATTAAAAATACTATATCTATATTTTTTGTTTATTTTCTCATATTTTTATACTAGGTTAGAACCCCGTGTATTACACGAGTTGAATAAATATACTTTTATATACTAAATAAAAAACAATATACTTTTAAAAACCTCATTTATTACATGTGTTAAGTAAATATAATTTTGTATATTAAATAATAGAAAGTTATATCTTTAAGAACCTCGTTTATTGTGCGGTTTGAATAAATGTAATTTTGTATACCAAACAATAAAAAAGTTATATTTTAAAAAAACCCCGTGTATTCACGGGTGGAAGAAATGTAATTTTATATACTGAATAATAAAATAAGTTATATTTAAAAAAAAACTTTGTGTATTGTATGGGTTGAATACATCTAATTTTATATAGCAAATAATAAAAAAAACTTTAAAACCATGTGTATTATACGGGTTTATCTATTGTTAAAAAAATCTTTCTAAATCAAAATGGATTTTTTTATTATTTTTTAAATTAGATTAATACTATTTTAAATTTTTGGTTTGATTAATAAGTTGTTTAATATAATTTCTCATAGTTAACAATAATAACATTAACAATAAATAATATGTATGCTTATCTACTGTTAAGTGAAACAATATTAATTAACGTTAAAGAAAACTTTAAAACTAATATACTTTTCAAAATAAAGTTTATATAAATAAAACAAAATAAAGTTTATATTAGTAAAAATTTATTTTGTTGGGTTAGAATCAAATATATAGTCTCCTAAAAATAAGAAGTTGTGGGAAGAGTATCAAACTCAAACAGACTCCGACTGACCTTATTCGAGCGACACTGGAACCGTAATTCTACGATATGAGATTTTGAATTTTTGCTTTTTGGTTTTTTAACTTGTAGATATTAGAATTTTTGTTTAGATCCACGTGTCTTTTTATTTAACATGGTGTGTTTTCTATATTTATATCATTGTGACTTTGTTCCCTTCTCATTTTTAGGATGCTTTCTATGATAACATTAGCCTTATTTTTGTTATACTATAATTATTTGTATAAACTTAGGATTCTTAAATTAACCATACTTGAGCTTGTAAGATCATACGGAATAGGCATGGAAAAGTGGTGTGGAAGCCTCTCCACGCCAGGCACACCGGCCCGTGGGTGGTGTAAGGAGCGGCGGGGGGAAGGGGGCGGAAGATTTTCACCGGGGTGGAGGGATTGTGTAGTGTGAGGTGTCGGATTTTGATTGGTGAGTGTTGTTTGAGTTAGTTTTAATTAATTGATGTTTTTTTTAAATAAAAACGTCACTTTCACGCCAACGCCACCGTGTGTTTTTTTTTACCACGCTCCCTTACTATGTGGCAGCCACATGACGCTTATTACCCCTCTTCATGCCCTCCCACTCCGAATAATCTAAAACTAATATACTATATGTGGGTCAATTAATGCTTTCACCTTCAAATTTTCGTTTACTTATATTATATTATATTATGTTTTATTATTTTAATAATTAATAAGTGAACATCACTTAAATTTAGAATTAAATTTTTTTTGTCTGATTAAATTATATCCTTTGAATGTGTAAACGAACATTAGATTTAGGGGCTGTTTGATAGCCTCTTAATGGCCATTCAGATGCTACATCTTAATGGTTTAAAATCTCTGAATGAATAAGAGGTAACCTCAAGTCTGAATGGTTAAGAGGTAACATCTGAATGGTAAATCATCACATGTCACATTCTTCTACCTTCTCATTGGTAAAATTCTTAATGGTTCCATTAAGAGATAGCCTCTTAATGACCATTCAGAGGCTACCAAACAGCCCCTTAGTTTATTCATTATTTTTCGTTAGTTTTTTTTCATTAAATATTAAGTTTATACCAATAAATTAGAGTTGATAAGATTTATATTAATTTAATTAATATTTAATAATTTAAATAATAATTATCTACAATTAAGGATGGTCTAGAATAATGACAAGTATCCCTTCATTGGTTTCTTTTATTATATAGTACAGATGTTGTTGTTTAATTAAACTTAAAATGTGAATACTTCAACCCCCACCCACATGTTTTTATTTACATTTAAAAATTTTAAATTAATCTATATATAATAAAGAGTTAATTATGTATTTGTTCCTATGGTTTGTTGAAAATAACCATTACAGTCCACTAGTTTAAAAATTACTAAAATAGCCCACGTACTTTTGCTTTTGTAACAGTTACAGTCCACCCTCACTAACGCATCCTATTATTCTGTTAATTTATTTGAAATGACCATAATGATCCTGTTATTAAAACTACAATGTAAATAAATAAAGAGTTAGTTACGTTTTTTCGACCCTGTGGTTTGTTGAAAATAACTATTACAGTCCATTAGTTTAAAAATTGTCAAAACAGTGCTAGTACTTTCACAACTTCCATCTTCAATCCACCCCTATCCCCAAATCCCATGGCCATTCTCTTCAAACAAATCATCGGCCAACTTCTTTTCTACCGATGAATTCTACCAATTCCGACCATTACACAAGGCACCTCCAAACTTCATCTCCTCCCCTCAAGTTTTTTGAGTAGGCCTCAAGTTTTCCCACTGGCGTCAATTACTCGATTGTGATGGGGGAAATTAGGTGGCCGACGATTTCAGTTGTGATGGGGTAAAGATAGGTGGCCGGCGATTTCGAAATTGGTGTAATCGGTTGACGGAGACAGATCTGACGCCAGTGGAGGTGACGAGGAGATCTGGTTATGACGGAGTGGAGCGGTGGTGAAACTGAGTCGTTGGAACAGAGCTGTGGAGCAGGAGCAGGTGATTTTTTGGCAGGATCTGAAGAAACGGGGAGAGTGAAAAGTAAAGTGAAGGATACCGGTACTGTTTTGACAATTTTTAAACTAATGGACTGTAATGGTTATTTTCAACCAACCACAGGGACGAAAAAAGTAACTCTTTATTTATTTTAGTTTTAATAACATGGGCGTTATGGTCATTTCAAATAAACTAATAGAATAACTGGATAACGTTAGTAAGGGTGGATTATAATTGTTACAAAAGCGACTGGATGACGTAAGTAAGAGTGGACTATAATTGTTACAAAAGCGAAAGTACATGATTGTTTTAGCAATTTTTTTAAACTAATGGACTGTAATGATTATTTTCAACAAACCACAGCTCACTAGCCAGACCTAGCTCGAGCTCGGCTCATTTACAACCGAGCTTTGAGCAAGCCGCGAGATTTTTAAACACACCTAATCATATTGTTATATGTAATATTGTTCTGATGATATCATCCTTCTTAGTACTGTCCATTCGGTCACATGTCGCTAAGTTCAACTAATCAACTTCATATTATTCTGCATAACATATGTTGAGGGAAATCACTTAAAAGAGTAAATCGGTGTAGCTAGAAGCATTAAGTTGAAAAGTTACTTAGTAGATTAAATATAATCAAAACCAAATAATATATACCTAATTTTAATACAAAAAATGCCAAGAAGCTGCATTTTCATCAGCTTAAAACAAGTATGCTGCAGTAACAAGTTTCTACTACCCAAATTGGCTCTAAATAAATTCTCCTTTTTGATCATATGCTACAAATTTATATACAATGGTGCAAGAATCAACCGGTTTTTGTACATCAATATACATTAGCTTTCCACTTCTAGTGTGATGAATGGATTCGGAAGCTTGAAGATCTGTGTACTATTAAGCGGGCCGACTAACACATCCATACGGCTGCTGATCACCGCCGCAATATGGTATCCTTCCGCTTGCATAATCGCCTTTTGCTTGTAGAGATACTCGTGGATATCCATTTTCATTTCCTCATCTGATCTGCACCACATCACAACAATCTTTTAGTCATAAACATAATTATCAAACCTTTAATGATATGTGCTTTAAGTGGCAAATGACTATTTTACCCTCTTAACAATACCTCATGATTAATTCAGACCAACCTCCACATCGAGCCGCTATAAGCATGTCAGTGACCACACCACGTCGTTTCTCATGCTTCCTAGACACTAAAACCAACGACCATCCTGCAGACCGTAGTTTTGTGTATATTTGCACAAACACCGCATGTTTCATAAGTTTGGCCTCTTGAACACCATCATGATGATCATAATCATGGAACCTACACCATCAAAAACATATTAAGCCAATGCATATATGTATATGGATCTTCCAAAATTAAAAGTGTCTAAAGATTATGTAACTACCGATGAACGTATACGTCGTCTATGTCCATTAACACCACATCCCGACCACCAACAACAGGCGTAACGTCCTTGAAGTAATTTTCAACAAGTGACACAACGACACTCAAATCTCTTGTGTAATGACCATGTTTAATATACTTGACAGCCGCATTTTTACAAACTTCAGGCAACGAATACGATTCATAGCTATTGATATTAAGTTCTGCGTGTAGAGAAACCGTTTTGCAATAATCATAAAGATTAAGATCGAACTGATCGACAGATCTTAACATTTCAACAGCCCCAGAATTCCGGCTTTCACATGATTGTAACATGACCACCAATGTGATTAGCACAATCAACAGCAACACCCCGATCGTTACAAGAACACCAACGAAGATTGTTGCAGCAAATGAAGACATATAGATCACAGATTCCGTTCCAAATTCACTTTCCATATCTACAAGATTCATAGTTTAAGAAATCATTACCATATGCAATTGACATGTATCAAAATCATTGGTTTTTACAAAAGAAACATTTGCCCTAAACAAACCCCACCCTTTTTTTTACTTTTCGTACCCCTCAAGTTGTCAGATCACTAATATTCATTACTTTCATACTTAAAAGACAAAAAAAATATCTTGATTTGACATTTTTTAGGGGGTACAATGAAAATTTAGGGTTGGGTTACGTTTAGCCAACCTTAAACAACCTTAAACGTACCGGGTTGTTTACCCATCCCCCACTCCATTTTAGGGCTTATGCTAAACGCACCCCATCCTTTTCATTTTTACTTGTTGTACCCTCTTAAGTTGTCAAATCACTAATATTCCTACCTTTTCATACTAAAAGACTAAAAAAAATCGATTGATTTGACGCTTTTAAAGAGGTACGAAGAAAAATTTAAGGGCTGTGATACGTTTAGCCCCCGGTGAATAAAACATATAGACGATGTGACTAATTTAGTAAGGGGACGTGGTGAAAATAACAGGCGTACCAGATTCCGGACCACTAGATGGACTTTCAGAATACCCCCTTTCCATCTCATGATCATATGCTGACATTTTGAGAAAATATATATGAACACACAACACAGGAGTTATAATAAGTAGTATCATATGCAATCAAACCCTACCTGGAAACCATAAACACAAATCAATTCAAGTTTTTCAGAATGAATTAGGCAGAAACAAAGGAAACCCAATTCAATTTGGTCTCTATAATCTGAGTTACGTGATCAAATTAGCCACTGAAGCAAGTCAAATAATTTTCCTTATTCTTCGGATAGAAAAAAATCAAATTTTGGAAAAACTTATCCAAACCCACATCGAATTCAAATGTAATTTTGATATGATTTAAAAAACTACAAGTTATAAGATTAACACACGAGCTTACCGGATGAAACTGAGCTGTCAGGCAGCATTAAGATCAAACGATCACAACTATTATTGGTTTCATGGGAGTTGATCTTGAAACAGAAGATGCTTCGAATAAGTCAAAATAGGTGATTGTTTCTTGCAGAATCGCCCAATCCAGGAACACATGATGTGTTTCTGTGAAAAACTTTTTTATATAATTTTTGTCAGTTTCGTTCAACCTTATTTTTTTCTATAACAAGATAACAATAATAATTTTAGTTTTAAATAACAAAAAATAATAAGGATGATATGAACGTAAGTGAGAGGGATGAGTGGATGCCCCCTTAGACTATGGGGTATGGGGCTTGGGTTGTGGCGTGGGTTGGCTGAAAACGCCCAAGCCACCATTCCAGGGGCTTGGGTTGGGGCGTTGCCCAAGGGGCGGGAGTTTGAAGCCGGGCGTGGGACGGGCTAGCAATCCTATGTGGCGGACTCCTATTCGCTTTGTTGGCCATGTCCTATTCGTTTTTTTTTATAAACTGCCAAGCCATGCCCCAACCCAAGCCCCGCCATACCCCACGGACACGTCACTCACCGGTGGAGGGGCTCGAACTCCACGTGTCAACTCATGCCACCAACCCAAGTCCCACCATACCCCACGGTCTTAGGAAGGTGAGGAGGGGTATATGAAAGTAGGAGGAGAGAGAGAAAAGAGGGATGTTCGTGGTGGGCCAACGTAAAGACACGTAAGACTCACCACGTTGACACACGGTTGTAATCAATAAAATTTATATAAAGCTTAAAACTATAAGCAATTGAAATTACATAATATTAAGGTAAATAACGAAGAAACTAAATATATATTAGAATTCACGAAATATACAAAGACTTCATAATCCTTTTATACAACATTTGTTGTTTTATTTATAACATTGTTATCCAAATCAAATATTTGTAAGGAATATTGAATTTTAATAATCTTAACTATTCGTCGTTTGCAGCCAACAGTCCTAACTTCAAAAATAACCACTGGCAGTCCCAACTATTGACATATTGGCCACCAATGGACCCTGACTAACAGAACTCTAACGCCGTCTCCAGTCGCCGAAAAAACCGTTTTTGCCCAGAAAAAGGTTTCTAAAGGTCCGATCTAAGGTTACAAAGAGGTTTGGGATGAAAATGTTGAGTCTTCCAGCCAAAAAGTTGAGTTTCCGGCAAAAAGGAAGTTTTCCGGCAAAAAAAGAGTTTTCCAGCGACTTTAATATTGCGGCTTTTACTAGAAAAATGTTCCTAAAGATCCGTAATAAGGTTACAAAGATGTTTGTGACAAAAATCTTGAGTTTTCCGGCCAAAAACGTTTTTCTGGTGACGGAGACTAACGACCGTTAGGGTTCTGTTAGTCAGGGTCCATTTGTGGCCAATATGTTAATAGTTATGACTGTTAGTGATTATTTTTTAAGTTGAAACTGTTGGCGGCCAACGGCGAATAATTGGGATTATTAAAATCCAATATTCTTTTTTGTAATTGAACACCGACTCTACTTTTTACCCTAGATAATGGGCGTACAATTGGCCATAAGTAAAAATTGGATATTTAAAATACAAACCAACTCTGGATAATAATTTTCCTTGATATATATTTACACAACACACTCCCACATTAAACTGTCTTTGTGGGGGTGTGGGGCGAGGGAAGCCAAGCAACGCCGGTTCAGCCTAGGGCTGTAAACGAGCCGCGTTGAGCCGAGCTAGACCCAGCTCGAGCTCGGATCGAACTCGATTCGAGTTGGCTTGGCTCGAACTCGAATTTCAAATCGAGCTGAGATTTGAGGCTCGAGCTTGACTCGATTAGAATTCGAGCTAACTCGGCTCGATCTAGCTCGAACTAACAAAGAACCGCAAAATTTACTACTTAAAAAGCCTTTAAAAATGGATTTCTTCATAGACTAAGGGCCATAATTGCCATTTAATTTAACCATATCGCTAAATATGCTAGTATAAATAGTTAATTCACTTTTTACATTGTTTTTACCTTCTTTTATAGGGAAGATACTCCATTAGTTTTTGTTTTCTAAGCGACGTGGGACAAAAAAATGAAGGACGCAAACCTTATCGAGCCAGCTCACGAGCCAAGCCAGGCTAAGCTCGAGCTCGGCTCGTTTAAAAACCGAGCCGAGTCGAGCTGGCTTGTTTACAACCGAGCCAATTTCGAGCCGAGCTTTCTTCGAACTTTTTTCGAGCGAGCTGCGAGCCACGAGTTTTTCGAGCAAGTTTCGGGGAAAGCCAAGCAACGCCGGTTCAGCCACACCGGGCCAGCATGGGTTGCGGCGTTACCCACTGGCGTGGCTATGAAGCCTGGTGTGGGGCCGGGGGGGAGATGACATGGATGGCTGGGACTAGCTGGGCATATTTGACCAAAAAAAGCCATGCCACCCCACACCCAAAAGAAACCACGCCCAACCAAGCCACACCATGTGAAGCCCACCTCCGCCACATGTCAACCAAACCCCCCACACCTCGCAGTCTTTGAATGAATAGTTGATAAAAGTTAGCATAAATAATGTAACACATAAGGAATATTCACAGGAACGGGTATTAATGGTTCGTTAATCAAGAGGTTAATGTAGCACCAATGCCAGTGATCATTAACACTTGAAAAGGTCGTAAAAATAAAATAATAAGAAAAAATAACATCAAACATAAAGGAGACGTAAAATCATTGAACCACACATGACCGTTGTGGCGTATTAATGCGAAAAATTAGACCGAAGTGTAAAACATACAAAAGAATAAACAAGTCGATTTAGGACCCGTTCGTTGCGACAGATCTACCAAACGGGAAAAACAAATGAAAAATATTAAACCCAACACGCAAGTTGCGGCGTTCACAAAAATTAGAACGAAACGTAAAACGAAAAAACTTGCAAAGGATGAAAAGTATGGGTGACTAAAGCTGAAAGTAGAAATTTGTTAAGGTTAAATTACAAAAGATTAAAAGCTTTGGGTTAAAAGTAAAAAGAAATAATATGGTTAAATCGCAAAAGATGAAACGTTTTGAGTTATAAGTAAAGATTAATTTTTTTAGAAAAACCCTCTAAACATGAAGTACAATACTGAAAAAAAAAAGGAAATTAAGAGTGTGGATATTTGAGTATTTCAATATTTTTTGTAGTAAAAAACTGTTGATTTGATCGATAAGAGGATTTTGAATTTTTATTTGGGTTAGTTTTGAAAATTTATTTATTACAGTTTGAAAGGTAAGAGAATAAATTTAGAGTAAATTACAATTTTGGCTCCTATGATTTGAAAATTTTAACCCTTTCAGTTTAAAAATGAATCTTTTGACATTTGAGCTTTCGTCTTTTTTTTCTAACCCTTTTGACCCCTATCACTAACCCCATCCATTTTTTTTGGTTAAAAACTATCATGTGCCCCTCACATGAGGGGCATTTATATCAATTGACCTACTCCCTTATAAAGTGAAAAAAACCTTTCCATCAAAACTCTATCTTCGTCTTCTTCAATTGAGCACCTAAACCTTGATTCCATCATAATTTGAATTGTTCAAAACCATGGTTGAAGAAGATAATGTAAAATCATATAACACTAGGCACTTTACAGCCATTGCAACAAATACGCATAACATCAACTTCAACAACACAAATTAGTTTATCTAAATGTAAATCTTCAAATAAATCACAAGGGTTTTGGGCATTGTAGAGGTATGGTATTGGACCCGACCCGAGCGGTCAGACTTTCCCGTTACTTATTGCTTTTATATTAATTATTTATTATTGTGCTGACTAACCCAACCGCGAGGCCCAACGCGTTGTAGTATATACTACATTGGGCTAGGGACTTGTAGAGATAACCCCTAACTGAGCCTGACCCATTGAGGTTAGGGGAGGCTTATGTCCCCTATATAAGGAGGTGTTCACCTCATTATTAGGGTTAGACAAGAGGGAGCCGCCACACTTTTGTTACTGGAAACAGGGGATTCTTTCCCCTACCGGTCATCTCTACAAGCTCCACTTTCTTGTCTTCTCCCTTGCAGATCTAGGTTCAAGAGGAAGAACAAGATGTGATTCTTCACCCTCATGGAGAAAGCGGTCCAATCATCCCAGTGGTGATTCCGTGCTTCAACATTTGGCGCCATCCGAGTTTATGATTATACATTAGTTGATCACATCTTGTTTTATCCTCAGATCTCCAGATCTGTGTTCTTAGAGTCACACTCTTGATCTCCGAATGGATAAACCCCACAGATCTGGGTTACGTTTTCCAAAACTTCTAGATCTGTGGTATTTCACTTATTTTAGCGCTTAAAAATCCCCAGATCTACATTTGTTTCAAAGGGGGTTTACAACCTTATGTACAAGGAGCTCAGATCTGTTGCCGTACAAGACTTTCTCAAGTTATAATTAAGAGATTCCTGTTTTGAGGGGTTCAATGCCTCGTTATAAAGGGATCTAGAAGCCTTCAGATCTACATTTGTTTGAATTCGCCACTCGATGTTAGGAGCAATGGGGTGCAGATCTGGTTTTGTACAAGGTTTTCTCAAACTCTCGTCACAACCAAGGTAAGACAACAGTCTCTTGAAATATCCTCTCAAAAATCCTCTCCCTGTTGGAAGTGGTTTTTGTAAGAAAAACAAAATGAGGAAAACAAAAACAACTTGCAAAATTCTCTGCATCACCTCGAAAATCTTACATGCTCATGATGGTTATTAATTTACTATTTTCATGACATGAATGAGCTCATGAGATAACAATTAATGACTTTCCACTTCGTTTTTGATAAAAGGAATTCATTCAGCTTGATTGTTTTTTAGAATATTAAAAAACAAAATTAAAGCAACTGGCATACTACAACTTTCGAAAACCTTTACAGCTGTGTCCAGGCTGCCACATGCTCACACCTTTCAAAACGACAAAATCACTCCTAACCATTTTCATGAAAAAGAACAGTAGTCTCCACGTATTTTTATGTAAATGAGTTGTAGTTGTCATTTTACACGGTCCTTTTCCCACACCTCACCCAGAAAATGGTGTGGTTAAGAGGCCACTGCACATAACATACACTCTGTCATTTTCTCTCACACCGGCCTCCGCGCACGGCGGACTCGCACACCGACCTCCGCGCACGGCGGACTCACACCGGCCTTCGCGCACGGCGGACTCGCACACCGACCTCCGCGCGCGGCGGACTTAAACACCGGCCTTCGCGCACGGCGGACTCAAACACCAGCCCCCCACGGCGGACTCACCCACCGGCCTCCGCGCACGCCGGAAAGCTCCACTGCAGCGCGAACATGCCCTACCTCCGCGTGACCCGTAGGCGCATGGGTTTAGAACTCCGGAACGAATTCCGGTCGACGCATAACCTGCTAAAACAGGACCTGTTCTTCTGATGCACATGTCGTTCACCACGAGGCTCGTCGGTGTGTGAGTTACGGACCGCCGGAGAGCTTGTCCACTACGGCGCAACCTATTCCTTCGATCTAGAACGTGATATGATAGAGAATAGATGAAAGCTTTAAAGCTATGGCATATTACTTTATCCGAATAAATAGGAGATGATTATTTTTCAAACGGTTGCACGTGTTTTAGTCTACACATTCTCATATTTTCTAAGTTTAGTTCCTGAGGTTTGAGTTAACTTCAATATGACTACCTTTAAAGGATTCGTTGCATCCTATGATGCTCAACACACCATACAAATGTCCATCTATATCACTGGTAACTACACATTTCTAGTGAAGTAGATGTTTTTTGACAAGTGGGCCTGGATTTTTAAATTGAATAAAATATACACCATATCACAATTGTTTTGACCAGCCGGCGCATACGAAATCCGCTTTGGCGCAACCGGTTTCACAGTTGTCTCAGAGTTTTTAAGCCCGCTGGCACACGACTGACGCGCAGCCACTTCCGTCCCTACATATGGCGGACAAGCTCCTTCGTCGTGAGCATACTTCATCGAGCGAGTATCCAAACACACGGGGTCCCTGCGCCACTTCAAAAAAGTTTTACAACTTGCATTTTCGTGCACCTGCGCATGTTAGACACACCCTCTAGCACCCGCGCGCCGGAGGCACCTGCTTGTTGGAGTCTCGCGCACCCCGGACAGACCCAACTACCTGCGAGCAACTCTGCATCCGTCGGTAAAGCTCCGCTCGCGGGCACTTTGTGCATGCGCACGGTTCCACCATGTTTTTTAAACAGAACATTATAACAACGATTATATTTTTGATCGGCAAATTTGTTACAAATTCCGGACCATTAACATCATGTAACAGTTCTGAGCGGGAGTTTTAAAGTTTAAATGTCTCATCTTGCATTAAACAAGTGAAGTGAAGCATGCACTAAACCTTGCATGCCAACTAGAGACACCTGTCATAAAAAATGAGTTTACAATCTTTTTTAAATAAAAACCCACTTGCAAATAGCAATTTTCCTTTTTTGACAAACATTATTACGCGCTACGAGAGTCGGTGTACGACTTCTAAATATGCATGTGGGCACATATCATTTTAGCTAATATATGGACAATGTTCACATGTAATCAGCTGTGAACACTTCAATTATTTAGTACAACATTGTTACACGTTTTCCCCGATAACATAAACCGGCTAACGTCTAGCAAATAAAATTATTCAACGACATGGCTACTAGTTCATCGTTTTAACGAGTATTAACCTTACGATATTTCCGGCGCACACTAGTATCATTGCTTATTATCATTCAACTTCAACGCTACTGACATTTTTTAGCAGCTGCAATAAGCAAACGGGCTAGCATAGTCTAACACCATTCCGAAGTTCGAAGTTGCTTTCACATATTACGGAGTTTGGATGCATAGAACGAACTCCTCCTAAGAACAAGGTTTCGGTACAATGTTTTCATATATCAAATCCTTTGTTATAATTTACCTTGTTGACTTGTTTGCAGGACAAACAATATACGAGCACGTAAGTCGCCTTACGCGCATGCTCATTTACATACGAGCACGCCGGTCTCCATACGAGTCTGTTGCCCTACATACGAGCATCTCAGCCTCCATGCGAACCCGCTGCTCTACATACGAGCACGTAAGTCGCCATACGCGCATGCTCCCTCTACATACGAGCGAGCACACATGCGTTTTGCACGCATGCTCCTCTATTTATGAGCACGTAAGTCGCCACGCGCGCATGCTCCCTTACTTCATACAAGCGAGCACGTAAGTCGCCGCACGCGCCTGCTCCTTCTACATACGAGCGAGCACACATGCGTTTTGCACGCATGCTCCTCTATTTATGAGCACGTAAGTCGCCATACGCGCCTGCTCCCTTACTTACTTACGAGCGAGCACACATGCGCTAGCGCGCATGCTCCTCTACATATGAGCACGTAAGTCGCCAAGCGCGCATGTTCCCTTACTTCATACAAGCGAGCACGTAAGTCGCCGCACGCGCCTACTCCTTCTACATACGAGCGAGCACACATGCGTTTTGCACGCATGCTCCTCTATTTATGAGCACGTAAGTCGCCATACGCGCATGCTCCTTTACTTACGAGCGAGCACACATGCGCTAGCGCGCATGCTCCTCTACATATGAGCACATAAGTCGCCAGTCGCATGCTCCTCTACATACGAGCACGCAAGTCGCCAGTCGCATGCTCCTCTACATATGAGCACATAAGTCGCCAGTCGCATGCTCCTCTACATATGAGCACGCAAGTCGCTATAAGCACATGCTCCTCTACATATGAGCACATAAGTCGCCAGTCGCATGCTCCTCTACATACGAGCACGTAAGTCGCCAGTCGCACGCTCCTCTACATACGAGCACACAAGTCGCCAGTCGCATGCTCCTCTACATACGAGCCCGTAAGTCGCCATGCGCACAAGCTCTGCTACATACCAGCACGTCGGTCTCCATACGAGCCTGGTGTTATACATACGATCATCTCTGTCTCCAGGCGAGCCTGATGCTCCACACATGAGCACGCAAGTCGCTATAAGCACATGCTCCTTTAGATATGAGCACGCCAGTCTCCAGGCGAGCTTGCTGCTACACAGGCAAGCATGCTAAGCTCCCTGCGGCCCTGCTGCCTTTACATACGAGTGTACATGTCGCGCGCGCGCGCAAGCTTAGCCATATATGAAAACGCTTAGAAAACGTAAACTGTGCTACAAATGCACGCACCACTTTGGGTATACGCAAAAACACATTGGCTACAATAAAGTTTCCTTTACACCTACAATCTTCAAGACAAGCCACATCTCCTTGCTTCATGCCACATTGTTGCTATAGCACAGCGGAGGATTAGCACAGGCTCGGGTTTCCACTTCATCATCCTGACGCAACTTTATGCCAATTCTCATTCGCGATAACCTGACTCAAAGTGGATTAACACGTACAAATATTGTAGACAACAGTTTACAAAAATTTAAACACCAAGTATACGTATCCTATAAGGTCAAAAACGCGCGCGCTATGCGCTAACCAATATAGTCATACCAAAGGTTGAATATTTTATAGTGACTCACACGTCGTTTTGGCTTACATCCGTACGCCAACTCCATGCTCCATGCGCCGTTTTGGCTCACTTCTGTGCGCCATCTCCATGCGCTAATGGGGCGTTTTGATTCAAAATTCTGCACAATTAGCAATACGATTCAAACACACACACCAAATCTATATACAACAAAGTCAACATTACCTCAATTCTTATGAGTCCAGAATCCCTTCCGGCTGATAAACCCACCCCAAAGGTACACTGGACTAGGGGGACCTGAAGGGGTATGGTCCCAGATGCTACGTAAGTTATATGCGTGTACGGGCCATACCCACACTCAACAGCCAAAAAACACTCACCCAGTTCCAAAGTCCATGCGCGGGACATATCCGCATACGTGCAACCTTGGCAGCTCATGAGAGTGAGCCAGTACAAAAGGCAGCAACCAGCCTTTGCCTAGCCAATTACCACGATGAACTATCGTGCACATTTCACCGCTCCATTATCTTTACTCACAACGAAAGACAGACGCAATAAACAAGGCCAGCAAGGCTCTCGCGCCTCGGCGACAGGTAAACATAGAATTAATAATCCTCACTTCCCAACACTTCTAATAAGTCTAGTGCTCCTCCCAGCGCTTGCACTCGTGAGCAACACTAGACTGGGGGACTTGTAGAGGTATGGTATTGGACCCGACCCGAGCGGTCAGACTTTCCCGTTACTTATTGCTTTTATATTAATTATTTATTATTGTGCTGACTAACCCAACCGCGAGGCCCAACGCGTTGTAGTATATACTACATTGGGCTAGGGACTTGTAGAGATAACCCCTAACTGGGCCTGGCCCATTGAGGTTAGGGGAGGCTTATGTCCCCTATATAAGGAGGTGTTCACCTCATTATTAGGGTTAGACAAGAGGGAGCCGCCACACTTTTGTTACTGGAAACAGGGGATTCTTTCCCCTACCGGTCATCTCTACAAGCTCCATTTTCTTGTCTTCTCCCTTGCAGATCTAGGTTCAAGAGGAAGAACAAGATGTGATTCTTCACCCTCATGGAGAAAGCGGTCCAATCATCCCAGTGGTGATTCCGTGTTTCAACAGGCATCTTTACATTTTACAGCTAAAATAATTCAACTCTTTGATTCAATTTAGCATCAAGTTCTGGATTCCCTGAACTATTCTTTAATCCCCTGCCTCGTTGGATTCTAGTACCCCTCTTTGTTTTAAAGGACCCGTATCTAACATGATTCTCAACCAAGAACTTCGGTCGTGTTCGTGTCTTAAACAGGCCGTGTTCGTGTCTTAAACAGGTCGTGTTCATGTCTTAAACAGGTCGTGTTCGTGTCGTAAACAGGTCGTGTTCGTGTCGTAAACAGGTCATGTTCGTGTCTTAAAGAGGTCGTATGATACGTTGGTAATTTTTTCGTGTCTTAACAGGTCGTTTCGTTTAACCTGCTTGTTAACAGGTTCGTGTTCATGTTTCGAAAATCTGACACGATAAGATTTCGTATCGTGTTCGTGTTTATGTATTTCTGGTTCGTGTCTTATCGTGTTCGTGTCTTAACAGATCGGGTTGACCCGTTATGCCAGCCCTAACCCAATTAACCGAGCCCATTATGAGTCCCCAATATTTTAGATATTCCCATTTACCTATAGTCTTAAAGTACAAAGTCGGTGGCTACGGCCACCGACAAAGCACTCGAAATTACCATTTTGTCCTATAATTTAATTCTTTTAATATCCACTAATTTGATTCAAGCCCAACTATACAACTTCCCTTTGTCGTGACCTGCATGCATGTGGAGTTGTTCTTTTTGGGTCAAATAGTTGGCGGCCCAATTGATGTTGATGTTGTCCAAGGAATTAAGAAATCCCACTAAATTTTGCATCTGATCCCCTGGGCCGCACTTTGTGTCCTTTGGCCCAATTCTCTTTTTGGATACAACTTGGATTATACATATATTTATTTATTATATTCTATTCTCTTAAAATAGAAATCACCGAACACTACATTATCTTACAAAATAAAAAGCTGCATTAATTACTAATAATGGCAACATATGTTTGACAAGGGAACTTCTAATTCCATAATTCAGAGGCGGCGTATAAAAAAATATAATTTTCATATGGATTACAACTATTTATATACGACTTAGTATACAAGATATTTCGTATTTTTTGATATTTCAAAATACCCATATTCTATTCTATACTCTCTTAAAATAGAAAGTCGGTGGCAAAATCCACCGACCACTACTAAGTTATATAATTTACATTTCTGTTAGACACTCAAATGTATTCTTATAATAGTTGGTTGTGTGCTTTGGTTGAGTGTTGGAAATTACCTATGTTCGATCCATGTTGTTTGCAAATAATTTTGTTTTTTCTTTTTTTTTTCCACCGCCCACCACTAAGTAATATAGTTTACATTTATAATAGTTGGTTGTCTGCTTTGGTTGAGTGTTGGAAGGATCTATGTTCGATCCATGTTGTTTGCAAATATTTTTTTTTCTTTTTGAATTTCATTATAAATTTTTATGTTAAACTACTTTCTTTAAACTATATTACGTATCGTTCCTTTACGTTAAAAAAACTATTTTAACGTACATCTTGGTATAAATTTGAGTTTTCTACGTTTCGACGTAAACATTTTTAATAAAAATCGAGTGGGGTTAAATATAATACCTTTCCGTTAAAAAAATCATTTTACGTGCGTATTTTTACGTTCCTGTCGGTCTAAATTCGAGTTATTCTACATTTCGGCGTAAATTTTTTGGAAAACAAGTCACGTAAAATATAATATGTTTTTATACTTATTTTATGATTGTTAATTGCTTCGTAAATTTTGTTCTTAATCGAGTGAAATTTAATTGTGGTTTTTTCCTTTTTTTAAAAGCTCTAATTAATATCTTTTTGTTACACGTATATGTTTTTCCTCTATACCAGCTATGTTTTCTATGTATGAGTCGAGTCACCTATAATACGTTATAATTGTACGGTATACATTCTGTAACACCCCGTGTTTTCACGAGTGAAAGTCAAAGTCAAGGTCAAAGTCAACGACCGATTTCGCGCGACGTGACTCGTAGAATTGTTTCTATTATATTTAGATTATGTGGAGTAAGTGTCGTTCATTACAATAATCGAGTCATGCTAACCGTATTTCAATTGACCTACGACTATGAATGATAGGAAGTAACAATGCGATAAAGTTAATCAAGCTATGCTAATCAAATCGACATCAAATCGTAACTCGAACTGTGTATTTTACTTATTGTTTATACGTGTGTGTGTGCCTTACGTGTTACCTGTGCATGTTTATTTTATGTTATGTTGTGTTAATCAAGCGAACTCAATCGAACTCGAAGTCTAACTCGAATGTAAACGAACCCGAACCCGAATTCCGAGTCGAACCATATAAGAAGTAGTTGGGACTGAAAGTAAATTTACTAGGAAACCCTATCGAATCGCTCGCAAATCGGAACCGAATCAACATCGCGCCGAACACCTCAAGGCAGGCGGCATCCGCACGGATGGCCAATCCGCACGGATTGCCAATCCGCACGGATGACCAGTCCGCGCGGATAGCCTGCCCGGGTGCGTGCCATGCGCACGGTTCACCCCTTTCCCTTTTTGGCATCCTATAAATACACGGGTCACTCTCCACTTTTTCCACTTTTGGCAAGTGACGTCCGAACCGCACGCATTCTTCACTTTTTCTCAGATTTCTCTCAATCCAGGTAAGATCTTGCACTAATTCTTGTACATCTTTGATCACTACACAATTCTACACATTTCCATCTTTCAAATCTTCACTTTTAACCATGAAATCATCCGGATTTGAGGTATTCTCGAGTGACGTCATCGTGAAGTTCATAAGAACTTCAAGCTTGACCTCATTCCACCAAGAATATCTCAGGTCTAAACGATTTCCACAAGATTTCACAATAACTTCACCTAGATCTAAACTTTTCTAAGGATAAAAGAGTTGAAAGAAATAAACCTAAGTTCTCTCCTCCTTTTACCCTTAAAACCGGTACGAATCTGGTCGGTTCTAGTGTTCTACTCGTTAATAGTGATTCACTAGTTCTAGATCTGAAATCCTACCCACAGACAACTGATTTCGGGGTCAACCGGAATGACTGTTCTGAGTCACCGACAGGCCGAGTTAGGGTGGTTCCTGACCGGACTAGTCACGTGGGTGAGAATACAACTCCAAGTGGTTGCCACGTAATCAGAACGTCTCGACAAACGACAACAGAAACCAAGTGTAGACGAACGGGACAATCAGACCAGTTGTCCGCACGGACAAGCTGTCCGCACGGACTAGCTGTCCGCACGGATTACCATCCGCACGCACAGGTCATACGTACGGGTTGTCACCCGCACGGACTACCCTTGGGACCCACTTTCCAAACAAGGTTTGAGTATCGACGAACGAGCAATCCGGACGGACGACCTCTGAATGGATTACTCTTCGGATCATGAGATACTAAGGCCTTAAAATGAAAATCAAACAATGTTCATCCGCACGGTCAAGTCGTACGCATGGACTACCATACGCACGGACTGTCGTCCGCGCGACCGGCTTGAAAGGTAGAAACACTTATGTGTTTTCTAAATGCTATAACGAAAACTCCAAAGCACAAGCCATCATACACAAACACATCTTAGGAAGGAACAATCCACTTGAACGTTTATCCACACGAACAACTTAACCATACGGATAAGTCCTCCGTACGCACAACTAATCCGCACGGATCGCCATCCGCACGGACAGTCACACGCACGAATAACTTATCCGGATGGAACCCCATCCGCACGCATCACCATCCGCACGGATAGGTCATGCGCACGGATGACTTCTGCTCACGGATAGCTGATCCGCACGATCAGCCATCCTAACCACTCTCACTTTGTACTGTTTTACGCGCCACTTATCGTTACGTTATCAAATCTATTCAGGCTAACCGTACTCGCTGTAAAGCGCTCCCTTCAATCCACAATCACTGTGAGTATACTCGAACCCTTCTTGCTTTAGCACTTTTGGGTGTTACATACGTTACAACTATTCAAACTACAACAATCACACCACTCAAGCTATTTTAACGCTAAACCATTAATGCATGTTATACGTGGCTTATGAATGCTTGTTTGTTATGTTTACACATGGAATGCTGTCTACCTGCCTTAGCAACGATAGTACTATGGTTTGGACTCAGCACCCGTTCACACGGGGGTTGTTAAGGATCTTTTACTTGCATGGATTACAGTGGTAATCATGTATTGCGAACTGCCTCGGGCAGTCAACCCGCAGTCATTGGTATCGATGGATCTATGTCGATAACTAACGTGCTTCATTTCACTATGTGTACGTGCTGGTTATGCGTAAACGAATTCGAACTCTATATGCTATTATCAAACTTGTATGCTCACCTTTACATTTTATGTATTGACATTATTTTAACGTATGTGACAGGTGCTTAGGACGCATATGTGGTAGGAATTGGAAGCTAGAATAAAGCTTTAGAGCCCAACAAATAGTTGTCTGTAGATAACTTATTAGGGGTCTCTAGAAGCAGATAAACAATTGCTACTTATTCAAATCTGAGTTGTCGGAACAGAGTATTTGTTTTGATGTTGTCTGTAATAACTTGTTTGACTATTTATGTTACGGTATGGGACGTAATGTTTACTTAAATGGTAATGATAGTTGTTATGGAAACTTCTGGACAATCTGTTTCGCTCAGTGCCGCGCCCCGATGATTCCGCCATCGGTTGGGGTGTGACAGATTGGTATGAGAGCCATAACTATAGGGAATTAGGCAAGACTCGACCTAGTCCGGGTCGAAGTCTTAGAGACCTAGACTATAGTTAAGAACCAACAGACCAACTCACGCGTATGCGTAAACTCGCCACTATCACTCACTCTTTTCTATCATTGCACTCGAATTTTCAAGTTGTGAACAGGTAATAAGGCCGAGAATAGGTGTGAAAACCGCAAACTCTCGACTGAAGTTGCCTAATCAGCTTGCGTTTTAGCGACAAACGAGGAGAATCATACCAAATCAGGAGTGAAATCCATATTTTGATGAATAATCTCCTCCATTTTTATCAGAAACGAGGACGGAAGTTGCAAGCTAGGGGTGAAACCCTAACCTTGACGACTCGTCCCGCTTTTATACAAAAACTCCCACCAAAGTTCGATGGACTCCAACGATCTAAAGACACAATATAACCGATGGGAATTGCGCCAACGCCTGAGAATCGAGGCCAAGGCATAGTCCTGGAGGTAATTGTGCAGGATCCTTGCGAATAGTCGAGCTATTTTGGTTAGTTGAAGTCTGTTAGGCGCAGACAATCTACCTTCGATTTATCGATCTTTATGAAATTTTATGCATTTTCTGTTGTTTGTTAACGTTTTATGGTACTATTGGTTTCGACTCAACACTATTGCTTCTGCTAAAACACAAAACCCACACAACTCATCGCTAGCGAATCGACAATAGAGGCTGTCAGAATGGTTTATATGCTCGTAGGTGCTTTTAGTGACAAAGTTATACGTGATTCTTGCTGTTATGCTTACGAGTTTAGGAATATTGTGATTATGTGCTCCATGTGATTATGTGATTTTGTGTAATTCTGTGATTTTGTGACTATATGTGTTTACATGGTACGTGTTACTGAGCTTTAGTAGTAGTAGACGTGTGAGGTGAGATTCGAATACATGTGTTGAGTTCCATGGCGATGCCTATTGCAGACAATGTCGTCTGGATCTCGTCATACGCTCTCTCGTCAGGAAAAGAGGGACCGACGTCTTGCCTCCATCATCGCGAAAAGTGTGGCAAAAGCTGTGAGCGATGTCTATGAGAACGCCAGCAAATCATCCGAGGAATCAAGGACTGAAGGTCCTAGAGCTGTCGCAAGACCTTTCAGTTTCAAACAATTCAAGTCATGTGGGCCGAAAGAATTCACAGGCGAAGGAGGTCCTACTGCTCTATTCCACTGGTTTGACTCTATCGAGGTTACTCTGCGACAAAGTGGTTGCCCTGATGACCTTCGAACTCTGAACGCTACCGGCGTCTTTCAGTCCCGTGCTTTGGACTGGTGGACGGCCGAGAGGAACAAGAGAGGGAATGATGCAGCTTACGGGTTGTCGTGGGATGAGCTCAAAGAAGTCATGCTGGAGGAATTATGCCCTCCTCACGAGCGTCAAAAGCTTGAAGATGAATTTTGGCACATACATCAGAAGGATGGAGACAATGCTGGCCTTACTGCTCGTTTCAAACAGCTCAGCATTATCTGTCCTGACCAGGTCAAGACTCCTGAGATGACCATCAAGAAGTACATCCGAGCCCTGCCCGACTGCGTCACTGATTTCGTGCAAGCGGCTAAGATTGCCACGATCGAAGAAACCTATCTGCTGGCCGCTGAAATCAATGACAAAAGGGTTAAGGTTGGAGTGTGGGATAAGACCTCCAAGCATCTGCATCAAGCTACTACTACTGCACCAACCGCTGAACCTACCTCGTCAAGCAACAAGCGAAAGAACAAGAGAAAGAACAACTCCACCAACAAGAACTGTGCGATTTCTGCTGCACCGATCCAAGCTGTACCTGCCTAACAGCGTCAAGTAGCGGCGCCTGTGGCCAATGCACCGCCAGCCAAGCGTGCATATAGTGGACCACACCCGCTCTGCCCTACTTGCACCTATCATCATCCGACTGCTATTCAATGCCGTTTCTGTGCTCATTGCAACGTTTACGGCCACTTTACTGCCAACTACCGTATTCGTCAAGCTCCTGCCAATCAAGCTCTACTCGCTGCCCCACAGGGTCAACATGCTCCTCCGGCACCCGCAGTCAAAGCCAGAGCATGCTTCACGTGTGGCGACCCGAATCATTTCGCCAACATGTGCCCGAACAGGGTAGTGAAACAAGAACCGCAACAGCAGCAACCACAGCAGCAGCAACAACAACAACAGGCAGCACGCGCCAGAACTTTCAATCTCAATGTGCGTCAAGCCCAGGCCGACAACAACGTGGTCAATGGTACGTTCCTCGTGAATGGTATTTATGCTTCATGTTTGTTTGATACTGGAGCCGATAATTGCTTTGTGTCACTCAAATTCGAGAAACTCCTTAGTCGTAAACGTTCCCGACTCTCCTCTGCATTCGATGTTGAAGTCGCTACCGGAAGAACCATCGCTGTAAACTCTGTTATTCGTGATTGCACTCTCGAGCTCAACGATCACATCTTCTCAATCGACCTCATTCCTATGCAACTAGGAAGCTTCGATGTCATAGTAGGCATGGACTTTCTACGCGAAAACTATGCCGAAGTTGTGTGCTTCGATAAAATGATTCATTTTTCACTCGCGAACGGTGATTCATTGTGCGTTTATGGCGATACCACTTCGAAGGGTCTCAAGCTTATGTCATGCCTACAAGCTAGCAAGTATCTCCGCAAGGAATACAGGGCTTTCTTGGCTCACGTTGTAGCAGCGGAGAAGGAAAAGAAAGAGAAGAAGGAAGTGAAAGACGTACCAGTGGTTCGAGAATTTCCTCAAGTTTTTCCAGAGGATCTTCCCGGTCTACCTCCGAAGCGTGATATCGATTTTCGCATTGATCTCATTCCTGGAGCTAATCCTATCGCCAGAGCTCCTTATCGACTCGCGCCGTCCGAAATGCGCGAACTCTCAACCCAACTCCAGGAATTGCTTGAACAAGGCTTTATTCGCCCGAGCACCTCTCCTTGGGGCGCACCAGTCCTCTTCGTCAAAAAGAAGGATGGGTCGTTCCGGATGTGCATCGACTACCGGGAATTGAATAAGTTGACTATCAAGAACCGCTATCCTCTGCCACGAATCGACGATTTGTTTGATCAGTTACAAGGCGCTACGTGTTTCTCAAAGATCGATCTGCGTTCAGGATATCATCAGTTGCGTATACAAGAGGAGGATATACCCAAAACCGCGTTTCGCACTCGTTACGGCCATTACAAATTCGTTGTCATGCCTTTTGGCCTAACCAATGCGCCAGCAGTTTTCATGGATCTGATGAATCGAGTGTGTAAACCATATCTCGACCGTTTCGTCATCGTGTTCATCGACGATGTCTTGATCTATTCCAAAACGAGAGCCGAACACGCGCAACATCTACGTTTGGTTCTCGAGTTACTCCAGGGGAACCAACTCTACGCCAAATTCTCCAAGTGCGAGTTTTGGTTGGGGGAGGTTCAGTTTCTGGGTCACATCGTAAATAGTCAGGGTATTCACGTCGATCCTGCGAAGATTGAAGCTGTTAAGAGCTGGGTTAGCCTAAGAACCCGACTGAAGTCCGCTCCTTTCTCGGGCTAGCAGGCTATTATCGACGATTTATCGAAGGATTCTCGAAGATTGCTGTACCACTTACCTCTCTCACTCACAAGGATCAGCCTTTTGTCTGGGGAACCAAACAAGAGTCTGCCTTTCGAACCCTCAAACACATGCTTTGCAATGCTCATGTTCTCACACTACCCGACGGAAACGATAATTTCATTGTCTACTGTGATGCTTCCAACCTTGGTCTCGGTTGTGTCTTAATGCAACGAGACAAGGTCATAGCTTACGCATCTCGTCAGCTCAAAATCCACGAGAAGAACTATACAACCCACGATCTCGAGCTAGGCGCAGTTGTTTTTGCATTGAAGATTTGGCGACACTACCTGTATGGTACAAGGTGTACGATCTTCACCGATCATAAGAGCCTACAGCATATCTTTAATCAGGAGGAACTAAATATGCGTCAACGCCGATGGGTAGAACTTCTCAACGATTACGACTGTGAGATTCGTTATCACCCAGGCAAGGCAAATGTTGTTGCTGACGCACTTAGCAAACGAAGCTATCTGCTTAGCACTCGTAATGTTCAAGCCCAGCACAACCTCGAAGCTCTTATTCGTGACGCCCAGCATGCATGTTTCAACGAGCGCACCTTGAAGAAAGAAAGAATCTACCACGATGGAGCCCAACTTGTGAGCAAATCAAACGGGATATTCCACTTCTTAGACAAAATCTGGATTCCCAAGCGAACCAACCTGCGACAGATTATCATGGATGAAGCCCATAAATCCCGATACTCCATCCATCCCGGTGCTGACAAAATGTACCATGACCTTCGATATAGGTACTGGTGGCCGGGTATGAAACGGGATATCGCTCTCTACGTCGGAAAATGCCTAACCTATGCTAGAATCAAGGCTGAACATCAAAGACCCTCTGGCTTGCTCGAACAACCACCAATTCCCATGTGGAAATGGGAGAGCATAGCTATGGATTTCGTAACCAAGCTTCCAACCACGTCGTCAGGTCACGACAGCATCTGGGTTGTTATTGACCGTTTGACCAAATCAGCTCATTTTCTGCCAATACGAGAAGACTACAAGGTAGAACGATTAGCCCGAATCTACACCGACGAGATCATTTGTCGACATGGGACGCCTCGTGACATCATCTCTGATCGTGATGCTCGGTTCACTTCACGGTTGTGGGAAACGTTTCAAACAGCGCTCGGTACAACGCTTAATCTAAGTACTGCGTTCCACCCACAAACCGACGGTCAGACTGAAAGAACGATTCGTACGCTGGAAGACATGCTCCGCTCGTGTGTTCTAGACTTCGGTGGTAATTGGGACAGACACCTTCCGTTAGTCGAATTCTCGTATAACAACAGCTACCAGGCTAGCATCCAGATGGCACCTTTCGAGGCCTTATACGGAAGAAGATGTCGATCGCCTATCGTATGGCACGAGATCGGTCACTCGCAACTAACTGGTCCGGAGCTGCTACAAGAAACGACAGACAAAATTTTCCAAATTCGAGACAACCTAGCGAAAGCTCGGGATAGACAGAAAGTTCTCGCCGATAAAAAGCGCAAGCACCGTGAATATGGCGTTGGTGACTACGTACTCCTAAAGGTATCACCTTGGAAGGGTGTAGTCCGATTCGGAAAGAAGGGGAAACTCGCGCCTCGATATGTTGGACCTTTTAAAATTCTGGAAAGGATCGGAAAAGTCGCCTACAGACTTGAATTACCGGAGGAACTTAGCAATGTCCATCCGACTTTCCACGTGTCGAACCTCCGAAAGTGCATCGCTGACCACGACTTACATGTTCCTCTAGATGATCTACAAGTGAACGAAACATTACACTTCGTGGAAAAGCCTGTCGAAATCATGGATCGCCAAACCAAAGAACTCAGGCGCTCGCGCATTCCTATTGTGAAAGTCCGATGGGAAGGCAAACGAGGCGCAGAGTTCACTTGGGAACTCGAAAGCGACATGAAGGCCAAGTACCCACAGTTGTTTAATTAGAGAGATAGTCTAGAGAAAGAAAGTCTCTCACGTGATTCCGGAGCTTGTACACGTCTTACGGATCTATTGAATCACGATTAATTGTACGTTTTTGTGTGTTCGGTAACGATCGTGTACGGATTCCGCACGCTCACGAGTCGGTTCGCAATTGAAACGGATTCAAACCGGGACCTAAAATGTGTGGTCAAGCACGTTCACGGATCCTGCACGTCAAAAGTGTTGTTACGCAATCGAATCGGAGATAAATCAAGGTTTTGAAAGAAAAAGAAAAAGGTTTTGAAAATGAAAAATTGGAAATTGAAAAAAAAAAAGGGATTTCTCTCAAACGACTTCGAATTGAAATCTAAAACTTTATAGGCTTTTAGATTAGATGTTTTCGCACATCATATCCAAAAATCAGCAATTTTCAACCGTAAAAACTCGGTCAATTTGACGATTTTCAATGGTCCGAACGCAGGACTCTCACATGTGATCCACGGTTAATTACGGCTTCCAGCTTAATTTCGGGACGAAATTCCCTAAACAAAGGGAGGCTGTAACACCCCGTGTTTTCACGAGTGAAAGTCAAAGCCAAGGTCAAAGTCAACGACCGATTTCGCGCGACGTGACTCGTAGAATTGTTTCTATTATATTTAGATTATGTGGAGTAAGTGTCGTTCATTACAATAATCGAGTCATGCTAACCGTATTTCAATCGACCTACGACTATGAATGATAAGAAGTAACAATGCGATAAAGTTAATCAAGCTATGCTAATCAAATCGACATCAAATCGTAACTCGAACTGTGTATTTTACTTATTGTTTATACGTGTGTGTGTGTGCCTTACGTGTTACCTGTGCATGTTTATTTTATGTTATGTTGTGTTAATCAAGCGAACTCAATCGAACTCGAAGTCTAACTCGAATGTAAACGAACCCGAACCCGAATTCCGAGTCGAACCATATAAGAAGTAGTTGGGACTGAAAGTAAATTTACTAGGAAACCCTATCGAATCGCTCGCAAATCGGAACCGAATCAACATCGCGCCGAACACCTCAAGGCAGGCGGCATCCGCACGGATGGCCAATCCGCACGGATTGCCAATCCGCACGGATGACCAGTCCGCGCGGATAGCCTGCCCGGGTGCGTGCCATGCGCACGGTTCACCCCTTTCCCTTTTTGGCATCCTATAAATACACGGGTCACTCTCCACTTTTTCCACTTTTGGCAAGTGACGTCCGAACCGCACGCATTCTTCACTTTTTCTCAGATTTCTCTCAATCCAGGTAAGATCTTGCACTAATTCTTGTACATCTTTGATCACTACACAATTCTACACATTTCCATCTTTCAAATCTTCACTTTTAACCATGAAATCATCCGGATTTGAGGTATTCTCGAGTGACGTCATCGTGAAGTTCATAAGAACTTCAAGCTTGACCTCATTCCACCAAGAATATCTCAGGTCTAAACGATTTCCACAAGATTTCACAATAACTTCACCTAGATCTAAACTTTTCTAAGGATAAAAGAGTTGAAAGAAATAAACCTAAGTTCTCTCCTCCTTTTACCCTTAAAACCGGTACGAATCTGGTCGGTTCTAGTGTTCTACTCGTTAATAGTGATTCACTAGTTCTAGATCTGAAATCCTACCCACAGACAACTGATTTCGGGGTCAACCGGAATGACTGTTCTGAGTCGCCGACAGGCCGAGTTAGGGTGGTTCCTGACCGGACTAGTCACGCGGGTGAGAATACAACTCCAAGTGGTTGCCACGTAATCAGAACGTCTCGACAAACGACAACAGAAACCAAGTGTAGACGAACGGGACAATCAGACCAGCTGTCCGCACGGACAAGCTGTCCGCACGGACTAGCTGTCCGCACGGACAAGCTGTGCGCATGGATTACCATCCGCACGCACAGGTCATACGTACGGGTTGTCACCCGCACGGACTACCCTTGGGACCCACTTTCCAAACAAGGTTTGAGTATCGACGAACGAGCAATCCGGACGGACGACCTCTGAATGGATTACTCTTCGGATCATGAGATACTAAGGCCTTAAAATGAAAATCAAACAATGTTCATCCGCACGGTCAAGTCGTACGCACGGACAGGCTATCCGGACGGATTGTCTCTGCCCGCGTGCACAGACTGTCCGCACGGACTACCATACGCACGGACTGTCGTCCGCGCGACCGGCTTGAAAGGTAGAAACACTTATGTGTTTTCTAAATGCTATAACGAAAACTCCAAAGCACAAGCCATCATACACAAACACATCTTAGGAAGGAACAATCCACTTGAACGTTTATCCACACGAACAACTTAACCATACGGATAAGTCATCCGCACGGATCGCCATCCGCACGGACAGTCACACGCACGGATAACTTATCCGGATGGAACCCCATCCGCACGCATCACCATCCGCACAGATAGGTCATGCGCACGGATGACTTCTGCTCACGGATAGCTGATCCGCACGATCAGCCATCCTAACCACTCTCACTTTGTACTGTTTTACGCGCCACTTATCGTTACGTTATCAAATCTATTCAGGCTAACCGTACTCGCTGTAAAGCGCTCCCTTCAATCCACAATCACTGTGAGTATACTCGAACCCTTCTTGCTTTAGCACTTTTGGGTGTTACCTACGTTACAACTATTCAAACTACAACAATCACACCACTCAAGCTATTTTAACGCTAAACCATTAATGCATGTTATACGTGGCTTATGAATGCTTGTTTGTTATGTTTACACATGGAATGCTGTCTACCTGCCTTAGCAACGATAGTACTATAGTTTGGACTCAGCACCCGTTCACACGGGGGTTGTTAAGGATCTTTTACTTGCATGGATTACAGTGGTAATCGTGTATTGCGAACTGCCTCGGGCAATCAACCCGCAGTCATTGGTATCGATGGATCTATGTCGATAACTAACGTGCTTCATTTCACTATGTGTACGTGCTGGTTATGCGTAAACGAATTCGAACTCTATATGCTATTATCAAACTTGTATGCTCACCTTTACATTTTATGTATTGACATTATTTTAACGTATGTGACAGGTGCTTAGGACGCATATGTGGTAGGAATTGGAAGCTAGAATAAAGCTTTAGAGCCCAACAAATAGTTGTCTGTAGATAACTTATTAGGGGTCTCTAGAAGCAGATAAACAATTGTTACTTATTCAAATCTGAGTTGTCGGAACATAGTATTTGTTTTGATGTTGTCTGTAATAATTTGTTTGACTATTTATGTTACGGTATGGGACGTAATGTTTACTTAAATGGTAATGATAGTTGTTATGGAAACTTCTGGACAATCTGTTTCGCTCAGTGCCGCGCCCCGATGATTCCACCATCGGTTGGGGTGTGACACATTCGATTTATTTTACTTGACTTTACATTTTTATCCAATCGCAATGCTTATGTGGGTTACATTAAGTTTAATCGGATACGTCGAAACACACGTTTTTGTGTGGTTCACGCAACACATAACATTTGAACTAATTCATTCGATGTTTACGATATTCGAAATGTGCGATGTACCCACGCCGCAACACGCGCGAGCAATATTACTAGCTATATCTTAAATTAGAAAGTCAGTGCTTTCCACCGACCAAATTCTCTTTGTTCGACCTTATTGAATCTTCAATCAAAGGGACTAGAGGGGGCAGTCATTGTTGACTTTTATAAGCTTGCTTCAATTTTTTTCAAACATAAATAACCTTTTATATAAGTAGTTTGCTTTTTACCCTTCAATTTTGTCATAGTTTACTTTTTACCCCTAACTTTGTCAAATCTTATTATTATCTTCTCTTAGCCTTAAGTTTAGGAAATGTAATTTTTAAGCCCATAACTTTTTATGAACTTTCTAAAATGTCACTTTCACCCCTCGAAGATTTTTGACTTCACGGTATAAATTCAAGTTAGTCGGGTCGCATATAATACGTTATGATTGTACGGTATAAATTCGATTTGCGTTATGTTTTGATCCAATCGCGGTGCAGCTATATGTTACATTGAATTCAACCGGATATGTCGAAACGCGTGTTTTCATAAGGTTATCACATCACATAACGCTTGGACTAATCCGTTCGACGTTTGCAATGTACCCGCGCCATTACTAGTTTTACCTTAAAACACATTATCAACTCCCTTTTCTTCCATCAATGTGTCACAAATAAACACATCTCCGTTTCCATCGCACCCAGAACACAACCCTCGACACTCTCTCTATGGCGAGCCTCTGGCGAGCCGTGATGGGCGACACACCACCCAACCCCGACGACTACGACGGCGTGGAGTACTGGTCCAACCCCGAGCGCACCGGCTGGCTCACCAAACAAGGCGAGTACATCAAAACCTGGCGTCGCCGCTGGTTCGTCCTCAAACAGGGCAAACTCTTCTGGTTCAAAGAACCCATCGTCACTCGCGGATCCAGGCCACGTGGCGTCATCCCAGTGCCCACATGCCTCACCGTAAAAGGAGCCGAAGATGTTATTAATAAACAGTTTGCGTTTGAGTTGTCTACTCGATCTGATACCATGTATTTTATTGCTGATTCGGAGAAGGAGAAGGAGGATTGGATTAACTCGATCGGACGCTCGATTGTGCAGCACTCCAGGTCTGTTACTGCTAATGAGATCGTTGATTATGATAGTAATAGATGATAATTTCCTTATTTTCTGGTTTTTTTTTATATGTTTATGTGTAAAATTCGGTGTTGTGGAGCTTGGGTATGGTGATAAATCGTTTGTTGTTACTGATATAAGTTTAATGATTTCGATGTGATTTTTGCTTTGATGATTGATGATTTCTTGAATTTGATAAAGTTGGAAATTAGGGTTTTTTTTTTGAGAAAGGGAAACTGTATTTTGATGATTTAGTATGATCTGTTAGTCAATGATAATGGTTGTAGTTTTATGCTCGATTTGCACTTGATCTATAATTATTATTATGCAAGTGAAATTGATCTTGACGACGAATGTGAGTTAGGAGGGTCACTGGTTAAACTGTCGGTATGGATTATAATCGGCTAGTAGATCATTGTTTGGATTATTAAAATTCAAGTTACCTATGGTAAAAGGTGATCTAGATCATATTGCTTACACAAACTTGCTGTAGAATCCTACACAAACTGCAAGTTTTCTTAATTCTAGTTATATATTGCTCATAGTTGTTAGAAGCCACTGCCTTTTGTGCCTAGGCCTATTTTCTTGGCGAGGCCATTGCGCCTTAAGTTAAGGAAATTGCGCTTTAATTCTCTAGGTGATGGTTCAGTTGCAGATTCCGGTGAGATTCCTATATTCTAGAGAGTTTCCAGCCAAATTCTAGCAAGATTCCAGCTAAATTTATACTTTTATGGAACTGAACCTATTTTTTCAAACTAAATAGATAATATCAAATGTTATATAATAGCTTTAGTTTATTTTTTTGAAGACTAGTGTTAATTTTCTAATACATAAAAAGCTTTTTTTTTTTTTTTTTCATTCTGCGCTTTTCTTTTATTAGGCCCTTGCTTTTTTTGCGCTTTGCCCCTTGGCCCCAGGCGAGATCTACGTGCCTTGAGTGCGCCCAACGCCTTTAATAACTCTGATATTGCTTGTTTGTTGAGGTAGAATATTTACAAAGCCTTTCTAAACAATCAACTAACAGTAATTACCACCAAATTTTAATGTTTTCAGAGTGTTCTGTAATTGTATTTATGAAATACAAACAGCAGTCTCCACCAGATTTGATTATTTTGTTAGTCAAATGATCAGTTTCTACTATGTTTTGCATTATCAAATGAGTTTTCACATCTGATTTTGCATTCATAGATCTGATTGTGTGCTTTATGTGATCAATTTTGATTTTTTTTATATCAAATTACACTGTTTGAGGAGCTGGATTGAGATTCTCCAATGTCTGATATTGCAATTTAAATAGTTGTTTCCATAATGTGAATGTGTTTGGCATCTTATCCTATAAGAATCACACTCTGTGGTGGTTATGCTTTTATATATCAAGTGGGAACCACAACATGAGTGTCATTATCTTGGTCAATGATCATATCTTCATATTTTGTCTTGTCCATACTCTATTTCAAGCAATGTAGTTTGGTATATATATCAACTTTTAAACCCAAAAGTGTTTTAGTAAACTAGAAAGTTGCATTCTTTTACCCTAGAACTCTAACATAACTTTATGGCTGGATATGGTTTTGATATTTTGAATGACTTGTATGCATCATTGTTGGTATATGTGTTCTTGTTTAATGTATGATCTTCATTTTATTTGTTATGTCTATACATTTTCTAGCATAATTTATATATTTTGATGATTCACAAAATTAGGGTTGTAAATAAACTGAACGTTCAAGGAACATTTTGTGAACCGTTCAACGGGATATTCGTTTAATAAATGTGCGAACACGAACAGAGGTTGTGTTCGTCCGTGTATGTTCGTAAACGTTTACTAATGTGTTCATTTATGTTCGCTCGTCTATGTTCATTTAAAGGTTTTTATAGGTTGTATTTTTGTTTTATTAGTTTTAGTTTATAAAAATTTGAAACCCTAGGTATACTGTATGCCTCTCCCAACATCCCTATTTTGACTATTTCAACTTTAGTTTGTGTTAAAGCTTGACAAACTTCTTAATATTGTGTTATTCATGTTTATAATAATTATATCAAGTGTGTTCGGATGACTATGTTAAGTGCGTATTTATTTTTTTCTAATGAAGAATTCTTCAAATTCTTTGTATTGAAGAATGCACATTTCATTCTAGAATGAATATATGTTTTTGTGTATTCAAAAATGCTCATAAAAGTTGTTTGTATTCATTTATGTTCATGAACATTTGTTTGAGTTCATTCGCGTTTGGTAAGTATTCGTGAACGGTTCACGAACACATTCATTTTCTTAATAAACGAACATGAACAAGAAACCTCATTCGGTAAGCGTTCGTGAACAGGTCAAGGGCAGGCTCATTCCTTAATGAACGAACACGAATAAGGCCTTGTTCGTGTTCGTTCGGTTCACTTACAGCACTACACAAAATTGTTGACATTTAAGTTGAATGTCATTTATAAGTATAAGAATTAGATTTTATTTTATTTTACTTTACTCTCCTACAAACTCAAATAAAAACAAGATTGTACAAAAATAAACAAAACGCCATGGATCGACCATGTGCCAATTGGACTGTCTTAGGGTATCCGGGGTGCATGCGGGAAGGGGAATCGGGGAGTGGGTTGCCGAGCGGGAAGGGTGCTGCCAACAAAGAGGGGAGCCATTTCGGGGACCAATTTCGGGGGGAGACACCGAAGAGGGTAGGAGAGAGAAGGTGGGGCCACCCTCATTTTCAACCAATGAAAACTTATGTTTTTTTTTTTTTGAATAAAAAACAATTCCCCTAAGAGGGGAGTGCCGCCATCAAATTGGGGTGCGAGGGGAGTTTAAGAGGGGAGTTGACGTGGCATAACCTGATTGGGTGTGCGTAAGAGAGGGGACTCCCCTAAGAGGGGAGTGCCCCCCTCACCCTTAGACTTGGTACCAAATAATTCTGGTGAAAAGGACCCATTGTTGATTAGTTGGTCGTGTCATGTTTCAAACTTTCATGGTACAAACAATTGTTGGGGGTTCAAGTAAAAACTCAAGACCCACACTCATATCACTTATCACTTAGGTTGGGTGGTTTGGAGTGACGCCCCACCTCCACATCAGCCAGTAACGCTCTAAACACCGCCCGTGGGCGTCAAAAGGGATCTTGTGAGTGTAATGGCGGGTATTAAAGGGGAGGCTCTTGTGGACCCCATTTTGCAGGTGACAAAGCTAATAAAAACCCCCATTTGGAGGGGGGGGGGGGGGGGGGGCGACATTCATGGCCAAACCACACCATAAGGCCTTATCGGCCATCAAACTGTAAAATTTTAGATTGAATCAACACGAGGTATTCAACTCCAACTCCAAAGATTGAATCCATACGAAATATTCAATTCCAACAACGGTATAATATACTTAAATACATCCATACCTTGATAAAGTTGAAATAAATCCTCTTCAAAAAATTTTATAGAACCCGTATAACTTTTATAAATCTTATTTTGTATAAATGTGCTGCAATTTCTTTTTGAAGAGCATCTTCTTCAAGAATAAGTTCATAAATTAAAAACTTAGTAAAAATTATGGTTTGATCAATCTAGGAAGTGGCCTTGACTTTTTTTTTTCTTCTTATGTAACATTCTAAGGCTGGAGGGTGTGGGGCGCCACCCTTCGCCACCTGGACACCTATAGCGCCCCCCTCCGCCATCGACCACACCCCCGGCGCCATAGCCGGGGCGCCATTGAAGCTCCGCCAACATGTTAACGAGAGAAGATGGGCGTTTTCAGGTGGGGACCATGTTCTCAACCAATGATTTTTTTTTTAATTTTGGTTAATAGGGGGCTCCATCCACATCCTGCAATTTAAAGGGGGCTCCATGGCTGAGTTGGATCCTAGGTGGCGCTGACGTGCAGCTTAGGTGGACTTGATAAAGCCCATGGGGCTCCATCCACACCTCATAGCCTAAGCAAGTTTTGCAACACTTAAAATTTTGGAAAGAGAATGAAGACAAACGAATTAAGGACGATGCTTGTTCTATGCACGGTTGACTCCAGCGTCGACCTTCACAATTTTTTTTGAGATATCTCACTTCCATTTTATCAAATTCCTTCGATACTGACTTAACTCTGTCGCTTGGAAAATATAATCTTATATCCTTTGGACACTATAACAACCGTTCTCAAATTTTTCTGACACCCTAATATATTTTTAAATACCCCTATATGTCTTAAAATACACCCCGTATGTAAAAACCGAGCCCAAAATATGAAATGTCATTAAATAATAATTAAAAAACAAAAATTTTGTGTCGCTCGCGGGCCGCGTAAGACCACACCTGGGTCTACGCGGGGCGCGACAGCCCTAAAACGAGGCAACACCCGGTGTTGACACGTGGCAAACACGTGTTGGACCTATACTCGTGACCCGGATCAGCTACGACATAGACCCCCTACTAAGCGGGCAGCGTAAGACGACCCTTAGGTCTACGCGGGCCGCGAGTAACTCAAAAATCGGCCCTATAAAGTGGGAGCTCGGGATTTCAGTTTTCGTCGCTCAAAATCTTTTCTTTCTCTCGAATTATTACATAGTATAAGCTATACTCGGGTATAATATCCCCCTAATTAACGAAGTTCTGCTCCGTTGTAAGTATTATAACCCCGGTTACGTATTAGATACGCTGCCCGATTGATCTAGGGTTCCGTAACGACTGTCGTGGTTCTGCCCGACGTAGTTGTTGGAATGCCGTCTCGGGGAGGGTATCATTAATATAAATAAAGGGTTATTATACTAACATATGTACATTTGTGTAAATTATAGATAAATCACCAGGAAACCCTAAAAGAAGTCTAAGACAACAAAGTGAGTTTATCCTCTTTTTGTAAACCTTTTTGTGAACTGTTTTACAAAACCTTAAATGCTTTACAATATGATTAAGCAGTGATTGAGTCTTTGTAGTTCTTCCATTACTGCCGATATGTTTGGGTTTTGTATACAAAATGTGGAACACGTTACAATTGGACAACGAGTTAGCCAATGTGTAATATGACCCACCAGTCAGGATTGACAATACTGAATGAGTATTTGTGTAGAAATAAACAATGTGATAGCTCTCAATACTGTGTTAATTGATAAAACTCTTCTTGATTCAACTGGGATTCACTCACCAGTATTTCCCACTGACAAATGTTTTTAAAACGCGTTTCAGGTAACAAAATGTGAAAGCCAAATTAGAAGAAAGCCAGCTTGAGAGCACTGACGGCTTGGAAAAATGTGGCTATAAAAGTTACATAAAAGACGATGTTTTAAATTCAATAAAATAGGGTTTATCCCTATGTTGTAATAAGAAACTTGGGTTTTACCCATGTGGTTATTAATATAAAATATGGTGGTTTTACTCTGATAAACATTTCCTAACTACGGTCCTGATGAAATTTCCGCTGCCAAATTAATAAACAAAATGATACCACCGACACTGATGTTCGCGGCCGCCCGTTCCCGGGACAGATAAGGGGGCGAGGGTTGCGACAGAAGGTGGTATCAGTGCTAAGCCACTGATTCAGCCACAGAAGTGTTCTGCTGACATCAATATATTATCCAATTTGTTAGGAAATAAATTATGAAAATATGTGCATATCTGTATTTTATTGTTATGTGTTATTTGACTATTTGTTAGTTTACAGTATAAGTGATCAAGGACTCTCGGACGTGTATCGTCAGTTGTCTGATTCACCTAGCAGTGAAGGAACTTCTTCCCAGCCTACCCTCTCTGGGTATTCTGCTGATCAGGAAGAAGGGATGTTTGTCTTTAAGGCTCAGTCTGAAGAGCCATTCCCTCAGAAAAAGAGAGGATGGTTCAGTAAGGGAGCATTCGAGCGTAGGAAAAGAATGCGAAAGTTGCAACAGCAAAGAGTCCTAGCAGCCGCTAAGCGAGAGTCAGATGCCCATACACAGGTTATGCTTAATAGGAGCTTAGCCAATTTTCATATACTAGCAACAACTGCTGCCGACACAAATCTGGAACAACTAGTAGCCCCACAACCCTTACCTTTGTTCCCCACTCAGCCTATGGAGATAGAAATGCATGATTTCAACCCTGAGGAGATACCTAGGATACCAGCCCCTAATCCCTTAGATCCATATTATGATCCATGGTTCGATGATCATAGGGATTATGTGCCACGCTATCACCTAAACGACGAAACCATGCCGAACTTAGCAGCATATCCAGGTCTGGACCCTCTAGATCCCTACTATGACAACGATGAATACATTAGGGAGATCTTAGAGAATCCGTACCCTCAGGAGAATCCCATGCCCCAGTACCCAGACCCAGTATCAGCACCTGCACCCCCAATGAGTGCAGAAAATGTGCATGAGCTCCGAACTTTTTGAGAAGATATCTTAGAGAGTAGTGAGAGGATGAGGCAGGTAGGAGAGCGACTCGTCTGGAAATATGACGAGCGCAATATGGATTACTGGATGAATCCAGACCAGTGAAGGGGATGGTGGAATTGGTAATAATAATAATAATAATATATAATATGTTTTTATGAAAAAAATTTTTATAATAATAATAATAATATGTGTAATAATAATATATGTTGTAGTATAGACCACTTTGTGGTTAGCAATGCATAGTAGTATTGTAATTTTTAAATTTCAGTATTAGTTTGTAATAGATGTATAATAGATAAGAAAGAATAAAGTCGCAATGCTCGACGTTTTTGATCAAAATGCGTGCCATGTGATTGATCATATTAAGATATTATCTTGTGATATTAATACGTGATAAATGTTTAAAATTCAGATGAACGACGAAGTGAATCAGGAAAATCTGAATAACGATAACCAGAGTAACAATAACCCGGGTAACGAAAATCCGAACAACAACAATGGAAACCAAGTGGATAACAGTGCCATCCAACACGTAGTGGCACAAGGAATAATAGATGCAATGCCATATATTATTCAAACGGTTAGGGAAGCTGATAATAAAAGTAAGCATAGCAGTAAGCGACCAACTGAACCTGAACACAGCGTGAACAATGGACCTATACTTCAAGTGCCTATTCCCAAAAGAAGAAGAACCGTGTCTTACGGTTGTTCTTACAAAGAATTCTGGTCTTGTAAACCAATAGAATTCTCGGGCAATGAATGGGCCGTTGCAGTTCTACGCTGGATAAAAAAGACTGAGGCAGTCTTAAGAATAAGTAAATGTGCGGAAGAGGATAAGATAATGTTTGCTTCCAATCTGTTTAAGAATTCAACACTAGTATGGTGGAACACTATCCTCCAGAGTAGAGGAAGTGATAAAACTTACAATATGGAATGAGAGGAGTTTAAAAACATGGTAGAAAGGAAATTCTGCCCTCCTAATGAAAAAGAACAGATAGCAAACAAGTTCTTAAACCTTAGAATGACTAGTGTGGATAGTAAGGGGTACACTAAGTTATTCTTTGAATATGCTAGAATAGTGCCAACCCTTGCTTCACCTGAACCAGTATTAATCTCCCGTTACATTTGGGGATTAATTGGAGAGATAAGGCATGTAGTCAAGGCCGCTAGACCCCAAACCATAGAAGAAGCTGTAGAACTAGCCAATACCTTGACAGATGAATTAATCCGTACACGAGAAGAGGATCAAAGGAGGAACCTAACCCAGAAGCTTACACAAGAATTCCGTTCTGGAAATTCTAACCGTGGGAGAAATGTAGGTTCTACCTCTGCACCCTACTGTAAGTATTGCAAAAGGAAACATTCCGTAAGATGCTCCATATACTGTAACTTCTGCAAAATATCGGGACACAAGGAGGAAGATTGCAGGAAAAAGATTAGCAACAGGATATGCCACAACTGCGGAGAACAAGGCCACATCAAGCCTAATTGTCCAAAGCTAGCTCCAGCTACAAACACCAAGAATACTAAAAATGCTAGAGCATTTGTTCTAACTGTAGAAGAAACAAAGATGATCCCGGATGTGATCACCGGTACGTTTTTAGTTAATGATGTTTTTGCTAAAGTATTATTTGACTCTGGTGCGAACCAAAGTTTTATTAATACTTCATTTTGCAAAATTCTTAATCAATCATTAACTAAACTTCCACAAGAATGTCTGGTAGAGACAGCAAATGGGGAAACCATTAAGATTTCTAAGATCTTGCAGGGAACAAGAATAGAAATTCTAAATCAAAAATTTATTGCAAACCTTTACCCCATGAATCTGGCAGGATTTGATGTTGTGTTATGAATGGATTGGTTAATAGCCAATAAAGCCAGTATTTTATGTGATCAAAAGTCAATTCAAGTAAATTCACCAAGGGGTGAAAAGATCACAATTAAAGGAAATAAAACCCTTAAATCCACAAAGTTCATCTCTGTGATGAAAACAGCATGTTACATAAGAAAAGGGTCATTAGTATATTTGATTTCCAAAATCACTAACACTAAAGAAAAAGAATTAAAGGATATTCCAGTAGTATCCCGGTTTTCAGATATATTCCCAGAAGAGCTACCAGGACAACCTCCAGATAGGGAAGTTGAATTCAGAATCCATTTAATACCAGGGACAACACCAATGGCCAAAGCACCTTACCGTTTGGCACCCGCAGAAATGCATGAACTAAAGAAACAATTAGATGAATTGTTAGAGAAAGGATTCATACAGCCAAGTTCATCACCCTGTGGAGCGCCGATCTTATTCGTTAAAAAGAAGGACGGATCAATTGTAGGATCGTTTTGCGACCTAATGAGTCTTTCAGAGTCAACACAAAGCTGTTTGAAAGGCGGAAACAGTCAAACAACCTCAAATCAGTGTAAGAAAGGTGTAGAAACAGAGTATGATACTTAAAACAAGCTTCTCATTGATATTTGACTTGATTACACGGTGAAAATTGAACAGCACTTCGTTACACCTTCACTAATTTCGTACCAAATGAGAAGCACCACTGCCATATATATAGGCAGTTAATTTCACATGAAATAACCACTTGTAATTTCATGCGAAATTACACTACTTAATTTCGTGCGAAATAGCAACATGCTATTTCGTGCGAAATTACTTCAAAACATCATAAAATTACATTTTGACCCCTATACAAGCTACCGACATGACCTAGACTTTAGACGTAGGCTATAGACATTATGCACCAACAAACTCCCCCTTGGATATTGCTGGAGTCTTCAGTCAGGTCTTCAGCGCTTTCTTCACAACGACTTGAACTTTTCTTCCCTCGGCTTAGGCTTTTTCATCAACAGCTTCCTAAGCTTCTCGTTCTCGTCAACCTTTTTCTTCTCTTCAGCATCCATTCTTTGTACCACAGTATGTCTTAACATGTTATCTTTATCTTCACGAGCCTTTCTTTCTCTTTCAGCCTTCAACGCTTCCTCTTTCTCAATCTCTCGCCAGTTAGACGACCATTTACTCTCAGCATTGATTCCCTTTTGGAAACAGATAGAAACCACTTTCTGAAATTGCATCGCCTGCTCTTTATCTTCAGCTTTATAACAGATCTTGTTAACGAACAAACATACAATGTCTTTGGCTGAACAATTACTAATCCACATCGGATCATACAAGTGGATATGTCTAACTTCATTCTCCACCTTGTATGTGATCACAGCTTCTGTTGATAAGCAGCTATACACCCAACATAAGAAACCTTTGTAAAACTCTTGCTCCATCTTTGGCAAAGGAATATTCTTTATTACTCTTGGCTTCTTGTTTTGCAAGATCGTCTCTTCAATACCAGTCACTGGATCAACCCTCTTCACTTTCTTCGGTTGATGTGGCTTCCAGTGTTTGAAGTCTCTGAAAGCTTCATACTTCATTAGGCCCCAAATAGGCACATCATGTTTCTTGATAGGATAATTCAACGTTCTAACTTTTGAAAGTTCTTCAACATCCCACCAGGGTAAAGACATAATTTCTTGAATATACGCGAAGTATTGAACACCATACTCTCGACGGATAGCATACGCGTTAACTTGTGGCAGAAAGCCCCAACTGATAATATCCCCCAGTGACACATCCATGTCTCTCTTATAAAACTTCAATGGCCTTTTAAACTTTCTTTCTGTGTCTTTTCTGATCCATTTCTTCCTCTCTTCACGACTTTCATCTTTTGTCGTTCCATCGAAATTCTTATCTTTCAAACATTCTTATACTTTCCTTCTCAATTCATCGATGTTTTCTTGACTAAAAAATTCAACCAGTGTTGGAAAGTTGGAAGTATCAACATTCACACTTTCTTCATCACTGCAATCCTCAACTTCAACTCGATCATAGTTGTCTGCCTCATCAACATACTTATACTGATAATCAGGCTGTTGGTTGATATCAAATGCATTCAACTCTTCTTCAAAGTCAAACTTGAAGTTAGGATCATCAATACGCGTCATCTCGATAATATCATCCATGGTGTAAGTATGCCTGATTTCTCCTTCCTCAACTTCAGGCTCTAGACGCAAAATCAGTCTTTCACTTTCAACATTTTGATCATCAACGTTCTCCCCCTCACCTGTAGCATCCTTAGGCTCTTCATTCACATCATCATGAAGATAATCTTCGACATTCTCTTCATTAGACGCTTCAGTGACTTTAATCCCTGTACCACCCTAACCATCGTCATCATTATGATCATCACTATGACTACTAGCAGAGAATACATCGTCTGCATCATCTGACTTATCTTCATCAACATCCTCTTCTTCATCATCCTCCTCGACCTCTTCATCATCATCAATAACATCATCAATTAATACATCCTCTTCAAATATAGCAGAAACTGCAGAGATAGGATGAGGATTCTGAATAGGTGATTCAGGTACAGTTGATGGAACAATTGCTCTCTCAGTAACTTCAGAAACACCTTCAACACCTTTACCCTTATTCTTCATCTCAGCATCAATCTCAGCTTGACGTCGAGCTCTAACTTCCTCAAGCTGGATTTCTTCAAACTTTTGCTCAACAGATTTTCCAAGCAAATTTTCTAACACTTTGTTTATCATATACATCTCGTGTTCTTTCATTGCTTTGGCAGCCTCTAACTCTTTATTCTTTAGCTCAAAGTACTTGTTCTTCTCATCTCTACGTGCTTTCTCTTCCTCTAACTCAGCAACTTTCACTTTAAGAATATCAATCTCTGCCTGATCAGCTTTAAGTTTCTTTAACAATGAAGAATTTTTAGCTTCCACAGACTTAACACGCTTTTCCAATTTCTTCTCACGATCAACCAACTTTTTTTTTCTCAACTAACACTTCTTCCATTTTCTTTTCCAACTTCTTTACTTGCTCATCATTCACAAAGCTAAAATCCCCAATCTCATCAAGACCAATATTCTCTGGAACACGTGGGAATTTCTTGAAACCAGAAGAACCAGGTGTTGTTTGTATCGGTGGTTATGTAGATGGTGGTGTTTGAAGTATATGTGGTGAAGTGATAATAGGTTGTTCATGTGGTGGTGATAGTTGTGGTGGTGGTGAAAGATGTGGTGGTGACAGTTGTGGTGGTGGTGATGGTGGTTCACTTGTTTCTTGAATAGGTTTCTTCTTTAACAAGACCTTCAATCTTTTTGCAACAGCAGGAGATACAACACGCTTTCTAGCAGATTGCTTCTTCTTACCACCAGATGATGGAGGTGTTTGAGATTCTATAACATTCTCAGGAGATGGATTGTATAATTCATCATCTTTATCCTCTTTCCTCTTTCTCTTAAGTTGTTTCTCTTTTTCAATCTCAGCTTTAATTCTCTTTGCACGTTCTGTTTCATCAATTTCATCATCAGACGAGCTTGATGAGCTTTTATCTACATCATCACCTTCATCACCAGCTGTCTTTTCTGTTTCAGCATTATATTCATTAAGAGATTTCAATAACTTTGCAGATTCAGGAGACAAACGAACATCTCCTTCAACATCAACTTCAGCTTCAGCTTCATCTTCCTCCTCAGATTCATCAACAAGCATAGTCTCAACACTTTTCTTTTGACGCTTTTTCTTTGGCTGAGATGATGAACCTTCCTCTACTTGAACTTTCGGAGTTGCTTTCCTGCTCCTCTTTTTCTTCTCTTCTTTTAAAAACCACTCGTTTCTTGTTTCTCTGAAGCTTGCAAGTGTTTTCAACTCATTTGCATAACTTGCTTCTTTCATTTCTTTCTCATTTCTCCAGTTTTGATGATTGATTGGATCTGGATCTTGATAATTCTTATCTTTGATGAAACCAAAGAATTCAGCTTTCGTTGTTGGCTCTGGATGGTTTGGGTGATATCTGGCCAATTGTTTCAAAGACTCATTATCCATATGAAACAATACCAACAGATCATTGTTTTCATCTATCTCCAAATCAGGATAACTGTGATCTATCATCATTTGAACAAATCGTGGATATACCCAAGTCTTGCTCTTTGAAGTAATGTTCTCTACCATGTAATGAAACACAATCTTTGAAAAATTATACTTCTTGTTTAACACGAGAGTTGTCACCATGTTCATTTGATAATCCCGCATCACATCATAACCTCCTTTTCGATGACTAAGAGCATGCAACACTGAATGTATAAGAAACTTGTAAGGCTTTGAAAAACAAGCTTTCAAGTAGTTAGCCTTATTCAGTGGACCTCTATATCCCATCCGCAACATGCAACCTTTCACCATCTTTTCTGGAAACTTTGTCGGAGAATCTTCATCGTCCGGAAAGTTTATCACCTCATGTACTAATTGCTCTGTGATAATGATCGGTTTGTTCTTATCATTAAAGCTCACAATTGAATTTATTGTTTTGTGTTCTTCGTCATACGTTGCGTTTTTCCAGAAGCGTTCAATGTGTGATTTGAAAACCAGGTGTTGATTTGTCAAAGCTTTCTGAATCGGCAATCTCTTCATAAACTCCAGAATACTTGTGAATTCGGCCATCTTTGGTATCTTCTCCTCATCGTAAACACAACAAATGTTGTGTAATGGATCAAATATCAGATTTGAAGCCTGAAAATAACAACACATAATCAAATCAAACACTTTGAAAAACTTTTCAAAAATAAACTTCATTCAAACGAAATACCCTCATACGAAATCACATTTCATGCGGAATAACAGTTTGAAGCGAAATCACAATGTGAAACGAAATCACAGTTTGAAACGAAATCAAATGATTTCAAACGAAATCAATCTTCAAACGAAATGCCATGTTGAAACGAAATGACATCTTGAAACGAAATGATCCTTTGAAGCGGAATAACATGTTTCAAACGAAATACCTATTTCGTATGAAATGAGTTGTTATTTCGTTTGAAATCCCTGATCATGAACAAAATTTCTCAAAAACTTTTCTGATGATGAAATTAATCATCTGGGTTTGTTATTTAGTGAATTCCGAGCACAAGGATCTGTTTGATTTTCAATTTTGACCACAAAATCGATATAGATCTACATTCTAAGTTTCAGATCTACCGAATACAAACGAAAACATGTTATACAAATCAAATTGAAGCCCTAAGCAAGATCTATATCATATTCCGAGTTCATTAATGTGTTAATCGTTCATTTTTACACACAGATAAACCCTAGATCTAAGTTCGATGTCCTGTTCATCATCGTTCAAACGAAAACACACATATCTGGGTCAAATTAACACAGTTGCTCACCTTTCCCATGATCTAAGATGTGCAAACCAAACTTAGATCTTGAATATGAACAACAAACAGGCAAGATCTCGACTAGAAATCAACAATTTTGTGTTTTCGCTTGAAATCGCTTTGATAGGGTTTTTGAAACGAAATCAGAAGACTGACCTGTTCAAGCGAAATACCTTCACTATTTATAGACAGTCCTATTTCGTATGAAATAGGCATTGGGACATGTTTAAGCGAAATCACCAGCTCAAGCGAAATCACCTGTTTCAAGCGGAATGACTATTTCGTGCAAATTTTCAAATTTTTAATCTTTTTGTTATTTTACCATCACACCCAGTTAACCAAGTCCAAGTTAATGACCCTGGTCAACTGTTTAGCCTGCCAAGTCCAAGTTAATGACCTTGGCTGACCATTTTATGAAGTTTGCTGACTTTTTGAAACAAATTAAGTTCAAGTTAATGAACTTTTAAACTTTCAAGCAATTACCAACACCTTTTTACATATATCTGCTTATCCAACCCTCATGATCCAGACTTGTTCAGCACTTTGAGACTTTTATCGTCAGATCCCCAACGTCCGTTGTCGAAAATAAGATGAAAAACAAATCTTTTTGAATTTTATAAAATGCTAAACAAATAGACAATCTTTTTGGATTTTTGATAAGCAACAAACTGTACATACAATATTTTTGGTGAGCGTGTTAGGGGATCATATCAGCTGCCGACAAGATACAAGCACCGTTAAGCTTTAATTTCATACACAGTATTAAACAATTCACAGTGATTGTCGATATACTGATCCTCTTAAATTTTCACACAATTTTCAATCTGTTCAGGATACTAATTTAGTGTTTTAAGCTTAACTTTTACGAGTGTACCACCTCAGAATATACTCCCGTATCCAGACCACTATATTCAGTCTTACAGGTGAGTGCACACTAGTGATATCTGTAGGGGGTTAAGTGTTGAGGCCATGAGAGCTCAGGCTATTGGTTCCGCAAAATCAGAGAGATGATGGCTCAACTATAGGTGGGTCCCCTTTGGGGATCTTCTTTTACAACAGCACATGATTAGCATTTTTCAATGTTTCATCATTTTTTATGCTGAGGGGGGGCTTTATGAATAAAGCTGTGCAGAGTATTATACGAGGACTAGGCTATTGCTCCCGCAAAATCAGAAGTCCAGGTATAATACCCCAGATATCACCACGTACAAAGACCTAGTATGTCAGAAATAGGATCTGTCAAACAGGATTTTAGGGGTTACCTATATATCCGAGAGATGTTCCCCACATAAAAGCAAGTAATGATTTAGGTTTATATCCCAAACAAATCTACTAAATGTGTAAAAACCTATCGGCATATCATCTGCAAGACTGCTTAACACTTTTTATCTTTACATTTCTTTAGCGTACTGCAACTGTCTAGCTGATGTACTATCATTTCCCCTTTTTACACAAACTCTTTTTCAGTTTTTCAATGTTTTTGGATTTTGACATTTTATCATGTTTTTGGATTTTCTGAAAACTTTCTCCCCCTAAAAACAAAAACATATTTTTGTGTTTTTGGTTTTATCAAAAGCAGAAAATAAACTGTACAAAAACTTGACAACATGACGTGGATCACTTCAGATCGCCGTCCACCTCGGCTTCACATTCTATTACCCTCCCAGAAAACAAATTTTTCATCCCGTTTAATTTTAAAAGTTAGTTAAATCTTGATTTGTCAAATGGTTTGGTGTAAAAATCAGCCCTCTGATCATCGGAGTGAATATGTTCAATGCGAATCAATTTCTTCTCGTGACAATCACGGATGAAATGATGCCGAATTTCAATATGTTTTGTTTTAGAATGGTGAACCGGGTTTTTAGTTATGTTTATCGCTGCCTCATTGTCCACATAAATGGGTGTGTCCAAGAATTGCAAACCAAAGTCCCTCATCTGCTGCTGGATCCAGAGGATCTGAGAGCAACAGCTGGAGGCCGAAACGTATTCAGCCTCACATGTAGAAAGAGCGACTGAGGTTTGTTTCTTGCACTGCCAGGTAACTAGTCGAGTTCCAAAGAACGGACAACCTGCAGTGGTGGACTTCGCATTTTGCTTGCAGCTACCAAAATCAGAATCAGCAAAACCATAAAGAGAGAAGTCACCAGACTTAGGATACCACAAGCCGGTGCTTGGGCAGCCTTTCAAATACCGTAATATTCTTTTCACGATCGCCAGGTGTGACTGTCTTGGGCTGGACTGATAACGAGCACATAAGCAAGTCGGATACATGATGTCGGGGCGGGAAGCAGTCAGATACATCAAAGATCAAATTATCGACCGATAATACGTCTCGTCCACTTTCTCTCCACTCTCACCTGGACAGATTCCGTGATTTTGAGCCAAGGGGGTTGAAGTCGGAGTAGATTCAGACATGTTGAACTTTTCCAGAACATCGTTCACGTATTTGGTTTGATGAATGAAGATTCCTTCGGGCATTTGATCCACCTGCAGCCCTAGGAAGAACTTCATCTCCCCCATCGAGCTCATTTCAAACTTTCTTTTCATCACTATTTCAAAATCTTTACACAAATCATCATTTGTCGAACCAAAAATGATGTCATCGACGTAAATCTGCACGATCAATAGATGCCCTGCAACCTCTTTGGTAAACAACGTACTATCTACCATCCCTCTGGTGAACCCGTTGGCCAGCAGATATTGGGAAAGCATCTCGTACCAGGCTCTCGGGGCCTGGTGTAATCCGTAAAGCGCTTTATCCAGAAGATAGACTTTGTTTTCGTGTACTGGATCTGTGAACCCCGGCGATTGTCCAACATACACTTCTTCTTTGATTTTGCCATATAGGAATGCAGATTTCACATCTAGTTGGTAGACTTTGAATCCTTTCCATGACGCGAATGCCAGGAAGATTCTTATCGCCTCGAGTCTAGCAACAGGTGCATACACTTCCGTGAAGTCAATGCCTTCTTGCTGACTGAATCCCTGTACTACCAATCGTGCTTTATTTCTTACAATCACTCCTCTATCATCCCTTTTACATTTAAAGACCCACTTTGTCTTTATCAGCTTCTGATATTCAGGAAGATCTACCAATCTCCATACTCCTAGCTTCTCAAACTGCTGCAGCTCTTCCTGCATAGCGTTCACCCAGCTTTCTTCAGTTAAAGCTTCCTTATAAGTTCGTGGTTCAACCTGTGAAATGAAACATTTTAGTGAGAAATCAACATGTAAAGGAGCAACAGTTGTATAAAAACATGTAAGAGCTATGTTGATCTGATATCGCGTTTTTACTCCACTCTGAAGATCACCAATTATTTGTTCTGAAGGATGATAAGATAAAGTTCTTGGCATGATAGTGTCAGGCACGTTCACTTCCGATTGCAAGTTTGTGATTTCTTGATCACCGGTGTGATCCTCAGCTTCTGTAGTATCAACATTTGGTTCTTCGTCAAAAGTCGGACCGGGTTCCGATTCTGAGTCGTCAGACTGATCAAATGTTGGAGCTGGTTCCTCTGGTGGTTCATGAGCAGTTCCACTTGGACCGGCCTCGTGATCATTTGAACCCTCGGTGGGCGAAGAAACTACTAGTGGTCTAGGCACTTGTTCTTGTGACATAGATTGCTGATATTGATACAATAGTGCTAGTTCTTCTTCACTTGGCTCAGTCGGCAGTTGGAAAGACTCCCAGAGTTTGTCATAATCGAAAAGCAATCTTTGTCCGGGAAGTTGCGGTGGAGTAGTATGCTTCTGACAATCAACATGCTGAACTTGAATTACCTTCCCCAGGCATGGAACGAACACCCTCTTCAGCGGGCTCGCATATCCTACAAAGAAACCCTCATTAGATTTAGCACCAAACTTACCATCTGGATCAATAAAAGTACAAGGAGATCCAAACGGTTCTAAAAAATTCAAATTAGGTTTGTAACGATGAAGAAGTTTAAAACACGTTTTCTTGTATTTCTTCACTGTGAGAACACGATTCAGTGTATAACACGCTTCTGCAACTGCTTCACTCCAGAAAAATATTGGCAACTTGGAATCGGCGAGCATTGTTCGAGCTGTTTCAATCAAGGTGCGATTCTTTAATTCAGCTACACCATTTTGCTGTGGAGTGTATGGTGCACTAAATTCATGAAGAATCCTTTTTTCATTACAAAACTCGAGCATGCGATTATTCTTGAACTCCGTTCCATTATCGCTTCGTATTCTCCTGATCGGCAATTTATACAGCGTTTCCATCTTCTTGAATAAGATCATCAGTGAATCAAATGTTTGATCTTTTCTCTCCAGACACATCACCCAAGAAAATCTAGTGAAGTCGTCAGTGACCACCAGATAGTACAAGTCTCCACTGATACTTTTCACATTGACTGGCCCAAAGAGATCCTTATGGAGTCTCTCGAGCGGTACTCTGATTGAATTCAACAACTTCTGTGGGTGTGTCTTTTTGGTCTGCTTTCCCTTCTTGCACTCTACACAATCATCATTCAAATGAAATTTTTTCAAATTTACACCTTCAACCAAATCATTGTGTACAAGAAAGTTCATTTTTCTAACATGAATGTGGCCCATCTTTCGATGCCACATTTTTGTCTCCTTTTCTGTTGCCTTTGTTTTTGTCACAAAACATTGGTTCGGACACTACATGGGAGTCCGAAGAGGAGATGAGACGTCTTCACCCTACTTTATTTGGTACGTACTACGGTTTCGGGGACGAAACCCTTTTTAAGGGGGGTGGACTTATAACACCCCGATAAAAAAAAAATAATAATATAATAAAAATAATATAAAACCTTAACTGGAATTAGTAAGGTTAAAACAAGCAAGAATTTACCAACTAGGAACTTAACCTAGTTAAATTCAAGTCTTGAATTTAACTCATAACAAGGTTAAGATATTTAAACTTAAAGGAAAATCCTAGTTGAGGGGTCAAACTTGTCTAATGTGAAAGATAACCTCTAATAATAACAAAAATCAAACCAAACACACAACAACTTGTGTGTCTGGTCGATCAGGAGAAAAGGGGGCGACATGGGTGTTCTCCAAACTCTAGCTTCACATGAAAATCTGCAAAATTGAAGCCTCAAATCCGTCCTAAATCGAATTCTAAACACAAATTAGTAATCACCTCGTTGTAAGGATCAAAAGGTATGTAAAATTTTGGTACTTTGATCCATCATGAATTCTAGGTTAATTGTGAAAAACTGAAATTGAGCCTAGATATGACATGCATGAATGAATGTTGAATTAATATGATGATTAGAATCAAACCCTAGGTGATTCCTTGTGAAAACTTTGCATCATAGTTGTAAAGTTGGGGTTTTACATGTTAGGAGGCTATGAGCTTGAAGAATACTAAAATTATGATTATTGTTATAGTGAAATCTGAAATTGTTAAAGTAAATTCAGAAATATAGATGTCAAGTGGTATGTGAAATTATTAATTTAGCAAAAATAGATGTAAATTACAAATCATGAACTTGATGATAATTATAGAAGAATCTGACCCGTAGGTGTTTGTTGAAATGCCTAAGAGAGAATTTAAATGATAAAAATATGATGAGAACGCAGATTTGATCATGTTTCACAATGATATGAATATGGTCATGAAAAGAGTTCTAAACAAGTTGTAAAACTGAATTTTATAGGCAAAGAGTCCGGATCATCAAGCGGACAAGCCGGAGGAAATTCACGAGGGAAAGGCGTGCTTTAGAGGTACGAAATTACCGTTTCGTTACAATTGTAAATTATTTGATAGTTTTATGTTGTAGTTTTGAAAACATGGTAAACAAGATAGATCAATATATCAAGGAAGTGACTATTCGTCTTAATCAAGTGAGACGGGTCAAAACCATTGTTAGAAATTTGATGTTTGTATTACCTTGTTGATGATTAATTCTTGGTATCTAAACGGATCAAATAATCAAGTGAAACATGATTTATACTCCGGAATATGATGGATTGTGCTATGATTTTGGTTAATATTTATCACATTATTAGAAATACTAGAATTGTTGTAATGGGTTGATTTAAAAGTAAATTACAAGATTTGGTTTGAATGAGATGAACTAACAAAACAAGACATTTATTTCCAGGACCTACCGTAAATTACGGTAATACCGTAATTTACGGTAAGGGTCAAACATGTTACGGTGAATGTCTCCTGGTTTACGGTGACCAGAAACCTTCATGGCTCACCGTAAATTACGGTGATACCGTAATTTACGGTGGATCCAGAATAGTTGTTTTGTTTTTATCAATTCAAATGTGATGTTCAACCTTGGAATTATATTATACAAAAACATTAAAACTAATGTTTTTAATGGTTTTGATCTTAGGTAAATTGGCAAATCTTACGGGTGGCGATCAAGTGATTAATGAAGAACCGAACACTACATATCTAAGCTTCCGCTACGTTTGAATCTTTATAACGTTTGTGTATGGGATGTAAACATGTTTTGAACATTTTTTTTAAATGTTTCAACTTAGTTATTAGTTGACTAATTCTGATGTAAGTTATGAACTTTGATAATGAAAGTCAGGTTTTGTAAACAATATTTTACTAGAAATGATACAAACTATTATAAATATCAAGGGTATAATTTAGGGTGTTACAAGTTGGTAATCAGAGCTCAAGGTTGTCAATAAGTGTTCGGTTCAAGCTTGATCGATCGTCTGGTAAGAATTAACTTATTTTGTTAATAAATTATGTATTACGTATAGAATGAGAAATGAATAAATATACATGAATATGAAAAGAGTGTGTATAAGCTCACTCAAAAACAAGAAATGCATGAAACAAGAATGACTAAATCAAGTTACGAACTTGATTAAATTGAAACAAGAATGACTAAATCAAGTTACGAACTTGATTAAATTGAAACAAGAATGACTAAATCAAGTTACGAACTTGATTAAATTGAAACAAGGATGACTAAATCAAGTTACGAACTTGATTGAATTGAAACAAGAATGATTAAATCGAGTTGTGAACTTGATTAAATCAAAACAAGTAAAGTATGTGTTATAAATGGAATGTTTAATAATCTATGTAAACATTTCAGAAATCGAGATGGCTGATGGAGGTAATGATAATGCGGTGCCAAGAGTCACCGAACAAATGAAAGAAGTGATTGCCGAAGAGGTTGGAAAGGCGATTGAAAACAGTTTGTCGGGCTTTATTGATAAAATTCAAAACACAGTTTTATCAATAGTGGAAGGGAGAATCAAGAAATTGGAAGATGATTCCAATTCAACAAAGGAAAAGCATGGTGGATGAAAGCCTTGTTCATACAAGGAATTCATGGCCTGTAAACCACCAATATATAATGGGGAGGTTGATCCAATCGTGTGCCAACGATGGCTAAGTGACATTGAAGGAGTATTCGAGAGAACTCATTGTGATGAAAATGACTACGTAGCTTATGGTACGGGTCAATTAAGAGGCCAAGCGAAAGACTGGTGGGATAACAAAAAGAAGGAGATTGGAAGTGAAGTAGCTAAGGCCATGACATGGGAGGAGTTTAAGACGCCGTTTCTTAAACACCATAGCCCCAAGGCGGTCATAAATAAAATCAAGGAAGAGTTCATGCAACTCAGACACAAAGGTGAATCCATAGACAAGATCACGGGGATGTTTATGGACAAGATGAAGTTCTGTGATGATTTGATAACGAATGAAGAGCAAAAGGTCTATTATTATCATAACATGCTAAGCGCGGAGTATAGAGAATTCATAACCCCTTCAAAGTACGAGACCCTTACCGAGATTGTCAATGCTGCTCGGGAAAGGGAGATTGAATTGAAGAAGAGTATAGAACGGGGTGAACGAAGGGCACAAGATGTGAATCCAAGCCCTGCCAAGAAAGCAAGAACGAATGAATCAGCAAAGAAATCAGATGCTAAAGGTAGTACATCAGGTTGCAAAATTTGTGGGAAAAATCATAAAGGCGAATGTCGTTACAAGGATAAGCCTTGTCCCATATGCAAGAAAACGGGACATATGGCTATGTCGTGCCCGGAGAAACTGACGGTTTGTTACAATTGTTATCGAACGGGTCACAAAAAGTCGGAATGCCCGGAACTGGTTGGAAAGAAAGATGGGCAGGAACCGAAAGGTGAAGCCCCAAAAGCAAAGGCAAGATCTTTTCAATTAACCGCCGCAGAAGCGAAGATTGAACCTGACGTGGTCTTAGGTATATTTGCTGTAAATTCAATTCCCGCACACGTGTTATTTGATACGGGTGCGAATAAATCCTTTGTTTCATATGGGTTTATTCGACATCCTTCATTTGTTCTAACCAAATTACCTGTGCCTTTAGAAGTAGAGATAGGTAATAACAAAAGCTTTATTGTTTGTGATGTATGTGAAAATTGTAAACTGAGCATCGATGATGAAGAATATTTGATAAATCTAATCCCGATGTCGATGGGAGAATTCCAAGTAGTCGTGGGGATGGATTGGCTATCTCAATACCATGCAAAGGTCGTGTGTTTTCGCAAAGAGATAAAACTAACATCTCCGAGCGGAAAACACGTCACCATTTATGGCGAAAAAGGAGGCAACCCCATAGTATGTTCGATGTTGAAAGCTCACAAGCTCATGAAGCGAGGATGCAAGGCATTTATGATATACGCTAATGAGCCAGAAAAAGAATCACGAAGGATTGGAGATGTACCGGTAGTACGAGATTATGAAGATGTTTTTCCGGAAGATTTACCGGGGATACCGCCAGAACGGGAAGTAGAGTTCGGGATCGAATTGATTCCGGGCGCGAAACCCGTAGCAAAAGCCCCGTACCGACTTGCACCGTCGGAACTACAAGAGTTGATGTCCCAAATCCAAGACCTGCTTGACAAGGGATTCATAAGGCCGAGTGTGTCTCCTTGGGGCGCACCGGTGTTGTTCGTGAGAAAGAAAGACGGGAGCATGCGTATGTGTATTGATTACCGGGAGTTAAACAAACTCACGGTAAAGAACCGATACCCGCTCCCGAGGATAGATGATTTATTCGACCAACTACAAGGTGCGAATTGGTTTTCCAAAATTGACCTTAGATCGGGGTATCATCAACTAAAGGTCAAAGAAGAAGATGTGCCGAAGACGGCTTTCCGCACGAGATACGGACATTACGAATTCCTCGTGATGTCATTTGGGCTAACAAATGCACCCGCTGCTTTCATGGACCTCATGAACCGGGTTTGCAAGCCAATGTTGGATAAGTCGGTCATCGTGTTTATCGATGATATCTTAGTGTACTCGAGAAGTGAAGCTGAACACGCACACCACTTACAAGAAGTGTTAGAGACACTTAGGCGAGAGAAGTTATATGCAAAATTCTCTAAATGTGCCTTTTGGTTACGAGAGGTTCAATTTTTAGGCCATGTCATAAATGCCGACGGAGTATTGGTGGATCCGTCAAAGATAGAGGCTGTGTCAAAATGGAAACCTCCGAGGAACCCTTCAGAAATTAGAAGCTTTTTGGGGCTTGCAGGGTACTATAGGAGATTCATTCAAGATTTCTCCAAGATTGCGTCGCCGCTAACGAAACTAACCCAAAAGAAAGCAAAGTTTATTTGGGGAATCGATCAAGAAAAAGCGTTTCAAACGCTAAAAGAAAAGCTAACTCAAGCTCCGGTACTGACATTGCCGGACGGAGTCGAAGACATGGTGGTCTACTCGGATGCTTCACTATCGGGACTCGGTTGCGTGTTGATGCAACGGGGCAAGGTAATAGCCTATGCCTCGAGACAATTGAAGATGCACGAGAAGAAATACCCCACGCACGATCTCGAATTGGCAGCGGTAGTGTTTGCATTAAAAATATGGAGGCATTACTTGTATGGGGTAAAGTGCACCATATTCACCGATCACAAGAGCTTGAAATACTTCTTTGATCAGAAGGAGTTAAATAAGCGACAAAGGCAATGGCTGGAAACGGTGAAGGACTATGACTGTGAGATACATTATCACCCCGGAAAAGCAAACGTGGTAGCGGACGCTCTAAGCAGAAAAGCGGACTATGTCCCAATACGAGTGAGGTCGATGCAACTCGTGGTGACCTCGGGTATACTTGAACGTATTCGAGAGGCGCAGTTAGAAGCAGTAAAAGAAGAGAATTGGAAGAAAGAGAGAATAATTGGTCAATTGAAAGATTTGACGGATGGGAATCATGGGTTGAAGACTAGATCCGGAAGGATATGGGTCCCACATACTTGTGGAGTAAAGGCGCTTCTACTTAACGAAGCTCATAAATCCCGTTATTCGATTCATCCGGGTGCAACCAAGATGTACAATGATTTGAAACAAAATTATTGGTGGCCCGGAATGAAGAGGGACGTGGCGAAATATGTGGAAAAATGCTTGACATGTTTACAAGTCAAGGCGGAGCACCAGAAACCATACGGCAAACTCCAACCGTTAGAAATTCCGGTTTGGAAATGGGAACATATTACAATGGACCTGTTAACCAAGTTGCCTAAGACGAATCGTGGTTTTGATGCCATATGGGTAGTGGTGGATAGATTGACGAAAAGTGCTCACTTCATTCCGATTCGTGAGACTTATACGTCAGAAAAGATGTCAGAAGTCTATACCAATGAAATCATAGCACGTCATGGAGTGCCGGTGTCCATCGTGTCCGATAGGGATACCCGGTTTACCTCGAATTTCTGGCGTGATTTCCAAGAACAAATGGGGACCAAATTGTTCATTAGCACTGCGTACCATCCTCAAACGGATGGACAAAGTGAAAGAACGATACAAATATTGGGAGACATGCTACGGGCCTGTATAATCGACTTTGGAGGCAGTTGGGATGTTCATCTACCGTTAGTCGAGTTTTCGTATAACAACAGTTACCAATCTAGTATTAAAATGGCACCATACGAAATGCTTTACGGTGGGAAGTGTCGAACCCCGGTTTGTTGGGGTGAAGTGGGTCCACGTGAACTCGCCCACCAAGATATAGTACGAGCCACGAATGAAAAGATCGATAAAGTTCGGGCACACTTGAAAGCGGCTCAAGACAGGCAAAAGGCGTATGTTGATAAAAGAAAAAGGCCAATCGAATTCCAGGTTGGCGACATGGTCATGCTAAAAGTTTCCCCTTGGAAGGGCGTTATTAGATTCAGAAAAAGGGGGAAGTTAAGCCCGAGGTTTATTGGACCTTTCAAAATTATTGGGAAGGTTGGCAAAGTAGCCTACCGTCTTGAATTACCGGAAGAGCTAAGTGGAATCCATGGCACGTTCCACGTGTCGCAATTAAGAAAGTGCCTAGCGGACGAAACGACCTATATCCATTATGATGATATCGAAGTGGATAATAGTCTGAATTACGCTGTGAGACCGTTGGAGATTTTAGATCGAAAAGTCAAACACTTGCGAAATAGACAAATCGATCAAGTCAAAGTTAAATGGGAGCATAGGAAGGGTTCGGACACTACATGGGAGTCCGAAGAGGAGATGAGACGTCTTCACCCTACTTTATTTGGTACGTACTACGGTTTCGGGGACGAAACCCTTTTTAAGGGGGGTGGACTTGTAACACCCCGATAAAAAAAAATAATATAATAAAAATAATATAAAACCTTAACTGGAATTAGTAAGGTTAAAACAAGCAAGAATTTACCAACTAGGAACTTAACCTAGTTAAATTCAAGTCTTGAATTTAACTCATAACAAGGTTAAGATATTTAAACTTAAAGGAAAATCCTAGTTGAGGGGTCAAACTTGTCTAATGTGAAAGATAACCTCTAATAATAACAAAAATCAAACCAAACACACAACAACTTGTGTGTCTGGTCGATCAGGAGAAAAGGGGGCGACATGGGTGTTCTCCAAACTCTAGCTTCACATGAAAATCTGCAAAATTGAAGCCTCAAATCCGTCCTAAATCGAATTCTAAACACAAATTAGTAATCACCTCGTTGTAAGGATCAAAAGGTATGTAAAATTTTGGTACTTTGATCCATCATGAATTCTAGGTTAATTGTGAAAAACTGAAATTGAGCCTAGATATGACATGCATGAATGAATGTTGAATTAATATGATGATTAGAATCAAACCCTAGGTGATTCCTTGTGAAAACTTTGCATCATAGTTGTAAAGTTGGGGTTTTACATGTTAGGAGGCTATGAGCTTGAAGAATACTAAAATTATGATTATTGTTATAGTGAAATCTGAAATTGTTAAAGTAAATTCAGAAATATAGATGTCAAGTGGTATGTGAAATTATTAATTTAGCAAAAATAGATGTAAATTACAAATCATGAACTTGATGATAATTATAGAAGAATCTGACCCGTAGGTGTTTGTTGAAATGCCTAAGAGAGAATTTAAATGATAAAAATATGATGAGAACGCAGATTTGATCATGTTTCACAATGATATGAATATGGTCATGAAAAGAGTTCTAAACAAGTTGTAAAACTGAATTTTATAGGCAAAGAGTCCGGATCATCAAGCGGACAAGCCGGAGGAAATTCACGAGGGAAAGGCGTGCTTTAGAGGTACGAAATTACCGTTTCGTTACAATTGTAAATTATTTGATAGTTTTATGTTGTAGTTTTGAAAACATGGTAAACAAGATAGATCAATATATCAAGGAAGTGACTATTCGTCTTAATCAAGTGAGACGGGTCAAAACCATTGTTAGAAATTTGATGTTTGTATTACCTTGTTGATGATTAATTCTTGGTATCTAAACGGGTCAAATAATCAAGTGAAACATGATTTATACTCCGGAATATGATGGATTGTGCTATGATTTTGGTTAATATTTATCACATTATTAGAAATACTAGAATTGTTGTAATGGGTTGATTTAAAAGTAAATTACAAGATTTGGTTTGAATGAGATGAACTAACAAAACAAGACATTTATTTCCAGGACCTACCGTAAATTACGGTAATCCCGTAATTTACGGTATGGGTCAAACATGTTACGGTGAATGTCTCCTGGTTTACGGTGACCAGAAACCTTCATGGCTCACCGTAAATTACGGTGATACCGTAATTTACGGTGGATCCAGAATAGTTGTTTTGTTTTTATCAATTCAAATGTGATGTTCAACCTTGGAATTATATTATACAAAAACATTAAAACTAATGTTTTTAATGGTTTTGATCTTAGGTAAATTGGCAAATCTTACGGGTGGCGATCAAGTGATTAATGAAGAACCGAACACTACATATCTAAGCTTCCGCTACGTTTGAATCTTTATAACGTTTGTGTATGGGATGTAAACATGTTTTGAACATTTTTTTTAAATGTTTCAACTTAGTTATTAGTTGACTAATTTTGATGTAAGTTATGAACTTTGATAATGAAAGTCAGGTTTTGTAAACAATATTTTACTAGAAATGATACAAACTATTATAAATATCAAGGGTATAATTTAGGGTGTTACACAATGAAGCCCATGATTTCTTTACTTTTGGAATACTTCCAAACACAAGATCACATGACACATCAACTTTCGGAATGTTAAAAATAACATTTGGAACAACAGATTTGGGTTTTGGTTTTGAATCTCCCTCCTTAATTGGTGGGAATTCCTCTAGCAACTTGTCTAGTTCAAATTCCAGTTTTTCAACATCATTTTCAAAAACTTGTGATTCAGATTTCAAAACATTTTCCATCTTCTTCTCTTCAACTGATTGTTTTGATTTTGCCACCCATGATTGATTTTCAAAAAAATTCATCTTTGGATAAACCTTTGAAATCTTTTGGATTTTCGAAGATTCGCCAATCTCAAAGATTGATTTCGGCTTTTCTTCGGACTTCAAAGATTCACCTCTTTTCAAAATTCGAACGGGGGAAACCATTTGTGTTTTACCCTTAACATCAGTTGGAGTTTTAGATTTAGGTTTTTGGAAAATAGGTTTTTCAATCTTCTTCACACACTGCTTGGCCATGTGACCAATTTCATTGCAACGGTAACAAATTCTTTTGTCATACTCGACAAAAGTTGATTTGTAGGTCTCCTGTCTCAACTTCTTAGCTGCATTGAAATCGTCAATGGCTTTTTGACTGAAAATACAATCCCTTTCAGCATCAACACTAGGACCAGCAACAAAAATATCACTCATCTTTTCTTTTAGCTTGACATTGTTCTTAGCCATTTTCTTTTCAAATCCAACACCTTTGTTTTTGAAGTTGTTACCATTTCTTTTGTTACACCCATTTTTACCCACCCAATCCTTTTTTCCCAGGGTTGTTCGGTTGTTGTTTCACAAAAGACTTTTTAGGTTTTGAAAGAAACTCGTTATTGTTAACCTCAGAAATGTCAATCTCCACAAGCTTAAACACTTTTTCAACATTTTGCATGTTCGCGTTCTGGATTGGATACTCAAAATCAGAATAGAGTTTGTCAGTTCCGGTTATTGTGTAAACCACAATGATCGAATCATCATTCGTAACTTTGTCTGATTTTGGTATGAACTTGTCCAAGAAGTTACCATCTTCTTCAGAATCAGAAATGGAGTTTTCAAAATGAGTTTTCACAGTATCAAACTCTGAGTTATCACTTTCTTCATCTAACACTTGGTCAACAACGGTTTTGATCACCTGTGATTCATTATCAGTGTCGGATGGAGAAAATGTAACATCAATATTCTCAGGCAACTCATTCTCCACGGTTCTCTATTTGAGATTCAATGCAGATTCCACCCCATCTGGATACTTTTGAGTGTAATGATTCCACATTGGGGGTGGAACACTTTTGAAGACAGGTTTCGCATCAGATTGTTTCGAAACAATTTGATCAATAACATATGATGAAGCAGTATAACTCATCAGTTTCTTATCAACTCTTTCGGTTTCAATTTTCATTAACTCAAGTTCTTTTTTCAAAGAAGCAATTGTGTCTAAAAGGATGTTAATCTCCATTTGTTTATCCATGACAGTAGATTTTAGCAAGTTTGTGGCTTTATCATTTTCAAAACTTTCCTTTTTAATCATTTTGATTGATCGTGCCAAAGTATCATATGCTTCTTTTATTTCACTGAGATCATATTTTACTTCATCAGTAAATTTCTTCAATTCTTGAAATTGTTTGTCTTTTTCAAGACAATCCATGTAGGGTTTTGAACAGTTTTTGCATGGAATTTCATGAATTGAGTCAATCTTTTCAGAAACCTTTTCTTTGTTATCAATTTTAACATCCGTTTTACCAAACCCATCAGACTCTGACTCTGACTTTTCTGCTGATTTGATCTCCTCAATTTCTGATTTCTCGCCATACTCCTTTTTTACTGACTCCATTTTGACAGACACGTTTTCAACTGACTCTGTTTCGACCGACTCCGTTTCAACAGATTCTGTTTCTACCTCTTTTAGCTTGCCCATCAATGCTTTATCAGCAATCTCTTTTAGAGTCTCTTCATTCATTTCTTTTGAAACATCTATTATCTCTTCAACTAGAACTGGTTCAACATCATATATTGGACAAAGACCAGTAGTTGGCTCATTGAAGAAACCTGCAAAAGATTCAAACATATTAGGAGGCATTATTGATTTGAAAGAACTAGCAATAATCTCCTGTTCAGATTGATAGTAGTAAACTTCTGCAGCTACTTCTTCCAGCTCTGCCAAACTTTCTTCAGACATGACTTCACTGACTTCTTCTGTTTCAACAACGCATTCCGGTTCTTCCACAATCTCTGCCATCATGGCCATACCCTCACTCCCAGGGATATACTTATCCTAACTAAAACCTTCAGCAACCTTCTCATCATCTTGATTGACCAGAAGAGCCTTTTCAGGCTTGTTTTCGATCTGAGGTCTTTGAGTGAATGGTTGTTGACTTGTCTTGTGATAAATTGCCTGTCTGTAGTAGTCGTTCGTGAATGGGTTTTGATGATTGTTGATCTCCCTGTTTGGACACTCACGCTTGAAATGTCCCTTCTCTTTACATTTGAAACATGTGACTTTTGATTTATCAAACCCAAGCTTTTGATCCGGTCCTGAAAGACTGTTCCGACCAGTTATCTCCATAAATCTTTAAGCTCTCCTCACCAAGCTTGCCATTCCCCATTTGATATCGATCAACTCCAGCTCTTCTGGATCGATCTGATCATAATCTTCCTTTGTCATATCAGGGTTCCCAATTCTACCTGCAACCAAACTCTCATAAGATTCAAGCACCGAAGCAAGTAGTCCTATGTGTTGTTTTGCGGATGATTCAGTAAAGTCTTGAGCATTCTTTATGTTCACCGCTATGTTGCACAGAATTCCTGGACCTTGACTTTGACAGTTTGATCCTGACGAACTTTGAGTGTAAGATTGATCAGGTGAATTTTGAACCTTTAGATTTGGTTCAAAACTTGCAAATGGTGAACTGTTGTTGCTTGAAGTGCCAGATGTAACTCCGGATGTTGAATCTGCAATAAAGGCTATTTGCACTTTTGGACTTAGATTCGATGTTGCTGAAGTACTTCCTTTCTAATACAATGAGACATCTTGTTGAACACTTGAAGACTTCATCTTTCTAATCTTTGTCAACTCAAGCTCATGTGATTCTATCTTTTCAATGAATGTGCTAAGGTTGAATCCCACATACTCCAAATTATTCTTCAATACCAACAGATAAGTGCCCCATTCATCGTATGGCAATGCATCCGCCAATTTATCAACCCATTCCTCATCCGTTTTGGTTATTCCCAACCTCTTCATCTCAACAACCAGATGGCAATATCTTTCAATCAACTGTTTCGCTGTTTCACCCTTTATACCCGTAAAGATATCAAACTCTTTCTTCATCAAAGCAGTTTTGCTTTTTATCATAGACACGCTTCCAAGAAACTTTACTTTCAAAGAATTCCAAACGGACTGTGAATCACCCTGATGTTGTAGTAGGACTAAGATATCCTCTTTGATGGCTTGTTGTAGAATGCTCATCATTTTCTTTTCTGCTTTGAAATCATCTTGTTCAATTGGAGTCAAACTGCTAATCGTTTTCTCAATTCCCGAACCATTCTTTGGAGGAACATATTTAGACTCGATTTTCATCCAGCATTCAAAATGGTTGGCTTGCACCCAAGTTTTAAACCTTTCCGACCACCCAGCATACTCATCAATGTTCATCAACTTCGGCAGTTTCTGCATAGTACCAAGTTCATTTTCCATGTTCACATTTTGCACGATACTGGCTGGTGTTTGTGTTGCTCTCATTCCCCCACCGGCAAAGAAGTTGTAAAACTCGTGGTTATCCATTTTACGAAAACAGTTTACGGAAAACTGTTGGTTATCCATTTGAAAACTGCTTACTTTCAAGCGAAAACACTTTCTACACGAAATGAACTTCAAACGAAATACCACGAACGAAATGGACTTTCACACGAAAACAGGCTTTCAAGCGAAATCAGCTTTTTCAAATGAAACTAGGTTTTCAAACGAAATCACTTTTCAAACGAAATCAGTTGTTATTTCGTGCGAAATATTTCAAACGAAATACATTTTCAAGCGAAATACTCTATTTCATGCGAAATCAAAGTTGTTTTCAAGCGAAATAATGAAATTTCATGCGAAATAGCTTATTTCGTACGAAATCAACTCAGATTTTTCAAGCGAAATAGCACTCGTTCAAACGAAATCAACCTTTTGGCCCATTTTTGTCACTTTTAGTCTGAATTTAGGTCTAATTCTTTCAAGGGTTTGTTAAAACTGTATTTTACACACAATATCAAAAGACCAGTCCATTTTGTCCATGAATTTGTCCAGAAGTCCAAAAATGAGTAGAAAAGAGCACTGATTCAAGTGTATTGACTCAGCCTAAGCTCTGATACCACTTGTAGGATCGTTTTGCGACCTAATGAGTCGTTCAGAGTCAACACAAAGCTGTTTGAAAGGCGGAAACAGTCAAACAACCTCAAATCAGTGTAAGGAAGGTGTAGAAACAGAGTATGATACTTAAAACAAGCTTCTCATTGATATTTGACTTGATTACACGGTGAAAATTGAGCAGCACTTCGTTACACCTTCACTAATTTCGTACCAAATGAGAAGCACCACTGCCATATATATAGGCAGTTAATTTCGCATGAAATAACCACTTGTAATTTCATGCGAAATTACACTACTTAATTTTGTGCGAAATAGCAACATGCTATTTCGTGCGAAATTACTTCAAAACATCATAAAATTACATTTTGACCCCTATACAAGCTACCGACATGACCTAGACTTTAGACGTAGGCTATAGACATTATGCACCAACATCAATGCGTATGTGCATTGACTACCGTGAATTGAACAAGGTCACAATTAAAAATCGGTATCCATTACCAAGAATTGATGATCTGTTTGATCAGTTGCAAGGAGCACGATTTTTCTCTAAAATCGATTTAAGGTCAGGATATCATCAATTAAAGGTACAGGAAGAGGACATTCCTAAGACCGCTTTCAGAACAAGGTATGGTCATTATGAATTTACTGTCATGCCATTTGGTTTAACCAATGCCCCAGCTGCATTCATGGACATGATGAACCGAATATGTAAACCATATTTGGATAAATTCATAATTTTCTTTATAGATGATATTCTCATTTACTCTAAGAGTAAAGAGGAACATGCAAAGCATTTGCACGCACTTCTAAGTTTATTGAGAAAAGAGAAGCTTTATGCTAAGTTTTCGAAGTGTGAGTTTTGGCTAGAACAGGTACAATTTCTTGGACATCTAGTTGATCATGAAGGAATTCATGTAGATCCCACCAAGATTGAGGCAATAACCAATTGGAAAACCCCTGAATCACCAACCGATGTTAGAAGTTTCTTAGGATTGGCTGGTTATTATAGAAGATTTATTTGAGATTTTTCTAGAATAGCCATTCCCTTAACTAAGCTGACCTGTAAATCCGTTAAGTTTGAATGGGGACCAAAACAAGAAGAAGCCTTTAGAATCCTTAAGAAAAAATTAATCCATGCACCCATACTAGCGTTACCAGAAGGAACTGAAGATTTTGTAATCTATTGTGACGCTTCTAAGTTAGGTTATGGATGTGTATTGATGCAACGTCAAAAGGTTATAGCTTACGCTTCTAGACAGCTTAAGAATCATGAAGATAATTATTCAACCCATGATCTAGAGTTAGGAGCTATAGTTTTCGCCCTTAAGATTTGGAGACATTACCTATATGGTAGTAAGTTTACCATTTTCACAGACCATAAGAGTTTAAGATATGTCTTCGGGCAAAAGGAGTTGAATATGAGACAAAGACACTGGATGGAATTACTTAGTGATTATGATTGTGATATCTAGTATCATGCAGGAAAGGCAAATGTAGTTGCTGATGCTTTAAGCCGAAAGTATCATGAAAAGCCAAAAAGAGTACGTTCACTTAAATTAAATCTGCAAGTAGATTTAAATGGACAGATTAGAAAAGCACAAGAATCAGTAATCAAGGATGATACTGAGAAGTTAAAAGGAATGATTAAGGAATTGGAACGAGGAACAGATGGAATTTGGAGATTCCATAAGAAAAGGATCTGGATACCTAAATTAGGAAACCTACGTCACCGTATATTAGAAGAAGCCCATAGGTCTAAGTATACGATGCATCCTGGAAGTGATAAGACGTATCAGGATTTAAGAAAGAATTTTTGGTGGATAGGAATGAAAAATGATATAGCAGCATATGTTGCCAAGTGTTTAACCTGTTCACAAGTCAAAGCTGGACATCAGAAACCTTCAGGTTTATTGCAACAGTTAGAAATGCTTGTTTGGAAATGGGAATTAATAACAATGGATTTTGTTACTAAATTACCCAAAACAAGAAAAGGTAATGATACAATCTGGGTGATTCTAGACACGCTAACCAAGTCAGCTCATTTCCTAACAATGAAGGAAACTTTCAGTATGGAACAATTAGCTAAATTGTATGTAAATGAAGTAGTTTCTTTACATGGAATTCCTCTATCAATTGTTTCTGACAGAGATAGTCGTTTTACCTCTCATTTTTGGACAAGTTTCCAAAAAGCAATAGGAACCAAGTTAAATCGAAGCACAGCTTATCATCCTCAAACGGACGGACAAAGCGAAAGGACAATTCAGACCATGGAAGACATGCTTAGAGCTTGTGTAATTGATTTCGGGGGTAATTGGGACGATCACTTACCATTGATAGAATTTTCTTATAATAATAGTTATCACACAAGTATCAATGTTGCACCATTCGAAGCACTTTATGGACGAAAGTGCCGAACGCCAGTCTGTTAGGCAGAAATTAGAGAAAAGCAACTATCTGGACCTGAGATAGTACAAGAAACAACAGACAAAATCATTCAAGTCAAGGAACGACTGAAAGCAGCACGTGATTGACAAAAGAGTTATGCTGATAACAGACGAAAGCCGTTGGAATTTCAAAAAGGAGATAAAGTATTATTAAAGGTCTCTCCTTGGAAAGGAGTGGTAAGATTCATCAAGAGGGGAAAGCTAAGCCCCAGGTATGTTGGACCTTTTGAGATTATCAGAAAAATAGGACCTGTAGCCTATCAGCTACAACTGCCAGAGGAAATGGCAGGAATACATGATGTATTTCATGTATCTAATCTCAAGAAATGCTTAACTGATGAATCACTGATAATACCTCTTAAGGATATAGAGGTAAATGAACAGTTAAAATTTGTAGAAAGACCTCTACAAATTGAAGACAGGAAAGTCAAGAATCTCAAACACAAGAGATTAGTTCTGGTCAAAGTGAAGTGAGACTCCAAAAGAGGACCAGAATACACACGGGAGCTTGAATCAGAAATGCAAAGGAAATATCCACACTTGTTCCAGTAGACCTCGAGGACGAGCTCTAAAACAAGGTGGGGAGGATATAACAACCCTCCTGAAATTTTTCTGATACCCTAATATATTTCTAAATACCCTATATGTCTTAAAATACACCCCGTATGTAAAAACCGAGCCCAAAATATGAAATGTCATTAAAAATAATTAAAAAGCAAAATTTTTGTGTCGCTCGTGGGCCGCGTAAGACCACACCTGGGTCTACGCGGGACGCGACAACCCTAAAACGAGGCAACACCTGGTGTTGACACGTGGCAACACGTGTTGGACCTATACTCGTGACCCGGATCAGCTACGCCATAGACCCCCTACTACGCGGGCTGCGTAAGACGACCCTTAGGTCTATGCGGGCCGCGAGGAACTAAAAAATCAACCCTATAAAGTGGGAGCTCGGGATTTCAGTTTTCGTCGCTCAAAATCTTTTCTTTCTCTCGAATTATTACATAGTATAAGCTATACTCGGGTATAATATCCCCCTAATTAACGAAGTTCTGCTCCGTTGTAAGTATTATAACCCCCGTTACGTATTAGATACGCTGCCCGATTGATCCAGGGTTCCGTAACGACTGTCGTGGTTCTGCCCGACGTAGTTGTTGGAATGCCGTCTCGGGGAGGGTAACATTAATATAAATAAAGAGTTATTATACTAACATATGTACATTTGTGTAAATTATTGATAAATCACCAGGAAACCCTAAAAGAAGTCTAAGACAACAAAGTGAGTTTATCCTCTTTTTGTAAACCTTTTTGTGAACTGTTTTACAAAACCTTAAATGCTTTACAATATGATTAAGCAGTGATTGAGTCTTTGTAGTTCTTCAATTACTGCCGGTATGTTGGGGTTTTGTATACAAAATGTGGAACATGTTACAATTGGACAACGAGTTAGACAATGTGTAATATGACCCACCAGTCAGGATTGACAATACTGAATGAATAATTGTGTAGAAATAAACAATGTGATAGCTCTCAATATTGTGTTAATTGATAAAACTCTTCTTGATTCAACTGGGATTCACTCACCAGTATTTCCCACTGACAAATGTTTTTAAAACGCGTTTCAGGTAACAAAATGTGAAAGCCAAATTAGAAGAAAGCCAGCTTGAGAGCACTGACGGCTTGGAAAAATGTGGCTATAAAAGTTACCTAAAAGACGATGTTTTAAATTCAATAAAATAGGGTTTATCCCTATGTTGTAATAAGAAACTTGGGTTTTACCCATGTGGTTATTAATATAAAATATGGTGGTTTTACTCTAATAAACATTTCCTAACTACGGTCCTGATGAAATTTCCGTTGCTAAATTAATAAACAAAATGATATCACCGACACTGATGTTCACGGCCGCCCGTTCCCGGGACAGATAAGGGGGCGGGGGTTGCGACAGACACGATGGAGGTTCCATAGTGCGCCATGACAACCATCAAAGGGTCAGTTGCTCCCTGCCTCCAAAACAATATGGAAACCTTTTAAGGTGCTATTAGGGGTATTCATCGAATATCGAATTGCTCGAATTGGAATTTTTGAATAATTGATTTTTTTGCTTGAATTCGAATTCAATTAAAATTCCGAATTCGTATAAATTCGTTTTGATTGAATCAAATTCTTGATAATCGAAAAGCATTCTTGATAATTGAATCGAATTAAATCGTATTTTGAATTTTTCGAATTCGAAACGAATTCTGAACACCCCCTATGTGCTATTTGATAAGGAATAATTGCATATTTCCCGTTAACAATTACTTTCAATTGCATATTTACCCAAACCTAAAATGAAATTGAATATTTCCCCTCTTTTAATAAAATGACTAAATTACTCTTTTTAAACTTAAAGGTTAAAAAATAAGCTACTTCTCTCTCTCACACAGAGAAACATCACTCTCTAGTTTAACCTTCTAAAAAAAAAAATCCCACGGCTGGACATGTACCGTTATCGAATTCATCTCTTTCGATGTATATTACTTTATTGTATACGAATTCGAGATATATCGTCTTTTCTTTTGCAAGAGTTTAAGTAGCGTCGAAATATATATTATTTGATTCAACTTAGGCTAGAGGGTATGGGGTTCGTCCCAACCCCGTCGAGCTACGGCGACGCCGGCACACCATCCCCCCCCCCCCCCGCCCAGTCCTCACCGGCTTCATCTTGACGTTGGCGACGGTCCAAAGTTGGTGGGGCCCCCTTCAAATGTGACCGTTAAAAATAAAAAAAATCAGAAGGAGGAGAAAAAGGTATATTTTCTTCAGTCTTCTAGATCTGAATTGTTTACTGCTACATCAAAAAGAATTTAGTGTTGTTTAGATTTTATTGTTGAAGGGATTTGTAATTTTTGATAATCAAAGTTGCAGGTTGTGTTTGCTAAATAGAAGAAGTGGAGGAGGATGGTTTTAGAGAATTAGGGTTAATGAAGAAGATGATGGAGGCTAGTTGCAACAACTGATGTTCGTTTAGAAAAGTAAAAACTTTAATACTGTGTGCTGCAAATGGTTTTGGTTTAGGTTTTTTTTTAAATAAAAAATAATACAATTGTTGTTTTAGTGTATGTTTTTTTTAAGTTTATGTAATGTTTTTTAATATTAATGAAAACATTTTGTTAGTTTATTTTTTAAATGTTAAAAAAAAGTAGAAGATTAAAAAAATAAAAAACATAAAAGTGGTGGGGTAGGATCATCTAGGACCATCCTCCATACCCTCTAGTTTTGTGGGATGTATCATCCTTGGGAGGACTATGACATGGCGCCTACGTGGCGGATCATCCTCCCTTGGAGGACCATCACCATACCCTCTAGCCTTATTACTTCTTAGTTTTTAGCGTTAAATTTCACAGAATAGTAACCAAATTTTAAAAGTGTTCTAATTAGGTCACTGGTGTCGTTTTTGTCACAAGTAGATAACTTAACATTCAAATCGCGCCATGTCTTTTTTTTCCACATGTCAAGAAAAAAATGGAGCATAAGATGCTGGGGCCGAATTATTTTAATATATGAAATTATATTTATTAAAAATAAAAACCATTTAATTACATTATTAACTAAAAAAACAAGTTACAATCCACGTCATCACTCGACGTTAGCATCAAATAAAAGAGAAAAAAGAAACAAAAATCCACATCACCACGGTTACCTATGAAATGGATGAAAAACCCTTAATTTTAATGAAGAATGAATGTTGAGTGACCTGATTGGAACACTTTTGAAACTTGAGTGACCTAATTGGAACACTTTTAAAACTTAGTTACTATTCTACAAACTTACCCCAACTTTTAAATGATTATTTGCAATTGTATTCACATGAAAATGTCAAAAATCACAAAGCAACAGAAGAGAAAGTTAGCTTAACTATATATATTCACTGAACAAACCAATGTAAAGGGTGAAGACTTCTTTGAAAGTGAAAATTAGTGATTATCCATTCCATATTTATCATTGTAATAAAAGGGAAGTGAGATGCCAAGTAAAGAACAACTCTCTTAGTGAAAGGCTATTGAGTGGTGGTATGATGGATTTCTCAACCAAGTCCTTAACCACTACATTTCGTTTACAGATCTCACCATTTAACTTACAAGAGCTTCAGCTCGAGCTCATATCTTTTTTAGCTCTATTTCTAAAAATTAGAGTTTTGCTTGTGAGTAGTTTTTCAAGCTCGAGCTTGGATTGGCTGTTATTTTATTTTATTAATTAATTTATATACGTTTTTAACTTAGATACATTATTTAGTTACCATTATCATAATTTATATATGATTATTATTATATAAATACAATTTCAATATAATATACAAAAATTATATAGCTTATAGGCTCGTTTAGGCTCAGTAGCTTACTAGAGCTCAATAATTAGAGCTCGGACTTGGGCTCGTATATAAACAAGCTTATTTATTAAGCTCGAGTTTGAGCTTAAGCTCGTTTAAACTTGGTTAGACTTAAATCAACACACAAACAAATCTCAAGATCACAAAGTAAAGCAAGAGAAAAGTCAGCTTGACTACAATCTTCATTACACAAACAAATGTAAAAGGTGAATACCTTTTTTAAAAGTGATTATAATTAGCTAGAGGTGATTCATTCCATATAAATATTCAGTAAATATTAGAACCGGCATGTTAGGAGATATTTTTGTATTTTGTATGGTTTTCTTTATCTTGTATTATCTTCTCCCTTTATATAGGGCTGTTATCAATGAAGGCAGACACGAAAATATTATAGCAACCATATTCACTATTATGGTATCAGAGCATCCGCTCTACAAACCCTAGCCGTCACATTAGTTCTCTTTTTTTCCCCTGTTACGACAGCAACAATGACCAACAAGGAGAACAACACCGATTCCAAGATTCAACTACATCCAGCGTATACGGTGACAAACATCCAGAACAAGGTTCGAACTCTTGATGGCACCAAGGTAACGTATTCCTCGTGGGTGAAATTGTTTAAGTTACATGCGAAAGCATACAAAGTTTTGGATCATATCGACGGTACGAAGCCGCCGGCAGAAGATGCCGATAACTATGCGTCTTGGCATGAGATTGATGCCCTGATTCTACACCGGATCTATGCTACGTTGTCTGACGAATACTTGGTTCGAATCCTCGAAACTGATGCTACGGCATATACCGCATGGCTTAAACTTGAAGGCATTTTTCTCAATAATAAAGGCTCGTGTGCTACGACACTCGAGCACGATTTACAAACCTAACATGTCGGTTCTAATATTTACTGAATATTTATATCCTCTAAAGGGAAAATCATTCTCGTCAAAAATGACGTGACGGGAAATATGGACCCGACCGGTAGTGGGATCGAGGCAACGATAACCCCGAAAATTAGGCGGGTAGCCTAGGAAAATACATCGAGAGGATCGGGGAAAGAGTTTATGTGGTTGGATAGAGGAAGCATTTGGGTAACATGCGCAACCTAACACTTGCAGCGTGTTCTTCGTTGGACGATTATTGCCAATAGCTCAAAGAAATTGCCGAACAACTCAGTGACGTGGGTTTCTCGGTAAGCAAGCCGAGATTGGTCATGCAACTTGTTCGTGGTCTCCCTTCCGAGTACGACGTCACCGCAGCCATCATTAACCAAACCTCTCCATCTTGGGATGATGCTCGTACTAGCCTTCAGAAGGAGCAACAAAGGCAAGCCGCTCGTCAAAATCAAAATCAGTCAGCCCTAGTGTCACACCCCGACTTTCCACGTTTCACCGGTGGGCCCGGTGGGGAGTATCGTGACGTGGTTGGCAACATAATAGTCAAACAACACAATATATATAAATGCACAGCGGAAGCAAAAGATAAATATTATTACATTCCGAATATAAAGTAATATCCAGTATTACAACGGAAAGTAAAGGATCCACAGGCGGATCTTAAAACATATCACTTGTTCAACAGACTTTAGACGCCTAGAACTTGCAAGATTCCTTATTAGCGCCCTGAGCTTCCAGCCAATTACGTTCAGTACCTGTCACTTAACCTTTTTGGAAAATACGTCAGTTTTCACTAGTAAATACACTCAACCGACTCATTTGAAAAGAGTTTAAGAAAATTGATTTGAATGCACGTGGCACAAAATATCTTTTATAATTTGATTAAAATGCACAGAGGCAAAATTAACCTTTTTAACTTGGAACAATTATATTTATAACCTTGTATACAGATTTACATGTTCGTTATACGTTCAGGGCCTGATGTAGGAACCGAGTCAGATTAACAGACACACCACAAGTATAGGCCCACATGGAAGTGAGATACCGTTATTACTTAAGTAACTGTCAGGTGTATGCCTACACCCTGTACTTAAGACGTGGCCATTTTATAATACAATGATGTCAAGGATATCCGGGACATGGTCATTAACCCCTAAAGGTCTTTATTTCAAACAATACAGATTAAACCGGGTTACCTCAATAATTTAATCATAATAAGATTAAATATTCAATACCCGACCAAGCGGTATTATTATACCGTATTCCAAGCCCGTATAGGGAAAATAAGTTAAGAGTATTTACCTGAGCTAGCTCCTGTCTTAAATAGCAAGAATCTAATAACTCATCCGTATTCACTTAAGTAAGCGTAGGTACCATTTACCAAAATGCTCTAGTCTGGAATGATGGTATAAATAACCAATTAGAATGCTAACGGGTCTTTAATTTAGCCTAAGCTTAGACCGGTCAGTCTTAAGGGAATATATGGTTTAGACGCATGATTAAGCGAAGACCGGAATAGAATGTGATTTAAACCCGACATGTTCAGAGACTTGTCTTATATGGGTATTTCATACACATTCTAGATTTTTAGATAAAACCAATAAGGTTTGACCCGTTTCGGCTAATTTATGTAAACTTGTTACATAAACCGAACCGTACGCGTAATAAGCGTGACGGGTATTCATGAGAGCCATATACAGGTTTCCTAAGTTAATTATGCCTCAAATATGTTGTGACATCAGTAAGATGTCTTTCATTATGCCCGCAACGTATTTAAACACAAACTAGGCCCTGTAGGGGTAGTTTGGTCATTTAAAAGTTTATAAAAGAGTTTAAGTAACAACCTGAGTTACAGGTCTGATGTAATCAGCAAATATACTCAATTTGCTAAGTTATATCAGTAGGTTAAAGCATATATGTGAAATTTATCATTTTAACCAAACTATGCCCCGTAGGGGTATTTTGGTAATTTCACATAAGCCGAAAAGCTCAAAACCGAAGTCCGAGTTAATCAACCTTTGCTTACTGTTAAAACATTCTAATTTGCCTCATATATCAGTAGGTATCAACCCGGGTATGTTCAATATAGTTTTAATGCATACTATGCGTTAAAAACGCTTAATAAGGCGATTAAGAGTCGTTTACGGGTTCGATACATAAAGTTGATATTTTTATACTTCCAGAAAGTTTAAAATAATTTATTTATCATTTCTAATCAGTAGCAAAAGGTTTGGAGTCGTTTAGATAAGTAAAACTCATTTTATGGCCCGTAAGGGCAAAACCGACAATTACCGGATTAAGCCTACGACTAGGTGTTATGCCCAGCCTAAAATTAATTAAAAATCTTTAAAAATCCCAAAATAATATATTACATCATTGGGCAAAGAGTTTGATATCAAAAAGTATGTTTGAATAGGCTATACGCTAATTACGCCGTTTAATTAACATAAAGCCTTCGTTTTACGCTAATGAGCATAACTCTCATTCTACACCTCAAACTGATGTCAAACTTTGCATACAAGTTTATATATCAGCAACTAAGGTTTCTACACTTTTACATTTTCATAAATCACGTTTTAAGGTAATAAGGGCATAATAGTCAACATATGAGCAATTAACGGAAATCATGCGTATTAATCGGATAACTAATGAACCGAGGTGTATAATCACAGAGGGTTATACTAGCATGTAACCTGGTCCAAATGAAGCTCTAAGGTATTTCTAAAACATACCTAAACGGGCCAGAACTGAAAGTCAAAGTAAAAGTCAAACTATGCGACTTTCGGTTCCGAACCGGGTCTTAACAGGAAATTGTCGGGTCGAACATGTTTATACATGTTCTTACACTAATTACCAAGTTATAATAATGATCAAACAGGTTGCACGCCTTCTAGATTGCTAATTATGCGTTTTATGCTTCTGTTGACTTTTTCGGATTAAGTTTGACCCGACAAACGATCTAGTTAGAGTGGGAATCAGGGGGAACCCTTTTGAGGTTTTATTACCCTCATAATTACCAACTTATAACTACTTTTGATTCGGCTTAACACTGAACCGTCAAGGATTTATTGATAAGTCAAACCGTAATTACGACGGTTTGACTTTTAAGCTATAATCTAATCAAAACTTAATTAGAGAAGGTTATGCTTACTTACAAGTGTCTAATGGGTGATTAGGAAGGCTTGGAATCAACTTTAAAGTTCCAGAGTTGATCAGAAATGAGTTTGAGAATGTATGAAACATGGAGGCCTTATATAGTGGTTGTAATTACCACAAAATGTTGACAACTAAGGCTATGATTGACCATAACATACTTACAAGTGTCCCTAGTACCCTAAAAACATCTTAGGGGTCGCCCAAGATTGAGAATTACCAGCAAGATCGGTCAAAATCACGCAAAACAGGCTGCTGCCCAATTTTCTGCATCTGATGTCCCCAGGCGGCCCGCCTCAAGTTTTAACATTCCTTACGCGGGCCGCCTGGGCCCTGAAAATCAGATTTTTCATTTTTTGTTGTTTTTCAACTTGTCCCTTGGCTTCACGAAAGGTCAATTAAGCTAAATACTTGCAATTTGACCCCTTAATATTTACCCACAAGGGCTTTAGGACTTATACCCACTTTTCCAAGTCTCTGGACACTTCCGGTTAACCCGAAAAGTCATAACTTTCAATGTTGACGCTTTAACCCCTCGCACACGAATTTGATCATAACTTTCTCATACGATTACGAAACTTTATGAAATTTATATCATGCATTCTAGTGAGCATAATTAACCGTTACAAAGCTTCGGGTTTGTCAAAAGGTCACTCAGAGGTATATCTTTAAACATGTTGACACATTTAACCCCTGTAGTTTGTAATTTCTCACTTTTAGCTTCATATGATCCATGATTTATTCGTTTGATGTTATAAACATCATGTAGGGTTATTATACAATATATTTATTCACTGTTGACATTTAGAATTCGTATATTAACATACTTTCCATGTTTGTCAACTTTAGTCCTTTCAGAACATTCTTTCACACGTTCAAACATATGACACGTGTCAACACATTATAGGACGTGAATTTTCGAGGTGTTACACCTAGTTACTGCTCCCGTGCTGACCCCAAACACCGACTCCAATAACCCACCTCATAATCCGCCTCCTAACCCACCCACGCCCACTGATCAAAACCGGTACCCCACGTACTCGCAAAGTTCCTATGACCCTAACCGAGGCTACCGTGGTGGACGCGGTCGAGGCTACCGTGGTGGCCGTGGACGGGGTTACCAGGGACGTGGTCAATCAACATAATCTCAATGGGGGCAGCCTCCTTCCAATGGCTATCAACCCACTTACGGTTCTCAAAACCAACCGGCCCCTTACCACACTTGGCAGCCCCCACCCCCTACTCCTTATCCATCCCAGGATTGGGCTCCCAACCAACAACCCCCACCTTATCCACAAGCCCAATTTAACCAAGCCCATCTTGCTTACCAACAGGCCCAACTGCTATCTATGCCCCAACACCCTTCTACCCCAGCCCAATTTCACGACCCGGCTGCCTTTAACGCCCTTAGCCCAACGGATCTCGGCACGGTACTTTCTATGATGCAAGTGAATTCAACCGACAATTCGTGGAACATGGATACCGGCGCATCATCACACATTACGGCTAATTCTGGTAAAATTTCCACTCCTTTGTCTATTTCTTCTAGTACTATACTTGTTGGCAATGGTCAAAAATTACCAATTACAGGATCCGGAAACTCAACCCACACCATATCCAACAAAACCTACCAGCTAAATAATGTCCTTCACTCACCCACTGTCATTAAAGATTTACTTTCAGTTCGTAAATTTACCCGTGATAACCAAGTCAGTATTGAATTTGATCCTTTTGGTTTTTCTTTGAAGGACCTCAAGACGGGCACCTTCCTTTTGCGCCATGACAGCACGGGGGACCTCTATCCACTCACACCGCCTACCTCCGCTTTTGTCTCTGCCGCTCAACCTACCCCATGGCACAACCGGCTCGGTCATCCTGGCACAACTATCTTAAATTTTTTATCTAGTCATAATTTCATTCAGTGTAATAAGACTACTAGTCACTCTATTTGTTCTTCTTGTCAAATAGCTAATACTCAACGTTTTCCTTTTAATGATTCAAGTTCAATTACTTTTACTCCATTTGATATTATCCATTGTGATCTATGGACTTCTCCAATTTTGAGCAAAACCGGTTACAAATATTACATGGTGCTTATTGATAACTTCACATAATATGTTTGGGTTTACCCACTTAAATTCAAGTCCGAAACGTTTACCACCTTTGTCAAATTTCACAAACACATCCACACTCAATTTAATTGCCTCATTAAGACATTCCAATGTGACTTGGGCGGCGAGTTTGACAATCACAATTTTAAAAACTTTGCCTCCCAACATGGCATGGTTCTTCGGTTTTCATGTCCTCAAACTTCTCCCCAAAAATGGCAAGGCCGAACGGATGCTACGGCGTCTAAATAACATTATCCGGGCTCTCCTAATTCACGCCCGCCTTCCTCCCTCCTTTTGGGTTGAAGCTCTTCACACCGCCGCATACTTTCATAACATCCTTCCTTCCCCCAAGCTAAACCACTACACCCCGGCCTTTGCCCTTTATAAACGCCATCCAACTTATGACCACTTACGCGTCTTTGGTTGCGCATGTTACCCAAATGCTTCCTCTAGCCAACCACATAAACTGTAACCCTCGAAAATTCATCTCCAATATTATATTGACACGTGTCACGGACTTTAAACGTGTAAAGAATTAAGTTAGAGGGACTAAAGTTGACAAACAAGGAATCTATGTGTATTAAAGGATTCAAAGTATCAACAATGGATAAATATACTCTAAAATAGCCCTACATGATGTTGATACCTTCAAACGAAGAAATCATGGATCATACGAAGCTAAATATGAAAGAAAGTGAGAGATTACAAACTACAGGGGTTAAATGTGTCAGCATGTTTAACGTATACCTCTGAGTGACCTTTTAGCAAACCCGAAGCTTTGTAACGATTAAATATGCTCACTAGAATATGTGATAAAAATTTCACAAAGTTTCGATTAAGTATGAGAAAGTTATGACAATATTCGTATATGAGGGGTTAAAAGCGTCAACGTTGAAATTCAAGGCTTTACGGGTGATCACAAAGTTAACCAAGGACTTAATGGTGTTTGATAATCCGTTAGAACCCTTAAAAGTAAAGTTAGAGGGCTAAAAATGCAATAAACAAAGTTAAAACCACGTTCAAAAGGACCAGGGACTGAAATGTAATTGTTTAAAACCTGTTTGGCTGGTTCTGGTAGGCCAGGCGGCACGCGTAAGAGTACCTTGTGGGCTTACGCGGCCCGCGTGAGAGTGCCAACGACAGAAAACTCCTGGCAGCTGCCAGTTCAGGTCTGTAACCGACTTTAAAGGCTTGTTTTCTTATACCAGGGGCTCCCCAATGGTATTACATGCATAGAGGGCACTTGTCTTGATCTCATAACATCAGTAGAGTTGCTTGGCATGATCTTAGATGATCAAAGTGACTATATAAGAGGAGCATTGTTGCAACATTGATGCTCATTCATTTGCAAAGTTCACAAGTTCACTTCTGGAGCTCCTCTGATCAGCAACCAACTTCTCTTAGGATCCATAAGCATACTTAGGACCTTTGTGAGTGTCCTTAATCCTTCTTATTTCAGTTTAGCTTAATTAATTAGCTAAAAGTCAAACCGTCGTAATTAAGGTTTGACTTCGAGATTAATTTAAATTTGTTCAGTAAAATCTCAAATTAAAAGTACCTATAAGTAGGTATTTATGTGGGTAATAAACCCTTAAAAGGGTACTCTCTGATTCCCACTCTAAGTAGGTCAATTGTCGGGTCAAAGCTAACTTTAAAAAGTCAACAGGATACTTATTTTCAAATTAATGCATAATTAGCAATGTAGGATCCATGTAACCTGTTTTATCATTAATATAACTTGGTAATTAATGTAAGAACATGTCTAAACATGTTCAAACCGACAATTTTCAGTTTAGACTCGGTTCGGAACCGAAAGGCGCATAATTTGACTTTTGCATTGACTTTCGATTCTGACCCATTGTAGCATGTTTTAGAAATGCCTTAGAGCCCTATTAGGACCAGGTTTCATGTTAGTATAATCCTCTGTGATTATACACCTTAGTTCAATAGTTATCCGATCCGTATGCATGTTTCCGTTAATTGCCTAAATGTTGACTAGTATGCCCTTTTTACCATAAAATATGATTTTTGAAAAATTAAAAGAGTAGACACCTTGGTTACTAATTTATATACTTGCACCCAAAATTTCACATCAGTTTGAGGTCTAGATTAAGAGTTATGCTCAATAGCGTAATTAGAAAGCTTTTTGTTAATTAAACGGCATAATTAGCATATAGCCTAGTTTAACCCACTTTTTGATATCAAAATTTTTACCCACTGATGTAATATAATATTTTGGGATTTTTGAATATTTTTAATTAATTTTAGGTTGAGCATAACATAGGGTTATAGCTTTAATTCGGTTAACGCCGGTTTTGCCCTTTTAGGCTATAAAATGAGTTTTACAAATCTTTTTAACCCCAAACCTTTTGCCACTGATTTTATATGATAAATAAATTATTTTACACCTTCTGGAATAATAAAAATACCAGCTTTCTATATAGAACCCGGAAATGGCTCCAAATCGCCTTTTTAAGCGTTTTTAACGCATAGTATGTATTAAAACTATTTTAAACATATAAGGTGTGATACCTACTGATATTTTAAGTATATTTTTATACTTTGACAGTAAGCTAAAGTTTTAAACTCAGAATCCCAGTTTTGACCTTTTTAGCCTATGTGAAATTACCAAAATACCCCTAAGGTGCATAGTTTGATTTAAATGATAAATTTCGCATATATCTAGTACCCTACTGTTATAACCTATTAAATTAAGTATATTTACTAAATAAATCAGACCTGTAACTCAGATTACTAATTGAACTCTTTTATAACCTTTAAATGACCAAAATGCCCTTACGAGGCATAGTTTGAGTTTAAATCCATTTCGGGCATAATAGAAGATATCTTACTGATGTCACAACATATTTAAGGCATGTTAACTTAGGAAACCTATATATGGCTCTTATGGTTACCCGTTGCGCATCCTTCGCGTTTGGTTCGGTTTATGTAACTAGTTTGCATAAATTGACCGAAACGGGTCAAACCTTATCATTTTTGTCTCAAAATCCAGAATGTGTTTAGTTTACCCATATTATACAAGTCTTCAAACTTGTCGGGTCTAAATCACATTCTTTTCCGGTCTTCGCTTATTCATGCCTTTGAACCGTATCTTCCTTTAAAACTAACCGGTCTAAGCTTAAGCTTAATTAAAGACCCGTTAGAAATCTAATAGGTTATTATAAACCTTTGTTCCAGAATAGGAGACCCAGTAAAAGCTACACGCACTTGCTATTTGTGATTTATACTTGCAAAGGTAAATACCTTTAACTTATTTTCCGTATACGGGCTTGGGGTATGGTATATAAAATACCGCTTGGTCGGGCATTGAATCTTTAATCGAATAGAGGTTAAACCATTGATATGCTCCGTTTGGAAATGTTTTGTTTGCTTAAAGCCTTTGGGGGGTTAATGACCATGTTTCGGATATCCTTGGCATCATTTTACGAAATGGCCACGACCTAAGTACGGGGTGTAGGCGTACACCCGTCAGTGCCTAAAATAATAATGTAGTGTGTCTATTGATCTTTAACCCGGAACAAACCGGGCTACTGAACGCATAAGAAACATGTAATTGTTTTACAAGATTATATTCAAATAATTATCCCAAGTTATAAAAAGTTTTTGTGCCGCGTGCATTCAAATCAATTTTATTAAACTTTTCAAAATGAGTCAGTTAAATTGTATTTACCAGTGTAAACTGACGTATTTTCCCAAAAAGGTTAAGTGCAGGTACTACTCGAACTAGGCTGGCTTTCTCCTCGCGTCCACAATAAGTCTCGCAAGCTTGGATGTCATAAAACTGTTGAACAATGTCTCCTTTTTATTTTGATCCGCCTGTGGATTTATTTCAACTATATCGTGATACTCAATATTACAATTTATTAAAGTTGAAATGATTCTATCTTTGCTTCCGATGTGCATTTATATATTGTGTTGTTTGACTATGATGATATCAACTACGTCACGATACTCCCCACCGGGCCCAACGGTAATACGTGAAAATATCAGGGTGTGACAGGTTGGTATCAGAGCCAACACTGAGTGAATTAAACACTAGCCTTTTGTGTTTAATCTCAGTTACACAATTGCACATTCCTCGAATTTTCGAGTCTAGAAAAAGAACATAGGACAAATCCTGATTTTGTTTTATTTTGTCTTTTATATTATTCTATGTTGTTATCTTTGTTTATGTTGACAAGTCTAAATATGCAGCCAAGATTCTTCAGAAGAAAGGGAAAGTCACCTGTAACAGGCCACGACCAGGAGGCCGCGCCTTCTCAAAGAAGAACCTCACCCATCAACATACATACCAGTCCACAGGGAGACTGGATGGCACATCTGCAGCCAGCGAGGCGATCTGTCTCGTTAGCTTCGTCACCTTCTTACTTACACTCTTTTGGACCCCATTCAGAAAATGAGCCCGAAAACCCACAACCTTCGTTTATCCCTCTCCAGCGGTCCAACTCACGCCATTCCTTTGATAACCCGTCCCATATCTTCCGAAGCCGGTTCAACCCGGCAAACTACCTCGAGGAACCAGTGGGTGTTAACCCATTAGGACCTGAAGATCATTTTTCTGGAGATCACGCCATGGACATGGATGAGGATACTGACCCTACCGAACCACCGACTGGTACCCCCACGCATCCCATAGAAATTTCTGATGGGTCATCTTTTCATGGATCACCTTACCGTGGTCCAGATAGCTACCAAGCAAGATTCAACCAGTTCGAATGGTATTTCACACCCTCTTACCATTCAACGCCTCAGCAGCAGCCTCCTGAGCCACCGTGGCGAAGGAGAACAAACGCACGAATGTCCGTGCAAGGAAGAAGAGTGCATATCAGCACCCCCCAACCATCGAGTAGCAGCCACTATCCGCCGCTCCGAGAAGACCAGCAGTTTGGGGGACCTTCAAACCCCAACCCGGAAGTGAACTCTGCACCTGTCATGCCACCACCGTTGGGCTTTGACAACCCAATTCCCACGTACGCTGGCCCGGCAACGTATAATCCCTTCGAGCAGCCAGCTCACACTAGCTTCAACTATGCGGAGATCGACCCATACCTGGCAGCGTGGAACTACAATGCTCTTAACCCCGAAGGGCCCTACGGAACTCCTTGGGGAGTTGGATACCCAACTTATGGGTACCAACAGCAGCCGTCTCTTCGACCTCCATATCAGCCACAACCGCAGGTACCTCGGTTTTCCCGCCAGAACGGGAGGAAATTCTCGAAAGGTTAGACCAGGTTGAGCGGGAAGTTCACAGATATCGCAGAGAACGACAAGGTTTCTTTAAGGGATTGGCAGGTTTAATAAAAGGGAAAAGCAAAAAGGACCATTGAATCCTTTAAATTGTTGGATGTATTTCCTTGTTTTCCGTTGAGCCCCTGCGTGGGACTGTCTTTCTGTTTTAACCCCTGTGTGGGTATGTTTTGTTTGTTAAGCCCCTGCGTGGGCAAGTCTTTTGTTTGTTGCGTGGGTATATTTGTTTGTTTAAGCCCCTGCGTGGGCATGTTATTTCGGTAGAAGTCCCGTTAGGGCAGACTCATATTTTTAAATTATGTGATGGAATGGTTAGTTTAAATTTTCATTTTATTTATTTATATGCATAAACATAAAAGTGAAATAAATAGAATAACATTCCTACTAAAAGATCTACCATTATAATAAAATGGCAAAATCTAAAAAAAAGGCAGACCTAGCCATGTGTCACCTTAAGACAGGGCCAAGATGGTAGTTCCACAATTAGATTCAGATCCATATTAACATCTCAATTTAGGATTGTTCTGCGATAAATGTTAAAAAGAATCTTAAAAGGTAAAACCTAGCTTGTATGTCATAATAAGACCTGGCCAATATGGTAAAACCTGTTTTAAAAGATTCAAATATCTGTTAATATCTGCAAACATGTTAACATTCTTGGCTAATGTGGTCCGCAAAATCACACATGTCACCCTTATGTTGAATTATCCCAAATTCTTTATTATTAATTAAACATCCGATTGAGATGTAATGCCTATGGGCTATAATTATTGTCATATAAGACAAAAGACAGTCGTAGCCTATAAACTCCCTGTCAAGAAAGGTAATAAGCCTTGATTCAAACCTTAATAACTAGATCCTATAAGATCTTGACCTAAAATTTAGAAATGTCATTGTGACTAGGCCTATTGTGCCATTATTATATTTTATTCTAGAACTAAGGGTTACTAATGAAAGGTCCCAAATGAAATTTCTTAACAAATTAACCAATATGGTTCTTTAATTACCATGGTTAATAAATTTTCAAGATGACAAACCTATTATAATTCCCTAAATGAATCATTGTCATCATTTTATGTAGCAATCCAACTACATGGCCGAGTCTGAGGAGGTCAACAGTCGGCCAAAGGAGAATCATGACGCCACTAGAATCAATGTAACTGGTGCAGAACTCCAAGCATTAATTGACAATGCTGTCACTAAAGCCATAGATAGGCAATATAGTGAATCGAGTAGTACTCGAAGCAGGACCCAATCAGCATCCCATTCTAAGCCAAAAACTCATTCTGAGGCTCATAGTAAGCCACCCTCTAAGCTAGATAAGCCAAAGAAGGATGATGACGATCATCACTCCTCGAACCAGCAAAGTGTCTCGTCAAAGAAGATCGAGCTTAAGCAGGAACCGCGTGGTAAGTCCTGTACGTATAAATACTTCGTCTCATGCAAACCCAGAGACTTTGCTGGGGAGAAAGGAGCGGTTGACTGCATGACATGGTTGGATGAAATGGATACCGTGGTTGATATCAGCGGGTGCGCTGATAAGGATGTAGTAAAGTTTGTATCTCAATCGTTCAAAGGTGAGGCCTTAGCCTGGTGGAGATCGTTGATTCAAGCTACTGGGAAGATTCCACTGTACAATATGACATGGGAACAATTTGTTACCCTCATCAAGGAGAACTACTGTCCTCAGCATGAGGTTGAAAAGATTGAGTCGGATTTTCTGTCATTGGTAATGAAAAATCTGGATTGCCAAGCTTACCTTACGAGCTTTAATACAATGTCAAGGTTGGTTCCTTATCTTGTGACCCCGGAACCCAAAAGAATAGCTTGTTTCATTGGGGGTTTAGCCCCAGAGATTAAGGCAAGTGTAAAAGCCTCTCGGCCAGCTACATTTAGGTCTGCAGCTGATATATCCTTGTCCCTCACATTGGACGCGGTCAGGCAGAGATCGCTAAGGAACACGGATGCCGAGAAAAGGAAGCGTGAAGATGACAATTCACGACGGTCAGACAAGAAGCACAGGGGAAACAATGACCACAAGAAGGGGTCTGGATCTAAGAAGGATGGGCATCAATCTGGAGATAAGCCCAAGTGTAAGGTTTGTAAGAAGCACCATTTTGGAAGGTGCAGACTCGAGTCGAAATCCCAGTCACAGCCCAGAGCTTGTGGGATTTGCAAGTCTTCTGAGCATAAGACCTTAGACTGTAAGAAAATCAAGGATGCTACGTGCTACAATTGCAGTGAAAAAGGACACATCAAGTCCAATTGCCCAAAGATCACCAAGAAAACTGAGGATGGGAAAAAGACCAATGCTAGGGTCTTCAGGATGGATGCAAAGGAAGTTGTTCAGGACGACAATGTGATCACAGGTACCTTCCTCATAAATGATGTTTATGCGAGAGTGCTATTTGATTCAGGAGCTGATAAATCATTTGTAGATAATAAGTTTTGTAAGTTACTGAATTTACCTGTTAAAGCCTTAAGTGTGAAGTATGAGGTGGAATTAGCTGATGGGACCATAGAAACCACCTCAACTGTGTTAGATGGATGTGTTATATCCATTAGGAACCACTCTTTTCCTTTGTCCTTACTTCCCTTTAAGCTAGCCGGTTTTGATATAGTGATAAGTATGGATTGGTTATCGCATAACCAAGCCCAGATTATGTGCAACAAGAAGCAAGTTGGAGTCATGACCCCGTCTGGTGAGCCACTTACCATTCAGGGGGATACCCAGTTTGGATTGCCTGAGCAAGTGTCCATGCTCAAGGCATCTAGATGCCTAAAGAAGGGTTGTGTCATTTATATGGCACATGTTACTATTGATGAGCCAAAACCTAAGATGGAAGACATCCCCGTCATTTCTGAATATCCTGAAGTTTTCCCTGAAGAACTACCTGGGTTACCACCAGATAGGCAAGTGGAATTCCGAATTGACATCATCCCCGGAGCAGCACCTGTTGCTAGAGCACCTTATAGGTTGGCACCAACAGAGATGAAGGAGTTGAGGATGCAGTTAGATGATCTGCTAGCCAAGGGTTTCATTAGACCTAGTTCGTCTCCGTGGGGAGCACCGATCTTGTTTGTCAAGAAGAAGGATGGATCGATGCGTCTGTGCATCGATTAACGTGAGCTTAATAAGGTCACTATCAAGAATAGGTATCCTTTGCCCAGGATCGACGCTCTGTTCGATCAATTACAAGGGGCAAGCTATTTCTCTAAGATCGATTTGAGGTCAGGCTATCATCAGTTGAAGGTTAAAGATGAAGATGTACACAAGACTGCATTTAGGACTCGATATGGTCATTACGAGTTCCTAGTGATGCCTTTTGGGCTCACTAATGCTCCTACCGCATTCATGGATCTCATGAATCGCGTCTGCAAGCCCTACTTGGACAAATTTGTCATCGTCTTCATTGACGACATCCTCACATACTTGAAGAACCAAGCTGACCATGAGAAGCACCTTCGCTGTATTCTTAAACTTCTACATCATGAGAAACTCTACGCGAAATTTTCGAAGTGTGAATTTTGGCTTCGAGAAGTCCAATTCCTTGGACATGTGGTTAGTGAGCGTGGTATCCAAGTAGATCCCGCTAAAGTGGAAGCAGTTATGAATTGGCAAGAGCCGAAGACGCCTACAGAGATTCGTAGCTTCCTGGGTTTAGCAGTGTTGGATCGTGTGCGTGACCCTAAACAGTCAGTAAAGGCAGTTCATCTTCATTTACTAAGGCGGAATCAAAGTAAACAAAGTCACACAGCTTGTTTCCTTTTCAATTCTTCTCTATTACTGATTTACGAGTCTTTACAATGATTTCTGATGAAATTTTGGCAGCACCTTGACTCTCATACACACACAGGTTCGCTTCAAATGACACGGCACACCACTATATATAGACATGGCTAGTTCGCTTGAGATAACATAGTTCGGTTTCAAGCGAACTCACATGATTTGGTTTCGCTTGAACATGACATGATGTCATTTCAAGCGAACTCACCTATATTAACATATAAAACCCTAAATTTCTATCCTATTGTGTGCTCATTCATTCTATCTAGACATAAGACTTGATTAAGACGCAGTTAATAGACACTAAGTGCACCAACAAGCAGGATACTATAGGCGATTTATTGAAAACTTCTCAAGAATTGCAGCACCCCTGACTTTATTCACTCGCAAGAATAGCAAGTTTGATTGGGGGCCTAAGCAGCAAGAATCCTTCGATATTTTGAAGCAGAAGTTGAGCAATGCTCCAGTGCTAACGTTACCTGAAGGAATTGATGAGTTTGTAGTATACTGTGATGCATCACACACCGGGATGGGATGTGTGCTTATGCAAAAGGCAAAGTTATTGCCTATGCTTCACGACAGTTAAAGGTGCACGAGAAGAATTACACCACCCATGACTTGGAGCTGGGTGCCGTTGTATTTGCACTAAAACTGTGGAGACATTACTTGTATGGAACCAAGTGTGTGATCTATTCAGATCACAAGAGCCTTCAACACTTGTTTAATCAGAAGGATTTAAACATGAGGCAACAACGTTGGATGGAAACTTTGAATGATCATGACTGTGAGATAAGATACCATCCAGGCAAGGCAAATGTGGTTGCTGATGCTTTAAGCAGGAAGGAAAGAGTGAAGCTTATAAGAATCAATGCCAAGAGCATTGAGATAAAGAATAGTTTGAACGAAAGGTTGTTAGCTGCACAGAAAGAAGCTGTGTTGGAAGCTAACTATCCTGAAGAAAAGCTAGGAGTAACTGAAGAGCAGTTATCCTATGACAAGGACGGAATCCTAAGGTTAAATGGACGAATATGGGTTCCAGTATATGGAGGACTTCGAGATGTTATCCTCCAGGAAGCCCACAGTTCTAAATATTCCGTTCATCCTGGAGCTGATAAGATGTACCAGGATCTAAAGGCAAACTATTGGTGGATAGGCTTGAAAAAGTCTGTAGCTACCTATGTAGCTAAATGTTTGACGTGTGCGCAAGTCAAAGCTGAACATCAGAAGCCGTCAGGTTTGCTACAACAGCCTGAACTTCCCACATGGAAGTGGGAAATGGTAACAATGGATTTCATCACCAAGTTGCCAAAGACAAGGAAGGGAAATGATACTATATGGGTGATAGTAGATAGACTGACTAAGTCAGCACATTTCCTACCCATTAGGGAGACTTATAGCTCTGACATGTTAGCCCAATTGTACGTAGATAAGATTGTATCTCTGCATGGCGTTCCAGTGTCAATTATCTCTGATAGAGATACGAGATACACATCACATTTTTGGAAAAGTTTCCAACAGTCTTTGGGCACGCGCTTGAATTTTAGTACGGCTTACCACCCTCAAACGGATGGGCAGAGTGAGCATACCATCCAAACTTTGGAAGACATGCTTCGTGCATGTGTAATTGATTTAGGTGGCAGTTGGGATAACCACCTGCCATTGATCGAGTTCTCCTATAACAATAGCTATCATACGAGCATTAAGGCGGCGCCTTTCGAGGCATTATATGGTAGAAAATGCAAAACGCCTATTTGTTGGGCGGAAGTAGGAGAAGTTCAATTATCAGGACCGAACTTAGTCTTTGAAACGAAGGACAAGATTGCCCAGATTCGTGACCGCCTGAAAGCTGCCAGGGATAGGCAGAAAAGTTATGCTAATAAAAGGCGAAAACCTCTAAAGTTTGAGGTTGGTGATAAGGTTTTGCTAAAGGTATCACCCTGGAAGGGAGTGATGCGGTTTGGTAAGAAAGGTAAGTTAAGCCCAAGGTATATAGGACCATTCAAGATCATCGAATGTGTCGGATCAGTGGCTTACAAGTTAAACTTACCTGAAGAGCTCAGTGGTATTCACAACGTATTCCACGTCTGCAATCTGAAGAAATGCCTAGCTGACGAATCGCTAGTCATACCACATACGGATGTGCATATGGATGAGAGCTTGAAATTTGTGGAAAAACCATTGTCGATTGAGGATCGACAGGTAAAGAAGCTTCGAAGGAAGCATGTGCCTATTGTAAAGGTCAAATGGGATGCCCGCATAGGTCCCGAATACACGTGGGAGGTAGAGTCCACAATGAAAGAAAAGTACCCTCAATTGTTTTAGTAAATCTCGAGGTCGATATTTCTTTTAAGGGGGTGAGGATGTAACACCTCGAAAATTCATGTCCAATATTATATTGACACGTGTCACGGACTTTAAACGTGTAAAGAATTAAGTTAGAGGGACTAAAGTTGACAAACAAGGAATCTATGTGTATAAAAGGATTCAAAGTATCAACAATGGACAAATATACTCTAAAATAGCCCTACATGATGTTGATACCTTCAAACGAATAAATCATGGATCATACGAAGCTAAATATGAAAGAAAGTGAGAGATTACAAACTACAGGGGTTAAATGTGTCAGCATGTTTAACGTATACCTCTGAGTGACCTTTTAGGAAACCCGAAGCTTGGTAACGATTAAATATGCTCACTAGAATATGTGATAAAAATTTCACAAAGTTTCGATTAAGTATGAGAAAGTTATGACAATATTCGTATATGAGGGGTTAAAAGCGTCAACGTTGAAATTCAAGGCTTTACGGGTGATCACAAAGTTAACCAAGGACTTAATGGTGTTTGATAATCCCTTGGAACCCTTAAAAGTAAAGTTAGAGGGCTAAAAATGCAATAAACAAAGTTAAAACTACGTTCAAAAGGACCAGGGACTGAAATGTAATTGTTTAAAACCTGTTTGGTTGGTTCTGGGAGGCCAGGCGGCCCGCGTAAGAGTACCTTGTGGGCTTACGCGGCCCGCGTGAGAGTGCCAGCGACAGAAAACTCCTGGTAGCTGCCAGTTCAGGTCTGTAACCGACTTTAAAGGCTTGTTTTCTTATACCAGGGGCTCCCCAATGGTATTACATGCATAGAGGGCACTTGTCTTGATCTTATAACATCAGTAGAGTTGCTTGGCATGATCTTAGATGATCAAAGTGACTATATAAGAGGAGCATTGTTGCAACATTGATGCTCATTCATTTGCAAAGTTCACAAGTTCACTTCTGGAGCTCCTCTGATCAGCAACCAACTTCTCTTAGGATCCATAAGCATACTTTGGACCTTTGTGAGTGTCCTTAATCCTTCTTATTTCAGTTTAGCTTAATTAATTAGCTAAAAGTCAAACCGTCGTAATTAAGGTTTGACTTCGAGATTAATTTAAATTTGTTCAGTCAAATCTCGAATTAAAAGTACCTATAAGTAGGTATTTATGTGGGTAATAAACCCTTAAAAGGGTACTCTCTGATTCCCACTCTAACTAGATCAATTGTCGGGTCAAAGCTAACTTTAAAAAGTCAACAGAATACTTATTTTCAAATTAATGCATAATTAGCAATGTAGGATCCATGTAACCTGTTTTATCATTAATATAACTTGGTAATTAATGTAAGAACATGTCTAAACATGTTCAAACCGACAATTTTCAGTTTAGACTCGGTTCGGAACCGAAAGGCGCATAATTTGACTTTTGCATTGACTTTCGATTCTGACCCATTGTAGCATGTTTTAGAAATGCCTTAGAGCCCTATTAGGACCAGGTTTCATGTTAGTATAACCCTCTGTGATTATACACCTTAGTTCAATAGTTATCCGATTCGTATGCATGTTTCCGTTAATTGCCTAAATGTTGACTAGTATGCCCTTTTTACCATAAAATATGATTTTTGAAAATTTAAAAGAGTAGACACCTTGGTTACTAATTTATATACTTGCACCCAAAATTTGACATCAGTTTGAGCTCTAGATTAAGAGTTATACTCAATAGCGTAATTAGAAAGCTTTTTGTTAATTAAACGACATAATTAGCATATAGCCTAGTTTAACCCACTTTTTGATATCAAACTTTTTACCCACTGATGTAATATAATATTTTGGGATTTTTGAAGATTTTTAATTAATTTTAGGCTGAGCATAACATAGGGTTATAGCTTTAATTCGGTTAATGCCGGTTTTGCCCTTTTAGGCTATAAAATGAGTTTTACAAATCTTTTTAACCCCAAACCTTTTGCCACTAATTTTATATGATAAATAAATTATTTTAAACCTTCAGGAATAATAAAAATACCAGCTTTCTATATAGAACCTGGAAATGGCTCCAAATCGCCTTTTTAAGCGTTTTTAACGCATAGTATGTATTAAAACTATTTTAAACATATAAGGTGTGATACCTACTGATATTTTAATTATATTTTTATACTTTGACAGTAAGCTAAAGTTTTAAACTCAGAATCCCAGTTTTGACCTTTTTAGCCTATGTGAAATTACCAAAATACCCCTAAGGTGCATAGTTTGGTTTTAAATGATAAATTTCACATATATCTAGTACCCTACTGTTATAACCTATTAAATTAAGTATATTTACTAAATAAATCATACCTGTAACTCAGATTACTAATTGAACTCTTTTATAACCTTTAAATGACCAAAATGCCCTTACGAGGCATAGTTTGAGTTTAAATCCATTTCGGGCATAATAGAAGATATCTTACTGATGTCACAACATATTTAAGGCATGTTAACTTAGGTAACCTGTATATGGCTCTTATGGTTACCCGTTGCGCATCCTTCGCGTTCGGTTCGGTTTATGTAACTAGTTTGCATAAATTGACCGAAACGGGTCAAACCTTATCATTTTTGTCTCAAAATCCAGAATGTGTTTAGTTTACCCATATTATACAAGCCTTCAAACTTGTCGGGTCTAAATCACATTCTTTTCCGGTCTTCGCTTATTCATGCGTTTGAACCGTATCTTCCTTTAAAACTAACCAGTCTAAGCTTAAGCTTAATTAAAGACCCGTTAGAAATCTAATAGGTTATTATAAACCTTTGTTCCAGAATAGGAGACCCAGTAAAAGCTACACGCACTTGCTATTTGTGATTTATACTTGCAAAGGTAAATACTTTTAACTTATTTTCCCTATACGGGCTTGGGGTATGGTATATAAAATACCGCTTGGTCGGGCATTGAATCGTTAATCGAATAGAGGTTAAACCATTGATATGCTCCGTTTGGAAATGTTTTGTTTGCTTAAAGCCTTTGGGGGGTTAATGACCATGTCCCGGATATCCTTGGCATCATTTTACGAAATGGCCACGACCTAAGCACGGGGTGTAGGCGTACACCCGTCAGTGCCTAAAATAATAATGTGGTGTGTCTATTGATCTTTAACCCGGCACAAACCGGGCTACTGAACGCATAAGAAACATGTAATTCTTTTACAAGATTATATTCAAATAATTATCCCAAGTTATAAAAAGTTTTTGTGCCACGTGCATTCAAATCAATTTTATTAAACTTTTCAAAATGAGTCAGTTAAATTGTATTTACCAGTGTAAACTGACGTATTTTCCCAAAAAGGTTAAGTGCATGTACTACTCGAACTAGGCTGGCTTTCTCCTAGCGTCCCCAATAAGTCTCGCAAGCTTGGATGTCATAAAACTGTTGAACAATGTCTCCTTTTTATTTTGATCCGCCTGTGGATTTATTTCAACTATATCGTGATACTCAATATTACAATTTATTAAAGTTGAAATGATTCTATCTTTGCTTCCGCTGTGCATTTATATATTGTGTTTTTTGACTATGATGATATCAACTACGTCACGATACTCCCCACCGGGCCCACCGGTAATACGTGGAAATATCGGGGTGTGACATAAACTCTTTCCCCGATCCTCTCGATGTATTTTCCTAGGCTACCCGCCTAATTTTTGGGGTTATCGTTGCCTCGATCCCACTACCGGTCGGGTCCATATTTCCCGTCACGTCATTTTTTACGAGAATGATTTTCACTTTCCCGACTCCACCCCACCCACTGGTTATCATTTTTTGGACGATGAACCTTACCCCTTTCCCCTCAACCCACCGTCCACCTCATCGCCTACAGCCCCACACTCACCTCATCCCTCCTCTCCCACGGCCCAACCCCCTCTTCCTCCTGGCCCATCTCAGCCCGTGGCCACTCCACCTCAGCCGATACCTCATCAGCCCTCCCCACCCACTACACCACCGACTCTTCCCTCTTCATTCGATCAGCCAAACAACCACCCCATGCTCACCCGATCCAAGGCTGGTATCACCAAGCCTAACCCCAAGTTCAACCTTACTACCCCATCGACTGCCTCTCAGATTTCTCCTCTCCCTACCTCACACCATAAAGCCCTTCTGGATCCTAATTGGCAAAAAGCCATGCTAAATGAGTATAGTGCTCTGCAAGAAAATAAGACATGGGAATTAGTACCTAGACCAGAGGGGGTACCGATCATTCGTTGCATGTGGTTGTACCGCCACAAATTCAAATCGGATGGGACTTTAGAGCGTTACAAAGCAAGGTTAGTGGTTAATGGCAAATCACAAACTATCAGTGTCGACTGTCATGATACGTTCAGCCCGGTGGTTAAACCCGCCTCCATCCGCACTGTTTTAAGTTTAGCGGTCTCCAGACAGTGGCCCATTCACCAATTGGATGTTAAAAACGCTTTCCTAGACGGGAACTTGGAAGAAACAGTATTCATGCACCAGCCTCCGGGTTTTGTTGATAGCACTCTTCCGGGTCATGTTTGCCAGCTAAAGAAGTCGTTGTATGGCCTGAAATAGGCCCCTTGCGCGTGGTATACGCGTTTTTCCACCCACTTACTTTCGCATGGTTTTCGTAGCAGTATATGTGATTCGTCACTCTTTATTTATCAGCGGGGCACCTCCATGGCATATCTACTTCTATACGTAGATGATATCATCCTCACAGCCTCGGATGCCACTCTCTTGACTTCGATCATTACCATGTTATCCCGCGAGTTTGCCATGAGTGATTTGGGTCCTCTACATCATTTTTTGGGCATTACAGTTACCCGACACTCACATGGTTTGTTTTTATCTCAGTCCCAATATGCTCGTGATATTCTTCATCGAGCAAACATGACAGGGTGTAAACCATGTGCCACGCCCTGTGATACGGCCTCCAAATTAAGTGCAACAGATGGGGCTCCAATTGAGGATGGCTCGTTATATCGCAGTCTCGCTGGTGCCCTTCAATATTTAACATTCACGAGACCTGACATTACTTATGCAGTTCAGCATGTCTGCTTGTTTATGCATGCCCAATGTTGTAGAGATCGCTAGGCGCCAGTCGGGCGGTGGAGTACTGACTAGGGATTAATCGAGATTAATCAGGATTAATCGGGATTAATCGGATCAGAATTTATATATATAATTTTTAAATTTATATGTATACACATACATTAATATCAATATAATATTTAAAAATTGTTTAAAACATAGCAAATCAAGTATTTAAACATTCAATACACACATTAATATCAATATAATACTTAAAAATAGTTCAAAATTTAAACAATGAAGTTTAAAACATAGCAATTTAAGTGTTTAAACATTCAAACATTAACATATTAGTCATGGCCTCATGGAATATGTTTTAATGGGTCAAAAACATGTTTTTTTTGCCAGGTTAGAACTAAACAACTTGGGCCATGTATTTAATGGTTAAAAACATTTGTTTGGGCCAGATTCAAACTAAAAAAGAGTGGGCCGACTAGAAACGATTTGGCCGACTTGGGCCGATTTGGGCCGCCTTGCACCGACTAGGACCGACTACCGACTAATGGTCCGACTAGCTCAAAATTAACCAGTCAACGCCCGACTAGCGCCTAGGCGCCGATTAATTCCGATTTTTACAACACTGTATGCCCCTCGTGAGCCACACTTCGCCTTTCTCAAACGGATTCTTCGATACCTTCAGGGTACTCTCGAGTACGGTATACACATCTCGGCTTCATCCTCCACGGCTCTCACCGCTTACTCGGATGCGGATTGGGGAGGTTGTCCCGATTCACGCAGATCCACGTCCGGGTACTGCATTTTTATGGGTGATAATCTCATCTCCTGGTCTTCGAAGCGCCAACCAACCATTTCTCGGTCTAGTGCCGAGGCGGAATATCGGGGCGTTGCTAACGCCGGCTCCGCAACCTTCTCCTAGAACTACGGGTACCGGTCTTAAAAGCCACCATCGTTTACTGTGATAATGTATCAGCAGTGTACCTATCCGCAAACCCGGTTCAGCATCAACGTACTAAGCATGTTGAAATGGACATCCATTTTGTTCGGGAAAAGGTGCAAATCGGTCATATCAAGGTTCTTCACGTGCACTCTCATCACAATATGCAGATATTTTCACCAAAGGTCTTCCTCGGACGCTGTTTGAAGAATTTCGATCCAGTTTGAGAGTTCATACATATGCCCCTCAAACTGTGGGGGACTATTAGAGGATATAAATATTCAATAAATATTAGAACCGACATGTTAGGAGATATTTTTGTATTTTGTATGGTTTCCTTTATCTTGTATTATCTTCTCCCTTTATATAGGGCTATTATCAATGAAGGCAGACACGAAAATATTACAGCAACCATATTCACTATTAGGAAACACTTGTGTTTATTTTTAGGCAGAAGATAGTACAGTGATCTTTTATCTTCTGAAGAGAGGCTTGTGAATAATAACTCTTTGTGAAAGCCTGAAAGGTCAATGAGTGAAGAAGGTAAGATGAGTTTCTGAACATTTCTACACCATACATCGTGGTGTTTTTGTTTTGTCAACAAATATTTTTTATTCACTTGTAAATAACTTATCCTCCCCTTTAACTTCTTATAATACTAAACACGCATTCGCTTAGCTTGATTTGGTCCGTTTGTTTATTATAACATGCCAAGTCATTATCATCTTGGAGCATTTTGGATATACTATGGTATGGTTTTCATCACCTAAAGGTATGTTCACTTTTGTTTATTTTGGACACTACACATGCTTATTTCTCACACGTTTAAACCCTTAGCATTTTCATCTATTTTGTTGTTGGTTTGCGGCTATGAAAGTGGTACAGGTTAAGCCGTTAAGGTTAGTGAATGGTGAAGCTTCTAGTTTATTTATCTTTTGGTGATTGCGTGTATTCCTTTTGTATCAATTGGGGTGCCAACCCAATCATAAAAAGATTATCTATCTGTTGCTACAACAAATACAAGACTAAAGATAGTGGACAGACTGGTTAGGGAAAAGGCTTCAAGGGTTTCAGTTTGCCTAACGCAGGTCGTGGGGTCCTCCCATATTTGCAGCACGTGGGGTTGGATCACTTGTTATTGTTCACTTTTTGATTCTAGATTGAAAGGAATTCAACCCAAAATGTTAATGTTAGTGAAGTTGCAATGTTTGAAGTGAAGAAGAAAAACAAGCGTGAAGCTAGTCCTCAAGAGAGGAGAAAGATTAGAGATTAAGAGTAATCTGAGCTGATCTTGGAGTGGAGTGCATGGATGTCAAGGTTGTCTTATATAGGGAAGACATGTTCTATTTAGGGGAATCTTTGACTGATGATCCAAGGCTGCAGTGGGGGATTTACCCATTTAGGGGTTGAAGGCTTTAGACCTGCGGATAAAAGGGAGTCTCTTTTGCACATGTCCCTTTTTTGCGGCTGAGGGAGAGTCTCACAAGTTATCAATGATGTGATTGACCACTGTGCTTGTTCTTTTTGCTGTTCACTACAGCTCGCGGGTTTTGAACCTTTTAACCTTTTAAGCTGTTATGTGTTTTAGTCATTTTATTGAGACTTGAGCTACCCCCGTCATCGCTATCTATACATATGTGTCAGTTGACTTTACCATTTAGACGGAATCAAGGGACACATCCCATCTTAGTCTTACAGTTATTTAACTTCTTAAACATTAACCGCGAAGAGAATTACAATATTTACTTTTAGGTAGCATTCGTTCTACGGAATTGAATTGGAATTGAAATGGAAATTGGATTTTGATAGATTCCTTTAAAATCACATAATGTGTTTGGTTGATATAACCAGTGTTGTAGAGATCGCTAGGCGCCAGTTTGGCGGTGGAGTACTGACTAGGGATTAATCGTGATTAATCAGGATTAATCGGATCGGAATTTATATATATAATTTTTAAATTTATATATATACACATACATTAAAATCAATATAATACTTAAAAATAGTTCAAAATTCAAACAAGTAACTTTAAAACATAGCAAATCAAGTATTTAAACATTCAATACACGCGTTAATATCAATATAATACTTAAAAATAGTTCAAAATTTAAACAATGAAGTTTAAAACATAGCAATTTAAGTATTTAAACATTCAAACATTAACATATCAGTCATGGCCTCATGGAATATGTTTTAATGGGTTAAAAACATGCGTTTTTGGGCCAGGTTGGAACTAAACAACTTGGGCCATGTATTTAATGGTTAAAAACATTTTTTGGGCCAGATTTAAACTAAAAAAGACTGGGCCGACCAGAAACGATTTGGCCGACTTGGGCCGATTTGGGCCGCCTTGCACCGACTAGGACCGACTTGGACCGACTACCGACTAATGGTCCGACTAGCTCAAAATTAATCAGTCAACGCCCGGCTAGCGCCTAGTCGCCGATTAATTCCGATTTTTACAACACTGGATATAACTATTAATGAAATTGGAATTTACGTTATGCAAAATGACATAACTACCCTTTAAAATTACCAAATTTAAAAACTCACATAAATTCATATATTTTTAAAATAAAATATTTAAAATTAAACTAGTACCACCTAGGCACCTACCCCCACCAAAAAAGCTTAATTTGATTAAAAATGAATTTTAAACTTGCTAATTAAAAAAAATACATTCGGGTTTTATTTTATTAATAAAAAAGAATCTAAAACACATTATAAAACTAGTAAATATAAAACAGGGTGGAGATACAATAGGAAGTTTATTTGGCTAAGAAGGCTAGGAAGTGATATTGACCATCCATTTAGTTAATCAAGGGCTAAGATTAAATGATGGAAATTGAAGGGAAGAAAAGAGGCGCGTGAGTTTGTTTAGGGGCATTCTAGTCAATCCAAGACAATAATTTCTCTCTCCTCCAATTTCCCCCCATTTTTTAAACGTTAATAACTCTTTCATACGACATTATTTTTTTATAAAAATTGCACCAAAAAAACGAGTGTTTTTTTATCTTTAAAACGAGTATACTATTGCTATATTTTCAAAAAAAAAAATTAAAAACCCAATTGCGTAAAACGCAATAGAAAACCCCCAGTTACGTAAAACGCAATGAAAAAAAAACCTAAAAAATGACATTTTTCTAAAACGCAATGCACCAAAAACACAAAGAAATGTTTTATTTGTAAAACGCAATGGCCAGAAAACACAAAGAAATGTCTTATTTCTAAAACGCAATAGCCTAAAAACTCAAAAGAAAATGTACTTTCTAAAATGCAATAGACTAAAAACACATAAAAATGTGTTTTACCTAAAACGCAATGCACCAAAAACACAAACAAATGTCTTATTTCTAAAACGCAATGGCCAGAAAACACTTAAAATGTCTGTTTTCTAAAACGCAATGGACTGAAAACACATAAAAAGTGTTTTACCTAAAACGCAATGCACAAAAAACACAAAGAAATGTCTTATTTGTAAAACGCAATGGCCAGAAAACACTTAAAAATGACTCATTCTAAAACGCAATTGTCTAAAAAACAAAAGAAAGTGTTATCTGTAAAACGCAATGGACTGAAAACACCTAAAAAGTGTTTTACCTAAAACGCAATGCACCAAAAACACTTCAAGAATATGTTTTTCTAAAACGCAATTGCCTAAAAACATCAAAGAAAGTGTTCTCTCTAAAACGCATTGAACCATGACAATAGTTTTGTCTGTGCTGTGAATTGTCTGTGCTGTGAACTGTCTGAACAGCAATTTAATCGGAAAAAAAATTTTCCGAGCTGACCTGGCAGCTCAACCCCAGCCAGGGGCTCTGCCCCTTGGACCCTGCCACAGGGACGAAACAATAATTAACTCATTTAGATATCTTTTTGTTTTTTTATTAATAAGGGCATTATGGTCAATTCACGTGTACTTAACAGAATAAATGGATGGGGTTAACTGAGGTGGACTGAAATGGTTACGAAAGTGAAACCACAGGGACTGAAATCGCAATTTTTAAACTAATGGACTGAAATAGTGATTTTTGACAAACCACAAGGACGAAAACAGTAATTAACTCTAATATTATTTAGACTAAGTTAAAAAGTTTATTTTACTAGCATATTATTATATATAAACTCAAAGTTTATAAATAATAAACTTCAAATCCATTTAATTTTATAAAAAAATTATAAATAAAATAGAAAACTATAAAAATATAAATATAAATAAAACTTTACATTATTTTAGACAAATATAATTAATTAAAAAATAGACTCTCTAGATATTAAAGGGCATTTTAGTAAGACTTAACAAAAAAAAATAACAAGATTTGGTCTTAGTACTCAACATTGTGACAAGATTTTGCCTTAAAACTCAACATTGTAACAAATTAGAACATTAATACCTGATTTTGCAACAAAAAACTATTAGTACCCGACATTAAAATTTGATAGAAACCATAAGGACCAACGATGTAATTTTTTCAAAACTTAAACATAAACCACATAAACTCTAGACTAATAACAACATAAACCACATTAAAAAAATATGTTTTTTTAAACTCTCATAAACATGTATACACAAGGGTTTAACACTAGAGGTGTGAATTTCTGACGCGACCCAAAAATACGACACAAACCTAACATGAAATTCGTGAGTTTGGGTTTAGTCTAAGCGGGTTCGGGTCAACTCAGTTGGGTTGGCGGGTCGACCCGATTAACCCAATAAAAACATTCGGGTTAAACGGGTTGGGTTCGGGTTCATATGTATGACACGATTTTCAGGTTCGGGTCGGGTTGTCTAAAATTTCGGGTTTGGGTCGGTTGAACCCGCGAACACGACTTGTTTAGCACTCCTATTTAACACACAACTTAATCATACCTAGCACGTACCTCAAGGTAGGAATTCCAAACTTCGTCATCAGTGGTGACAAAATTTGTTTCTTTATCATAACCAAATCTGCTAGCCAACGATATCTTCTAAAAGGACTTAATAATCCTTTCCTATTCCATCCATGATGCAGCCAACCATGTCTTCTAAAAGTTTTACATCACTCTCTTATAAAAATTTTAAATCACGAAGTCCATCCATATCTCTAATTTCTAAAAGTTTTAAATAACAAGATATAGAATACATTCCATATCTTCAATATACTCCATTCTTAGCGACAGACAAGAGTTGCTTTACAAAATCGTTTTTATTGTGTTCACTAATAGCTAATATTGATATTTTACAATTTAGAAGGTTGTACTTTTATGTTAAACTAGTTCATTTTCTAACCCAAAGCCCGATCTAAGCCGACCCGTTCTAAGCCCGAACCAGTTAACCCGAACACCGAAGAACCCAAACCTAGAATGGTTCGGTTATTAGGTTAAATACTTAGCTTTGAAAACCCGAAAAACTCGAAACCCGATTATAAACTCGAAGAACACCCCTAATCCAGATCATCATAATTATATATCACCTAGATTTTAATTATTGCAACAAATTCTATGGTACAAAGTTCAACTCAATGTCTATTTAGTGTTTACAAAGTACGGGTCAAGTTATTCTACAAAGGCTTCTAATTGTAAGAAGTGAAAGAAGGATTTATAGAGTGACAAGTGTCCAATAACCTAAAACTAAACCCACTACATCACCACCAAAAACCTAAACACCCACCCCACCCCACCACCACCCAAAAACCTAAACCCCCCAACCCCCCCCCCCCCCCCCCCTCCACCACCACCACCCAAAAACCTAAAAAAAACCTAACCCCCCCCCACCCCACAAAAACCTAAAAAAAACTAAACCCCCAACCCCACCCCTCGGCAAAAAAAATAAATTTTTTTTTTGGGGGGTGGGTGATGGGGGGGGGGGGGGGTTAGGTTTTTGGTGGTGGTGGATGTTTAAGTGTTTTTTTTTTTTTTTTTTGTAGTGGGTTTTTTTAGGTTATTGTATACTTGTCACTCTATAAATCTTTCTTACACTTCTTACAATTAAGATCCTTTGTATTTGATCCTAATCCTACAAAGTACAACTCAAACCATTTTCGGTTTACATTCATGCCTATTGCATTGCATCCAACCTAAAATGGCAAAGAATTTTACTTTTCAAGAAATAGTTATTGTTTAGTTGTTTTAACCATTTCGTATATTTATAACGCCAACTAAAAGTTATATTTTATTAAATAGTATATATTTTATTTTTACCTAAAGCAATGCTATTTTTTCTTTACATAAAAGTATTGCATTGATGGTCGTTGTTTCTTGCACGCTTTTGGGATAACAAAGTTATATATAAGACCATTTCTTTGTAAAGAGTATTAAAATAAGGGTTAATGGATTTAAACACCCCTAACTATGGCCATTTGGCCGATGGCACTCTCAACTTTGACTTTGGCTCACACCACTCCCAACTTAACACATTGATTATCAAGGCACCCCCTCGTTAAATATTCACTAACCAGGTTAGTAAATTTAGGCTATGTGGCAATTTTATCTGATGTGGCATGTATGATGTGTCATTTAAATCTGATATGGCCAATTATTTTTTTAAAGAAATCTATATTATATTTATTATATTTAATAATATATATAATAATATACACCACTCTAGTTCTCCCCTTCTGTACATCTCCATCTCCCTCTCCCTCTCTCCACCAACTGCCACCATCAACCATCACCACCACCACTTCCTCACCTGCTAACATCCACCCCAGATCTAAAACAGCCACACTACAACCGCCCCATTAGCATGTATATAAGCTCCACCTCCACCACCGCCATATCTGAAACAGCCACACCACCACCGCTCAAAACAGCCACACCACCACCTATAAAAGGGTGCTAACCCTAAATCCCCTTCCATTATAATCAGCCGACACCCTCTTCTTTTGTCTCTCCCAATTCCTGATATACAAACTTCATCCAGACAATTACACCCACCTTCTCTCCATCTTGATTTATCCCTGCTCATCAAAAGAAACTCATCATCAATTCTAAACTCAAACAAACTAATAGAACACCTTACCCTCCTAAAAACACACACCTGTAGAACCCTATCCACCCCACCACCACCTACTCGTTCCCCTCTCCCTCACTCTATGATGTTCAGCCGGCCACCATGGTTGGTGGCGGCGCCAGACGGTGGCGATAGAAGACCCGACGGGCAAGGGTTTTGCAAGAATAGCCACCACCACAGGCGGCGGCTCTGTGGTGGGTGGCGTCGGTGGGTCGTTCGAACGAGAAAGGGGAAGAGCCGACGGTGGCGGCGTGACAGCGGAACCAGGCGAGACAGAGAAGTCGGGAGCGAGAGAGAGGAACCGAGGAGGTGGTGAGCGACGGAACCAGAGCCGTCGGCGGCGGCGACAGCGGCAGTGGAGGCGTCTGCGATGGTCACCGACGGATTGATTTAGGTTTTATAGGTGGGTGGGTGTGGTGGTGATGTAGAGGTGCAACGGTGGTGGGCGGTGTGGTGGTGAAGGTGGAGCTGTGGTGGTGGTGGTGAGAGAGGGAGAATGGAGATGATGTTGGCTGGGTTTATGGGCATGTTTGGCTAAGCTTATTATAGTTAAAAAGGACTTTTGGAAAAGGACTTTTGGGAAAAGGACTTTTTGAAAAGGAGTTTTTAAAAAAAGTGTTTGGATTAGCTTATTGATGTAAAATGACTAAAATGGACATTCTTTTAGATATAAGGGGGTAAAGAAGGGGTATATTGGTAATTTGTAGTTTGAAAAGTTAAAAGCTGGCCAAGAAGTCACAATATTGTGACTTCTTGAAACCTCCTTTTTCTTCTTTACAAAAAGCCATTTCTAAAAGCACTTTTGGCTTAGCCAAACACAAAAACAACTTATTGGCTTTTTGATAAGTCAATAAGCCAATAAGTTGTTTTGAAAAGCTTAGCCAAACATGCCCTATGTTGGAGGTGATGAGAAAGGGAGAAGGAAATGTTGGGAGAAGGAGATGATGTATTTCTTTTTTTTTTTATCAGATTAAAAAAAAATAACAATACACATCAGCATGTTATCTCATAAAAACAGGCCACGTCAGCATGCCACGTTGGACAAAATGGTCACGTCAGCAAAAAGAACTAACCCAGTTAATGTTTATTTAACGACGGGGTGACACAACAACCCAAGTGTTAAGTTGGGAGTGGTGTAAGCCAAAGTCAAAGTTGAGAGTGCTATCGGCCAAATGGCCATAGTTGGAGGTGTTTAAATCCATTAACCCTTAAAATAAAACAGAAAGTTCCTTTAAAAAAATAATGAAACAGAAAGTAACATGTATTAATTTCAAATAAAAAATATGAAATATATTATGTCGTAAAAGTTTCAATAACCTATACCTATAAGTTAAGAATACAACTAGTATTAAACTCTCGGCGTTTATTGCGGAGGAGTAAAATCATGTCAAATAGCATCAATGCACATCATCACGAGCGACCACTAACACTGAAGTTGTGACGTGTTAACGCGAACAAATTAGACTGACTTAACGGAAAACATAGAAAAATATAACTAAGTCGATGACCCACCCGTTGCGAGAACCTGTCAAACGAGAAAAGATAGTCGTAAAAATGTTGAACCACGCACGCATGGTGCGCCGTTTTAATTCGCAATATTTAGAACCAAACATAAACCGAAACGTAAAAACGTTGAACCACACACCTTGCGCCGTGTTAACTCGCAAAACGTAAAAACGTTGAACCACACACGCATATTGTGTTGTTTTAACTCGCAAAATTTAGAAACAAACATAGAAAAAAATTGTGAAAAATGAAAAGTGTAGGGGACTAAAGTTGAAAGTAATAAAGTTGCGAGATTTGATTGCAAAAGATGAAAAGTTTTGGATTAAAACTTAAAAGTATAAAATGGTTTTTTTTTTAACATGTACAACACTATTATACATAAAAAACTTGCAAATTAATAATATGTAAATTTTTTATTATATAATTAGCGTAAAGTTATTGACATTGTACAAATTGCTCTCAACATGCTAAATGTGAGAAGTGAATGGAATTTCTTTTACATTGTAAGACGGCTCCGGCGAAGATAGTAGATTGTTTGGAAGCCAAAAGAACAAGGTTTTTGTGGGGTAGTAAAGGTGATAAAGACAAGATGGCTTGGGTGGCTTGGGATCAAGTGTTGTCAAGTAAAGTAGATGGCGGGTTGGGTCTTTGTCCGCTCAAAGTCTATAACTTGGCGCTTTTGGCGAAATGGTGGTGGAGATATAAAGTGGAAGAAAAAAGATTATAGAGAAGGTTTATACAAGCCATTCATCACACTCCCAAGGTTGGGGTTGCTATCCCGTATAATAAAGCTCTTAACGGTACATGGGCGTCCTTAGCAAAACTGGACAATTATATGACTTATGCTAATGTGTCATTGAAAGGAGCTATTAAAGGGGTGTTAGGGAATGGAAAATCTATCCGATTTTGGCTAGACACGTGGTCCGTTAATGGAAGTTTATCCTAACTTATTTAAATTTGAAACTAAGAAGGATTGCTTAGTGGCTGAGAGATGTATTATCAGAAATGGACAAAAGACTATGTATTGGAACTGGAAATCGGCGATAATTGGAGGAAGCAAAGCGGCTGAATTATTTAATATCCTAATGGATTTATTCGAGGTTGAAGTGAAGCCTTGTAGCGATAAATGGGTGTGGTCTAAGGAGGAGGATGGGAGCTTCTCGGTTGCATCAGTTAAAAAAGCTCTAATGTCGCCATTGTCTGCATCGAGGGGTAGTATGAAGTTTGATTGGAACGCTTGGGTCCCAATAAAAGTTAAGATTTTTGGTTGGAGGGTGAAGCTAAATAGGCTTCCCACAATGGACATGTTAATTAAAAGGAAGATTGTTACTGGTCCGAATAGATGTAGTCTTTGCCTAGGGGAGGTGGAATCGATTGATCATGTGTTTGCGGCTTGTATGGTGGCGAATGTGATTTGGCAAAAAATCAGTTTATGGTGTAGGATCTCACCAATATTTGCGTTTTCCTTTAAAGATTTATTGGAGGTTCACAAATACATTCATGGAAACAAGACCAAAAAGAAGGTAATACAATCCGTCATTGTGGTTGCGTGTTGGTGTCTATGGAAAGCTCGGAATGAGATGATATTCTTCAATCGTACAGTTAAGGTGGAAAAGATCATGGGAGACGTGATGGCGTATAGCTTCTTATGGATTAAAAGTAGAGCAAAAAAAGTGGAGGTAGATTGGAATAGGTGGAAACTTTTTTTGCTGTAATTCTTGTGTTGTTTTGCTTTCTATTTGTGTTGCCCAGCTCCTTTTTCTCCTTGTTGAAGGTGCTGTTTGGGCCTTTTGTGTTGAATGAAATTGGCAGTTCAAAAAAAAGTTAAACATGTATTTTAGTCTTAAAATCTAAAAAAATAAAAAATGTAAATAATTACTCTATGGTAATTATGTAATTACTTAACTAGAGTAAATACAATTTTTTTAAACATAATCGAATTCGAGTTCTGAATTAAAATCAATTTTAATTTTTTTGTTTGAATTTAGATTTTCGTTTTGATTAGGGGTGAGCATAAATAGGGTCGGACCGAAAATAACCGAGAACTAAAAAACCGAAACCGACCCGGGATATATCATATAGGGTAGTTAGTCGGTTCCCATTATTCATAGAAGTCGGGTATCGGGTCGGTTCCAGGCCAAAAAAGGGGAAAACCGAGTACATGAAAACTGGACCGATTTAAACCAAATCGACTGGGCTTTGGCCTGTTATTCTATTGGACTGACTTTTCACTTTTATACTAAATTCAATACAATACCTAATTTACGTACGTACACACAGATCATCATCAGTCATCATACGAATTCTTCACTCTATTGCAATCTGCATTCATTTTTTGTTGTGTTCTTCGTTCTTCAATTGACGGTTGCTCCACGCTTGTTGGCAAGGTACATGATGTTATACTAAAACAATAGACAAAAAACATGTGATCAGTGATCCACAGTTGTACTAAACAGTACGATTATCTTTGATCCGGATATACAAAGAAAAAATGTTGTAGTATTATAAATTTGCGATTTTTCACGAACTTAATTTTGTGTCATTTTATTGTTGTTTATCTTAGATGCTTCGAAACGGAAATAATGCGAATACCAATGTTTGGGATGATTTTGAGAAGTTTTCTGATGACAACGGGAATGCTAAAGCAAGATGCAAGCACTGCTTGATGGTTGTCAATGCAGACACGGTTAAAAACGGAAAAGTCACATTGATAAGGCATCTTCAAAAGTGTGGGATGAACATGGAAAAGAATCTGTAGGATTTATGTTCTGTTTGATTATGGTTTTTTGTTTTTTTCGACTTCTTCATGTGACCTTGGTATTGAATCTATAATATAATAATATTGCATTGAATTTTGTTTTCTCTTACGGTTGTTATACGAACTATAAGTAGTAGACCATAACATAAAGAACCGAACTGCTATCGACTAAATTCGCACCAAGAATGATTTATACTTGAAGTGTATTTTATACTTATCTATTAAAAACACAAGATTAGTTAGTTATACAATATTATAGATACAAACTCATTGTTTCAGGGTAATATTATAAATAAAAGATCAACCTAGTGACCTTATAGATACAAACTCATTGTTTCAGTTTGATATTATAAATAAAAGATCAACCTAGTGACCTACAGATACAGGAACAACAACTGAATTTGTATTTTATAGTTATCTATTAAAAACACAAGATTAGTTAGTTATACAATAATCTTGTGTTTGTATTTTATACTTATCTAATATCTATAAAAAACAAACACTGAGATTAGTTTATACTTATCTAATATTTCATATTAATCTTATTCTGGAGTAAGATTTTATTTTTAACAAAATAATATCTTTTTTAAAAAAAATTCCCTGCGTACCAGTGGTTAACAAAATAATATCTTTTTAAAAATTCTGGTTCTATTTTCGTTATATCTATAATCAGAACATTACCGGCAGGCTGCAGCTTCATTGTGCGTACAGAAACCACTTGTTAACAGAACCTGCAGATTGACAGCAACAGTAGTCGTCCAGCCGATCCGTCAAGGTACGTAAAACAGTTTCCATGTGTGTAACCCATCCTGGTCATTAACTGTGATAGATAAGCAAATACATAGACATATGAGTTGAATATTCTGTTTAACCCATGAATTGATGATGATATGTTTTGGATTAGACTTTTGATTTGGCTGCGGACCCATTTAGAGTTATAATAATAAGATCAAAGACATGAGTGGTAATATATAGATAGGGTCAGATACTCATGAATCACTATTTGACCCATTACCATTGTGTAAACTTATTAATTAATCAATAATAAGTATAAACTGCAGATACCAGCCGTTTATTAATCATTTTTTTACTGACTGCATATGATCGGTTACTGTCAGTTGAGTTAATGATCCCCCAAAATCTGATATTGCATTTATGGACTGTTATATTTGATCAAGAACTGTTAGTTGACTCATGACCATGCAATCTGATCAAGAATTGCAGAAATATTGTGTGTGTGGGGGGGGGGGTGTTGGACTATATTTGATCAAGAATTGCAGAAATTTTGTGATATTGCATTTACAAATGACTGTTATTTATGTCCGCATACGACTGCACATACAACAATATTAATAACTGACACTAATACCTTTTATAACATACAAATGACCTGTTTTATGTTTGATAAAGTGTAGATGGATTCATCAAATGTGGAAATCGAGAATGTATCAAGCGACGACTCTCACGGAGATAGAACCGGAAAGAGGAAGTCACAAAATGTCGAAAAACAAACCGCAAAAAAGAAAATTAAAACCACAACAACGAAGAAAACGACAGGTTCTAAAACATCGGGAAAATCTACTGTTTGGATTGATTTTGAGAAGTATAAAGATGAGGACGGAAACCAACGGGCAAGATGCAAGCATTGCTCGAAAGATTTGGCTGCGGACCCGTATAAAAATGGCACATCGGCGTTGAGTAAACACAGTAGGAGATGTAAAAAGCATCCGGACCGATTAAAAAACCAAAGCAATATTTTCTTGAAAAAAGGCGATGATGGCGAGGGCGGTAGTGGTGAGGTAAAGGCATGGAAGTATTGTGCGAAAACGAGTAGAAGAGCCATTGCAGAGATGGTGTTAATAGACGAGGTCCCGTTTTCAACCGTTGAGCATCAGGGATTTAGAAGGGTTATAGAAAGTTTTAATCCGACTTTTAAGATGCCACGTAGGTTTACGATTGTGAGGGATACTGGGGAGATATTTTTAGAGGAAAAGGGGAAGTTGAAGTCATTTTTTGCAAAGAATAGCACACGGGTGTGTCTAACCACAGACACGTGGACTTCAAATCAGCGGGTTAACTATATGTGTGTTACAGCTCATTTTATAGACAACAACTGGGTGTTACACAAAAGGATCATCAACTTCAAGCAAATATTCAGCCATAAGGGAGACGAGATAGGTAGGTCCCTTATTCAATGTTTAAAAGAATGGGATATTGAAAATGTGCTGACCATTACATTAGATAATGCGTCAGCTAATGATGTTGCCATACAGTTTCTAAAAAGTAGGTTAAACAACCTCTTGTTCGAAGGGAGATACTTGCACATCCGATGTATGGCACACATAATCAATCTGATTGTGAAAGACGGCTTACGTGATGGGTCAACATGCATAGATCGTATCAGAGATGCAATTCGCTATATTAGATTGTCTCCTCAGCGAATAGACACTTTTAAAAAATGTGTTAAGGCAGAAAAGATCGAAAGCAAGGCATTCATCGGTATAGATGTGACTACAAGATGGAACTCGACTTGGGAGATGTTAGACAAGGCAGAAAAATTTGAGAAGGCGTTTAACAAATATGATCTGGATGACCCAAATTATAAAAATGATATGGGTGATGATGCTCCTAGAGTTAGTGACTGGAACTACGCGAGACAATTGGCAAGTGTGTTAGAATTGTTTAAGCGTAAAACTGCCAACGCTTCTGCTACAAAAACAGTTACCGTTAATTTATTTTTTAACGAGGTTATGGATATAGACAATCATTTAAGGAATATGAAAGACGGATCTGACTTGGAAGGTAGACTTATGGGTGCTAAGATGCACCTGAAGTTCGACAAGTACTGGAGAAATCTACCGACTGGCAGATCATTTAATTACATTCTGTATTTTGCTGCAATTTTAGATCCGAGGTTAAAGGTTCGTGTTATTCAGTTTGGATTTGAGAGAATATTCAGGGCTGAAAAAAAACACAATGAGACAGAATATGACTTGAAGAAACGAGTTAAAATTGTAGTTAATAGTATAAAGGATGAATTGAAGCTTTTGTATGAGCATTATGCATCAAGCAGTGAAAAACAAGCTACATATAAAGTTTCACCAAGTCAGGAGAACTTTGAACCATCATCACAAGGAGAGAGTGATTTTTTTACAGAATTTAAAGCGGATGGCGGTTCTACATCTTATAACACCAAGTCAGAACTTGAGAGGTACCTAGACGACAGAGAGGAGGCCCATTACAAGGGATTTGATATCCTGGGTTGGTGGAAGGCTGCATCTTCAAAATACCCGGTACTAGCGAAAATGGCGAAAGGTATGTTTACTAATTAGTAGTTTATTTTTATTACTTATAATAACACGATAGTGTTAATTAGATTTTCTTCCTATCACTATAGACATATTGGCTATCCCGGTATCCAGTGTTGCTTCTGAGGAGGCGTTTAGTACAGGCGGAAGAGTTGTCGATACTTATCGAACTTCTTTATCAACTCCGATTGTCGAGGCATTAATATGTACAGAGGATTGGATTCGTGCATCAATTAAAAAGAAAATCTACATCGAAGATTCGCAAGAGTTCGATGACATTGGAAAAGGTAATTTTACGATACACCGAAATACATCCTTGTTTGTTGTTTACGTTGTATTTATCATTATATTTTTTTCATGTAGAAATTTATGATAAAGTAGAACCGGATCACATGAATATCGATGTTGATTAATGGATGGCTGGAGATGGATACGGAAAATGGAGAAAAGAGTAAAGGTAGTGTCGGTTTAAGTTCGTTTGCTTTGGATTTTGAGGATTTTGTTTGGATTTCTTACATTTGTTTGGGATTATGTTTGAAGTTTGTTAATACTTTTTGAAATTTTTGATGTTTGAATTATCAGTTTTTTATTACAATGTTTTATCTATGTTTTGGTAACACCTTTCGTCAATTTTTTCGATCAGACATTTTATCGAACACTTGGCATGCAATGAAGTTAAACATGGATATTGAAGCATAAACACTACATCAATCATGAAATAATTTCAGTTTCGTATCAATTATTACATACCTAGTTAAACAAATAATTCAAGGCCATTCATGGATTGAAAAACAAACCTGGAATTTGGAGGTGTGTATCATCCCAAACCTGATGCAAAATATAACACAAGAATGAAGTGAAGCTGTGAACAAGGGCGGACCTAAGCCCAACCTAAGGTGGGCGGGCGCACCCCCGGGAAAAAAAAATTTAGTGCTAAGTTCCATCGAAAATCCCGTCCGCACCCTTGGAATTTTTCGTCCGCACCCCATGGAATTTTCTGTCCGCACTCCTTGAAATTTTTCGTCCGCACCCCTTAGGTAAAAAGTGTTATCAATTTATATTTTAAAAATATTCTTTAGTAAACTCTTATTTTATAAAAAATACTACCTAAATTATATTACGTTTAATACCTAAATAACTAAACCCAAATACCCAATACATTTAACTAGCCCACTACTAAGTCTTAGCCCAATAAACAAACCCAACAAATCAACAATATTTCAAGCTAAAATAAAATAAAGAAGCCCAAAACCCTTACATATTCTATCATGCTCTCTTTATCGTCCTTGCACGCCAGCGATCAGAACATCAACAGCGACAACAGTGAACAGTCAGTAGCCGCATATCACCGTAATCAGCCACCATACCACTGCCGATCAAACACGGGTAAGTTTCTTTGTTATTTTTGATGATTTTTTGTTGATATTATCCACCTCCAGCAGCCTATTATAGCCTATGATGTTTTGGATATATTTCAAAAAATGAAAACTCGTAGGACGACGTTTTAATTATGTTTGTAACAAGGTTTGACGTTTTTTGATGATTATATAAATTTAGTTCTTTTGTTTTACATGACCCGACTCGACCCGAACCGACCCGATACGAACCGATTTTTTATTTATATACCATGGGGCCTAAAATTTTTTAAAATGTTTCGCACCCCATGGAAAAATTCCTGGGTCCGCCACTGGCTGTGAATATGAATGCTCTGTTTCTTCTGATTCATTGATTGTAACTCTGTAGAATACTAGAATTATGTGATGATTCAGGTTAAACTGTTAAAGTAGTCGCATGTTTTTCTTAAGTATACAAACCGTTTGTAACAAACCTGGAAGTGAATATGTGCTCGGGTCGGTGCTTACTTCATGGACCGACATAACCGACATCTCTAATACCCGGAACCGACCCGGTGTTATAGGGTAGTGTTTCGGTTCCATATATTATGCTTTTCCGGTTCTCGGGTCGGGTCGGGTATCAACTTTTGCTCACCCCTAGTTTTGCCCCTGGCGTTTGACACGTTCGGCTCCTTGGCGCCGGAGGCAGTTCGGTTCTTGTCTAGAGTTCAGCGTGTGGTCCATAGCAACTTTTCGACCCCTCAGGGGCGGGGCTTGTTTTTAGTAGATTAGTGTTTTCTATTCAGAATGGGATGGCGGCGCAGTTTGTTGCTCGTCTACCTGCTATCCTTATGTAATTTGTCCTGATGATTGGAATGAAATAAAAATTAATCTAAAAAAAAAAATCTAGAAAACCGAGTTCAAATTAAAAAAAAAAAAAAGAATCCGACATATATAATGGGAGTTCTTACTTAAAACTTAGGTAGACATCTACATAACCGTTTTATATGTCACATTAAAAAAAATATATACAAATTATGTTATCTTAGTTTTTATATACTTTAAACAAATGTACTATATTTAATAATATTTAATTTTCATACTTTTTGTCATACCTTTAGGTTTTTCATTTTCAAATTCGATTTAATATTTTTTCCTAAAGAACAATTAAGCTTTGCATTGAAAAAGACCAAAAGCATTGCATTGAAAAAGAGCAAAAATAGAAGAAAAAAAATTTAAACAAATTGCATTAAAAAAGACCAAAAATAGAAAAATATTTATACAAAATATGCTTTCATAAAAAATCTATATTTAACAAACTTAGAAATATATTTAATCGTATACGGACATGGAAAATAAATAAACACGTGATCTGACTGCACTTGATATTTTTTTAATTCACTTCACATCTTTTTAAACCGTTACTTTATAAAAAGATTATTTGTCACCCAAAATACAAACTAACACACACATTTTAATGCACAACGTACAAGTCTTTTTTGCACAAATGATGTGAATTTCATCAATCCGATTTTAGACAACATAGGAATCAAGCAGTCATAAAGCCGCATCTTCGTTCCCAGACCTCCGACCTGTATTTAATTCTCTGCCTATTTGTTATACATACACACATATATATATATACACACACACATTTCATGTATGTATATGCATCTTCGTTAGAGATTCTCCAGGTGCATTTTGGTGTGGTGAATAATGCAATCTCTAGCTGTTAATCTCCGCTCAACGCCGTCGTTTCACCGCTTTTCTCCGCCGTTAAACGCTGCCGTTTCCGGTGGCAGTAGAAATAATAATAAGAATAATGCTTCCGTTTCGTTCCGCTTTCGTAGTCCGGTTCGATGTGTTCTTCAGTCTCCGTCTCTAGGTACCTAATCTTATGTTTCTATATGCAGATTATCATTTTGAGTGTTTTTTTTTTTTTTTTTTGTTTGTTTGTATAGGTAGTTGATTCAGGTCTGGTTTGATTTGAATTGAAAATATGTTCAGGAATTAGGTTTTTTAGTTATTAATTACGAGTTTAATTAATTAATTTTTGAAGAGGAATAAGCATTAGTTACCAACAGATTAGTAAATAGTAACCTAACAGATTTTGTAAATTCTGTTACAAGTTAGTTAGCATGTACGAATTTGAGTGTATTTTTTTTTGTGTTTCTAAATGCAGATTATCATTTTGAGTGTGTGTGTGTTTTTTTTTTTTTTTTTTTTTTTTTTTTTTTTTTTTTTTGTGTATAGGTAGTTGATTCAGGTCTGGTTTGATTTGAATTGAAAATATGTTCAGGAATTAGGTTTTATAGTTATCGTTTTTATGTTTCGAACTGCAGATTATCATTTTTTAAATTCTGTTACAAGTTTGTTAGAATGTACGGATTTGAGATTCTGTTTGTTTTTGCTGATTTGATATTGAATGATTTGTTTCCAGTTGCTGATGAAGCGGAATTCGTCGAAGCCTCTAGAAAAGGAAATTTGGTGCCACTTCACAAGTGCATATTTGCTGATCACTTGACTCCGGTGCTTGCATACCGTTGTCTGGTTAAAGAGGATGATCGGGAGGCTCCAAGCTTCCTTTTCGAGTCGGTTGAGCCTGGTTTCCGGACCTCACAAGTTGTAAGATTATGTTTTGGTTCTGTTTATTCACTTAACAAGGGCTTGTTAGTGTATTTGATACAAGCTGTTTTATCATGATGTTTTGAGTGTATATGATATAATGACATATTGATTTAAATTTGTCAGGGACGATATAGTGTGGTGGGGTCTAATCCAGCAATTGAAATTGTTGCTAAGGAAAACAACGTGACTATTGTGGATCATGAGAAAGGAAGTTCTATTCAGAAGGTAGTTGATGATCCTATGGAAATTCCGAAAAGTCTCTCTGATGGTTGGAAACCTCAGTTTCTTGATGAACTTCCTGATACATTTTGCGGTATGATCGATCTTACGATAAATAAACTGGAAAATAAATGCTATGCTTGCTTTGTTTACAATGTATAATTTGTAATCTTGAACAGGTGGCTGGGTTGGGTACTTTTCATATGACACCGTGCGCTATGTAGAAAAGAAGAAACTCTTGTTTATAGATGCACCACAAGATGACAGGAATCTAGCTGACATTCATCTTGGATTGTATGAAGATGTGATCGTTTTTGATCATGTGCAGAAGGTGCATATATCATAGTTATATACATTTTTTTCCATCATTGATTATGTATCTTTTTGATAAATAATTTTAATCTTCAGAAAGCATATATAATTCACTGGGTAAGGCTTGACCAGTATTCATCCACCGAAGAAGCTTACGAAGATGGAGTCAAACGTTTGGAAATATTGGCGTCTAAAGTACACGATTGTGATATGTAAGTGACTTATCTTCTCTATAACCTTCTGGTTGTTTCGTAATCCTTACTTAGTTCTCAATCATTAGGCCAAAGTTAGCTCCGGGATCCGTTGAATTAAGCACCCAACAATTCGGAACTCCTTTAACCCAGTCAAGCATGACCAGTGACGAATACAAGTCAGCAGTATTGCAAGCGAAAGAACACATTCTTGCAGGTGATATTTTCCAGATTGTATTAAGTCAGCGTTTTGAACGCCGAACGTTCGCAGATCCTTTCGAGATTTATCGCGCGCTGAGAGTCGTGAATCCAAGTCCATACATGACTTATTTGCAGGTACATTAACATTATTCATAAATTTAACTTTTCCAGTTATTTTTTTTACTTAACTCCTTGTGTCGTTTCATGTTGTCAGGCTCGGGGGTGTATCTTGGTTGGTTCAAGCCCAGAAATTCTGACTCGTGTGAAATCTGTAATTTATCAGTTTGCTTCTTATATATATATATATATATATATATATATATATATATATATATATATATATATATATATATAGGCATTTCATTTCTATTATTGTAAATTATCAAAAAGATTTATTATTTTTTTTTTTAATAAAACAATTGCTAGAATACGGTTGTTAACCGACCTTTAGCCGGGACCGTAAGAAGAGGAAGGACTCCAGATGAGGACGAACAGTTGGAGAAGATGCTGTTAAGTGATGAAAAGCAATGTGCGGAACACACCATGCTGGTTGACTTAGGGAGGAATGATGTCGGAAAGGTTAGTTTGGCTTTTTTTATTTAATATGCTTTCGTAGTTTATAATTATTTAAAATGTTTACTTTCTTAATGCAACTCGGATGTAGGTCACGAAACCTGGTTCGGTTAATGTGGAAAAGCTTATGACCGTTGAACGGTACTCCCATGTGATGCATATTAGTTCCACCGTAAGACACTATTATTTTGTTTGATGTTTCATATTTTTTTTTCTATTACAACAACAATCTATCGATAATCTTGAATCGTTATGGCTCCCTTTTGGTTCTTAAAGGTGACTGGGGAGTTGCTCGATAATCTGACTTGCTGGGACGCCCTTTCTGCTGCACTTCCAGTTGGAACTGTTAGTGGTGCTCCAAAGGTTCGCTCTTCATACCATTAGCTTCTATATATTGCAAGATAAACGGGTTGGGTAACAGGTTAAAACGGGTTGGGGTCATTTCTCTATATTTTTTTAAACACGTCCGGTCAAGTTTATCCATTTGTATTTTTTTTTTTCTGAATATATGGTTAATGAGGTTTAATACATTAAAAATAAATTTCTGGGACTTTTAACCCATTTCCTTTTTAGTTATTTTTCATTTTACCTAATTGACCCGTTAGTTATTTTTCAACTCTTGGACTTTTGATCGGATAAAACATAACCCAAGGTGACCCATACCCATGAAAATTCCTATCTAATGCAGGTGAAAGCCATGGAACTAATCGATAAACTGGAAGTTACAAGACGTGGGCCCTACAGTGGTGGGTTCGGATGGATATCCTTTTCTGGGGAAATGGACGTCGCCCTTTCTCTCAGGACCATGGTGTTCCTAACAGGAGCCCGTTTTGACACAATGTACTTGTACAAAGATGACACCAAGAGAAAGCAGTGGGTGGCTTACCTTCAAGCTGGTGCTGGTATTGTAGCCGACAGTGTTCCCGATGATGAGCAACAAGAGTGTGAAAACAAAGCAGCTGGTCTGGCCCGTGCCATCGATCTAGCTGAGTCAGCTTTTTGCCAATGAGTCAACAGCACTTTTGTAATGGGTCAGTTAGATATGATTGGTTTTTGTTGTTGAGTCATGGCCTGTTGGAAATGCAATTGTGTTGCTAGTGCAAAACATTATAGCTTATGGTTCACAAGCTTTATAAAAAGTCATCGAGTTCTTTTTAACTTAAGACAAGGCGGGTTCTTGGATGCAGGTCGTGTTCTCTGGTCAAACCTGGCACGCGGCTGGAAATTTACATGAACATGACACGAATCCAAACATGATGCGTATTAGCAGGTTACGTATTAGCAGGTTGACACGAACAGAACTCGTGCAATCTAAAATATACTTATTTTTTGCAAATTACTACCCTAAAATTATAAATTTACAGCTAAAAACCTAAAACAATTGCGTGTTACATCTATTTATCTTTTAACTTATAATTTCAACGTAAAATTACCAAGGATCATTCTTAAAAAAAACTAGTATTAGAACCCATGTGATATGTTGCAACGGGTCTATAATTATATGCGGAATTTAGTTAAACCACAAGAACCATCCGTATAGCTAGTTCTAAAATTTAAGTTAAAAAACAAATATTTACATTTTATATATGAAATGAATAATTTAAACAAATATACTTTTTATATACATGTGAATATTAAAACGTTATAACTAAAGTAATGAACAGGGAAAACGCCGGTATACATAAAAAGGTAAAAATTATTAGGCCGGATAGTCGACAATTGAATTGTCATGTAATCAATTAAACAAAAATCTTAAATAGTTTTTTTAGGATATAGAATAAATAATGATTATACTTAGTGAAAAATAAAACAAAGAATGATAAAGAAAGAGAAGAAAATCTATGTTTAGAAATTAACAGAAATTTCTTTTATGATGTATTATAAGAGATTTTTTTTGTAAATGTTTCAAAAACTATTAGAAAAATTGGGACATTATCCACGAGTCAAATTCGAGTCGGAGTTTATTTTGAGCTTGTAACATTGCCTATGACTCGAACCCGAGCTTTAAAGAGAGAAGGGTTTTGACCCGTTGAGCGTTGCGGCGGCGTCGAAAGTTAAAGTAACTCGTATTTGTACAGTATGTTTGACCCGACTCTTTACTTAAAAAAATACATCGCCATCGAATGAAAACATATTATGTTTGACCCAACTTGCTTTCAAATACAGTTTACGAACGTACACAAAATAAGTATAAAACGTATTATTTTTTACCAGACTCGCTTGAGAAAAAAGTTTATATCAAAACGTGAGTTATTTACGTTGAAACGTGAACTTTAAAACGACATGTACGTTAAAACTGCGATACACAACACGTTACGTCGGCGGCATCTTAGTTGTTTATAGCTGACGACACATTATGTGATGCGTTAACCACATAAAACACGTGTTTGACGTATCCGATCAAACTCAGTGTAAAATATATAAGCATTGTGGTTACAATGTACAATGATAAAATTAACATGTGATGCCCGCACGTGAATTACACGTTTTTGACTTTGTTACACACGGTACGTTCGTGAAATTAACGTCATTAGATATTTATATGGCTCGCTCATTGCAGTGTAAAGTTGTAACAATTTTTTTGACAACCGTGTAAAATCGTAAAAGTAATTTAGACATTAATATGGTTAGACATAGATAAAAAAAAGTATATTAATGTGTGACGCTATGGTCTAAAGTCGTAAAAGCAATTCAAATAAAATGAGACATTAAGTTATTAAGTAGAAAAAGTTGGCAGATCAAAGTTGTCAATTACCAAAAGTTAAAAGTGAATGCTTAAGTTACCTAGTTTGAGACTGCAAACTGAAAGAACTAAAAATATAGAGGTTAAAAAGTAAAAGTATAGGGATTAAAATTGTAATATATGAAAATTGAAAGAAGATAAATGTATAAGGGCTAAGTGTGTATGTTTATAAAACTTGAGGGCTTAAAGCCAAAGGTCCTCCACCGACCTTTTTCTTTAATATTATATAAACTAGTAGGGTGCCCGCGCGATGCGGCGGGGGCGACACTTTGGATTGCGGCACTCGTTGCTGGTAGTTTTCTTATTTGTATATGATAACATTATTGTGGTGGATATATGTCATAAGTGTTACACATGGGAGCCTAACACCTATAATGTCTTGCAATGTTCGATCAACTGCCTCTATCGCCTGACGTTTCGCCATCGATGCCTCATCCCATATAATTAACTTGAAGGACCTAATTAGTTGACTTATAATTCCTAAAATTTTGGGACATAGTTTACTATTTATCTACTAAATATCGTAAATTAGTATTAAATAATTCCTAAAATTTTGGGATATAGTTTACTATCTATCTACTAATATCGTAAATTAGTATTAAATAAATATCGTAAATTAGTATTAAATAATTCCTAAAATTTTGGGATATAGTTTACTATCTATCTACTAATATCGTAAATTAGTATTAAATAATTCCTAAAATTTTGGAACATAGTTTATCTTCTATCTACTAAATATCAAAGTTTTGTTTTGTTATGAAAATTAATAATAAATAAAGTATAGAAAAACTGTTTTAAACATGTAAAGATTCGTTTGTTAATAAAAAATACTAAACAAATGACAAAAGTATATTAGTTCAATCGAGATGTAAATTATAAGTGCAATAAAATAACACAAAACATAAACTTCAAATATAAAATAAACTTTATTATTCATGGGATAGTCTAGATCAAACAAAAACAACTGAAAATGAAAAAAAACATAAAAACACTTGATATATTTCATCTAATTTCTCTTCTTTTTTGATCCGTTTTTCTTGTTTGTGCTCGAATCAGCAGTATCATCTAATTCATCTTCTTTCTCATCGTCCTCAGAATCATCTAAATTTATAGACCCATTTCCATTCAGAGAGTCTCTTAGATCTTTTCTTTTGATTCTCATACTTCCGATCCTTAAAAAACAAAAATTTAATAAAAAAGTTAAAAAATGATTAAATAAATTTTATAAAAAAAACAAATATTGAATAAAAAAAATTTAAAAAAGATTAAATAAATTTTAAAATTACCTCTTTACTAAATTGACGTTGAAGATTAGACTTGTATGGACTGAACATTGCACCATAAGAAATAATTTCAACACTATTATCACCATCATCCTACAATAAAACGCCAAATAATAACATAACGAACTTGTTAATATGAAAGATTATTAGCGAAAATATTACTTAAAAACTAACAAAAGCTTGTTCGACAACTGGGGTGTTTAAATTGGTGTGTTGAATCTGAAAAATCAAATAAGTTAGTATTCACATAAAAGTAAATAAAAGAAAACAATTATTCATTATTGCGATATAACAAAACTTATCATAGAACCGACCTTAGATTTTTCAATATCGCATGCTTGTTTTTTCGCATCAAGTGAATTCAGAACTGGCTCCATATTTTAAATCTGTTTAGCAATAGAAATGTAAAATTGTGAGTGTTTGCTATGTATTTATAGTAGTCCATTATGGTTTAGTTTTAGATTGGTCATCCATTTATTTAGGAAGTTTGTTGTGAGTTTTAAGTTTTTAAAATAAGATGCACATATCCTGTTTAGTTTGTTGTGGCATGTTTAATAGGAAGTTTGTTGTGAGTTTTATCTATACTATATTAAACATGCCACAACAAACTGACTCTGTACAAGTAAAATTAGGGAATATTTTAGTTTATTAATGTCGTTCAAAACAAAAAACTTGGGTAAAAAACAAAAGTTAATGCACGGTAGCTAGATAATGGTCAAAGCTGGCTTGGGTAAAAAACAAATGTTGGCTTTAATCAATTGTACATTTACGCATCGGCTATTTGTACTTTATGAACGCACGGTGAAACTAAAAAAAACAACTATCGAAACGTTTAAAAAAATGTGCCGATCGTCATGGTACCTTTGGATTTTTTTAAAACATTACGGGTTGTAAGATATCGCAGGAATACATTAAAGAATTAAAGAGGGGGGAAGTGTAACTAATTACCCATAATTATGTTAAATGTCAAGGATTTAAATGTAATAGATTGAGGGACTAAAAAATAATTATGGTTTAAAAGACCACTTTACCCTCATTCTAGGGGTTTATTTATAAATAATGGGGGAAGAATTTCTTAACTTTTGGGAATCCTTCCCTCATGTATTATAATATAGTATAGATGAAAAGATAATGGCATCCTGAAATTTCAAGTTAATATTTTATTAGGACCACTATTGAATGAAAAGACGGGTTTTTATTTTATTTATATTGCACTAGGTTTTTACCTGGGATTGCTTCCCGGGCTCGAGAAACTTAGTTATATTAATTACTATTTGTTATTAATACGACCACATTACATCAACCATCTCATTCGATTCAACAACAATGTCTTCAAATCAGCGAATTAGATCATGAACTCATATTAGAGGACAAACAAAAGCACAACAGGACCACATGAATAATATCATTTCCACTTTTACTTCAATGCACTTACATGATATGGTGATTTGGGATTTTGTAAAAATCTTTGTTTTTGTACTTCTTTACAAAATAAAATGTTGACCAAATTTCAAACAGATGTTGACCAAAAGTCAATCAGATGTTGACCAATAGTCAAACAGATGTTGAGCTTAAACAGATGTTTGGTTTAAGGACAAACATCTGTTTATGGCCAAACATCTGTTTAAGGTCAAACATCTGTTTAAGTCCAAATATCTGATATAGAAGGCGAAACATCTGTTTAAGGTAAAACATATGTTTAAGGTCAAACATCTGTTTAAGGCCAAACATCTGTTTAAGGTCAAACAACTGTTTAAGTCCAAACCTCTTATATAAAAGGCGAATCATCTGTTAAAGGCCAAACATCTGTTTAAGCCTGAACAGATGTTTAACTTAATAAGATCTACTGTCTTCTCACACTGTTTTCCTCTTCAAAACACTATTCAACCTAGCATGGGTTTCCATTAATTATTGACCAAAAGGCAAACAGATGTTCAAACCACTGTTTGTTATTGAATTTTTTTACAAAATTACATAGAATTGAAGAAAATGAAACAATGACTTAAAGAACTATAATCTATATCTCTAATAAAGCAAACCATTGGGGGACACATGTCACCCAATGGTGCAAGCCAACTAAGCAGACACATAGGCAATGAGGTGGCAAATCTCATATGGGAGGACATGTGGCATTGCTCTCATTCTCGGATTGACTTTGGCTTCTTTCATACGCTTTGTCTCTCATGTCTCTCTCATTCTCTCAAAACGTTTCAAACCATTTCTGCAAAACCCTAATCGGCGAATCCTCTACTTAGCAACCCTAATTGGCGATTCCTCTACAAAGCAACCTTAATCGGCGATTCCTCTACAAATCCCGCCTAAACGTTTTTCTATGTTCCCCTCTTTTTCTTTCATCTGCCTACATATGCAGAAACCCTAATACTCATACGCTGTATCTATGGCCACCACACTCTGGTTCTTTGTGCTATCACCCCCTCTGTCTTCTTTATCTCACGTGATGGTGTTGCTCCTCTTTGTTCCAATTGCGTGTCTTATAGCAGGGCAGATACTAATTTGGGTATGTCATCATACCCCTTAAACCATACCCAGATTGGTGGTGGAGAAAGACAAGGATTTTTCTAGGGTTTACTTTGATTCCATGAATGGAGTACAACCGGAAGAAATCATCTCAATGAAGCTGAAGAAAAAAAACAGGTTATCAGTTGTACTTTGATTATTAGCATGATATTTGTATATATATATTTTTTGAAATTAGCGATTGGTTTTAATGGAGAAGAAACACTGATGAACTCATGTGTGGACTCAGACCAAGGCAGACAAGTCTGCTGGTTGTTTGTGACCACACTACCACTTTGATCTAAGGTATAAGTCTAACTCCGTTAGCCTTTCTACTAACCTCCCTCAATGTTAAAAACCTGTTTAAAAGTAATTTTAAAACTTTAAAGTCACCCAAATTTTGAATATCATGAAAAAGATGCTATTCATTTAAATTCATCTTAAATTTGTAATAACCTTTACATCTGTGACAAAAATAATATTAGTAACTTAAATTCATATATTTTGTTTTGTTTTCTTGAAATAATATTGCAATAAAAACTATTAATATATATATATATATATATATTATTTATGTGCGTAAGACCACACGGTGTGGGCGTGGAGAAGTGGCGTTTATGCCCTTCCACGCCGCACACACCACACCGTCCTCTCGCGTATGGCGTTATTTCAAGCCCTTGAAGAATCCCATCGGCATTGTGTTTATTGTGCATTGACGTGGCGTGATATTTGGTTGGATGTGACGGGTAGCTGTTGGACTCCAACGACATTATTTAAAAAAAAGATTTAATAATTTTGGTGATTGGATTTATTTGACTTAGAGGTTTTTCTTGAAAGATTTGTTAGTTTTTTTTAACTCTTACACATATAACAACACTCGTGATTATTGTTTGTTTCTTCTAATTCTAAAAGTTCAGTTTCATGGCAATGGAAAGAGAGCTTTTACAAGATGATGTGACTCGGCTTGAGGATTTACCTTCATCCCGTCTACTTACTCGATAGCGTTAACTTTTCATTCCATCCAATTTGATTTTAAAAACCAGCTTTCGCTTTTTTTCGTAATTAGTTTATAGTTTCTTGTGAGGATGACTTACCTGCTTTTAAAGTTTCGTAATTGTTGAGTATTTGATGTGTTTCAGAAGAATTATACTATATTGGAGGAAGATGATATATGCAAACGCCAAGAGGAGGATATTACTACCATTTGTTCGGCTCTTTCGATTTCAAGAGATTCTGCGTGCATGCTTTTGCACCGATATAATTGGTAATGTATTTAAAAGATTTGGTTTTATGTGAACAAGTTACCTGATTAAGAAAATTGGTATCTTTGTTTTGTATTAAGCTGTTTTGACGCTTATTAATGTTCATGAAGCATGGTTTGCTAATGAAGATAAAGTTCGACAGGCTGTTGGTCTGTTGGACAAGACAGAAGTTAAGTTACCAAAAGCTGGAGAGGTATGTTAGGTTAAATGCGTTGAGTTTCGTTGTGTAAGTGTTTATATATTTACGAAAGTTCTATAATTGTGCGTTTATGTTTATATTATTTGCAGCTGCTTTGTGGGATCTGCTTTGAATCGTATTCGCTTGATAAGATTAGCTCCGCTGCTTGTGGCCATCCTTTTTGTAATTCATGCTGGACAGGTTATTTTTTGAATTATATGAATTGGTTGATTCTCAATGAAAAGCATCAACCCCAAGTTCTTTTTGCGTTGCACTTTTAATAAAGCTGCTTCTTTTATACATAAGAAGCATTTCTTAGTTGATTTAGAGGGTGTTTGGATCTGTTTTTTGGAATTGATTATAGGGACTTGAAGTTGAAATAATCAGTTTTTAATGTTTGGATAAACAGATTGTTTATGCTCTCAAATAATCTACATCCACTTTTAAAATATGAATCTAATATGAGAATGATATATCCCTAATGTATATCGGGTCGTTTATACTCAAAATTGTTTCAATTCGGAGATCGTAGGCCGAACATGGGGACCGTCAGATAGATATATCATTTCATGGCTTAAAGAGTGGCTTCAAAACCTCATCAACTGGATGGTTTCAGGTGTTTACAATAATTCAGTTTGGAGAATGTATATTGTGGTCAGTTTGCTATTTTAGTTATCTTTAAAGTTTCAATTACTTTTGATCAACTAAGCGGTTTCACATTATATGTGAAAAAAAAGGTATTTTTCTTTTTTAATATTGAGCAAGCATTTGTATATACTCATCGTGGCTGATACCATTATGAGTAAATTTTAGCCCTAATCTTGCAAATTGTCAATGTAGAATGACATCATTATTTGATTTACGTTTCACCATTAATCAATGTTTTGGTCATTTTAGGTCCAATTTTTATGTTTTATTGAATATTTATTTTGAAAGCTCTCTAAGTTGGACTTCTTGGTTCAGGTAATGAGTATGTGATGGCAAGACGGACTTCTTGGTGGGCTATCGGATCAGATTTGAGAGCTCCGGGAATCCATTGAGTTGCCTTTGATGAATCCGGAGCTCTTTATAAAGGTCGGCATTAAACCGCCAAAGGTACGAATTGATAGCTTTAAAAAATAATATTTTTCAAACTTTATATGAAATATGTGTATTTTTTCCCTGTGATTAGGGTGTTCTTCTTTATGGACCTCCTGGTACGGGCAAGACCTTGCTAGCTAGAGCAATTTCCAGTAATAGAGATGCCAATTTCTTAAAGGTATTGTTTTTGCATTTATGGGCTGCAAACGAAATGAATGTTCAGCGAACAGTTCGTGAATCGTTAGGCGGGAAGTTTGTTTAATAAATGAACGGACATGGATGAAAAAATTTGTTCATTTATGTTCGTGAACATTCGTTAACGTGTTCGATAGTTCATTAGTATTTTTAATTTTTATATTTTATTTAAATAGTTCAAAACATTGTTATCAATAGCGAAGATAGTGTTTAAAGTTAGAAATTCACAAGATGAGATAGCTGCAACACCAGGTATACAAATTCGAAGACGCCCCTAACCGAACCGTGTTGCATTATGTTGGTCCTTAGAAGTTTCGGTTACAGAATGAAGGTAACACTCCCAGAAACATTCTACAGGAAGTTGTTTGGAACAAGGACACAGAGGTTGCGCAGGCCAGTGCTTTTTTAATCTAGAGCGCGTGCAATACTGTTTTGACCAGTTACTCAACCCGCCTGGATGAGATTCAATTGGATCAGGAAGTAGTTTGTGCTGATTGATTTTTTTCTTATTTGGATAACTAGATAAACTGGCTACCAATGTCGAACACCTTTTTAGGATTTGCTGAAAGTGTCATCATCTCATCAGGTCATCAGGTAAAAGTGTTGATTTTAAATGTGACATTTGTTATACAACACCATCTTATTCTTGAAAATATTTCTTAGACAGGTCACTCATTTGGTGGCCTGAAAGCAAGATATGTTGTTGCAAACTCTACAATCTATACATACGATTGCACAAAATCAATTATACATGCCAAGGATATAGAAATATGTGAGGAAAAATCAATTAATTAAGCCAGTTTATCATGTTATATGATTAATTTGTTAAAAATCATTTAACTAAGTCAATTTCATTTATGGTTTTGTAGATGTAAGGCCAAAGCATGGATGATGCAGTTGCATGTTGTATATCATTTGCAAAGAAAAAAAGGAAAAGACTGAAACACAACACACTGATGCTTGATATAAAGGGACCATACGATGGCATCTAAAAGGATGCTTGATATAAAGGGACATTGATGCGTGAGAGACAAGAGACATTTATGTCTGACAACTTAATAACGTAAGACAAAAGACATTTTGTTAGTACTTTTCATTATATTATTAAGGTATCAAAATGTTTAGTTAGTGCATAATGTGCCACTTACATATATTTCTTGTGGCGTCATCATATAATGTGGCCTCCCACCCATTGAAAATTCTTATGTGTTCAACCCGTGTATCATAGAATATTTCATTTTAAAGTAAATAATATGGTTTTGGTTGAAGCCCGCGTATTACGCGGGCATTAACCTAGTTTAACACATAATCTAATTGGGCAAAGCAATCTATTATCTCACAATTCCCTACTTTTTTCAACATTAAACACAACATCATCATGCCAAATACAGCCATATATATCCATCCATTATTCTGAATTCATAAACCTATAAATGCAGTTACTATTAGCAAAAAGAAACCTCATATATCATCTATATATAAAACATAAAGTGTTAATAACAGTGTTTTATCATCTTAGCCATACATAGCAACAAACCATCAAGTTAATAATTTAAAAAAAAAAACATACAACATCACCATCAAAAAATTCATAGTTGTAGTATCTGATATCAGAACATAATTAAATGTCTTTGTTAAACTGACGTAACTTGATTTAATACGATCTTCTGTTGCGAAGACACGTATGTGAAGTGCAACATATCACCAAACCTCAAGTTATTGTCAGTCATAAACTTTCGCCAACCGTCCAACCCATAACGTGGGTTCAATCCATTTAACTCCGACTTAACATCATAAAGCTCCACAACTCCAACCAAGTTTTGAACTTTCAAAGGATGAAGATCAAGAGAAAGACCTGCTCGTCTGGCAACTTCAGCAGGAAGACGCTACATGTATTGTGTGGAAAAAAATAATAGTCAGACAAATAAACATAAATCATTAGTTTGTTACAAAAAAATGGTATACCAGCCTATAGTCTCCTTTGTGATCAAAATGAAAGAACTCAGGGTCAAGAAGATGTCCAGAATGTTTTTTTTGCAGTCTTTGCAATCTTATTTCTACGGTTAAGCTTTTTCTGAACGTTGGCGGCTCTCTTCCCCTTGTTGAAAAAGTAAACATATACATGTGAATTAAAGGAATGTTGAATATATGCACACAAAAAAAAAAACAGTTTATATAGCATATACTAATTAACTGGCAATTATAGATACCTTAACTTTATGAACAGATGAAGAACATCCAATATGATCACTTGTGTCGACAGGTAAGGCAGCATTTCCCTTAGTCCTATTCTTGACCATCTCCTTTCTCTCAGAAGTAACTTTACCTTTCTTCTTAACCTGTTGTCATAGAGTAACTTTAATAACAATAGTAATATAACAATCTTTAAGATGGTAAACTTACATCTTGGGTTTTGTTCAATCGTGAAGACATGCGTCTCTTCGACGTGCATTCGGCATTGGTTGGTAAGTTCTTGTAAATAATACATTATTGGATAAATATAACATCAGTAAACAGCATTACTAATAGTTGTAAAAACATTAAATTCTTATATGTGTTAAATTAAAAATAAATAATTTTAATAATTTAGCAAGTACCTGGGTAACAGTTGTACCTTTACCTACAGACACAACTTCTTCATCCTCATAGATGTCCTGGTCAACATTAACGAAATAATTAATATAATGCTAACAAATTAAAACTTTTATTGCTAATGCTAAATACTTACGTACCTTGAATGCATTCTCAACATAATCAACCGTCGATATCTCAAGTACACTATCATCGTCAGATTCAGGTTTCTTCAAAAAGCAAATCTCAATCATCTCTATAAACTACTACCTCAAAAACAACATCATCAATTCAGCTAAACACAAGCAAATCATCCTCCAGTATCCCAATATCGCAGCACATTTCCGGCCATCTGCTAGCAAATACAAAGTTGTTATCAAATAATAAAACCTCAGGTGATTGAAGTGTAGAAGACGGAGAATAAGAAAGTTAAAACCCTAGAAAATGACTGGGAAGAAGAGATTTTTGAAAGAAGAGGTGATAGATGTTTGATGTGTAATGATGATGAAGAAATAATGATGGTTATGTTTTTCTCTTCCCATATTTTCAACTGATGAAAAATATTTACACATACACCCCTTATTGAATTTGTTATTTACATTTACATTGAGATACAAGAGTAAAGTAGATGGTTAGTTGAATTGATTTGGTATTCAAATTAACAAAGAAAAATAATTTTTCTTATAGCAAAGCCATTATCATATCATATTCTTTCAATGCTTTAAATCATGTATTAATCATAATTAGCTTTTAACATAAGTAAGTTTCATGAGCTCGGGAAACAATGTCGGGTGAAAATCTAGTTTTATCTATTATAAGTACCTTTTAACATAAGTAGTTTAACTTTGGTCAAACATACTTTGGTCAAACAGCGTTTTAACATTGCTGAAACAGTGTTTTTTCTATTATAAGTAGCTTTTAACAAAAGTAGTTTGACTTTGGTCAAACAGACTTTGGTCAAACAGCGTTTTAACATTGCTCAAACAGTGTTTTATCTATTATAATTAGCTTTTAACATAAGTAGTTTGACTTTGGTTAAACAGACTTTGGTCAAACAGCGTTTTAACATTGCTCAAACAGTGTTTTAACTTTGGTAAAACAGACTTTCAAACCACTAAGAATCATATTTTTACAAACAGTTGTTTGACGTTGGTCAAACAGTGGTTTGACTTTGGTCAAACAGTGGTTTGACTTTGATGAAACATATTTTTGGCTGGTGTAGGTTTGAAATTGATAAGTTCATAGCCTCTTATGCAGTCCAAATCCAATATAATTTTCTTCAATATTGATAGTGAACACAGGGATCTTTAGAATTGCCTACGTTGTAAATTACTTATAAATAAATTTATCACACATTGTTCTGAGATGCAAAACACAATAGAGTTTATAAAATTTAAACAAAATAGTAATTAATAAAATATATATAAAACTATACTTAGAACGGTGGAAGTTAAAACTCAGAAAAAACAATGATTACAAGCTAGTAAAAACTTCTTTGTAAACAACATTAGAAGTCTTATTTGTTGGTTTTCCATCAGCGTCGAATATTAGTATTTTAACGTCTTCTCTGGTCTTGACCCTTGATAATGCAACATACAACTGACCATGAGTGAAGACATAATCTTTCAAATAAAGACCAACATTTGATAACGATTGTCCTTGACTCTTGTTAATTGTCATGGCAAGGAATTTGTCTTCGTTGAAATTGAAAAGGTATTTTTTTGTCAGACGGTATCATATTAATCCTTGGAATATAAACTCTCGTGTCAATGTTACCACCAGATATAACTTCAGCTTCTATAACTCGTTTACCAAGAAAAGTAATTTGAAGCCTTGTACCATTACATAACCCTTTCTGTTGATCAATGTTTCGAAGAAGCATCACAGGAACACCAACTTTAAGAACTAATATGTGATTAGGCAAGCCAGAAATCTTAAGAGCATTCAAATTTTCTGTTGAGTATAAGCTTTCTTGAAAAGAATCAAGAATTTGTTCAGTTTGACATATACTATCAGAACTCAGATACTCTTTCGCATCACCAGGAAATAACGAAAGCAATCGATCATTAATTTCATGAACTACCTCATTTTTTGGTGCTAGAATTGCTCGCTCAGAAAAAAATCCAGGAATCCTAAATTGTTCAATAATTGAAGGATATACAAAGTCAATTAAACTTTGTATCTGGTCACAAAAATCAGTGATTAGTAAATCATCTGGTATCTCTATAATGGCGTCACCATCATTATCATCTCCATCGTTTCCTTCACCAATATCAATAAGCCATTTTGCAAATTCTCTGATAGACTCCATATTTGAACTTTCAGCTCCAATAGTTAGACGCATGTTTTTAGTCAGCCGTAAGAGTCTGCATTTTGACCATATGTATGAAGAGCTTAAAGATGCACTAACAATTTCTTGTCTAGTACCATTGGGAATAACGGGTAGTATTTGTCTAAAGTCACCACCAAATACAATAACTTTACCTCCAAAAGGAATATCCGAACGAATACTCCTACCTTCGGAAAATACGTCGGTCATCGTCCTATCTAAAGCTTCAAAGGCATGTTTGTGTACCATCGTGTAACATCCCAAAAACGGGTTTGGTAATCAAACCACGTTAATAGTAAAGACGGGTAAAATACCGTTAGTGGTAAAAAAAATAACCCGATTAAGCTACCCCGAAAATATAAAACTTTATATTAGAATTATAAAGTATAAATAAACAAGAATTTACTAACTAGGAGTTTTAACCTAGATAGCTACAAGTCTAGAAATAACTTATAATAGGGTTAGAAACAACCAAACTTTAAGTTATTCAAAAGTGGAGGGGCTTATCTTGTAAAATCTGAAACTTAATTAGATAAAAAATAATAATTAAGGACCAAACACACAAAAGTGTGTCTGGTCGTATATGGGACGCAGGGGGCGACCAGGAGACCTCACCAAGCCCTAGTTCATCACTTAATTCACAAAATTGAAGGTCCAAATCTGATCAAAAACGAAAATCGAGCATAGATTACTGATCCTCATCACAAGAGGATTACAAGGTATGTAAAATTTGATGAAAACTCTCAACTTGAAATTCTCATGAAATTGGGAAAATCTGATATTTATGGTTGCATGTTTGTTTTATGATGAATTAGGAACAATATAGTGTCTAGGGACAAACCCTAGACAAATACAAGTTGAAATCATGCTTATTTCTTGTGAATTCACAATCACCATTGAAGGTGATAAGTGGGTGTTGTAGGAACATGTTAAACACTAGAATTTTAATTGTTGTTCAAGTGTAATTTGAGTTCTAGGAAGTAAATTCAGATTTTGTTAATGTGAAAATTGATGTAAACATGCTTAGTTGATGTTAACCATGGCTAAATGACAAGTATTGAGCTTGATAATAAATTGTGAGAAATTATGCCCGCAAGGTGTTTGTTAAAATGCCTAAGTGAATGTTTATATGTTGGAATTATGAAAGAAACACGTAATTGGCTAATTTGACTAATTTCGTGTGATATGTAATAGTACGGGTTTTAAACATGATGGTGTGTGAGAATCACCAAATAGAACTTGAATATATGTTAATTTTAGTTCTAGTTCTTAATTTGACAAAGATGAAGTTGAGAAGATGGTAAAATTAGGATTCATATGATGACTTCTTGAAATAGATGATGTTTTGACATCTCTTAGCCTACAATCAATGTGCTATAGGTTTCTAACCATTACCAAGAGTCTAATAAGGGTTATAGCCATGGAAATGGGTTGCATTTGATGGTTTGGGTCGAATTTGAAAGGACCCTAAACATGATTTTCGTAGCTTTTTATATGTATTTTGACTAATCTTAAAAAATCATATAAAATCAACCGTTTATCCGATTTGGGTGTTCTATACCTTTTCGGAAAGCTTATGAAGTAAATTTTTACTGTTTTCAATCATAAGAAACAAATGTGCTTGTTAAATAGGCCAAATAGGCAAATTAAAACTGCTGTTCAGAACTTGAAAGATGTTGAAAAATGAAAATATAGTTGCTGAGCTGATTTTATAAAAATCATATAAAATCATAGAAAATTCATTAGAAGGTGTACCTTATATGCTTGCGAAGGTATTGAGGCGTTCTACGATCCATATTTGAACATGTTGATCTAATTCAGATTTTAAAAGGGTCAAAATGGTCAATTACAGCAGCTGAATAGAAAATCGCTGCACATAAATAATGTTCTTATTAACCAAGAAAAAGGCATAGGATTGTATATACTTGCTTTAGGCATGAATTATTGATTGTTGGGAACAAATAACACTTTATATGACATGTTTAAAGTGTTTAAAATCACTTACTAACTAGTTGTATAAGTAACTTCACTAACGGGTCAAACGGTTAGTGAATGAAAAGAATTATGGTATGAAACTAGTTGTTGAATATATGGCATGCTTTGATTGATAAGTGTGTAAAAAAAAGGTTCCATAGGGTGATGGTCATTATATAGAATGACCAATCTAACCATCTTATGGATGTTATGATATAGTTGCTAAACAAGCTAGGTGGGAGCTTGGAAAGGAACAGGTCAAACGGATCATGGATGCGAAGAATGTTTGCGCGGACGTGAGGTAAGTAGAGCTTACGCCCTTTACATTATTTGCAAAGTTACTTAATTTCAAGTATAGATATGAATGCTACTAAGTGGTTGATATATGATATTCCGACACGATTCAATGAGAGTCGGAATGAGGGAAAATGGTAAGAAATTATGGATTATAGTAAAAAGGGGTAAAGCGGTAAATTAGTCATGTAATGACGAATAAATAAAAAAACGGTTTTAAGTAAAACAAGTTCAAAGGAAAACCGGGATAGGTTTAAAAGGGGTGAAATGGTAATTAAATACCATCTCATATGGACAAATGGTCAATTAGACTAAATGGGTCAAATGATGTGGTTAACACCATTTGACAATAACATTTGACAATCGCTTGTTGAGTTTTGTAATCACAGGAAAATAACATAAGCTTGCGTTGCTTTAACTAGAAAGATTTAAAGCAAAAAGTTATGTAAACGGGTCAATACCTTGACCCGAGCCAGGTACGCATAGTTAAGTTGCTAGATAAACATGCAAATATGGGTCAAATAATTAGCGAGAGTCCTTCGTCGTAAATGAGGGACTAAAAATGACCAAAATGCCCATGATTTGTAAATCGGGCAAATGACCCTTAGAGGTCGTTTAGATACTAGTATTATGATTATGCAACTCTTAGATATATGTAAGAGTTGTAAGTATAAACCTTGAGAGTCAAATGCCTAAGAACGGGTCAATTACGTAGAATGACTATCCAAAGGGTAAAATTTAGAATAACGGTCCGTTATGTTAAATCCACTACAAAATACTTGTTGTGGAATATAAGAGGCTATTAAAAAAATGGAAATACGAAGTGTACAAAGAGAAATGCGAGTTTGATGCTTAAATGCATGAAAACTTCTAAATGGGTCAAAATAAAGTAGGTGGTAAAATGCTGGCTTAAGTGTAATAAAGAAAAACGTAAACCGGGTAACGGGAGCGTAAACTATATGAATAATGGATCCGGGTAATGGATGATAGCTTAGACATGTTAAGAAACGAACCCCAAGCAATTAAAATGAGTTTGGATAGGTTTGGATGTAAATTTGATAAAAAATAAACGTGCAGAGTTGACACGGGCGGGTGAACTTTTGACACGGCCGGGTGAAGGGGCTGTGAAAAATATATGTTAAGCTGACACGGCCGGGTGATCTTTTGACACGGCCGGGTGAAGGGGCTGAAAACAAAATATATAATTTCTTGTATTTAATTATTTTGTTCAAATGCCTTGATTTCTAATCCCATATAACTTGTTTAAACTTGTTATTTAACTATCAAAACTAACTTTTAAGTTGGTTTTGATCATAGGTGATTGCCAAGAGTGCCCGGATGAAGATCAAGCTCGAAGAAGAACCGAACACGATAAAGTTAAAAGCTTCCGCACGACGTTTCGTCGTAACTTTAAACGACGAACTCAAATTCATTAAGTTGTATTATTTTCAAATTGTAAAAGTTTTAATTATCCCGTATTATTCAACATCACGTATGTACAATTACATGTTTATTTTCGTAATTTATACGAAAACCTTTAAAATAATAACAAGGGTGTTACACATCGGTGCTTCGTCCCATATGATTAATTGGGTTTCCTTTAATAATCTCGCAATATCACTGTTTGGCTTAATATTGCACATTGAATCTTCTGTTAGATTAATGGGAATATGGAACCGAGAATGAGCTGTCCTTCCACGGGAAAGTAATAACGAAGCAATTCCACTTGAAGCCACATTTAAAACTATTCCATTTCTACATCGAACAGCTGAAGCCAAAGTTTTCCATAAAAAGGTTTTTCCAGTTCCAGCGTAACCATAGACAAAAAAAGGCCTCGTTTACGCCCTACAACTGCTTCCATTATTTCGTCAAAAACCGCTCGTTGTTCATCTGTAAGAGATTGATGCGACCTGTTAAATTCAACTTGTACTTCATCTTGGTCATGTGACAGCTCTTCATTGATCAGACGATTAGAAGCATCACGTAAGGAATCGTCATCAGGGTACGGCATAGTAACAAACCTTCGTAATGATGAACCATTGGAAATTAAATAGTTTTCAATTTTCAACAAAGTAAGATTCTTAATCTGATATTCAGGAAGCACTAAACCTAGCAAATCAAAAAATTAACATTATTAAATAAAAAATCAAAATGTAGTATGTGAAATAAAAAAGATAGATCATAACCTGAAATATTTGTTTCTTTTTTACGTCTATAAATAATATCATCAGCTAAGTATTTCCACGTATTCTCCCAAACAAATTCTGGCCGAGATAGAGTATTTGACAAAAGCAGGGTAGCAAATAACGCTCGAAGATACCCAGCATGTCCTTCAAAACTTGCTTCTTTAATGGCCTCAACGTATTCATTGTCATCATCTAAGAGTCCCATCGCATAGCAAGCATCTCTAAAAGTCGGGAATAATTGACCGTTAACTGACGTATCTCCTCAAATGATCTAGGCCCTTTAACTTTATTGAGTAGTATCCTCAAAAAATAAGGTTCGCCCAATGCAGGAGATACAAAATGAATCCGGCCAACACACTGGTACGACTTACGTATCTGCCAACATCTATCTTTAAGTATCCAAACAAATTTGGAAGGAAACTCAACATAAGACAGCTTTCTAGCATCTTCATTTGTCTCGTTCAACTTCATCCATTGCACAAATATTGAAGAAGCAATAGAAGGCTTGCTTAAAACATTATCAATATCGTCATCCGCACCATACACAACATTCTGTTGGCCCAGCAAATGAAACGGAAGCCTCATAACAGCAGGATACCTATAATGAACCTCATTAGAGAATATTCTCCAGGATGCCTCACAAGCTGAAATATATCTACAATCATAATACTCCTTGATCTCGTCTTTTGGCTTTTCTTTGATGGTTGAACTTGTATCACCAGAAACTACCGCAATAGCCATATCAGGACCTTTGTTAATGTACTTGAATAAATATTTCACTGAACCGACTTGATTACACCATTCAACATTAATGCGTGCTTGATATCTTTTCAAAATCCTTTTGTTATAAGGAACAACATTTCCGTTGTCTAATCTAACACCAGATTTTACAACTGTATGGCCTGAATCTCTTCTTCTGTATACAGGAAAACCACTTGAATCAATAGTTGTATGTGGTGTGAATTTCTTCGGAAAGTTTTTTGAACATCTTTTATCAACCATGCAAGGACAATTCAAATTAGCATTCCCACACGGACCATGAATCATATAATCAGTCACAAGAGAATAAAGTTCAGGATCTTCTTTTTTATCGGGAATCTCAGCAGAAATAAATGGATCTATGTGATCTATGGTTGGAAGTTTGTGATCGACCTTCATGAATAATAAGCATATAAGTGCATGAGGAAGACCACGCTTTTGAAATTCTACTGTATAAACAACTAAATAAAAGGAAAAATAAATAGATTTATTAGTTAATAACCTTGATTACAAAATATACATCAGAGGATAAGATGTGAAAACAAAATAACATACCAGCGTTAATCTCACCAAAATACTTAGAATCCTTCAAATCTTTGAGTAAGGAATCAAGCTTCATTTTAAACAATCGACACAATATGTCAGGCCTATCTTCGGCTTTGATGGTTGAATCTTTTAGAAATCTTTTTACTTCAGGCCACTTAGGATTACACGTTATAGTTATGAAGAAATCAGGGTACCCATACCACTTACATAAGGCCATTGCATCGAGGTAATTTTGTTGCATGAATCTTGCACCACCAGTAAATGAAGAAGGAAGTATAACAGGCTTTCCAGTATCTGTTAAAACTTCCTTACCTTTAGATTTATACTTTTGAAGATTCTCAAATGTTTCAGAGCGAAGGTTCGCTTGTTGCCTACGGATGTACTTTAGTGTTTCGCTCTCAATCATTGTGTACGCATCAACCAAAAACTGTTGTAACAACCTTCGCCCATTTAAAATTAAGGAAAAGCCATAAGTTCTATCTTGGATCCTATATGAAAAAAATTCTCTCATTGTGCACTTTGGTTTTATTTTCTTTTGTGTGGACATAAAATCTCTATGAGGAATATCAACTCTATAACCATCATCACCATATGGGAAAAGTAAGGGATATTGCAGAGCAAGATACGATGGGTGTAATTCGCTAATACGCTGCAGCATTCCCGACTGGGTCTCGACAACAATATCACGATGGTCTATAGCTTTATCTATGTCTCCTACAACCAAAGCAGCAACTTCAGATGTGGTGGGTAAGTTATATGTCATGTCGTCTTTTTCTCTTCTATAAATTAGTCGCAGACTAAGGTTGGCCTCTGGAGATTGGTGAAAATGGTCTCTGACCATCCTATATGTCTTAACCAACATATTTTGTGAATCTAATAAAGCCCTCAAATACTCTATCATTTCAACATCAAGTTCTTTATCAGCACGCGATGAAGGTTTGGTTCTTTTGCTGTTAAAAGAAAAAAAACAAAACATTAACATAACATAACTATTGTAATAAGCAGTGGACAGAGAATCAGTGATTAATAATTAAGTGTTAAGGAAGAACAGTTTAGTACTAAGTCAAACAGCTGATGAAAACCTTGTAAGCACTGATAGTGATTAAAACACTGATGGTACTTAACAACTGATAGTGAACTACATATGGTTAACAACTGCTATTGTAATAAGCAGTGGATAGAGAATCAGTGATTAATAATTAAGTTTTAAGGAAGAACAGTTGTAAACAACTGCTGATACCAGCTCAAAACATTTAGAGTATGTTCAGAAAAAGTAACATTTCAGTGGTTTGGTCTTGAACAGTGGTTTGGTCTTCATCAGTGGTTTGGTCTTGAACATTGGATGATGTTAATTAGACTTTGTGTACATCAACCTGAGCCCCTAAATTCATTTTTTGGTTTTTTGAGCCCCTGGCCTTATAAATTCATAACAGTTTGAGTCTCTCTGTCACACTTCCGTTTGTTTGACTGTTTGATAATTATGAAATGTCCTTTATACCCTTAATGATAAACACATATAATCCCTAATTCCCTAACACCAATCACACTTCTCAAAAATATCTGAAAATCTCTTCTCCCAACACCAATCTTCATCTTCATCTTCGTCATCTTCATCTTCATTGAATCTCCTCACCGAACATTTTTTGTTATAATAATCCAAGGTAAAATCAAATACCTAAAACATGATCGACACTATGGTTTACCCTCTGTTCTTGTTAGATGCTTGTGTAACCCTCTGTAACTTGATGTTTAATGATGTTTGATGATATCTCATTTTCACCACTGATGTTTTTACACTTCTTATCTGTATATGTTTTTGATATGCTAGAATGTAACAGCTTTTGTGTGAAAATATTGTTTCATTCTTGTGGGTTTTTGACTCGGGTATCAAAACAGAGGTTTGGGTTTTGCTTATTATGAAGATTTGTTTGTGATATTTTTGGTTTTCTCTGTTTATTAAAACTGGGTTTTTGGTTTTTGGCGATAATCTAAGATTGTTTTTGTGTTATAGTTTTTTTGAAATGTTTAAAATATACAATCGATTAAAACGGGGTTTGGATTCTTAAGTCTCTGCTGTCCATGATGAAATCTGGGTTTCTTAAGTCTCTGCTGTTCATGTTGAAATCTGGGTATGGTTGTTGTTTTGTTTCTCATATAAAGTTGGTTAAAGACTCTGTGTTTTGGGTTCCTCATATTGGTCATTTAAATGTGTTTTCTTGATATGAGATCAACTGTGTTTTGGGTTCCTCATATTGGGTTCTTCATATATGTATACATATATGCATTATGAAAGAACTGTATCAGCCGTCTTACTATGGATGTTTTTATTGTACAGAATGGTTGCGGATGTAAAGATATGCAAAACACCTACTACGAAAACATTGGCGAGAATACTTGACAACCTCCTAGAAGATGGTGCGGTGCACATAAGGAAGTGATTGATCAGAATGATCAATTGCTAAAAGATAAGCTGATTGGTGCATATGAATGAATATAACCCCAGTGGCAGATATGTAATTTGCGAGCTCTGGAATTTCAAGGAAAATAGAAGAGCTACATTAAAGGGGGTTATCAGCTGCATTCCAAAGTGCACCACTCACTCCTTGAGTTTTCATCACAAAGAAATTTGAAAACTCGTTGTATGTTACGGTCTTTTGTTATCGAGTTTGTAAGTTCCGTCAAGTCTACCAAGTTGGATATCCTTGTATCTTTCTTGGTATGACGTTTTGTCTCTGTATTGTATGTTTAACATAATGCAAGTGTGCATATATGTTATGTTTAATTGTAATCATGCTTAACTGTTTAACTTAGTGATATGTTTTGTCCATGTTTGATGCTTAACTGTTTAACTTAGGGCTTAATAATGAATTTTGGGGTTTTTAGAAGGGAAATAAATCCAAAAGACGGTCCTACCCCTGGCTCAAACAGTCAAACAGACGGAAGTGTGATAGAGGGACTCAAATTGTTATGAATTTATAAGCTCAGGGACTCAAAAAACCAAAAAATGAATTTAGGGATTCAGGTTGATGTTTCACACATACCACAGCTGATGAATTTAAAATGAATAAAGCAAACTACTGTTAAATCAAACAGCTGATGAAAAACTTGTAAGCACTGCTAGTGATTAAAACATTGATGGTACTTAACAACTGATAGTGAACTAATAATGGTTAACAACTGCTGTTGTAGTAATCAGTGGATAGATAATCAATGATTAACGATTAAGTGATGGTACTTAACAACTGATAGTGATCTACAAATGGTTCAATTTCTAGTTGTTCTTTAATAGAATAAAAATGGAACTTAGAAATCACTCGTACCTGAATAATGCATGTCTGTTTGTTATTTCATTTTCGGTATCATGTATGTATCACTGACAAAACTTAGCTTCATTTCCATCTGGAGGTTTGAGACTCCCCATGCAATGATAGTTTTGGCCACTGATACAATATATAAATGGAGCATTTCCCTTGTTGATAGTAGAATCAAGCTTTCCACCCATAAATGTAAAAGAGAACATAGAGTTGTATCTTCTTATGTTCTTCAGGAAGAACTTGTTTTTTGCATTTGAGGAAGAAAACAAATTTTGATAAGACGGATGTGCATCCTTTAAAGGCGGTAGCTGAACTTTACCATACCCACAACACATACTATAACATAGCTTATTTATAGTTAAACGACCTTTTCCACCTTCTGATGTCCATAACTTTGCACTACAAAGCTGACATGTAAGCACTTGGTCACCATGGTCCAAATAATCTGTTCAAAAATGATTGAGAGTTATATTAACGGTGGAACACAACAAATGTCCTAAAACAATAACATAGATTAAAACCTTTAGATATCCCTTTATAAGGATCTTCATCAGTGCACAAAAACACAATGTCTTGATCTGAATCCAAAGACACCATAGGTACAGGAGTATTATCACGTTTCTTGCGCTCGAAGTTATGTTTACCAGAAGACAACCGTGTAAGCATAGAGTTACTACCCAATATCGGCTGATTGTTACTGCTAATAATGCTAGAAGTAATGGAATATCAACGGTTGCTATCTAGAGGTGTACCTATGTTTACGCCGTTATATGAACATCCAATATTAAAACATTCATTTTAGTACCGGTATGTTGCTTAGTAATGTATTTATCAAAAGAAATAATAAAGAAACAAAATACAAACCTGGTGTAGTTGAAATTAAAGAACCGGTAGCATTTCTAACTGCTTGACATGCAATGGAGTACATATGTTGATCCGTAGTATCAGAACAATCGACCAAATTTTCATTGTCAGAAAAGATGTTATGAACATTCGTTGATGATGACGATGCATTCTTTGATTTCTTATGATCAAGTATTAATTTTCGAAGCTTACGTCTTTCATTCGGTGAAGTAACTAAATAACAGAGAAAGTATAATATGTACGAAACACAAGAATCAGTCCACTTGGAAACATAAAACGGAAAAAAGTATACTTATAATCAAATTCAAGAACTATTACCATTTGTGATATCTGAAAGAGGAGATCTATTAGAGATATCTGAAACAGGAGTTCTCATAAGAGGACCTACAAAAAAACCAAGTAGAATTATGATTCAAATCTGAAAGCTGATTTTGATTTGGGAAATGATGAGTTAAGAAGTTATAATTTCACTTACTGTATAAATTTTGTTGAGATGAATTAGCAGTTGTAGAAGATGAACGTGAATTCTTTGACATTGCATACATGAGAGAAGGAGAATGATTCAAAAGAAGAAAGAGTAAAAGATCAGTAACATTAAAAAAAAACAGTGGTTTTTAAATTTTGAATTACAATATGTCATACCTAGGGATTAACATAACCTCAATAAATTATAATATTCCATTTTATCATTTTGTAATTAAAAATCATTTCATGAAAAGCAAAATAGAATTGTTTCAAATTATTGAATTAACTATTCCAAGCAATCTATTACATTGATAAAAAACTTAACAACAAATTTTGTAATCTTTGTGGAATGTAAATCGGGTGTTCACCGGTTAGGTTTATGGTTTATTTGTATATGATTTTTAAAATAAAATATTATTATCTTTATTTAATAAATAATTAAGTTAAACAGTATTTTTTTCAGTTATCCAAATAAACCAAACAAAACAAATAAAATAAAATGTGGATCGATAAACCGAACAAAAAACCAAATAGAATGGGTTTGAATTTACGCTTCTTACTTGGTTACGATTTTTCTGAACAACCTACTTTGAATGACTTAGACAAAATTTAAAGTATATAAGAAAGCTATTGAATGAGATTACTTAAATAAGTTAATGGGAGAAACAGGCACAAATTAAATATTTTTTATAAACTATAATATATGACGGATACTTATTAAATCTTAGTGGGCAGGGATAACGGTAAAAACCAATAAAGAATAACCACATCCATTGATAATCCTATATAAATTATGATATAAGATAATAAGATTAAAATTGCTTAAAGATTACAAATGTTTGTAGATAAAAAAGTTGTTATTTGGGTTTATACAATATATATTATAAATTGTTGCTCCTATTCATACACATAAGTTTTACACATAAATATTGACTATTGAACATCTCAATATTTATTTAACATTATACATTATAATATGCAAAGAAAGGTCATACTCATTATAATATTAGAACATAACAGTATAATAAGCAGATAAGTTTTCAGGAATTCAAAACCACACAAGCAGTCCAAAACATAACAACACTAAACACCCAAAAGCAACAAAACGAAAACCATAAGTTCAACATGGCAACAACACATGAAATCAACACGTAAATGTATTTGAAAACACAGAGAAAACTATTTCTCAATCTTTGGAATCAAAAGCGTCGAAACACCAGCATCTTCATCCTGAGACAGTTTATCACTCATGCGGCGCTTTGTCGAGGAGCAACCTAATGCAATATCTACATCGCACACTTCACGAATATTACGTTTTGTTTCATCAGAAGAGGGATTCTTATTGCCTACAAGTGCTTTGGATGCATGTGTAACATTGTCACCACAACATGACATCTCATCCTGATATAAAAAGACAATAAGTATTAACGTTTCAAAAAATTTAGTACAAATAACGAAATTCTTATATTACCTTCAAAAGGTCAACAGGAGCAGACAAACTGCAGGAATCTGGAACATCTAATGATTCGGATTGCTCATGCTTTAAGTACATAATACACAATAACATAAAATACACACTGATGCGTGTGAAGTGTTATATATATTAGGTGTATATTTTAAGCCCCTTTAACACTTATTTTTAGCCAAGTTTTAAATTTATAAAACACGATATTTCACTAACACTAAACACACATATGGGCAAGTGCACCCATCGTGAGCGTAGTATAGTGTTGGTAAGATACCGAGGTCGTCCAAGGACACAAGAGCTTTTAGTACCGGTTTATCCTCAACGTCTAATCAAAATAAAAGGTTTAGAAAAAATGTTTTAAACTAAGAAAAATAAAAACTAACTAAAATGTTGAAAAATAAAATAAAAAGAAAAACAGATAGATAAGATGAATCACTTGGTTCCGACTCGTATCTAGTGTAACCTTTGATTATTCCCGCACTTTCGCACTTATTTAAGAGATTATCTTAGTTATTGTAGTAGGCCCCTCTTTTGAAGGTGACGTTACCCTCACCCCAGTAGTTTGAGTCAGCAAGGATACAATCCTAAAAGGGTGGATTATTGGAAGATAATTAATTAAGTTATTAATGCAAATTATGGTAGGCCCCTCTTTTGGAGGTGACGTTACCCTCGACTAAGTAGTCTGAGTCAGCAGGGATACAGTCCTAAATAGCCGGGTTATAGTATTAATAGTAGTTAGCTTATGAGGGGATCAAAGAGTTTGGACCCCCGCCATCCAATACCGTTAAGTATTGAAGGAGGTCCTACTAAATTTGACCCAGGTCCATTGCAGGACCTCTAAACGCTGAACAATGGCAACACCTTTACCAAACCGTTCCCTTAACCCCCGACCAGGTAGCCAACATACCTCCATATAGACCGTGGAGATATGAATGGTGAAAATCTTTTATTTTATATAGACAGTAAAATAATGCCAAGACACCACGGACAAACGATAAGGAAAGATCACCTTCAACATAAGCAACTAGTTATTAAAGTCATTAATACAAAACCAAGTAAAAAGTGCAAAAGATTAGAAATAAAAAGTATTACACTAGACACTTTGTCTTCACCAAGTGATGTAAGAGACTTAGGCAAACATGGCCTTGATTGTCAAGAACTCTTACGATCAATCTTGGATCCCGAGACGACTCACACACTCTACGATGGACAATGGATGATGGTGGTGGATGATGGTGTTATGGTAGTGGTGGGTGGTGGGTGAAGTGTGAGAGAGGTGGTGTGCCAAGGGATGGTTTGAGCTTAAGCCAAGCACTCCTATTTATAGGCTGAACAGAAGCTCGGGCACGGTCCCGTGTCCAGTGGGCACGGCCCCGTGTCCACATCCTTCTCTTTCTTCATTTATTGCAGCTTGTCTTATTAGTTGACCACGCCCCCGTGTCCGCTGAGCACGACCCCGTGTGCAGAAGAATCTTTGTACTATGAAGATTTGCCTGGATTGTGCGAATCTTATAGTTGACCACGGCCCCGTGTCCGCTGAGCACGGCCCTGTGGTGGGCAATAGAAGCTTCTACCACTTTGTCTTTTCTGCTGACACTTGGGCACGCCCCCGTGCTGGCTGAGCACGGGGCGTGTTCAGTCTTCTGTTATCTTGTTTTGCTTGGGAAGATGTTGTCGTGGGGTCGGGCATGTCACGTCTTGTTCCTTTTCTTGTATTTATGTTAGATTTTGATGTCTTTTTGCTTCTTTTGTTAATTTGAGCTCATTTAATCCTGAAAATACAAAAGGAAGACAAAAGCACACTTTTTCCAACATTAGTACTAAAAAGGGTTAGTTTTATGCCTCAATTGATGTAATTTATATGTTGCATTTTGCACACATCAAATACCCCCACACTTGAATCTTTGCTTTTCCTCAACCAAAACTCTTTAATAAGTGGCTATTACACACCCAAATGGAATGGGTAGAAAAGAAGGTTTTTGGGCTTGTCATAGAGTGTCGGGATTTCCAAGATTCTTTATTTAGTTTTATTTTTATTTATTTACAATCCTATTCGTCATGATTTATTTAAAACTTTTCATAAGATAAATTGCTTATTAGGGCATAACATGCTTTTGTAAAATTTTATTTATATACAAGTTCACATACCTCACGGGGATCACTCAACACTCGGCCGAAAATGTATTTTTGTGGATCACTCGAGAGCGGTATGGAACTTACTCCTACCATAGGCTTGCCAAGCAATCAATCCTCCTCCTTTTTAACTTATAAACCTTTGTAAATATCAAGAGGACTTTTTTGGGTGAAGGGTTAGGCTTGGGTTAAAGGTAGGTGGTTGGGGTAGTGGTTAGTGGTTAGTAGAAAAAGGGCGAAAAGCGTAACAAGTGTCGATTTTCGTAAGACTTTTTAATTTTTTGTAACTTTTATTTTGATGAAGCTATTATTCAAACAAAGTTATTTTTGATGAACTTGTTTGTTTATTTTCTTTTGCTTCATCAACACACACATTTTTTTTATAAAGTCTTACGAAAAATCGAACTTGTTACTAAAACAAAGGGTTAAAAATGAAAAAGGTTTTGGTGGGTAAAAGGGTGTTTGGTTTGGATTATGAAATGAAAAGGTTTAGGCTTAAAGGGGCTAACTAGGGGGATTTTGGGTAGGTGGTAAAAAAAATAATGGTGTAGAAATAAAAAGGGTTAGTCCTAATGCCTCCATCATTTACTTACTCGGGTTTAAGTTGGTAAGGACCGGGAATGTATCGTCATGGCAAGTTCTAGAGTCGTAAGAACCAAGCGGCTATTCACACAAGAAACGAAAAATGAGCATTTAGTCTAATGATATGTAATTGTATGCTCAATAAAGGCTCAAAACTCACTTTTGTGGGAATGGGTTTTTATGTGATCAAGTATATATAATCAAATTTTAACTAAGTTTGCCATGCCTTTTTATAATTTTCTTATGTTGGTTATTTTTATCACGACGCTATCGGTTGTAAATTCGTAAAAATATAACATTTTTTAGAACTTGAATTTCCCGAGTTAAACTTAACAAGTAAAAAAATGAAAATTTTTGAAAAAATTTGGGGTGATTAGCGGTTCCAATAGAGTTTTGTGTAAGGCTTGTATTTAGGACTTGCAAGATTCAAGGTTTTAGCATCCCCCCCCCCCCCCACACTTAAATTACACATTGTCCTCAATGTGTCCCAAAAATAAGTTTTTAGGTTGATTTAATGTGTAAAAAGGTGAAAAAAGCAAAAATTTGTGTTACTAGGCGCTGAACACGGCCCCGTGTTCAAGTGCTAGTAACAAAATTAAATTAAGAGAAGCAGAAGCCTGGACACGGGGGCGTGTTGAGTGAACACGGCCCGTGTCCAGTTACCTGAACTGGGTCTTTTTTCTGCAGACAGTGCAGCACGGGGTCGTGTTGGGCGGACACGGCCCGTGCCGAGCTTACTGTAAACGAAGAAATTTGTCGAACGGTTCTGTTTTCCTGCATGGGGTGCTGGTTCAAGTTTCCCTTGTATCCTTTGCCATCTCAAGTGTGTTTTATTCCTGAAAATTAAAATTAACTAGAAAACATGAAAATTAATCTAAACTAAACTAGGGATAGTTCCGCGGAATGCCTCCGTGGTGCGCCACGTTTATAAGGGTCCTTGGCTAGACCCAAAGCCTGGTCATATGATACCCAAGTGGGATGTATTGCATCCCATGTTACACCGTCGGAGAGCGTCATCCAAGCTTGAGTCTATGACCTTCATGTAATTGACCGGGTCTTCGTCCTCTACTCTTTTTCCACATTCAAACTTCACTTCTTTGTCCCCAAACTTCAATGTTAACGTTCCGTCATTCATATCCACCACCGCTTGGGCGGTGGCTAGAAATGGCCTCCCGAGGATGAGAGGAACATCGGTGTCTTCTTCCATGTCTAGGATGACAAAGTCGGTTGGGAAGACGAAGTTGTCAACTTTTACCAATAGATTTTCAGCGACACCTTGTGTGAATTTGACGGATCTGTCGGCGAGTTGTATGCTCATCTTTGTAGGGCTTGTTGTTCCTAGGCCGAGTCATTTGAACATCGATGTGGGCATGAGGTTAATGCTAGCCCCAAGATCGGCTAATGCATTACGAACGGGGGATTCCCCAATCGAGCAAGGAATTGTGAAGCTTCCGGGGTCGATTTTCTTTTGTGGAAGTTTGTTGAGTACCAAGGCGGAGCATTCTTCGCCTAAGTTAACTAATTACAATGATTCAATTTTTCTTTTGTTAGCGAGGAAATCCCTCATGAATTTTGCATATTTAGGCATTTGGGTTAGGACCTCAACAAAAGGAATATTAACATGCAATTGTTTTAGTAAATTTTCGAACTTTGCGAATTGCTCATCGGTCTTTTGACGATTTAACCTACCGGGGTACGGAATTGGAGGAGTCTTGGTGGCCTCTTGATTTGGTAAAGAAGCCTTTTCGGATGCGGGTGGAGTCATGCTTTGGCTAGACTGGCTTCTTTCATCTGGCGGTGATGGAGTCTCCTCGGGACCCACGGTTCGATTTCTCAATGTGATGAGATGCACTTGTGCTTTTGGGTTGGTTTCGGTATTGCTAGGTAACGCGCCTTGTGGTCTCTCGGAGAAATTTTGAGCTAATTGATTCAATTGTTTTTCAATGTTTTGAATGCTAGCTTGTTGATTTCTAAAATTCGATTCCAATTGTTGAAATCGATCCGAGTTTTTCTTTTCGGTGTCGGAGATGAGGCGAGATACAGTATCTTCAAGCCTTTCTCTTCCACCTTGTTGTTGAGAGAAATTTTGTGGTTGTTGAAAGTTAGTTCGTTGGTTTTGTTGGTTACTACTATTGCCGGGATCTCTCCAACCAAGATTAGGGTGGTTACGCCATCCTTGGTTGTAGGTACCCGTTGGTGGACCCGACGGCCTAGGTCTATTATCAATGTAGTTCACCGTTTCTGTTTGTTCATCTAATTCTTTCATACAACTCCAATTTTCATGTGGCCCACCACACCCTTCACAAGCCATAACCGAGGCCGTTTTTGTCATTTCTAATTTTTTGATTTTTGAAGAGAGGGCCTCGATTTGGGCTTGTAAAGAAGTGCTTTCATCAACCTTATGGGCGCCCGGGGCGATAGATTTATTACCTCGGGGAGTGTGCCATTGAAAATTGGTTTGAGCAATTTCCTCAATTTGATTATATATTTCATTTGGGCGACGATTACCTAAAAGTCCCCCGGAGCTAGAATCAAGTGTTTGTCTTGTGTGTGGCAACAACCCATTGTAGAAAGTGGATACTTGTTGCCATACCGCAAGACCGTGATGGGGACACTTTCTCAGTAGCTCCTTGAACCTTTCCCAAGTTTCATATAAGGATTCCCCATCCTCTTGTGAATATGTATTAATTTCAGTCATTAATTTAGCCGTTTTAGCGGGAGGGAAATACTTATATAGAAACTTTTGGTCTAGTTCATCCCAGGTGTTTACCGAGCCAACTGGGAGGGTGTTAAGCCAAGCCTTAGCTCGGTCTCTTAGTGAAAATGGAAACATTCGAAGGCAGATGGCGTCATTTGATGCTCCATTGATCCGAAAGGTATCACATATTTCTAAGAAATTAGTAATATGTAGATGGTGATCCTCGTTCGCAAGCCCATGGAAGGTTGCGGTGTTTTGAAGCATTTGTATCAAATGCGGCCGAAGTTCGAAGTTGTTGGCTTCGACATTCGGTGCATTGATAGCGGCGCCGAGATTACCTACGGTGGGCCTTAGGTAATCCATGAGGGTACACTGGTCCGCCATTGGAAGTGGGTCCCCCGAAACTTTCTCTTGATTTTTAGCTTTAAGTCTTTTTCTGAGAAAGCGTTCGGGTTCTTCTAGAGGTTCTTTTATGTCTCTACTAGAACTGGAGCTCATGCACTACGTAGGAGGTTCAAATGTGGCGTCTGGGTTCCAAGTCCTGCAATAAAAATAGAAAAGAACGTTGGTCAGAATGTTCACCACGGCCCCGTGCTCAGTGAACACGGCCCGTGGTCAGAGGTACAGTAGTTGTTTTCCGGATCCCTGTTACTGGGAGTTGGACATGGCCCCGTGTTGCACCGACACGGCCCCATGCTCAGCTCTCTGTAACTCAGAAAATAAAAACTGCCAGTGATGATGCAGGGCACGGCCCGTGTCCGACCAGGCACGGCCCGTGCTGAGCTCTGCAGAAACAGAAAAACTAAAAAAAATCCTAAAAAAAATTGAAAAATAAGAAAAACGATTAGGCAGTTGATTCCTAACTTTCTTAAAATCCTTGTGTCCCCGGCAACGGCGCCAAAAACTTGATGCGTGTGAAGTGTTATATATATTAGGTGTATATTTTAAGCCCCTTTAACACTTATTTTTAGCCAAGTTTTAAATTTATAAAACACGATATTTCACTAACACTAAACACACATATGGGCAAGTGCACCCATCGTGAGCGTAGTATAGTGTTGGTAAGATACCGAGGTCGTCCAAGGACACAAGAGCTTTTAGTACCGGTTTATCCTCAACGTCTAATCAAAATAAAAAGTTTAGAAAAAATGTTTTAAACTAAGAAAAATAAAAACTAACTAAAATGCTGAAAAATAAAATAAAAAGAAAAACAGATAGACAAGATGAATCACTTGGTTCCGACTCGTATCTAGTGTAACCTTTTATTATTCCCGCACTTTTGCACTTATTTAAGAGATTATCTTAGTTATTGTAGTAGGCCCCTCTTTTGAAGGTGACGTTACCCTCACCCCAGTAGTTTGAGTCAGCAAGGATACAATCCTAAAAGTGTGGATTATTGGAAGATAATTAATTAAGTTATTAATGCAAATTATGGTAGGCCCCTCTTTTGGAGGTGACGTTACCCTCGACTAAGTAGTCTGAGTCAGCAGGGATACAGTCCTAAATAGCCGGGTTATAGTATTAATAGTAGTTAGCTTATGAGGGGATCAAATAGTTTGGACCCCCGCCATCCAATACCGTTAAGTATTGAAGGAGGTCCTACTAAATTTGACCCAGGTCCATTGCAGGACCTCTAAACGCTGAACAATGGCAACACCTTTACCAAACCATTCTCTTAACCCCCGACCAGGTAGCCAACATACCTCCATATAGACCGTGGAGATATGAATGGTGAAAATCTTTTATTTTATATAGACAGTAAAATAATGCCAAGACACCACGGACAAACGATAAGGAAAGATCACCTTCAACATAAGCAACTAGTTATTAAAGTCATTAATACAAAACCAAGTAAAAAGTGCAAAAGATTAGAAATAAAAAGTATTACACTAGACACTTTGTCTTCACCAAGTGATGTAAGAGACTTAGGCAAACATGGTCTTGATTGTCAAGAACTCTTACGATCAATCTTGGATCCCGAGACGACTCACACACTCTACGATGGACAATGGATGATGGTGGTGGATGATGGTGTTATGGTGGTGGTGGGTGGTGGGTGAAGTGTGAGAGAGGTGGTGTGCCAAGGGATGGTTTGAGCTTAAGCCAAGCACTCCTATTTATAGGCTGAACAGAAGCTCGGGCACGGCCCCGTGTCCACATCCTTCTCTTTCTTCATTTATTGCAGCTTGTCTTATTAGTTGACCACGCCCCCGTGTCCGCTGAGCACGACCCCGTGTGCAGAAGAATCTTTGTACTATTAAGATTTGCCTGGATTGTGCGAATCTTATAGTTGACCACGGCCCCGTGTCCGCTGAGCACGGCCCCGTGGTGGGCAATAGAAGCTTCTACCACTTTGTCTTTTCTGCTGACACTTGGGCACGCCCCCGTGCTGGCTGAGCACGGGGCGTGTTCAGTCTTCTGTTATCTTGTTTTGCTTGGGAAGATGCTGTCGTGGGGTCGGGCATGTCACGTCTTGTTCCTTTTCTTGTATTTATGTTAGATTTTGATGTCTTTTTGCTTCTTTTGTTAATTTGAGCTCATTTAATCCTGAAAATACAAAAGGAAGACAAAAGCACACTTTTTCCAACATTAGTACTAAAAAAGGGTTAGTTTTATGCCTCAATTGATGTAATTTATATGTTGCATTTTGCACACATCACACACAATGGTATAAATCTATTTCAAAACGATATAACTATGAAATGAAAAGAATGAAATAATGAAGATTAAAACCTGGTTAAGATTGAATTTGGCGCAGAGCGCGGCAAGGATCTCGTCATCGTTAGTGGCCATTGAAATACCATAGTTTTCAACCTGATGCTCAATGTTATAGTCTTTAACACTTATGATGAAAGCATACCTCTTTCCAATCAATGTGTCAAAGATCTCAGGATATGGGTTCGGTATCTCTCCAGAATTAACAACCTATGATTTTATAAAAATTAATATAAATTACAATGAGCAGAATGTTTCCATAATTGAGAACATTCAATTTTATAAAAATTAATTTTAAATTATATTTACTACATGACCAAATAACTGAATGCATGTATTTGTTACCTCATCTTGGATTGCAAGTAACTCTTTGGCAGTTTTCTTAAGAATCTTGTAAGCTTCAAAATCAAACAGTGTCAAAGACACAGTACCGGAAGAGTCTTGCACCCTAATAGGTATCTTGAACCTATCAAAGTTAAAAACAAATGAAAACATTCGCATTACTAATAACAAAAGTGTGGTTCATATTAGAATTTAGTATAACGAAATAAAACGGTAATCTCAAACCGCGGAATAGAATAGATGTCGACTCCTTCACATTTATCATTTGTACACACCAAAGATTTTGCATGATCAACATCAAATGAACCATCAGCATTTTCGTTCGTTATAAATCTTTCCTCCACACCCGACTTACAGTGGTTACAACCATTGTAAAACCAAAGTTTATCAGTGCATATAGCTGTGATTGTGCCAAGAACTAAAACCTTCTTTGTCTATTAATATCAAACAAAAATAATAATACTTAGAAAAGACTATAAAAAAACTTAGCATGTAAAGTACTTATAGGAAAATACACACCGTTGATATGGTTCCAAGGAAACCAATAAGCATGAAATCAGGGTTATTAAGAAACTCATCTTCAACACTTGAGATAACGTTTGAACCAACATGCTCATTTATTGAAGATGAAGCAGAAATTTTCTCTACATGCCTAAACAGATTCATGTGATCAAATTAAAACATAAAAAGTAAATGTAGGTATAAAATAATATTATTTAATGTTTATATGCATATTACTAACTATACCTCTTCCTAAAAGAGGATATCTCTTCAATGTCAGTGTCGATAAAAAGTCTGCTAAGCTCAAACCCGTTTGCAACTCCACGCTTGCCTGAATTTAAAAATAAAACCAAATGTAGATTAATATAAACAGTGTCAAATTTAAAACATATAAATAAATATAAATATAAATATAAATTACTAAGTAAAAATAATTAAAATAATTAAGTTTAAATTGTACCTTTGTAAAGGTTGACCATACCAAAATGACAAAGGATAACAACATATTTCTCTCGTTTCTCATCATTTATGTAAGCAAACATGTCAATAGCAAAACCATCCCACAAAGTAACCGGACACTTTTGGCCTCTAAAATATTAACATAAAACATAATAACATCAAGCAACATTGTAATGCTTTAAACGTCAAAATGCAACAACTTAATAAAAAGAACTCACTCAAGGTCTTCAACTCTAAGATTAAGTCTCTTGCCCTTGCTCCCATCCTTCTTTGATGTATCCTCTAGATTGAAACATACTTCCACATAACCAATCCAATCTATAAACAAAAATATATTGTTAAAAGAAAACAGCATTAAGAAGAGATAACATGAAAATAAAAAAAACAATAAGAAAAAACAATACATATATATCATGTAGTGATTTACATACCAATAACTGTATTAACTTCAATTTTATTTTTAACAACATCCTTGAGATTAACGAAATTAAAACGGTATTTCGGTCCAGACCAGGCAAGGCATTTCTCAACAGAAGTATAGAAATACAGTGATATTTTGTCATTTCTCTTGGTATACTTAGCAGAGGACTTATTAGTAGCAAGAGACGGTTTGGTGATAAGAATACATTCATCCAACTGAAGGAAGTCTTTGAATTTTCCTAGCATCTTATGCAGACAGTTGGCTTGTATCATAGTTCCCTAAGAATATGAAACATCCGATTAAATAAAAAAGGTGTTATATAACATTTGGATATTCATATGTCCAAAAAAATTATAAGACAAATAGATACGGTACCATCTCATCCATGAAGATCATATCAAGACGATATATTTCATTTTTGTTATCATTCATCATCTTCTTCGAAATGCTAACAATCTTCACTCTAATCGAATAGTTGTTTGAGTATGTATTAAGATCGTTAAGCATGCTAACCTTTGCAACCTCCATTTGAAGACTGTACATAAAAAAAAAAGAATAAGCAAAATATATCTATTGCTAAACGTAATATGATAATACAATAAGCATGGATGTTCTTAAAAAAATATCAAGGTTGGAATTCAAGCTTACCGATTCTCCATTAAAAATTTTAATTGAATGCAGTGGCAAATGTAATTTCAAAGGTAAGTAGCATATATCCTTATATGCTGCTTTATTAAAGTAATTAAATATTAGAAATAATATGCAAAGTAGGAAGAAAAAAAAAAAAGAGAGAACGTCAATTTTAAATTACCATTTTGCATATTTTGAATTTCAAAATTACTGATATTACCAGTAATTACTAACTTGATTTGAAAGCAATTGTTATAATGACTTTTCTAAATTTTATTTTAACTTTAATTAAGAGATAATAACCGACAATTTGAAATTCACATTTTGCTTAATTCAAATGTCCAAAGCTCAAGAAATTAGCATTAATTACTGATTTGATTTGGAACAAATAGCCATCAAGAATTTTTTTATTTTTTAATTTAACTTTAAATTTAATCATAAAAACAATGTTGGAGGAACTCTTATGTCATTGGAATGTAACGATTAGGTAAAATGGTAATTTGATTGTAATTCTAGTTTTCATTTGATAATTTCAATATATAACTAATTAATAACATCAATAATAAAAATGTGAGCAGTGACTGATTTTTAGGGAAACAGCTGATGGTCAATATCAGTGGATGTCAACAATAAAAAAGTGAGCAGTGGCTATTTTTTCCTATCAGTGGATACCCAACAGTTTTTAAAACACTGATATTTGGTCAGTCAGTGGTCAACACGGAGATTGAAGAAACAGAGGTTGTATTTCAGCAGTGGATAACTTTTAACAATCAAATGTTTGAACCAATTTCAAGAATACTATACCCAAACAATCAATATGAGGAGCTTAATAATCATCCAAGTGTATTTGATTTTTATTTATTAGTATAAATATGAAACAACTGTTCAATTTATAGTACAGATCAAACCACTGAAGTGATGTGATAAATACTGTTACATATAAACACTGTTGTGATAAACACTGTTACATATAAACACTGATGTCATAAAAATTGTTACATATAAAACACTGAGGTGATGACATCTAACAACCTAATAGACTATAAAACACTGATGTGAAAAACACTGTTACATATAAACATTGTTAACATAAACAAAGATAGAATAACTAATGTTGATGCTGAACCACTGTTGTTGTTGGACACTGTTGTTGGACATCATAAATTTCAGATGTAATTTCAAAGGTAAGTAGTGTATATCCTTATATGCTGCTTTGTTAAAGTAATTAAATATTAGAAATGATATGCAAAGTAGGAAAAAAAAAAGAGAACGACAATTTTAAATTACCATTTTGCATATTTTGAATTTCAAAATTACTGATATTATTATCAGTAATTACTGACTTGATTTGAAAGCAATTGTTATGATGACTTTTCTAAATTTTATTTTAACTTTAATTAAGAGATAATAACCGTTAATTTGAAATTCACATTTTGCTTAATTCAAATGTCCAAAGCTCAAGAAATTAGCATTAATTACTGATTTGATTTGGAACAAATAGTCATCAAGAAATTTTTTTTATTTTTTAATTTAATTTAATCATGAAAACAATGTTGGAGGAACTATTATGTCATTGGAATGTAACGATTAGGTAAAATAGTAATTTGATTGTAATTCTAGTTTTAATTTGATAATTTCAATCTATCAATAATTAACAACATCAATAATAAAAATGTGAGCAGTGAGTGTGTTTTAGGGAAACCGCTGATGGTCAATATCAGTGGATGTCAACAATAAAAATGTGAACATTGGCTTTTTTTTCCTATCAGTGGATACCCAGCAGTTTTCGAAACACTGATGTTTGGTCAGTCAGTGGTCAACACGGAGATTGAAGAAACTGAGGTTGTATTTCAGTAGTGGATAACTTTTAACAATCAAATGTTTGAACCAATTTCAAGAATACTATACCCAAACAATCAAGATAAGGAGCTCAATAATCATCCAAGTGTACTTGATTTTTATTTATTAGTATAAAGATGAAACAACTGAAGTGATGTGATAAATACTGTTACATATAAACACTGTTGTGATAAACACTGTTACATATAAACACTGATGTCATAAAAATTGTTTCATATAAAACACTGAGGTGATGACATCTAACAACCTAACAGATTATAAAACACTGATGTGAAAAACACTGTTACATATAAAGACTGTTAACATAAACAAAGATAGAATAACTAATGTTGATGATGAACCACTGTTGTTGTTGGACACTGTTGTTGGACATCATAAATTTCAGATGTAATTTCAAAGGTAAGTAGTGTATATCCTTATATGCTGCTTTGTTAAAGTAATTAAATATTAGAAATGATATGCAAAGTAGGAAAAAAAAAGAGAGAGAACGACAATTTTAAATTACCATTTTGTATATTTTGAATTTCAAAATTACTGATATTATCAGTAATTACTGACTTGATTTGAAAGCAATTGTCATGATGACTTTTCTAAATTTTATTTTAACTTTAATTAAGAGATAATAACCGTCAATTTGAAATTCACATTTTGCTTAATTCAAATATTCAAAGCTCAAGAAATTATCATTAATTACTTATTTGATTTGCAACAAATAGTCATCAACAATTTTTTTTATTTTTTAATTTAACTTTAAATTTTATCATGAAAACAATGTTGGAGGAACTCTTATGTCATTGGAATGTAACGATTAGGTAAAATGGTATTTTGATTGTAATTGAAGTTTTCATTTGATAATTTCAATCTATCACTAATTAACAACATCAATAATAAAAATGTAAGCAGTGACTGTTTTTTAGGGAAACCGCTGATGGTCAAATTTTTCCTATCAGTGGATACCCAACAGATTTTGTAAGACTGATGTTTGGTCAGTTAGTGGTCAACACGGAGATTGAACAAACAGAGGTTGTATTTCGGCAATGGATAACTTTTAACAATCAAATGTTTGAACCAATTTCAAGAATACTATACCCAAACAATCAAGATGAGGAGCTTAATAATCACCCAAGTGTACTTGATTTTTATTTATTTATTAGTATAAAGATTAAACAACTGAAGTGATGTGATAAATACTGTTACATATAAACACTGTTGTGATAAAAACTGCTACATATAAACACTGATGTCATAAAAAGTGTTACATATAAAACACTGAGGTGATGACATGTAACAACCTAACAGACTATAAAACACTGACGTGAAAAACACTGTAACATATAAAGACTGTTAACATAAACAAAGAAAGAATAACTAATGTTGATGCTGAACCACTATTGTTGTTGGACAGTGTTTCACCTTTGGTTGATCAGGCCTTTGGTTCATCAGTGCTTTTCTTCAACAGGACTTTGTTCTTGATCAGTGGTTTTGTAATTGAACAGTGGATGATGTTCATTAGACTTTGTGTACAACCATCGTTATATCCAACAGTTGTTAAGCAGATCAGTGTTTTGCCTTATTAACTTGTTATAACCACTGTCATTGTAGGAAACTTAGCTGGGCAGTGCTTATTGGTGATCTGCAAGCAATTACAAATGAATCAATGCATCAATAAACGGTAAATCAAAACGTTACAAATACCAAAAAATAAATCACACAAATTGAAGTTACCTTGGTATTGTGCAATCACTTTGATGTCCATGACAAAAGCACCTTCATAAAAAACAATGTAAAACTGATTGTAAGATTAAAACATTCAATGACTTACAGTACACGGGTCCAAATGATCTCAATCATGCACTAAAATTCCTATACTCATCTGAGATTGTTTTCCGCTCCCCATCTTAATTCGGCTCTCCACAACTTCAATTGTAAAAAAAGGGAAAAAAATCAAACACATGACTAAGACAACCTCATTGAAAGTGGGACTGAAAATGAGTACCATACCGAATAACAAAAAGGGATGAAGCCTAAACTTTTGGGCTGGTATCACCTTTCACATTTCCATCTCCTCAACAACCGTCCGGCAGAGGTTGCTTCTAATCAACAAACTCTATAAAATAATAACAACAAAAAAATAGCATAAAATCTATATATTCTGCTTGGATTGCTAGAATTTGAAAGTTGAAATAAAAACAGAGGATCAAGAAACATAGGAGTATAAAAAATTACTAACATGGGTGAATAAATCAACAAAAAAGCTTGTGAAAGACATAAACTACAAACATATCAAAATCAGTCTACTCGTAATCACATGATACAACAAACCAAGCATCTGAATAAACAATAACAAAGGAAAGACAAAATCAAAAGCTACAAACAGAGTTATTCATAAATTTCAGATATATACAATAATAAAAAGATTATTAGAACATACCAGTGTCAACGATTAAGAGGAGCCTGTACAAAAGGGTTCATCGAGTACGATAAGAAACCCTAGGAGATCTGATTCTTCTGAGGGTACAAAAGGGTTCATCGTGTTCCGTATGAGAAAATAGATAAAACGAAATAAAATTTCTGAATGAAAAAATAGATCTTACATGATTATTCTCTTCTTCAACTAGACGACGGTACATGATTTAGGGTTTCAAACGTAGATGTATCCAATAGAAGTAACCTCTGCCGTACGATGTTGAGGAGATGAAAATGTGAAGGAGAAGGATGAACATCAGAGAGAAAGAGGATCTGAACATCGATCGGAATAGAGCAGATCAGAGGGAGACAGAAAGTGGGAAGTCCTAAATGAGTAAATGAGGGAGGATATAAATAAAAGAAGGCAATGGTACTGTTGGGCGGGAAAAGGGGAAAAACGATGCCCTCATCTACTGACACGTGACCCAAATAACTTTCATTTATTATATATAATAGATTGTGGTGAAATTTTATAACTATTACGAGTAAAATGTTCGGATAGTCCCTGTGGTTTTGTAAATTAATATCTATAGTCTCCAACTTTTGGAAATTACACCGGTTCTCCCTGTGGTTTGACGAGTTGTTACTCGGATAGTCCCTGTAGTGGATGTCCTTTAGTTTTTTCCGTTAATTCCATCTGAAATTACTTATTTGCCCCTCCTTTTAAAAAACAAATATGGATTATTAAAAGCGTGGGGCCCACTATATTTACTCCTCCCTTATAAACAACCAGCCACCCACCATCACCATTATCACCCTACCCCTTACCGCCGGACAAACACCCACCCCGCCCCTTCATCGCTGACCAAACCCTCACCCCCTGCCACCTTCTTCCTCACTCCACAACAACCAAACCCCACTGAACCACTTTGTTCATCCCCTTCTTTCTTTCTCAGTCTTAAGAACACCACCACCGTGCGTGTTGCTTCTCAACTTCCACAACACATAGATCCAACACCACTGTGGAGAAAATATGGTTAAAATCTGCAGCAGGCACTCAATTATTAATGGTTCAGCTGCACTGATAAAATCTGCGGAGGAGTAAAAGGGGCGACGAGCAAAGGGGTGGGGATTATGTATACAGATTGTTTGAGTGGGTTATTGCAAGATTAAAGAGAGAATTTGGGGTGTTTGAATTGGTGTGATGGTTATATTTTAGGGTGGAGGTGGTGCGGCGGTCGGGGTTCAGGGATGAGGTGGTGCAACGGTGGTGGTTCGGCGTCATGATTGTGGTTGTTACAGTGGTTGATTGTTGGTGTTTGGTAGATGTGGTGTGGTATGGTGGTGGTGACAAGTGGTTTTGTGGTGGCATGGGGGTGGTAGTGGTGGTTTTGAAGAGTGATTCACATATTTAGAGAGAGAGGTGGGGTGGGGGTGATGTGTTATATATTTGTATTTAATAATTAATAATTAATTGTGAGACCCAATTGATATTTTAAATGATTAATTAGTTTTTCTTATATTTTAACAAAAGCAAGAGGTAATTTTGTCATTTTACATAGATTTAACGGAGAAAATTAATGGACATCCACTCTCGGGACTATCCGAGTAACAACTCGTCAAACCACAGGGAGCACCGGTTTAATTTCCAAAAGTTGGGGACTATAGGTGTTAATTTACAAAACCACAGAGACTATCTGGGCATTTTACTCAACTATTATGAAATCATCATCATCATCATACTCAGTAAATCTCACCAATTGCAAAGCTAAGGTAGGGTCTGAGGAGGCTAAGATGTAGACAGCCTTACCTCTACTCCATAGGAATAGAGAGACTGCTTCCAGTGACAGGGGCGGACCTAGCATAGAACAAGGGGCAACCCCCGTTGTCCCTTGATGCTCCGACGGTAGTGTAAAATTAGTGTAAATTTTGGAAAAAAATTTGACGTTTTTTCGATTTCGCTGCCCCTTTTTATAGAAACGTTGGCCCTTTAGGTTTTTTCTAGATCCGCCACTGTCCAGTGATACCTCCGGCTCGATAGTAGTTTTGCATCAAGCCTTGGACATAATAAATATAACTATTATGAAATGAAAGACTAAAAAAAAGTCAAGTAAAAGTAAAGTTATAGGCTTAAGTTAAAAGTGAAACTAATCAAGTTTTGTGTGAGGTAGAGGTAAAATGAAACTTGAGGAACAAGAACAGAACAAAAAAAAAACTATATAATTACACTTTGCACATTTAATTGTTAACAATAAATACAACAATACATCCTTTAAAGCTTTACCAATGGCACAAACAGTACTTCCTCAACATCAAGTTACCATGATGAGTAACTTGATCTTCAACAGTTTTAAATTCTTCATCCTTTAAGGACTTGTAATTGCTCCAGTTGTGAAAGGGAAGGGGTAAGGCAAACAAACTAGTAAACTCATCACTAAAACTAAGATTCCTAATGCAACATACTTGTTATCGGGCTCGCTTATTTCTTCAGCCAGTGGAGCAATCGGCCCTCGTTGTAAAAAGAATATCAAAACTACCCAATAAAACGCCACATCATCCTGTAATGACAATAGCCCCAGCAACACGATAGAAGCAGCTGATAATCGATATGCAGCCTGCAAAAGACAACCACGAGTTCATATTATTTTTCATCGGTTTTCATGCTTCATATCATGAAAACTGAAAATGAACAAAAGATGTTTAGCCTGGCCCAGCCCAGCCCAAACTAGCTCGTTTTAAAGTAAAAGAAGATCATGAAGCAAAAAAATGGGACCTTTCGACCCCATATTGCAGAAGAAATTCGACCACCATCTAGCTCGCCTGCAGGGATGCTGTTGATTGCATTGATGAGAAGCCCAGCCCAAGCCCAAATCACCAACGGGTTCACAGTTATCATTGCTCCTTCTTTAAGAACATCACCAAACAGCAGTTTTGCTATACAAAATAATAAAATGAAACTATATATTATCACGTAGGAGCTACAAACAAGAACATATTGAATAATTAGGTGGATAAAAACATACCTATCCCACCAACAAGAAATGATTTGTGAAATACCGAAGCATCAACAACAACGGTTGATGGCAAGTAAAAGCCCAAAATCAAAAGAACAAGGCCCAATGAAAAGCCCGCGAAAGGTCCTGCTGCTGCGATCTTAAGAAGAACCTCACGATTTGGTACAATGCTTAGAATCCATGTTATTGCACCAAAAGAGCCTATCTGCCACAAACATACGTTTAGTAAGCGCCTCATGTATAAAGCAAAGTATCGGAGGTGGCAAAACAGATGGATGGGCGGGCAGCTTGGGTAATGGTCAAAATGGTTTTTTTTTTTGGTATGTGTTGAAACGGGTCGGGTTGGTTCAAAACACTTGTTGTTCAACCATTGTCTTTTAAGTTGATATCTTTTATTAGAGCTGCTTAGAGATAAAACATAATCCGAATAAAGGGTGGTCAAAATTGCCTCATCGACTGACTACCTGCCAACTTGGTACAAAATATGGAACCCCAAGCTTGACTCCTGCACTTCTGGCAACCAAAATGTGGGTGATTTCATGTACACCCAAAGCCACTGCAGTTACAAGGGCTGATTACTTAGAAAGGTAACCAAATTTGGTTTGATTTTTATTTTAAGCAACCTTTTTTACACTAGAAAAAAAACACCTTCAATTTAAGGACTGATGATGTGGTAGCTGACATGTTAATAACCTTTAACTATGTTTTACTTGATGCCCGAAAACCTTTTAAGTCAAAAAAATTGAAACTTCAAATTTGCTTTTTTTGAGCTAAATAGGTGGCGTCTGCGATGGTGTATTTGCCCGTTTGGATCCATTAAAAGTTAGCAGGTTTTATAAAAGTGACCCATGAGGTGACCCAAATTGACCCGTTTGTATAATTAGAGTAGACCCAACTTAACCCATAAGTAAACCGAGTTTACCCAAATCAACCCATTTCTTGAGTAGACCCAAATAGTCACGTGTAAACAAAACATTAATCAAACCAGAATTAGCTACCTTTATATGCAGTTACACCCCATAACAGTAATGATATAATTACAACATCAACTAGGGAGGTTCGGAGAGCTCAAGGGACGGTTCGGTGGAGATCTAAAGTCGAAGGACTAAACGAGTAAAATAATAATTAAATGTATTTAATTATTATTCGAATTATCCTAAGTATTAGTTTTATTTGGTATAATTGTTTAGAGATAAGTATAAGTAAGAATAGGAATCCTAGTAGAATTAGATTGTTTCTAGTATTTATATTCCTTGAGTCTTGTAGTTTAATTATTCACACAAAATTAATAGAAGTAAATTTGTGGATCTAGTTTGTATTCATCTCTCTGATCCTGTACCCAGTTTTAACAAGTAAGATTATCTTTCTATTTGTCGAAATTGACATGATTGGATAGATTTACATACAGCAAGTTTGACTGCAATGCTGGCACGTTATGCAGCAGTAATGTGAATAACGTTACTAATCCAAAAGCTCCAGCAGCAAGCCATTCAGGGACAGCTTTAACCAAAAAAAAAAGAAGAAAATAACTACAACAATGTAAAGAGAAAAAATATATACATAGACAAGATAATATTAATAGTTAATAGTTAATACCAGTTGTTTCTGGTTGTAAGGTCTTTCTAGGAACCACAACTGCCACAGGTTTATCATCTTCAGGATTTATCAAAAGGAAAAGCTTATACTGATCCCCAAAAGTATCCTTCACAAAGAGTAAAAATTATATAATCAACCGTTCTCCGGGTTAAAAACAAGGATCATACGTAGTTGCGCTTTATCTGGTCTCACTGGTTAACAGGGTACTAGTGGGACCCGAGATTTTTCCCTAACGGGTTCTCATGCTTACAAAAGAAAAGTTAAACTAACCTGAAGCCTTTTTTCAATCTTTTTATAACTCACCGCAGCTGAGCCTCGTAGGTTTCCTTTAAACAACACCCCACCCTAAAACATAAAGATCATAAAAGTAAACTTTGGTTTTTTAGTCACATATAAATGTGATATGTGATGCAAAGCATAGCCATTTATTTGATCACCTGATACGGTTCCTGGCTAGTAATAAAAAAGGTGTCGAAGCCAAATACTTGGTCTTTCAGTATATCGATTCTTTCCTTTGGGATTGCGAGTATGTCATCAAGTTGCTGTGGCTGTTAAAAATGTTTAGAGAGGACAACATGGCATTCATAAAGGTGGAAATGACATCAATGAAGTATTCACCTTCACATATGCTAAGGGTGATCCACTTGTATCAGCCTCCTGTCATGAAAAAAGAGAAGATAGTATCCAAGATTAAAATATGTAATTGTCATTTTTAGCAAAACTATAGTGTAAGAAAAATACCATAGTGATTTGTTTAGATTTAACTTCATGACCATCTTTATTTAGTAACCTGTTAAGAGCCTCCAGTTGACTACATTGACCTTTATCCTTTAGAAGTAATAAGAGTAACCTTTTATTAGAATTTTAAAAAATCACTACATAATTAAACTGAAATAGACACCTTACCTCACTGAGTCCTTGAGCCTTGGTACTACTATCCAGGAATCTATTAAGTATTTCCAACTGATTTGCTAGCCCCTTATCCTATTAACAAAATTATTATTTTTCAACAGAGATATTTGATTTTCTATTCAAATCTTAACATATTTTTAATTCACCGTACTAAAACATTGGTTTAGCCTAGTGTGTCACTTGTGTCGGGTTTGCAAGTTGATGTTTTGGTTGAATTAATCAGCTCAAACATCACGTGTATGTTTATTTGTGTTAAAAGACATCAATCTTAACTTGAACACGTTTAAAATGATGTAACCAGACCAGGACGGTGTAACCCATTTATCCAAACGGTGAGTTGTAGGGTTATAAACAGGTTGACGCTTGACAGATTGGCTGTATTAAATATATTTTTTATTTTAACTTAAATGGGCTGATGGGTGTTGAGTTATAATAAGGTTCACATTAAGGGTGATTCAGGGGATTGGGTTCAATCTAAATGGGTTAGGGTTACTTTCGGGTCAAACTTGTAAAGACGTTTAGCTAAATGAGTCGTGTTCGTGTCAGCCCATTAAACTCCTCTATTTATTTATCTATGTATTTAGTTTTTCCTTAATGTGTTTTACATATAATAACTTAAACTATTTGGGTATTTATTATATCAAAATTATAAATGTTAAAAATAAATGGGCATATATAGTTTAAGCATCATAATTGCTTAAAAAATAAATATAAAAATAATATGTAATATGTAATATTAAAATCGTAAAGTATTAATATTTAAGAAATACCTAAATAACTTTTATTAGGTTAAACGGGTTGTGTTCGTGTCAACCCTTGAATACACATGTTGTGTTCGGGTTCTTGTAAAATTTCTTGGCTTGTGACATGTACAACCCGTGTACACCAGACGAGTTGTAGGGTTATAAACTGGTTGACGGATTGACTGTACTTTATATATATTCTTTGTCATCGTGTTGTTTAATTAAACAAGTTAACCCGAACAGGTTAGCAGTAAACTTGAATATTTATTTATTTGTCTAGTGTTTTGTTTCAGGTACACACCACATAAGATAAAAAGACAGCAAAAAAACAGATTCATACTTTATCCCCCCCATCTGGTCTAGTCTCCGTTTCAATGGCTCTGCATTTTACCACTCTCTTGCCACGAATCACCAACCTGAATGTACATCATAACATTATACTCTAACTCCATAATTTATATTCATACAGTATAATGTAAGTAACAAAAATGTACCTGGAAACGCATTTTGCAGCAGGATACAGGCCATGATTAATGTACAAAGAGCTGCATTGAAAACACGTGGGTGTGGTCATAGTTGATGCAGAACTCATATTAAAGCCGTTGAACTGGGGTTTTGGGTTTGTTAAAGGCAGAGAGGGACTGGAATTCTGACAGATTTCAAAATCTTATCTTTGTAAGAAATCGGCATGGAAGAAGACGTATGGAATCAGCATGAGCGCCCATGCTGTGGTTGATAGAAAAACAATCTGACCCGAAATAATTGTTTGGGATAATAGGATAGGTATTCGGGTACAAGAGGTTTTGAATCGGGTATGGCATTAGGTAATACCAACCCAATTATCTACAAGGTACCCACCAACCCGATGGTATACCCAACATGTATTATTACGTGTTTGAGTTTTCTCTACCCAATGTCAACTTCCCCCCTTCACTCCTCATTTTCTACTCAAACACTAGGGGCTTGTTTGGCTAAGCTTTTCAAAACAACTTATTTGCTTTTCAGAAAGCAAATAAGCAAATAAGTAAAAGCTTAGCCAAACAGCCCTTAGGAATGATTCAAACACCCACTTAATTTAAAAAAAAAAAATTGGTTCTCCTCTCCTCTCTCCTCTCTCCTCTCTCTCTCTCCTCCATCACTCATTCTCCACCTTTGATGAATAGTCACCGATTTCTCTCCCTCTCTCTACTCCCCACTCACCATTCAAACACTAGGGATGAATCACCGCTCGGCGAAAGGACTCCCCGAGCTCGGTCCCCGCATTCACACCGAGTGCCCTAAATGTGCATAGTATGCTAAGTTCTAATTAGATAGGCCAAATGTATTTACGTTGGTTTTTATCGATTACTTGCAAGTAGATATGGTGTTACAAAAATGGGCAATTCCAAACTCCGATTCTCACATGTGTGAATTGAATATATGATCCTTACATTACAAAAGATGAATTGAGGATTTTGATCAACTCACCGTTTGATTGTGGATCTTGTGGAGAAAAAGACTTTGAAAACTGAGGTTTTCACCGACTGTTATATAACAATATAAACTAGGTGTAAGCCCCGCCGCGATGCGGCTAGGGCTTACAAATTAAGGCACAATGTGTTGTTGCTCACAACCTACTTTGAATGAACCCATTTTTTACTTGTCACTCAAGTGAGGCAATCTTAGAACACTCGTAATGTTATCGATCAAACCAGATTCCAACCACACAAAGAGCACATAAGCAAGTGTTGTATAACTCCCTAAGAATACAACCCACAATTATAGAACTACTACTAAAACTTCTTGCTCTTTCTTCATCCGGGTACAACAATATTAACACTCACACAACCGAGTTCCGAACATTTTAACTCAACTTTACGGGCCCTATACTTGTTTCTCTGCCGATTAGTCAGAAAGAATACAATATTCAGCCCCCACCAGACTGTCTTTTTCAGCCCGACCCCTTCTTTTAATCTTCATGGTCCTGGTAGGCAGTGAGACACCAGATCCATCTTCATAAGAGTGAAATGGTAAAAAGAAAAGGTTGAAGAAGAAAGAGACTTGGTGAACCTATTGTAAACTATTGGATGCTTCTTGTCAAGTTCAATTATTTAACCAGCTCAATCCCTGCTACTTTAACCATCTAACAACAAAATGGGGGGGGGGGGGAGGGGGGGGGGGCGTGAGTCATCGGCCGTTATCATTTGTTTCTCATTGGACAACGCCACATTGTGACAAAAAAATATATGTATCAACAAACATAAAAATAATCCTTAAGAACTTGATCAATAAACAAATATGAAAACTTATTTTTATGTCTAATCGATAAACATATATGAAAACTTATTTGACATTAGAAAAGAGTGCTTAATTCAAAGTAGAAGAAAAGGTACCAAAGGAATAACAAAAAGTATGGCATAACAATATCCAAAAATGGAACAACCTTCTTCTCAGCTTTTTCTTTAGCTTTTCTTAGTCCATTTAATTTTCCAAGGAAAGAAAGGTTATTATAACAGACAATTCGCTAGGTCCCTAAAATTCGGTACGCTCCTAGTATGAGATCCATACTCACATAGTTAGCGGTACGCTCCGGCACGGGAACGTAGAACGGGATCGCAATTCACTAGGTCCCTAAAATTCGGTACAAGAGGGTAGGCTCATTTCAGATCGCTTCGGTAGATGTACCATATAATGTGGTACGATTACAACATAACAAAGCACGGAAACTCTTTAATACATTCAATGTAAAACGAACCAAGCTAAATGTACAATAAATAAACTAAAAAAAGAAAAATTAGAAAAATATTAGGGTAAAATTTGACCAAAACAGACAAAAACATATGTTGTGTCACAAATGGCAGAAGAGAAAAATATGTGGTTGCTGTTGCAATACATGTTTCTCTTTAAATTGAAGTTACAAACCACATAGCTTAAGATACACATACAAATAGCTGGGAAAATCTTAACAGCAGGAAGTACAACTACCTAATGCCTAACCTTGTTTTAAATTAGGGTCAAATTTGATCAAAACAGATTGTATCACACATGGCAGAAGAGAAAAATATGTGGCTGCTGTTGCAATACATGTTTCTCTTTAAATTGAACTTACAAACCACATAGCTTAAGATACACATACAAATAACTGGGAAAATCTTAACAGCAGGAAGTACAACTACCTAATGCCTAACCTTGTTTTAAATTAATAGTATATAAATTGTGTTTCACTTTGAAATCATGAAATTATCTTATAAAAGTTAAATATGAACATTTTCTAACTTGATTGGCACTGTATCAAACATTGTTTTATAAAGAACTCGCTAATGTTTAAAGTCATTTAATACATGATTTAATTGTGGGAAACGAAAAGTACGACAATTATATCATAAGTTGTAGATTAATTACTACTATGTAACGTTGTCACCCACTCCATTGTTGTCATTAGTTGTCATAAAAATAAATATTACGGCTATAAAAATAAATATTACAGCTAAATCGATTATAAACCTTTTCTTCTTTAAAATGACATGTTTGAACCCGGTCCCATTTTGATCAACGCCCAAACCAAACTGATGACTTTTTAGAATGACCCGTTTTGTAGAACTCACAATCAACAACCCATCATGTTATTCATGCTCGTCAAATACAAACTATATCATGTTCGTTTCATGCTCCAATATAAAATGTATAATTGTTCACTAAACCATGGAATTTGGAAAAATCAACTGCAATATAATTCACAAATTTCTATCTTTTTATATGGTTGGCTAGCAACATAGCGCAACCCAAAAATATAACTATGGATCGGGTATAATGACAACGTATTGACTATGCCAGGAAGAAAAGGAATATGATGAGAAATATTATCAAAATAAAAAATATTTTGATTATGAGCCACCTGTTTGATGATATCTGGTTCAAATGCTTCAAAAGAGCTCCACGAGCACCTTCCACATGTGACAATGTTTCTTCCATGTTGTCATCAATCCTAATGTCCATCCAGCATGCAAAAATTTATATAGTTACAGAAACAGGTAAGGCTATACAAAGTCTGCTTTCAGTGCATACAACATCCTAAATCGTATTATAAAAGGATTTAGAATATGATTAAAATAAAATCGTTTTTGTAATCATAACTGATGCATTAACTTGTTTAAAATGTAAACAATGGACAAAAAAAGTGCCAACCGACCCGGAGTCCGGACTGACCTGTTTCAAACATACCCATTCTAATCCAACCCTTTTTGACCTATTACCCAACCTGCCAATACGGCCACCCCTATAACGTAAAACAAAGTGAACAGACCTCCTAAACCGAAAACTTTTTGGTAAGGATAATTATGGGTAAATAAGTAAAATTGACTAACCTGATAGCTAGCTCCCCCTGGTGAGCAACCATTGTAGCCAAATTTGTGAATATCCCGCTCAGTTCGGTAATTGTAGACTCGACACTCTGGAGAGCAACTGCACGATTTTGAGTGAAATTTTCTTGTTGTGGGACAACCTGCTGCAACATGGATGCTCCCATTTGTTGGGAACTGGAAGGCGTGCTATCAGGAGCTAATCTTCGTCTGCATTGACAGGAGTAATAAACGTTATGCACTATAGATATACCCTCATGAACAAAACAAACATGTGATACAAAAGACGACGGATGAGGACATACATGAGAGGAATCTAAATAATTCAGCCTTAGACATAGCCGTATGATTCTTTTTGAACTAAATAAGCATTATGGACTACTTTGGGCACACTGACAGAGTCCTCTTACTTAAAGGCAAAACATTCTAACAAAAAAATCATACTTCAGAAGGATAACAAAACTAGATGAAAATTGAAATATTAACGAACTTTTGTTGTTCAATGGTTGAAGTTGTTTGAAAAGTCGTGAATAATAAATTAATCAGTATCGTTATTCTTATAATCACTACTGCTACTATTTTGCAAAAAAAATAAAATAAAAAAAAACTGTACCATTGAGACCTCGTCTGTGGAACAGTATAGAGAGTAATAAAATTAGCCATGCCCTAATATACGGTACAAGTTCTTTGACATACCTAGGATTCAAGTGCTTCTAATAATACGTAGAAATAAGTAAACAATAAGATCAAACCAATGAAAGAGGACCGTACAATGTTGTAACCATGAAAATCAAACTCATAAGATAGACCAGAAAATGTCAAGAAGAGAAAACATATACACATACCTTAGTTGGTTGCCAACTTGTACTCCATTTCCAGAAGATCTGAGGAAAACAAAACAGATTTAAGGCAAATAAGAAGGAAAGTAGGAAAGTACTATTTAGTAAACATGATGCAAGGTACAAAATTCATAGAAGGTAAGACACTTGGTATCAATGACAATCATTTGCTTTTCATGCATGACATGAGGTGATGTGTATCTTATCTAGAATATCAAACAGAGGGATGTTGATACGCCATTAAACACGACACAAATGTAAATAAAAACTATTAAAGACTTACTCAGATTGTTGCAGATTTCCAGATGATTTAGATGGACTCGACCAAGGAGGTGGCTCCATCATGGTCTTTGTTTGCTGCTGCCTTAACGGATTTTCTCTTGTTATATTCGTAGAAAATATCTGTCTCCTATTTTCATGAGCCTTAATGTTCTGCCAATGAAACAGAGCTGGTACATAAAATACAGAAATACAAAGAAGATAATTCGCAATTTTTTGCACTTGTAACCACAATACAAACCTCAGTCCTTGCTGTTAACACATCTTGGAATTTTTTTGTAGCTCCCATGAGTTTGTTCTTTAAATCATCACAAACAGCAGTAGAATGGACAACTCTATCTTCTGAATAATTACCATCAGCCATCTCCATGTTTTGAAGAGTTTGCAGATCAGAAACAGCTACATTTAGAGCTGTTATATCATTCTTAATCAAGGCTGTCAGTTCTTGAATCTCCTTCAATGGATCATCAAAAATTGAAGACTTCTTAGACACTGCATATCCACCCAACAATGTCACAAGTCTAGAAACTAGTATAGATACAATAAACCCCCAAAAAAAAACCTAACCCTCGGCATATATCGATAGGTACTACATATCCTACCAGAGTTCTATAAATGAATTGCGAGTACTGCACCATAATTATGAAATTGATTCATTAAGAAGGTATAGTTAATACGAGACCAAAACCAAAACAGCTAAGGCGGCATTGCATCAAATCCGAAGATTAACAAGACATATGTAACAAGTGACAGATGCTTACGATTAACGAGTACTGCACCATAATTTTGCACTTGATTTGTTAAGGTACAATCAATACAAGATCAAAATCAAAGCAACTAACGCAACATTGCATCGAATCAGAATATGATAAACGTAATTCCAAACCCTAAGTTTAACAAAACATACGTAGAAAGTGACAAATGCTTACAATTGCGAGTACTACACCATAACTTTTCAATTGTATGATCAATACAAGATCAAAATCAAGGCAACTAACGCAACATTACATCAAATCGAGATACAATAAACATAATTCCAAACCCTAAGTTAAACAAAATATACGTAAAAAGTGACAAAATGCTTACGATTAGCGAGTCTGGAGATTTTCTTTAGGGTTTCATGGACACCTAATCCGATACGAGAAGCTTTCTTATTGAAATTGGATTGAAATGAAGAAGAAGATGATGCTGGAAGTAGTTTAGAGGATGTAGATGGATCGGCTTGGTGATGTGATCCACCTGAATCGGCAGCTGATGATGTTGTTCTACCGAATTTTTTCAATGTGTCGAATAGAGATCGGAATTCAGGTGTACGGTCCCGGAAGGTGTAAGTTCCGGCTGACGCCATTGATCCAGGCAATCCTTCACTCTCCGTTGATGGTCAGTCACTTCATTCTTTCACACTCGGGTCATATTAAGGTCTATTGTTTTGTTGGTGTTGGTAGACGGTCAAATCAGAATAAGAAATGGGTCCAAACGGGTAAGGGTCGAAACCATCACTTTACAAACAGGTCAAGTCGACCCTAAGGCTAAGTGGTGTGGAGTAAAGTACTTATGCTCCACGTCTACATCACATAGACAAATGCTAAAAATGTCACCTCCTTTGGTGATTGTGCCTTAACTCTCGCCATAGAAATGGCAGAGGCAACAATGACGTCCGCCCATTCAAACATCACCAACATGCCTCGTATGAATGATGAACTCAGTCGACCAATGAAGGGGTATGGTCCAAAATAGCGAGCGCACACGACCATACCCACAATAGAGACAAATAACATGTTCCCGATGTTAGAATTATATTGCATGGGAGCTCTCACACGCGTCTACACCTACGTTGCTTGAGAAATCGTGTAGCAGATACAAAAGACAAACACGTAGCACCAACCAGACGCCGTCGAACCCTGCTACACGATCTCCATAAAACAGCTGATGATAGGCCGACAAAAGGTACACCTGGGCAGTGCCAAGCAACCAATGGCATCGCGCCACGTCATCTCACCCTACAGTCAATTAATGTCTTGTCAGAGGGGATCAAAGGGATATTCGTGGACTAGGACAGCTGTACCAAGGCCCATCAACCCACCATTTTCCTCTCCCACCTTCGGCTATAAATACAGTCATCCACTTCCAGGTTTAAGGATCGGCTCTCTCATTCTCTTACTTTTAACTCACACTCGTTTATTCTTCTTAAACGATACTTATTTTCATGCCGGAGGGTGGTTACAAGAGAACCCCCCCACATCTCCTTCTTGTAACGTGTCTCACAGTGCTTTGTTTTGCAGATCACACTCAGATCATCATCGAGGAAGGATTATGGATTAATTATTCTTGACGAGACCATTCCCACAAGGATAAACCCGTTGGTTTAGGCTTGGTGTTTTTTCGTTGACGCCCGCCGATTTTTTCTAGTGCTTATATCATTTTCTTTCCTTTCTGATCATCCACATGGCTTATCAGATTATTCATTTCCCAAATTTCGGTTCAAGCTCTCAGCATGCTCCAGTGCGGACAACGCACACCCCCAAATCCCACATGTTGACGAGTACATAGAGAGAAGCTTCGCTGAAGTTGGGATCACACATGCCACAGTAGTGCTGCGTGGGCCAATTAGCACACTACACCAACGGCGCAACACGTGGGTCCCTCCGCTTAGATAGCTTCGTTACTTCTAGAACGTGGAAACTCCCGCCTCCTGGTACATGAAGTCCCAGGCTGCACTAAATGTAACAACCCTCGGTAAAACCAACACCCTCATAAATATTTTGACACTCTAGTATGTTATAGAATGTCCCAATATGTCTTATATTACACCCCGTATGTGAAAACCGAGCCCGAAATAGATTATAACATATAAAATAAATTAAAAATAAGAAAAATGAAGTTGAGGCGGGTCGCGTAGACACACCCCAAAATCTCACGCGGGCGGTATCAAGGCTGGATCTGACTCCGCTGATTTCTTTAGTTAAAGCGGGCTGCGTAAGAGTCTTTGTTAGTTTACGCGGGCCGCGATAGATCATTAAACGCGGAGACATCCGGTGCTGACACGTGTCGACATCGTGGCGAGTCTAGTAGCTGACCCAGCTAAGCTATTCTGTTGACCAGGGTTGACGCGGGCCGCGTAACCCTGGCCTGTGATTTACGCGGGCCGCGTGGAGACCAGAAATCAGAACTATAAATAGAAGGCATCGGGTTTCAATTCAGTTCGTTCGCATTTCAATTCTAAATCTCAATTTCTGTAGAAGAGATATTATAGTCGGGTATTATACCCCTAATTAGCGAAGTTCTGCTCCGTTGTAAGTATTATAACCCTAGTTTCGTAATAGTTACGCTGCCCGATTGATTTAGGGTTCCGTAATAACTGTCGTGGTTCTGCCCGACGTAGTTATTGAAATGCCGTCTCGGGGAGGGTATCATTAATATTTTCAAAGGGTTATGGTACTAACCAATGTACATTTGTATAAATTATAGATTATATCCAGGAAACCCTTACGAGAAGCCTAAGATAGCAATGTGAGTTTATCCTCTTTTTGTTAACCTTTTTGGAATATTTTACAAAACCTTAATTGTTTTACAATGTGATTAAGCGGTGATTGAGTCTTTGTAGTTCTTCAATTACTGCCGGTATTATGGGGTTTTGTATACAAAATTTATTACTACTTGCGAGTAGTATGTCGTTACTACAGTACGTTACAATTGGACAACGAGTTAGCCAATGTGTAACTTGACCATAGCCATAGATCCGGTCAAGTGGAAAATACTGAATGAGTAATTGTGTAGAAATAAACAATGTGATCGCTCTCAATACTGTTTTAATTAATAAATGTTTCTTGATTAAACTGGGATTCACTCACCAGTATTTCCGACTGACAAATGTTTTAAAGCACGTTACAGGTAACACAATGTGACAGCCAATTAGTGAAAAGCCAGCTGGAGAGCACTGAAGACTTGGGAAAAATGTGGCTATAAAAGTTACCTAATAAACGATGTTTTAAATTCAATAAAATAGGGTTTGTCCCTATAAATGTGTTGTAATAAGAAACTTGGGTTTTACCCATGTGATTATTAATATCAATTATGGTGGTTTTACTCTGATAAACATTTCCTAACTACGGTCCTGATGTAAATTCCGCTGCAAGATTTAAATAACTGATACCACCACTACTGAGTTCGCGTCCGCCCGTTCCCGGGACAGATAAGGGATCGGGGGTTACGACAGAAGGTGGTATCAGAGCCTAGCCACTGGTCTGAGCCAAAGAAGTGTTCTGCTGACACTTAAATTCTATATTTTGTGTTAGGAAATAAATTACGGAAATACGTGCATAACTGTAATTATTTGTTATGTGTTATTTGACTATTTGTTAGTTTTCAGTATGAGTGATCAAGGACCCTCAGACGTGAATCGTCAGTTGTCTGAATCACCTAGGAGTGAAGGTACATCATCACAGCCTGCCCTTTCGGGGTATTCTGCTGATCAGGAGGAGGGAATATTTGCCTTTAGAGCTCAATCTGAAGAACCATTTCCTAATAAGAAACGAGGATGGTTCAGTAAAGAAGTTTTTGCTCGTAGGAAGAGAATGCGAAAATTGCAACAGCAAAGGACTTTAGCAGCTATTAAGCTAGAGACAGATGCTCATACTCATGATATGCTAAATAGAAGCCTAGCTAATTTCCATATCCTAGCCACAACTGCTGTTGACCCAAGTCTGGAACAACTAGTAGCCCCACAACCACAAAACCCAGAACAACCCATGGAGATAGAAAACCCGGAAAACCAAGTGGAGATGCACGACTTTAACCCAGAAGAAATCCCTAAGGTGCCTGCACCAAACCCCCTAGACCCGAATTACGACCCCTGGTGGGAAGACAATAGAGACTTTGTGCAACGTTACCCTATCCAGGAATATCCACCCATACAAAACATAGAAGCTTACCCAGGTATGGACCCTTTAGATCCCTATTATCAAGATGATTATATTAGGGAGATATTAGAGGATCCTTACCAATTTCATGAACTTTCACCCCCATATCAGGAACCCGCACCCCAGATTCCAAACCCAGTCCGAGAACCTGCACCCCCAATGAGTGCAGAAAACATTCAAGAACTTAGGACTTTTGGGGAGGAAATTTTAGAGAGCAGTGAGAGAATGCGTCAGGTAGGAGAGCGTCTCGTATGGAAATACGATGAGCGCAATATGGACTTTTGGATGAATCCATATCCGTGAATGTGAGAATGGAGGAAATGGTAGTAGTAATAATAATAATAATAATAAAATAAAAATAAAATATGTGTGTACGGAGGCATATTACTATAGTGTGATTCTATTTCTATTGGTATTGTAATTTTTGTTTCAGTACTAGTGTGTAATGGATGCATAATAGTATATGAATAGAGTAAAAGTAGCAATGATCTACGTTTTTGGCTAGATTGTGTGTCATGTAAGCAACTATATTATTAATCTTGTGATATTAATATGGGGTAAATGTTTAAAATTCAGATGGCCGATGACGAAAATCAAGGAAATCTGAATAATGATAACCAGAGTAACATTAACGTAGTTAATGATAATCCAAGCATCAATAACAATGGAAATCAAGTAGATAATAGTGCTATTCAACACATAGTGGCACAAGGAATTATAGATGCAATGCCATTTATTCTTCAAACTGTTAAGGATGTTGATAATAAAAGTAAACATAGCAGTAAGCGACCAATTGAACCAGAAAACAGCGTGAACAATGGGCCAGTACTTCAAATGCCTATTCCCAAAAGAAGAAGAACCATGCCTTATGGTTGTTCTTATAAAGAATTCTTGTCTTGTAAACCAATGGAATTCTCGGGCAACGAAGGGGCCATTGCAACCTTACGCTGGATAGAAAAGACTGAGGCAGTCTTAAGGATAAGCAAGTGTGCTGAAGAAGATAAAATATTGTTTGCTTCTAATATGTTTAAGAATGCAGCACTAGAATGGTGGAACACTATCCTCCAATCAAGAGGAAGTGATAGAACCTATAATATGGAATGAGAGGAATTTAAAAACAAGGTAGAAAGGAAATTCTGCCCGCCTAATGAAAAAGAACAGATAGCAAACAAATTCCTAAACCTTAGGATGACTGGTGTGGATAGTAAGGGATACACTAAAATATTCTTTAAATATGCTAGAATAGTGCCAACTCTTGCTTCACCAGAACCAGTGCTAATCTCCTGTTATATTTGGGGATTAATTGGGGAGATAAGACATGTAGTCAAGGCAGCTAGACCTCAAACCATAGAAGAAGCTGTAGAACTAGCCAATACTTTGACTGATGAATTAGTCCGTACCCGAGAAGAGGATCAAAGAAGGAACCTAACCCAAAAGCTCACACAAGAATTTCGTTCTGGAAATTTTAATCGTGGGAAAAATATAGGTTCTACCTCTACACCTTACTGTAGGAATTGCAAAAGAAAGCATTCAGGAAGATGCTCCATATACTGTAACTTTTGCAAAATATCGGGACACAAGGAAGAAAATTGCAGGAAGAAGGCTAACATCCGGATATGTTACAACTGCGGAGAACAAGGCCACATCAAGCTTAATTGTCCAAAATTAGCTCCAGCTCCAAATAACAAGAATGCTAAAAATGCTAGAGCATTTGTTCTGACTGCAGATGAAGCCAAGATGATTCCAGATGTCATAGCTGGTACATTTTTAGTTAATGATGTCTTTGCTAAAGTATTATTTGACTCTGGTGCAAACCAAAGTTTTATTAATACATCATTTTGCAAATTTCTAAATCAGTCATTAACTAAACTACCACAAGAATGTTTAGTAGAAACAACTAATGGAGAATCCATTAGAATTTCTGAAATCTTGCAGGGAGCAAGAATAGAAATTTTAAATCAGAAATTTATAGCAAACCTATATCCCATGAATCTGGCAGGATTCGATGTTGTTTTAGGAATGGATTGGTTAATAGCCAATAAAGCCAGTATATTATGTGATCAAAAGTTGATTCAAGTAAATTCACCAAAAGGTAAAACGATCATAATTAAAGGAGATAAGCCCTCTAGATCCACAAAATTCATATCTGTGATGAAAACTGCAAGTTGTATAAGAAAAGGTTCTATAGTGTATTTGATTTCCATAATCACTAACACTAAAGGAAAGGATTTAAAAGATATTCCAATAGTATCTCAGTTTTCAGATGTTTTTCCAGAAGAATTACCAGGACAACCTCCAGATAGGGAAGTTGAATTCAGAATTCACCTGCTACCAGGAACATCACCAATTGCCAAAGCACCTTATCGTTTTGCACCTACAGAAATGCAAGAATTGAAGAAACAATTAGACGAATTGTTAGAAAAATGATTCACACAACCAAGTTCGTCGCCATGGGGAGCGCCGATACTGTTTGTTAAAAAGAAAGACAGATCAATGCGTATGTGCATTGATTACCGTGAATTAAACAAGGTTACGATTAAGAATCGGTACCCATTACCGAGAATCGATGATCTGTTTGATCAACTGCAAGGAGCTCGATTTTTCTCTAAAATCGATTTAAGGTCAGGATATCATCAATTAAAGGTACAGGAAGAGGACATTTCTAAGACCACATTTAGAACAAGGTATGGACATTATGAATTTACTGTCATGCCATTTGGTATAACCAATGCCCCAGCTGCATTTATGGACATGATGAACCGAATATGTAAGCCATATTTGGATAAATTCATAATTGTTTTTATAGATGATATTCTAATTTACTCTAAAAATAAAGAGGATCATGCAAGACATTTGCACGCACTTTTAAGTCTACTAAGAAAGGAAAAACTTTATGCTAAATTCTCTAAGTGCGAATTCTGGTTAGAACAGGTACAATTCCTTGGACATCTAGTCAATCATGAAGGAATTCATGTAGATCCAACAAAGATCGAAGCAATTACCAAATGGAAAACCCCTGAGTCACCAACCGAGGTTAGAAGTTTCTTAGGATTGGCCAGTTATTATAGAAGATTTATTCGAGATTTCTCTAGAATAGCCATTCCCTTAACTAAGTTAACCTGTAAATCTGTTAAGTTTGAATGGGGAATAAAACAAGAAGAAGCCTTTAGAATTCTTAAGCAAAGATTAACCCATACACCCATACTAGCATTACCAGAAGGAACTGAAGACTTTGTAGTCTATTGTGATGATTCTAAATTAGGTTATGGATGTGTATTGATGCAACGACAAAAGGTTATAGCTTACGCATCTAGACAACTTAAGAATCATGAAGAGAATTATTCAACCCATGATTTAGAATTAGGAGCTATAATTTTTGCTCTTAAGATTTGGAGACATTACCTTTACGGTAGTAAGTTTACCTTATTCACCGATCATAAGAGTTTAAGGTATATTTTCAAACAAAATGAGTTGAATATGAGACAAAGACGCTGGATGGAGATGCTTAGTGACTATGATTGTGATATCCAGTATCATGAAGGAAAAGCAAATGTAGTGGCAGATGCTTTAAGCCGAAAATATCATGAAAAGCCAAAAAGGGTATGTTCTCTTAAATTAAATCTGCAAGTAGATTTAAACGATCAGATAAGAGAAGCCCAAGAATCAGTAATCAAGGATGATTCTGAAAATTTAAAAGGTATGTTGAAAGAACTAAAACAAGGAACAGATGGAATTTGGAGATTCCATGAAAAGAGAATGTGGATACCTAAATTAAGAAACCTACGTCATCGCATATTAGAAGAAGCCCATAAATCTAAATACACGATGCACCCAGGAAGTGATAAAATGTACCAGGATTTAAGGAAAAATTTCTGGTGGATAGGAATGAAGAAGGACATAGCAGCCTATATTTCTAAATGTTTAACTTGCTCACAAGTTAAAGCTGAACACCAAAAACCCTCAGGTTTGTTACAGCAATTAGAAATGCCAGTTTGGAAATGGGAATTGATAACAATGGATTTTGTTACTAAATTACCCAAAACCAAGAAAGGAAATGATACAATCTGGGTGATTGTAGATAGGCTAACCAAGTCAGCTCATTTCCTACCAATGAAAGAAACAATTAGTATGGAACAATCAGCTAAATTGTATGTAAATGAAATTGTTTCTTTACATGACATTCCTTTATCAATTGTTTCTGATAGAGATAGTCGATTTACCTCTCATTTTTGGTCAAGTTTCCAAAAGGCAATGGGAACTAAGTTAAAGTTGAGCACAGCTTATCATCCTCAAACGGACGGACAAAACGAAAGGACAATCCAGACAATGGAAGACATGCTTAGAGCTTGTGTAATTGATTTTGGAGGTAATTGGGATGATCACTTACCTTTAATAGGATTTTATTATAATAATAGTTACCACACAAGTATAAATGCTGCACCATTCGAATCACTTTATGGACGAAAGTGCCGAACCCCAGTCTGTTGGGCAGAAATTGGGGAAAAGCAATTATTTGGACCTGAGATAGTGCAAGAAACAACCGACAAGATCATTCAAGTCAAGGAACGACTGAAAGCAGCCTGTGATCGACAGAAGAGCTATGCCAATAATCGACGCAAGCCATTAGAATTTCAAGTAGGAGATAAAGTCTTGTTAAAAGTCTCTCCTTGGAAAGGAGTAGTAAGATTTATCAAACGAGGAAAGCTAAGCCCCAGGTATACTGGACCTTTTGAGATTATTAGAAGAATAGGACTTGTAGCTTATCAACTACAACTGCCAGAGGAAATGGCAGGTATATATGATGTATTTCATGTATCTAATCTCAAAAAGTGTTTAGCTGATGAATCACTGATAGTACCTGTTAAGGATATAGAGGTAAATGAACAACTCAAGTTTGTAGAAAGGCCTCTACAGATTGAAGATAGAAAAGTCAAGAATCTCAAACACAAGAGACTAGTTCTAGTCAAAGTGAAGTGGGACTCCAAAAGAGGACCTGAGTACACATGGGAACTCGAGTCAGAGATGCAAAGAAAATATCCGCATTTGTTCCAGTAGATCTCGAGGACGAGCTCCAAATAAGGTGGGGAGAATGTAACAACCCTCGGTAAAACCAACACCCTCATAAATATTTTGACACTCTAGTATGTTATAGAATGTCCCAATATGTCTTATATTACACCCCGTATGTGAAAACCGAGCCCGAAATATATTATAACATATAAAATAAATTAAAAATAAGAAAAATGAAGTTGAGGTGGGCCGCGTAGACCCACCCCAACATCTCACGCGGGCGGTATCAAGGTTGGAACTGACTCCGCTGATTTCTTTAGTTAAAGTGGGCCGCGTAAGAGTCTTTGTTAGTTTACGCGGGCCGCGATAGATCATTAAACGCGGACACATCCGGTGCTGACACGTGTCGACATCGTGGCGAGTCTAGTAGCTGACCCAGCTAAGCTATTCTGTTGACCAGGGTTGACGCGGGCCGCGTAACCCTGGCCTGTGATTTACGCGGGCCGCGTGGAGACCAGAATTCAGAACTATAAATAGAAGGCATCGGGTTTCAATTCAGTTCGTTCGCATTTCAATTCTAAATCTCAATTTCTGTAGAAGAGATATTATTGTCGGGTATTATACCCCTAATTAGCGAAGTTCTGCTCCGTTGTAAGTATTATAACCCTAGTTTTGTAATATTACGCTGCCCGATTGATTTAGGGTTCCGTAATAACTGTCGTGGTTCTGCCCGACGTAGTTATTGAAATGCCGTCTCGGGGAGGGTATCATTAATATTTTCAAAGGGTTATGGTACTAACCAATGTACATTTGTATAAATTATAGATTATATCCAGGAAACCCTTACGAGAAGCCTAAGATAACAATGTGAGTTTATACTCTTTTTGTTAACCTTTTTGGAATATTTTACAAAACCTTAATTGTTTTACAATGTGATTAAGCGGTGATTGAGTCTTTGTAGTTCTTCAATTACTGCCGGTATTATGGGGTTTTGTATACAAAATTTATTACTACTTGCGAGTAGTAAGTCGTTACTACAGTACGTTACAATTGGACAACGAGTTAGCCAATGTGTAACTTGACCATAGCCATAGATCCGGTCGAGTGGCAAATACTGAATGAGTAATTGTGTAGAAATAAACAATGTGATCGCTCTCAATACTGTTTTAATTAATAAATGTTTCTTGATTAAACTGGGATTCACTCACCAGTATTTCCGACTGACAAATGTTTTAAAACACGTTACAGGTAACACAATGTGACAGCCAATTAGTGAAAAGCCAGCTGGAGAGCACTGAAGACTTGGGAAAAATGTGGCTATAAAAGTTACCTAATAAACAATGTTTTAAATTCAATAAAATAGGGTTTGTCCCTATAAATGTGTTGTAATAAAAAATTGGGTTTTACCCATGTGATTATTAATATCAATTATGGTGGTTTTACTCTGATAAACATTTCCTAACTACGGTCCTGATGTAAATTCCGCTGCAAGATTTAAATAACTGATACCACCACTATTGAGTTCGCGTCCGCCCGTTCCCGGGACAGATAAGGGATCGGGGATTGCGACACTAAACGCGGTTTACACATAACTGTGCGCACAAGCGCCAACTACAATGCAGCAAACCCCATTTATGCAGCCAACTCCAAGAATCTTGGACTATACCTCCCCGCCCCGCGACCGCGCACGGGCATGGCAGACCAACATCTACATGATGAGTCTTACGATGATGTTAGCACCACGCACGACACATGAGCTTACACTGGAAGACACGACAACATGTAGTACAAGCACCTGCGCAGGAGAACTCCCATCCAAGACCGCCTTGGTCCCCGTCGTATAACCAACGACGAATGGGATACATACACGAGGGAATGTGATCTGACATACCGGGAGGGAGACTGGTCAAGTGTGTTCGATCGAATACAAGTCAACAATCGATTGTACAAACCACGCCCCCGCGCAATGTACAATCCAGCTGCTGAACACAACTACAGTCTGAACTACAGACCGGCTGCAACCACAGAAGAATCCAAGTTTGTCTCTGATATTGCCTCAGTCCCTAGAGTGAAAAGATAACGTAAACTCATTTTCATACATCCTATAGTGAGAAAGATATTCAATTTACTTTGTTTTACTATGTAGCTCTACTAGAAGAAAAGCAAAGTCATACTCACCTTGGAACTTCATTAGTATTTCACTCCGTAAAAGTTCTTGTGTTGCCGAAATTTTTTTATAATTTTTATTTTTGTCTAAATATAAGCTTTACATGGGCCCAGGTTCTTTTGTTCAAAGGTCCAAAACCTAAAAAATCAAAAGGGATGACAATTAGACGAGCTTGAGTAATTTCAACCCCATATCAATCACAAAATCATGTCTCATACCCGACTCAATTCTGGTTTCAGATATACGTGTTAGTTTATTAGAAAGTAACAATTCGATGCCATTAATAAAAAAAGAAAAATAATAAAACTATGTAACAGGATACATACAACTAGTTAAAACTTAAAACTATGTTAGTTTATTCTGATCTGATCCCTGTTTATGATGGGCCAAAAAGTAAACGTAACTGGTCAAGGCCCATGACCTTCAGCTTAAACAAAACCCCCAAATATCATTCAACGCTTTCCACTTTCAGACAAAACCTAAAAATTCTCTATCGGAAATACAGCATTCCAAATCGGAGATGACGACGGCGACCACTAACGGCACCACCACCACCACCGCCACCGCTCCCAAAAACCCTAAGAAGACCAATCTCTTAGATCACAACTCCATCAAACACCTACTCGATGAAACTGTCACTGAGGTAACACCAATTTCACTCAAATTTATAAAATTCAGACTCAGATTCAGTTACAGTTCGTTAATCATACTTCGATCGTTACATTTTATTGTTCATTTGTACCAGATCATTAATTATGCATCTATTTCACTCAAACATCTCGAATTTTGAGATTCAGATTCGGTCACAGTTTTTTAATTATGATTTGTAATTTGCTCTTGTTATAAATTATATATAATATTTACTTAAAAAAAAATTCAGATTCAGTTACAGTTTGTTAATTATGCATCAATCTTACATGTTGTGTTCGTTTGAACCAGTTCGTTTTTGTATTATGCTTGTTCGTTTGAACCAGTTCGTTACAGTTTGTTAATTATGCATCTATTTCACTCAAGCATCTCGAATTTTGAATTTCAGATTCAGATTCAGTTACAGTTTGTTAATTATGCATCAATCGTTACATGTTGTGTTCGTTTGAACCAGTTCGTTACAGTTTGTTAATTATGCATCTATTTCACTCAAGCATCTCGAATTTTGAATTTCAGATTCAGATTCAGTTACAGTTTGTTAATTATGCATCAATCGTTACATGTTGTGTTCGTTTGAACCAGTTCGTTACAGTTTGTTAATTATGCGTGTTCGTTTGAACCAGTTCGTCACAGTTTGTTAATTATGCGCGTTCGTTTGAACCAGTTCTTTACAGTTTGTTAATTATGCATCTATTTCACTCAAGCATCTCAAATTTTGAATTTCGAATTCAGATTCAGTTTGTTAATTATGCATCTATTTATCAGTTACATGTTGTGTTGTTTTGAACCAGATCGTGACAAGCCGTGGTTACAAGGAAGATGTGAGGATGAGTAACGTTAGGTTGTTGATCGGAGCTATTATTATCGTTATCGCTCTTTTTGCTCAGTTTTACAACAAAAAGTTTCCAGAGAATAGGAATTTTTTGATTGGATGCATCGTGTTATATCCTTTTTTTAGTGTAAATTTGAATTTTATGATGTGGTGTAGTTGTTTACATAATAGAGAAATGAATATTCATTATGTATTTTGATTGAGTTTGTTTGATCTTTGACTATGGCAAGTATGTGCTGTTCAATGGGATATTGCAGCTGATTGTCTACACTAAGGAGAAGAATGCATTTTTGTTTACGTATCCTCCTGCTGTAAGTTCGTTTCTGTTCTTACTTGCTTTGGATTGATAATTGATTTGATAGTCAACTGTCAACCTTTAGTGAATCCATTGAAGTCATGGTGTGTCTTATAGGCTATATTCTCATGCTATCTGTATGGTGATCGTGTAATGCTTTCTTTTATTAGAACTCAAAAGCAGTGGAATTTCATTTACTTTCTACACGAGTGTAAAACCTGGAATAAATTTGAACTATTATGCTTGAGTTGATTTATTCTTAATTGTTGAAGGCTAGCAGTAGGATCTGGCACTGTTTGCCATATAGAAAGTTGGAACTTACAATGTTCTCTAGTCAAGTATGCTGCAGTTTGAGTAAATTGGGTGTGTCTTGGTTTTTGGTTGATGTAACTGTTTTGTTAGTCTTTCAAGTTTCACACATATGTATCTGCATGGCAGTTAGCAGCTACGTACCTAGATGTGGCTTGTAGTTTGGTCTTTCTATATGTGTGTGTGTGTTTACAAGATTGAGTTTTTCTTCTGGAACTGTACAGTATTTAGCTTATTGTGAATTCTGGTGATTAACGTGAATAAATATTATCTAATTTTGAAGAAACAAGGTCAGTAGAGAGAAAACTCATCCCTCTCAGGAAAAGGTAATCACCAATATGTTTCATGTCACTTGTTAAGGTTGTTAGGTGGCGTTTGGTTTGTTATTTGGTATAAGTTTGAAAGAAAAGGAGAGAAAACTCATTCCTGGCAATACGTTTGAAGAAAGTTACTCATGCTTCTTGGATTTTATTAATCCATCCCTTAAAACAAGCACAATGCATAATGAAAATTTTCATTTGTCATCTCAAGTGAAATTTTAGTCTTCTGTAATAGGAGTATTTTAACCTTGTTTGCTGTAATCTCTTCATAGGCATGCGTTGCACCCTACTGTGCAAAAAAAAAAAAAAAAGTTTATTTGTAGCATGCCAAGGCTCAGGTTACAGTTATCTAAAAAATAGATGCGTCATTTGAAATTATAGTGCCAAAAAGTAAGTTCGATGAACATGTAATCACAACTTAAGGCCAAAATCAAGGTATATTTTAAGTAACTTTTGCGATGAGTAGTTGAGTAGAAACAACTTTAGCAATGAAATCACAGTTTCAGCTATGATGGTAACATTTAGATGTTAGAAATGCAAGTTATTTTTTTGTGTATTTATGAAATAGTTAGGCTTTGAAATTTATTGAATTTGATTGTTGCGAATGTCGAGTTGTATACATTAGGAATCAGCAACATGTTTCTTTTCTACTCTTGGGTTATTTTACCTCTTGTTTTCATAAAATTATCTGTGCTTTTTTGTTATGTTGGACATCAGTTTTTCTGTTGCTATTATCAAATGTAGGTTTTAAAGTAGAATTACTGCACCATTGCATACAATGGTCATGGACTCATGGTTCTTTGTCAGTTTGTCCAAAGGCCCATACCTTTTAAATGCACACATTATGCTGAATGTTAAAAGGAAACCACAATACTACATTGTATGAGGAAGTATTTGAGTTGAGCAATTTCATGTATTTGTTTTTGCAAGATATTTTACATTATGCGTACACTGTACTTGATATGGCACATGGGATGTGTTTATTTTTAATAATATATTGGTATCCTTTTTCATTCATCAAGTTTGTTACATTGGCAGGGCTCAGCTTATAACAGCACTGGCTTGATGGTGTCTTCTAAGTTGCCCAGATTCTCTGACATGTATACCCTCACGATAGCCAGCGCTGATCCTAAATCTATTTCTGCAAAGCCAACTGTGGAGTTTACCAAAAGCGTCACGAAATGGTCTCTCTCTCTCTCTCTCTCTCTATACACACACATATATACATATCACACACACACAGTTATGAATCGTTTTGCCCTCATTCTTATGATATTCAAGTTTGTGTTTGTTCAAAAGTTTTGGTGAATCTATTGGGTCTAGTTTTTTCTTCTTCTTTATTTTTTTCTAAACGGTTGTTCAACCCACTTATTTTTGAATAAGTTGTTTTGGTTTTCTTTTTCCGGGTTTAAAAGGGTAAAAATGGCTAGCTAAAAAGGAGACAGGTATATTTGGTTAATTAGGTTATAAGTTGCCAAAGGTGTATTCTTAATGCATCAAGGCTTCTAGGTCATTTATTATAAATATATATTATTGTTGGGATACTGTACCTTTTTAATTTTTAATCACATTCAACACAATTTTTTGACAGAAAAATGTAAAGTTTGGAAAAAAATATGTCCCAACCAACCCAATCTACAAGTGTTTTAACCTGTTCTGACTCGTTCTCCATCTACAAGTGTTTTAGGACAAGTGAGTTGTTTCTAAAGCTGCGTATATGTGTTTTGCAGGTTCGCAAAGGATGGTGTGTTGGTGGAAGGGTTGTTCTGGAAAGACGTTGAGAGCCTAATAAACGACTATGCTAACGACAAAAAGAGGAAGTGAAAAATCAACTTCATAAAAAAATAATTGTGATTGATAGGAGGATGACATATGCGACATTAAAAACTTGTAGAGGTATTTTACCAAATTGATTTCAATCACAACGTATAAGATTAGCGTGTTACTCCTATTGCCAATTGATTCAGAATGAATCCCCATTTAGACTTGTGTGTCTAGTTTAACGAGGTGCGAGTTAAATGCGGTAAGTTCTGTTGGTATCCCAAGCATGAAATTATCTTATGTTTTAAAAGATTAAATGAACTAAAAAGCCTATGATACTGGTTGAAAGGCGCTCGATGTGTATTCAAACAAATCGAGTATAACTTGAAGCGTGGAGATGGATGTAAATGTAGCGTAGAGTAATCGATAGAAAAACTCAAAATCATGAAATATGTTGTATTTTTATATTGAACTATTGAAGATTGTTCATTGAGTAAATTACGTTTTTGGCCCCTGTGGTTATATCACTTTTACTATATTAGCCCAAAATAAGAATTTTTAACATATCTGCCCCTATGGTTTCTATAACTAACCATTTTGACCCCTAAGTCTAGAGATCATGGGGGCTAAAATGGTTAGTTATAGAGACCATGGGGCTAAAATGGTTAGACTTATGGGCCAAAATGGTTAGTTATAGAGACAATGGGGGCAAATATATTAAAAATTATTATTTTGGGCTAATATAGTAAAAGTGATATAACCACAGGGGCCAAAAACGTAATTTACTTTTGTTCATGTTTAGGTCGATTTGATCCGATTAACACCTTTCAAGGTGGAGATTTAGGGTTTTTGTTGACAATACATGTGCATATCGTCTTGTAGATGATTTGATCGACCTTTGTTAACTAAAATGACGGAGTTGCTGACGTCACCACACCCGCTAGTCAGGACCACCATGCCGCGCTGCCGCCGTGGCTCCACCACCAAGGGCGGTGGCCGGCAGTTTTCTAGAGAGAGACATGAGAGAAGAGAAAGAAAGGGGATGAGGTTTGGGTTGTTTGGTTGTGAAAAATGAAAGAAAAAAAAATATTTTAAATATACTAGTTAATTACTAACCTACCCTTATGTGCAAGACATATGCTATGTTTAACTGAAAAATTTAACTAGGTTAGGACTAAAGGACATCAGATGCTAGGATTGTGACTGTAATTATTGAAGTTAAAGGTACAAACATAAAGAACGAAAAATGTAATTTACCCAAATAAAAAACATGGTAATTTAGTTATCATCGTTGAAATGTTAACACAACATGGTTGATCGTGGTATTTATCTTATGTTTTTGCCCGGCTTGACATTTTTTGTTAATTAAATATGAAAACTATGTATTTCTTAATGAAAACAATGATAATGATAATTACTGTTAGTGTTATTTGATAATTACTGTTAAGTGTTATTTAATTATTTATTGATAATGGATGCATGTAGTCATGACTTGTTCTTTAATAACATACCCAAAACACAGCTCCATTGTGCTAAAAATGTATCATATTTCATCTCATGTTGAAAACCAAAACAAAAATAGGCAATTCATCACTTGAAAAGATTAAGTAGAAATGGTTTGTGGATGTGAAAAGGAGATAAAACGGTGGATCATTAATAGAACAAGAGGAAGGTGGAGCTGTTTACTAATCCATCAAAAATACAGTTTGCAATTCTATTAATTCCTCTTACGGACGTTATATTATGGTGTAAATACTAAATAGTCATGTGCCTTGCCCATAAGGTAGAGCAAAGGACAAAAAAATATGACAACATATTAATGTAAAGGATCATTCCTGTAATTTTCACAGTTGAAACACAATTAATGTAAGTTGATATAAACTAAAAGATGAAAACCGTAGAAATTCAAAAGAAAAAAAAAAACCCGTAAAATAAATATTTCACTACGTTCAAACTTGTAGAAAGAAGTGTACAGATGTGTATAAGTCGTAACAAGTGGTGTGTTGACAAGAAATGAAGAGACATAAATAATTAATTCTCCACTCACTCATCAATGTAACCGGACCGGTTATTGAACCACCTACCGTACATTAGAAAAAACAATTGGTGTGATCTCTCTAAAAAAACTCCTCATATTCCCGTGAGGAGAGGAGTCGTTATCCCAATACGATATTTTCTCTTACAGGGTGGACCCCTCTTTAGCTTACTTTTCCTATACGTCTTGGGACCATTTTCATTCTATTCTTGAATGGCTTCTTAAAAAACAGGATATGACAAACACAAACTACGCCCACTCGACAAACAATATGACAACTTATATCAATATAGGATGACACGCCAGCGGAATCATATTCCATATAATACCCAAACCTTCAACAGATTATCTGCTATTTGACAATCACATCACATCAAGCTCATAATAAGCCAACCCAAGCCGAGGCGAGTCTTAAAAACAACTTTTACCAGGTTCGAACAACAGCATTTTGCAAATCTAACTGAGCTAAGTTAAAAAAAGGTAATCTTTGCTTCAAACTAATAACTAAATTAGATGATACCGGTTTTATCACGTTCATGGGTTAAGCATGCTGGACAGATTAATTAACATACAAATTAAGTAAAATCAGTTTACGAGTCACCTAAGGATCACCTACCACGGACGTTGAGCACACGCCTTTCACTGTTGATTTCATCGTCTACGTTTCCATCCAAACACAGACTGTTGTTATTCACACTCATTTCAGAGCTCGCATTGCTGCTAGTGGCAAGAGGAGAATCTGAAACACTGACAGTTCGACTTCTTGCGGGACCAGTTCTCACACTGTACATTGATGACGCTGGAATATTATTCATCAATGGCCTCAGGTTACCTGGTATTGTTCGCCTTATATCCTGTTCCAAACAAAGTATAGTGTAACTTTTGGCATTCACAGTACAACTTTATTAGTTTGCAAGAAAAAAGCTACAAATGATGAAAGAAGCATACCATATGTCGCATAGCCATATCCAACGACTTCTTCGATAGTGATCTCCCAAACCCGGAGCTATCAGGAGATGATTTGGCAGACAAATTACTATGCGGTGAATGTTTATTATCTTGCTTTGGTGGAACCAATTTCCTCATGTTTATCACCCTTTCAACCATTTTTGTTCCATACAAACCAGGACTCACATTATCATTAGCTTTAGCATACGCACGGTTCAGCGCAGGAACAGGAACCGAGCTTCCACTACTATGAATCATACCATTAGGCAGCCGTCCTCTTGAAGGAGAACAAGATTGCCTTCTAACCCTTCCATTAGCCACAGGCTCAACTGATGAAGACCGGCTACTGGGTGCACCCGGCCTTCCCCTTGTAACCGAAGGGGGCCTATCAGAAACTGAAGTCCGTAAATTTGGCGGTGCGTCAAGAGAGTAACCGGGCATCTCATGAGGTTTCCATGGTTTCGGTCTTACACTAGGAGAACTAGACCGTGGCGGTGGTGGTGCACCGCCACTTCTTGTTGTATTTGCTACTGGTTTTGTGACAGGAGTGGATGTTTTTGTTGAGGTTGTTAGTGTGGGTTGCCTACGGGTTGGTGTTGCAGCCCGTGATGTGGGTCTGGTTACGGGTAAAGACGGTCTACTTGTGGGAGTTGAAGACCTTGCAGTAGACCTTGGTGTAGGTGTAGAAGTTCTAGCTGGTAGTGTGGGCTTAGTTGAACTTGAACCCATGGTGGGCCGAGAAGTAGGAGTTGAGGATCTTGTTGGTCTAGATGTTGTGGTAGAAGTCGGTCTAGATGTTGGGGTAGAAGTCAGTCTAGATGTCGTGGTAGAAGTCAGTCTAGATGATGGAGTAGAAGTCAGCCTAGATGTTGCGGTAGAAGTCGGTCTAGATGTGTTCGAAATTGTTTTGGTTGAGTTTGATATCGACCTAGTTGACGACCCTAATGCGGGCCTTCCGGTGGAAGTAGCAGGCCTTCCAGAGGAAGTAGCAGGCCTTCCAGTGGGAGTAGCAGGCCTCCCGGATGGAGTAGCGGGCCTTGAAGCTGGGCCTCCTGAAGAGGAGGGCCTACGGAGTCCGCTACTTGAAGTATTCAATCCAGGAGAGGACACTTGCTGCCTAGATACCAAATTATTCCTACCAGTAGCCTCTGGATGATTGTTTGATAACTATAGCAAGCAAGCAAGAAAACAAATTATTAATTCAGGATGTATACAAATTGCTATCGCTATAATACAAAATTTATATAAAGCCACTGCGTATAAAACAAGAATTGTTGTTACTCGAGATCTTATTGCAGTAGGACGAGCTTTAGGTGACCCTGCTTGAGCCATGACGGTTTTCTGTGATTCCATTTCTAATGAAGGGAAAAGAGGCGTGCCAGGAGGTGTCAAAAGCCTGAAAACATAAACATTGTTCGCTAAACAACAACAAAATTAAACAAACTATATACTCCACATAATGTGATAAATAAACAAACCTAGCAAACTAATGCTAACAATCACATAATGTGATAAAGATGACAAGTTAATCTGAAGACAATATAACACAAATTACCATTCATAATCATTTTTATCATTCTCAGAGTTGAGAAACTCATCAGCACCGGTCTTTCTAGCAGCAGGTATTGCTGTGGGCATACTAAACATATGTGAACTTCCTTCAACCGATCCTACAAAACCAAACATAATAGTTTTATAGATTGCATACATATATAGACCATCATCAAGTTACATACTCAATCAAATTAACCATTTAGAGCAGCATACCTCCAATGGTAACTAAAAATCATAAAAAAAATACAACTAATTGCTTATCCTCATTTCATCTCAAACAACTATCATAAATACCAGATATCATATTGTCGGATTTTTAAAAGCCCCCCACACACACACCAACCCTAGCTGGTTTATTAACAAATGTATATACAAAATGACAAATATATATAATAATTAAAACATAATAACAAGAAGATGAAATTAGCAAACTACCAAGTGATGAATCAAACTCATCTTCAAACAGCAACTGATCACGTTCATCTCGTTTCCTCATTTCCAAAAACAAACCTAACTCATCTTCTTTCTCCTTCACTACAGACCTCCTAAAACTCCCCATCCTTTGCTGCTGCCGTTGCTTTTCCGGTACCGGCATTTCCTTTTCAGCCGCCCTAAGACTACGATTCATCTCCACAATTTCTACAACTCCGAAACCCTAAACCCTAACAGAACACATTATTTTTCACGAAAACCAAAGCACGCGCCTAAATTATTAGCTTCTAAACCCTAATTTATGAACATAGGGTGTAAATGTTTAGATTTTCAGCTCCAGATCTGAAAATCGAGCTGAAATTGTTCTAATGCGAAGAAGACAACGCTTCGGAATCGATATCTTTTTTTCTTTTTGAAACATTGGAAGTTGTATATGAATTAACTGGAGAAGTTAAGAAGAGATGCATAAATAGGTTTACGTGAAGATGAAAATGGAGGTTTTATTAGAGCAGTGTTTACGTAAAGATGAGAGCTAGCTTTGAGGTTTGACGTGTGAGGAAGATGAGTTTTAGAGAGAGAAAGTTTGAAGGAGTCGAGTCAATTTGAAAGCAGGGGGAGAGAGAGAGAGAGAAAGAGGGAGGGGCAGGTGATGTAAATATGGGATGCTACAATGGTTTTTTGTTTTGGGTTGAATACGACAAAATGGGTTTTTTTTATTTGGTGAAGTGTAGTCACCTCACCTTCTCCCGAAGGAAACGCAACATTTTTTTTTTTAATTATTTTAAGGTTTTTACTTTTTAGTTTTTTTTTTTTTTTTACTAAGGGGCTGTTTGGCTAAGCTTATTTTAGTGACTTATTTACTTATTTACTTTTTGAAAAGTTAAAAGGTGTTTGGGTTAGCTTATTATGTGAGAGGAATAAGTAAATAAGTAAATAAGTCAAAAAAATAAGCTTAGCCAAACAGCCCCTAACTACTGTTATACATTTACATTTACATTTACATGACGATCTACTCCTTAACCACCCAAAACCTCTCGATTTCTTAATTGGAAGGAGTTGTGTAAATATCCTATGTATATGTTGTAGTTGTCCCTTTGCCCGTTTGGGTCGGGGGAGTGGTTTTGTATTGGCCTTTTGCCCGTTTGAGTCGGAGGTTTGTCTTTTAATGTAATTTAATTTTCAAAAAAAAAAAAAAAACTACGGTTGATACATTTTTGGATTCAACATGTACAATGTCCGTCCTGGGGACGTGTGAATACTTAGAATTGGTATTGGTTTGATTTATTACGTTATCAGAAAAAGGTAAAAAAGAAAATAAAAAATTAAAGTCTTAATATAATCATGGCATCTAGTGTTAGGTTTGTTGAGCAAAACAGTTCTAGTAGGGTGCTACTTTCTACACCCCCTATTTACTTTTTTCACTCCCCTCCTTTCACATACTTACAAGTGGGGTCTGCGTGGGACCGACAGTTTTCCTCTCACAAGTGGGGGTGTAATCAGGAAAGGGGGTGTATAGAATGAGCCTTCTAGTATTCATATATTTTTCATTTTCTCATTTCAATGCTCATAAAATTTACATAAGATTACAAAAAAAAAATCCACCAAAAGTGTGTGACCGGTTCGTTATTTACGTTAACTTAATTACTAGGTGTACGCCCGTGTGAATACACGGGTTTGTTCTAATAACGATCGGAATCAAATACTAAAAAACATATTATAATATATTATTTAAATTCTTTGTGTTTAGTTACATATCTTTATAAAACAATGTTAAACATATGATCCGTCATAAATTTTGCTTAGTTCGGTCTCGTTTCTCGCCCTATAGTCCTTAATTAGCTTGACATGATCTTCATTCCCACGGCTCTCTTTCTTCTGGTCAATAGAAGATATGATCCTCCATGATGCCCTCCTGGATCGATATGTCCTGATTTCTCGATAGAAGGAAACGAAGGGCTGCTATGAGTGAAAACATTTAGTAAGACACAAAGTGCAAAACATCGTAAATCATCTCATTTAAAAAAAAAACTTTGAAATAATATAGATTTCAACTTACCTCATCTTTTGTGCTTTGATCTTTACCCTCAATCTGATGGTCGAGAACTTTAAGAGATGCAATTGTTGCACTATTATTATTTCCACACAAGCAATATTTCACCCATGCTTCTGACCAAAGCCCTGCAAGGCACATGTTAAGTTTAAAAGTGTCAAAATTACCAAAAGCACCTCAAATTAACTCACTGTTTCTATCTAATGCAAACACGGGTCGTTTCTTACACGTTTTATTAAATGACACATGACTATACATTTTTAAGGTTTAATTAAAAATAGATCTAACAAATAATATATAATATATAGATCTAATACACCAAATTCCATCTCTTTGATTCATAATATCTATTATCATCAGGTTCAAATAATCAAAAGATCACACACATTGCCCACTCTCCGCATTCTATCAACCCCTCTTTCCATCCTCAAGACCTCAAAGGTAAAATCATCTTTAACAATGGTGCAGTCGAGTGACTCGAAGAGATGGTGTCGATTATTCCATCCATTGAACTCGTTGCAAACTAATTACACAACAATTAAAAATAAAACTAAGAAATTAAGGGAAAATAACGAAAATATCCATTTAACTGAGAATAATAACAAAATAAACTTGAATTTCTAAAATCACAGAGAACCGATTGACTTAAATGTTAAGACAATTATATTAATATCACGTAAAACTTACAACCAAGCATCTTAAACTGAACCTATCGAAAGACTTTTCAACCACATTAGCGGCTTGAGGGGCATATGGCGATGATGTCTTTGTAACCCTTTGCTGTAGCATGAAGGCTAACCAATCCCAGCATTACCACTCCTATCGAAAGACTTTTCAACCACATTAGCGGCTTGAGGGGCATATGGCGATGATGTCTTTGTAACCCTTTGCTGTAGCATGAAGGCTAACCAATCCCAGCATTACCACTCAAGTTTATTTTGAGATAACCATCATATCTATTGACACTAAAACGGTCAGTTAGCTACTATATCAAATTAATATAGCATCAAAGAATCATTCTTGTAGTTTTAAACAATCTTAAATATATTACATTTGACATACTTAAGTGAACATGGACATGCTTAATCTGATATGGTTGATAGGGTTTTCATACACAGGCCATGGCTCATGGACCATGCCATTGTGTTCTTGTGGTTTACACCACTGATTAGTACATGTCCATGAGGACCCAGTCGACATACAATATTTAGAAAAATAAGCCATTATAATTTATAATAAATTTATACAAAAGTGGATTCAACCATTATACAAAAAAGCTCATCATTATCTATGACTACTCTAGATTCAGCCCTTAAGCTTTTAAGTCTAGCTGTTAGTATATCACAATCCACAATCCCAAACTAATTTTATTAGATGTTTAAAGTCACAACGGCATCTAACGGGACCCAAAATAAAAAAAAATAAAAAAAAGAAACTAAGAAAAACGTACAATGATATTTGATAATAATCAAAAACAATTAAAGAGTTCTACTCAAACTTATTCAAGAATCAAGACTACTATCATAGCTTATGAATATAAAGTTTCAAAAAACCACAATGATTAAAAAAAACTAAATTTTTACCTCTCTCGTGTTGACGTTGATGATATGAGGCATAAAGTTAGCACCAACCGAGCTTGAAACCCAATCACCTGACCAAAAATTAGTGAAAGTGTTTAGTCAACTAATCTACCCGTACTGACGATGATGGCACGAGGCATATAGAACACAATATTTGACATAACATAAAAAGAGCTTGATCCTATATCATAATATCGACACATAAAAACTGAACAAATCCTACAAAATGTGATACCTTACCCCATTTAGATTTCTTATTCGGTGTAAGGCAACCGAAGCGACAATTCGAGAAACATAAAATGACAATCAAAGGAATTCACATGCATTACGAGAGCATCATCCATGTAACTTAATGTGCTCTTTTTCTTCTTTCTTCATAGTTTTCATGCAATGCCTTCATCAGATACAATTTGCTGAAACTCTACCCTGCAACGCTTCACTCCCACCCAAGCTTTTGGACCCAACAATATCAGTCAAATATCTTAAATCAATGATATCATATGGGGGCAGTTAAATAATTTTGACTTTGAATGAACCTAAAACTTACAGATTTAATCCCCATATAACTTAACAATGGTTTTGCAGAGACAATGAGCAAAAAATCTTGGATTAGACCAAGCATGGCACCTATCAACAAAGCCGAAGAAGCCGGTGGTGGGTGGCCGGATTTTGCCTCTTTTTCCGGTGGAGAAATCAATAACTGGTGGAGCAGCAGATGAGATGGGTTTGGGAGATAAGGTGGCCAACTGGCTTGTGATGGACTAAGGAAGGTTTGGTTTTGTGGAGGGTTCAGTTCTAGGATAAAATATGGTAGTCTGAAGGAAGAGAGAGAGAGAGATAGGTGTGAAGATGACTGAGTCATGTTTTGAATTTTGAAAATGAGGCGTAACTGACTTAGAATGTAGCGACAAATTGACCGTCACAGCGACAGACGACGACGATTTCTTAACTTCCTCCCGTTTTCCCACTTTACTCTTAGGTTTCACAACCGGTTTACGCAATTCCACAACCGATCTCGTCTTGTTCCCCGCAGGCCCTAGTACCGGTCGTGATTCCGATTCAGCAACATCCATTACGGAACTCACGTCTTGTTCTTGCATATGGACCAACACAAAATGGCTCTTTCTTTCTTGATTATCAAGACTGATACATTAAATTCTATAAAATCTAACAGCTTCCACCTACAAATATACAAATCAACTTTATTTCAGTAGCTTGACTTCTAAAAAATCAAACAATTAACACATACCAACTTTGTTCAATTAAAACTCCACATCTGCTTGCTTTCTTCTAATTCTAAAATACAACAAAAGAAAAAGAACTTAAATTGGAATTTAATTACCAAAAAAGAAATAAGACAACTGATAAGAGAAACCATAACTGAAGCGTTGCCGACATGTGAAGGTATTAAATCTAAATCAACGGCATTAAGCAACACAGCATTAAGCAACAATAACATATAAATACAACAATAAAAAGTATTGCAGAATGCAAACCTCTCTGAAGAAGGTGATTGGCTGCTGAGCAAGAGACTGTGGATTTCCAATGTTAAAGTAAATTATCTGCAAATATATTTTAAAGACGTGAGCAGCAAATCAAAACTTATACCTTCCTATAACTGTAGGAGTGTTTATCAAGTCTTGTTTAATAAACAATAAAAGAGCTCGAGCTCGAGCTCATCTAAACTCGGCCCGGTTCAAGCTTTTAACTCGTCGATCTCGAGTAGCTCACAAGCGGCTTGGCTCGTTTGTAATTCTACCTATAAAAAAACAAAAGCACATAGAAAACAATACCTCCTCAAAAGGATGAGAACCTGGATTTGCTTGCAAATCTTGTTGTAATTTCTGTAACAACAAATAAATATAATATAAAAACATTAAAAAAAACTATTCATTCAACTAAATTTACAACTTCTTTAGCAATCTATACATCTGAGCCAGAGACACAATTTCACCACGAACAGCATACTCACATTTCAAAACCTAAAAAAAAAAAAAAAACATCAACACACAAATCATTCGTTTAAATCAACTTATTATTATATCAACTGTATCAATCCAATCTGATTTCACATCTTATCAAATCACCGATCAAAACATCAACACTTGATATCAACATAAACCAAAACAACAAAACCCTAAGTGGTGCTAAAAATCAAATCAAGTTACAGAAGTAAAACAGATAAGAAAACAACCTTAGGGTTTAAGGAATCAACAGTGAGAGGTGGAGTAGAGTTGTCGGAAGCCATTGAAGTGTCGGAAGTGAAGAATTGAGGAAGAATGGACGAATAGTAACAATCATAAACTATCAATAATGAAACAAAATTAGGTTAATTATGATTACCTTGTAGATGATTGGAGGCCTGATCGGAGATGGAGAGCCGCATGAGCAGATCGGTAGGTTAGAGCAGATCCAGAACTTTGTATTTGAGAGAGAGAGAGAGAGAGGGGTTTAAATTTTGAAAATAAAGTCAGGTTTGAAATTAGAGCTTGTATTTGAGAGAGAGAGAGAGAGGGGGGGGGGGGGGTTTAAATTTTGAAAATGGAGCCAAAACTATATTTGAATAATTTAAAAAACTGATTTGTATATACTTTTAGATTAAAAAAATATCAGATTTATGACATCAGCGGAGTCTATGTGGCATCCAATGTGGCATACCTAATAAGATGACACATAAGCAAAGTGAGGTCATGCTCTAAGCTCCTTTTATAGATAGTATAGATAATTCATTCACTTTGTACGATACCAAAACACATGTTTAAGGCCGTGGGGTATGGTGGGGCTTGGGTTGAGGCATTTGTTGACACGTGGAATGGGAGCCTCCCCACCGCCTGGTTGCGTGTCCGCGGGGCGTGGGTTGGGCTTGGGTTGGGTGCACCGCGTGGCAGAAAATTTAAATAAAAATACAAAAAATTTATAAAAAAGCACACAACATTTATAAAAAAAACCTACAACTTCATTAAAATTTTAAAAATTACATAATCCTAAAAATTACATAATTTCTAAAAATTACAAAATAACAAACCTAGAGCGTTAAATAAATTTCAAAAAGGTCGATCTTGTCGAACGCCTTTTTTTCCTTGCCTCGAAACTCTATGTTCGCCACCGCCACCCGGTCCTCGTGGCTTAACTCGCCACCGGGAACGGCTTCGTAGTAAGCCTTGAAACACTCGAGCTTGGGCCGTAGCTTGCGCCATTTATGTTGGCACGCGTTGAGGTTGTGGCGGTCGTTACCGACGTTATGTCGGTAGGCTCCGAATGCTTCCAGCCAATATTTTGTTTGGCCCGGTGGCCGCCCCTTCATAGCGTCAACGACGCTTGTGACGAGAGCAATTTCTTCTTCATGGGTCCAGGATGCCATAGCGGGGTTGGGTTCGTGGGATGGGGGGGACCAGTGGGTTAGCCGGTGGGGTTGGGTTCGTGGGATGGGGTGGACCAGTGGGGTAGCGGGTTCGAGAGAAGTGGGTAGCCGGTGGGGTTGGGTTCGTGGGTTGGGGGTTACAATATATAGAGGTTGTTGGGAGACCCGGGTGGCGGTTTGAATTTAAAAATTCGAAATTTGAAAAGTCCGCTTGACGTGGCGGGGTGAGCGAATGAGATTCAGTCTGCTAGCATGGCCATACCGCCCCACGCCCGACTTGAAAGCCAAGCCCCAAGGGCCACGCCCCAACCCAAGCCCACCCGGGGTGGTGGCTTGGGCGTTTTCCCCCAACCCAAGCCCCATACCCCATGGCCTAACGAATACCAATGTATGTTTTGATTATGCAAATACCGATACCAATGTCAACTTGTGTTGAAGTCAAACTCACAAGGTCATTTTTGCAAAACTCGACCTACTTAATCTAGTTCACACAAATGCGTGTGATCTAAAATAGCTTCCAACAAGGGATGGTAAGATGTATTTTAAACAGTTAGGTTGGGTGGTATGGGTAGCGCGCCCCCTTCACCTCAACCCAATAGCGTCGCCATGCCCATTTCCTGGGAGCTATTAGGGTGGGGGGGGGGCATTGTCTCATTCGCCAGCGAGCGAGAGTGATGAAAAAGGGTCCTAGTATCTGAATCCCATCTTCTAGGGTCCTATTTTCATGGTGGCCTAATTCATATTCAATTCATTAGGCCCGCTTAAAACTAAAAATGATAGATGCGTCTAAGGCCTGTTAAGCGAGTGGAACAAAGTGGTTCTCATTAGAGAAGCACGAGGGGAATGGCTTAAGTGTCATTTGTCAGCATAACGAGTGTTAAAAGGAGAGAAAATGGTGGGGTCCATGTGCATAACCAATCAATTTTTTTTGTTTTTATTTCTCTTTTTTCCTTTTTTTTAATAGAGTAAATTGCAAACATCGTCCTTTATGTTAACACTACATTGCAAAGTGTGTCATTTGTCTTCAAAAATTACAAAAAAACATACTCGATGTTTGCAAACCCTGGCAAATTATGTCCTTTAGCCCTAACTTAGTTAATTTTTATGGTTAAATCTGACCAAACAGACCCCACATGAGTGTATTTTAGTCATTTTACCTTAAAACTAAAATAATAAAGATAAACCCCCCTTCTCCATCTCAAAACTCAGTCTCTCTCTCCATCTCAAAACTCAATCTCTCTCTGCCTCAACTATCTCTCTCTCTCTCTCTCTACAATCTGAATGTTGTGAAAGAGAATTCAATGGATCTGTTCAACCACTTCTTCAGCAATTCTTGCATACCATAATCACAACATCTAGTTGAATTAATAATTTCATCAAACCTTAAAAACCCATAAGCCGACGTCGGCGTCGGAGATCCATAAGCCGCCACCGTCGTTCTGCATATCAATAAGCCGGAAAACAGTGGGGGTTTTTATTAGGGTATACGGGGCACTCTAGGTGACCCCATGCGGTGACCCAAGTCCCCGAGTGGGAACACCGCCGCCATCAACGCGGGGACCGAATTCGGTGAGCAGGATCGGTGTGTATTCACCGATGAGGGGATCGAGGTTTAAACGGCTATATAGCCGTTATACATTTTTAAAAAAAAATCCCTAACCCTTATAAATACTACCTCTTTAATCTTTTTATTTTTCAAACCCAAAACAACTCTCACCCATTCAACTCATCTATTTTTTTTAACCAATCTTTAAAAAAAAATGGATTCCAAGTTCCCGTTTTTTTCTCCCCTGCCCGACTTTCCCGACGATGAAGATTCATCGTCAAGCGATGTTAGTTTAATTTTCTTCCAAAATCTCATCCAACAAGCGGAGCTACTAGACATGGCATCGTCTAGTTAATAAAATTGTCCGTCGAGATCGTGTGGGAGGCCACGAAACACTCATGGCCGATTATTTTGTCGAAAATCCAAAATTTAATGCCGATATTTTTCGTCAGAGGTTTCGTATGTCTAAGTCTTTGTTCCTAAAAATTGTTAGTGACGTGGAAGCGAATAACGAGTGGTTTCAAGAGGGCTTGGATGGGAGAATGAAGAAAAGTTTCACGGCGTTGCAAAAGGTTACTTCTGCGATTAAACAACTTGCAACCGGTAACCCACCAGACGAAAACGACGAGTATTTTAATATGGCTGAAAGGACCTCTCGTGAGTGCCTTGAATATTTCTGCGAGACGGTCTGTACAATGTATGCCGGTGAATTCTTACATAGACCAACGAGCCACGACGTTGCGCTATTGTATCAGGCTCATGAGGAGAGACATCACCTACCTGGTATGTTGGGTAGTCTGGATTGTACACACTTCGTCTGGAGAATGTGCCCCACAGAATTGCGTGGACAATATATGAGAGGCGATCATCAATACCCGACAGTTATGTTAGAGGCGGTGGCGTCTCAAGATTTGTGGGTTTGGCATGCTTTTTGTGGCCCGGCGGGTTCACAAAACGACATCAACGTGCTCCAATAATCTCCCTTATTTCTTACTCAACGAAACGGAACGGCGCCAAATTGTCCATTTCAGGTGAACGACCACTTATACAAACGCGGGTATTATCTTACTGATGGGATCTACCCTAGCCGGTCCGTGTTTGTGAAGTCTTTTCCATATCCTCACATTCCGAATGAAAAAAAGTTCAAGAGGTAACACGAGGCCGCAAGAAAAGATGTGGAACGGGCATTTGGTGTGTTAAAGGCGAAGTGGGGAATACTAAAACGTCCAATGCGTTCCAAAACGGTGAAAAAGATTAGGTCCATCGTGTATACGTGCATTATTTTACATAACATGATTATAAAAGACGACGGAAGGGTGATAGCACCGGTACACATTCAAGATCCTCCAGTCGAACCCGTCTTCGATGATACAGCTTATAGCGAGCTCATTGACGAAGAAACGCATTGGAGACTAAAACACGATCTCGCTGAGCATCTCAGACGTTTAGATCTACCTCACCTTGAAGTGAGTTCCGACGACGAGTAGTTTTTTTTTTATTTTTCTAGTTTGAATGTAATTTTTATTTTTAATTTAATGAAATGTCTTTTATTAAATTTTTATTAATATTTGTTTAATTTATAAACATGCATAATTACAACAAATAAAAAAAAAAGCAAGTCCCCTAAGAGAGGAGTGCCGCCATCAAATAGAGGGTGTGAGGGGAGTTAAGAGAGGAGTTGAAGTGGCGCGTGCTGATTGGCCGTGCTGTAACACCCCGAAAACGGGTTTGGTAATTAAACCCCGTTAATACTAAAGAGTGGGTAGAATACCGTTAGCAGAAAAGATTAACCCTGAAATTATTAGGATTCAAATAAATAAGCCTAATAATAAATAAAAAGAGAGCAAACGACTTGAGAAGACAAAAGTTCATAAGGAGCCCGAGCTAACGGGACTTTAAAAAAAACGGGTTTTTAACTTCCAGAACCTACTAAGTTGGCTAGGAATAATTAACCTAGTTAAGTAATATGAATTTAGGTGATAAACTGTGATGTAACACCCCGAAAATATAAATTCTTTTATTACTAATATGATGTCGGTAAATAAGCAAAATAAACTAACTAGGAATAATTCTAACCTAGTTAGATAGTGACTTATAAGTGGGTTAAACACTTAAAATAAAATAAAAATGAAATTGGAGGGACTAAAGTTGTCAAGTGTGAAACTTGACATATTAATATCAAAAATATACCAGACACACACTTGTCTGGTTCGTACAAAACGCAGGGGAGCGACCAGGTTTCTCCCACAAACCCTAACTGGCACAAAATTCACAAATTGAAGGCTCAAATCCATCCCAAAACGAAATCTGAGCTTAGATTGGTGATCCCCATTGCAAGGAGATCATAAGGCATGTGAAATTTGATAGAAAATCACTACATGAAATTCTGATTAACTTAGAGAATTCAGAAATTGTTGATGAATGTTTGTTATGTATATGATATAGGAACAATATAGTGTCTAGGAACAAACCTGTAACACCTCGAAAATTCACGTCCTATAATGTGTTGACACGTGTCATAAGTTTGAACGTGTGAAAGAATGTTCTTGAAGGACTAAAGTTGACAAACCTGGAAAGTATGTGAATATACGGGTTCTAAATGTCAACAGTGAATAAATATAATTTACATTAACCCTACATGATGCTCATACCTTCAAACGAATAAATCATGGATCATACGAAGCTAAATATGGAAGAAAGTGAGAGATTACAAACTACAGGGGTTAAATGTGTCAACATGTTTAAGTTATACCTCTGAGTGACCTTTTAGCAAACCCGAAGCTTTGTAACGGTTAATTATGCTCACTAGAATGCACGATATAAATTTCATAAAGTTTCGTTATCGTATGAGAAAGTTATGATCAAATTCGTATGCGATGGGTTAAAAGCGTCAACGATGAAGTTATGACCTTTCGGGTGACAATAAAGTTAACCGAAGACTAAACAAAGTGGGTATATGTCTTGAAGCCCCTATAAGTCAAATTAGAGGGTTCAAGATGCAAGAAACAAAAGTCGAAACAAAGTTTTGAAGAGCCAAGGACCAAAGCATAAAAATCAAAAGTTGGATTTTTTATCAGATGGGGCGTCGCGCCACGCGAGGACCCGGGGGGGGGGGGTCTACGCGTGCCGCGAGGGGCCTTCTGCTCCGAATTCTTTGGGTTCTTGTTTGCCAACTCCATTTTAACCGACTTATAATCGTTTTTCCACATCTTGGACGACCCCTAAGCAACCCCTAGACACTTAGGGACATCTGGAAGTGATCCATGGTCATTGTTAAGCTTGTGTGTCAACGATCCATGAAGTTTTGAACACTATAAAAGGCCATAAGGTTGCAACCATTTCTTCACACCTCATTTCTGCATTTCTGGAGCTTCTTGGAGCTTAAGAGCAGACCCAAGTCTTTCCTAATCGTGCATAGGACTTCAGTAAGTATGCTTAACCTTTCTTAGTTGAGTTTTTACTTAGTTTTAGCTTAAAAGTCAAACCATCGTAATTAACGATTGACTTAACGATTAATCACTAATGGTCCAGTGATTAGTCGAATTAAAAGTAGTTATAAGTTGGTAATTATGTGGGCAATAAACCCTTAAAAGGGCACCCTCTGATTCCCACTCTAACTAGGTCAAATGTCGGGTCAAACTTGTTATTAAAAAGTCAACAGAATGCTAATTTTCCAATTTATGCATAATTAGCGATGTAGAACCCATACAACCTGTTTGATCATTAATATAACTTGGTAATTAATGTAAGAACGTGTCTAAACATGTTCAACCCGACAATTTTCTGTAAAGACCCAGTTCGGAACCGAAAGTCGCATAATTTGACTTTTGCTTTGACTTTCAGTTCTGACCCGTTTAAGCATGTTTTAGAAATTCCTTAGAGCTCTAATAGGACCAGGTTACATGCTAGTATAACCCTCTGTGATTATACACCATGGTTCATTAGTTATCCAATTAATATGCACGATTCCGTTAATTGCCCATATGTTGACCATTATGCCCTTTTCACCATAAAACGTGATTTTTGAAAATGTAAAAGAGTAGAAACCTTAATTACTAATTTATAAACTTGAAACCAAAATTTGACATCAGTTTGAGGTGTAGATTGAGAGTTATGCTCATTAGCGTAATTAGAAAGCTTTTTAGCGATTAAACGACATAATTAGCATATAGCCTATTTAAACCAACTTTTTGATATCAAAATTGCTACCCACTGATGTAATATATTATTTTGGGATTTTTGAAGATTTTTAATTAATTTTAGGCTGAGCATAATTTAGAGCCATAGGCTTGTTTCGGTAATTGTCGGTTTTGCCCTTTCGGGCTATAAAATGAGTTTTACATATCTTTTTGACCCCAAACCTTTTGCTACTAATTTTAAATGATAAATAAATTATTTTAAACCTTCTGGGATAATAAAAATATCAGCTTTCTATATAGAACCCGGAAACGGCTTCTAATCGCCTTTTTAAGCGTTTTTAACGCATAGTATGTACTAAAACTATTTTAAACATACAAAGGTTGATACCTACTGACATTTGAGGTAAATTATAATATTTTAACAGTAAGCAAAAGTTTTTTAACTCAGACTTCAGTTTTGAGCTTTTCGGCTTATGTGAAATTACCAAAATGCCCCTACGGTGCATAGTTTGGTTATAATTGATAAATTTCACATATTTGCAATACACTACTATTATAACTTATTAAATTAAGTATTTTTGCTGATTACATCAGACCTGTAACTCAGGTTAATACTCGAACTCTTTTATAACCTTGTAAATGACCAAATTACTCCTACGGGGCATAGTTTGGGTTTAAATTCGTTTTGGGCATAATAAAAGATATCTTACTGATGTCACAACATATTTGAGGCATATTAACTTAGGAAACCTGTATATGACTCTCATGGTCACCCGTTACGCCTCTTGCGCATTCGGTTCGGTTTATGTAACTAGTTTGCATAAATTAGCCGAAACGGGTCAAACCTTATCGGTTTCATCTCAAAATCCAGAATGTGTTTAGATTACCCATATTAAACAAGTCCTCAAACTTTTCGATTCTAAATCACATTCTATTCCGGTCTTCGCTTAATCGTGCGTTTGAACCGTATCTTTAAAACTAACTGGTCTAAGTTTAGGCTTAATTAAAGACCCGTTAGGATTCTAATAGGTTATTATAAACCTTCGTTCCAGAATAGGAGGACCAGTAATGTAACACCTCGTAAAATCACGTCCAATAAAGTATTGACACGTGTAATAAACCCTAATAAAGTCAAACCTTGAATACAAGGGACTAATTTTTCGAAAAATCGAAAACCTTAATTATGAAAGAACTGGAAGTATTATCATACCTAAAATAAGTTTCTAAATAACCTTTTACGGTTTTATAGTCACAAACGAGCCACTTGTTAATCAAGTGTAGCCGTTTATGTAATTAATTGAAAGTTTGCGCAGAAAAGGGTTAAAAGCATCAACATGTTAATTCTTACCTCTGAGTGACCTTTTAACAAACCGAGAGCCTCATGATATTTTATTATACTCTCGGGATTGCCAATCATTGGTCACCCAAGGCTTTTATGCCCAAAAGTGAAGTTACGCGCAACTTTGCAAGTATAAGGGACTAAAAGTGTCAATATGTTTAATTATACCTCTGAATGACCTCTTATCGAGCCCAAAGCATTATTATGTCTAATAATACTTTCAAGAATGCCTAATATGAATTAGATAAGGCTTCAATGCTATTAAATGACGAGTTACGCAAGTTTGCGCATTAGAAGGACCTAAAGCGTCAAACTACTAAAGTATACTGATTCATATGTTATCGGACCTTCTGGAATATGAACATGATATAAACATACCATAATTATCCCTAATATAGCTTAGATATAGGCTTAGAGGTGTTTGGTGCGCAAAAATAAGCTTTTAAGTCATGCAGGGACTAAAAGTGTCAAAAAGCGCACAAGTTTGCGTTTACGCGCATATCTCACATTCTGAATATCCCCGGACACCCAAAAATTTATGCAAACACTAAAATATGTTATTTTAGTGTTTGGCTTGATAAAATTCCATTCGTCGCGTCAATTGGTTCGTTTTTCGCGTCCGTTCGTGTTTCGTCGTAATTAACTGAACAACGTGACCGTACGACCAAACAAATCGACATCCGGCATATTTTTGAGCATGTTTCATGTTCCCCATACTTAGGCATCATTGTAGAGCCTTAAAAATGATTTAACGGACCTTGGATGTGTCGGAAATGGCATTTGGATGTGCAGGGGCTAAAACTGTCAACATTTGAAAGATTCATTGTGCTGGCAAAAGGCTTGCGCACCTCAAGCCTAAAAGCCTTACGGTGCGCAAGCATGTCCCAGATGCAGCAACTCGTAAAAATTGTCTGTTCAGCCTTTCAAACGACATGTATTGCCCCTTTTCACTTCCATGCGCGACCTCTACTGATTTTAGGCAACTAGGGGCACTTGTAAACATCTTGGTTCCATCATAGACCTACTTGGCATGATCTAATGAGATCAAGATCACTATAAAAAGCCCCATTGTTTGCCATTTTGTTCATTCATTCTCAAACTCAACTTCTGCTCATTTCTGGAGCTTTTGGGAGTTCAAGAGCAGACCCTAAGCATCCCTAATCGTGCATAGGACCTTGGTAAGTCTACTTAACATTCCCTAATCATGTTTTGCTTAGTTATTAGCTTAAAAGTCAAACCGTCATAATTAACGATTGACTTAGCGATTAATCATTAATGGTCCAGTGATTAGTCGAATTGAAGGTTGTTATAAGTTGGTATTTATGTGGGCAATAAACCCTTAATAGGGCACCCTCAGATTCCCACTCTAACTAGATCAAATGTCGGGTCAAAGTTGTTTAGAAAAAGTCAACAGAAGCTTAATTTGCAAATTAACATGTAATTAGCAATGTAGAAGGCACGTAACTTATTTTATCACTCATATAACTTGGTAATAAGTATAAGAACTGATCTAAGCTTGTTTGATCCGACAATTTTCTGTTTAGACCCGGTTCGGAACCGAAAGTCGCAAAACTTTGACTTTTGCTTTGACTTCAGTTCTGACCCGATTTAGAAGGATTTGGAAATGCCTTAGAGCTTCCTTTGGACCAGGCTACATGTTAGCATAACCCTCTGTGGTTGGTTCATTGATTATCCGATTCGTTTACATGTTTCCGTTAATTGCCTAATGTTGACCAATATGCCCTTTTGACCATAAAATAAGAATTTTGGAAATATGAAAGGACATAAATCTTTACTACTGATTTATAAACATGTCCCTAAAATTTTCCATCAGTTGGAGGTCTAGATTAGGAGTTATGCTCATTAGCGTAATTATAACGCCTTTTAGTAATTAAAAGGCGCAATTAGCATAAAGCCTATCTAAACCCAATTTTTGACACCAAACCTTTTACCCACTAATGTAATATAATATTTTGGGATTTTTAAGGATTTTAAATTAATTTTTAACCTACTCATAACCTAAGGTTATGGCATTAATTCGGTAAATACCGACTATACCCTTTTTGGTTATAAAATGAGTTCTACAAAGTATTTTGACACCAATCCAATTGCTACTGATTTTATATAATAAATAAAGTATTTTGAACTTTATAACCTGATCAGAAAACTAGGATTTCCTGTATAACCCGGAAATCGCTTAAAATGGCTTTTAAAGCGTATTAAACGCATAGTTTGGGTTTAAAACCATTTTTTCCTATAAGACCTATTACCAACTGATATGACCTAATAAAATAAGTTATTTTACTGATGTATTCGGACCCGAATCTCAGAATCTCAATTAACCTCTTTTATAATCTTTAAAATGACCAAAATACCCCTACGGGGCTTATTTTGAGATTAAACTCGTTTTGGGCATAATGGAAGGTATTATACTGATATCACAACCTATTAAAGACATATTAACTTAGGAAACCTGTATAGGACCCATATGGTTACCCGTTACACCTCTTACGCGTTCGGTTCGGTTTATGTAACTAGTTTGCATAAATTAGCCAAAACGGGTCAAACCTTATCATTTTCATTTCAAAATCCAGAATGTATTTAGTTTACCCATTTTATACAAGTCTTCATACTTGTTGGGTCTAAATCACATTCTAATCCGGCCTCCGCTTAATCTAGCGTGTCGTACCGTATCTTTATTTAAAACTAACCGGTCTAAGTTTAGGCTTAATTAAAGACCCGTTAGTATTCTAATTGGTTATTTATACCATCGTTCCAGACTAGAGCCTTCCGGTAAATTGTACCTACGCTTACTTAAGTGAATACGACTGAGTTATTAAAATTCTTGCTATTTAAGACAGGAGCTAGCTCAGGTAAATACTTTTAACTTATTTTCCCTTATACGGGCTTGGGATACGGTATTATAAGAATACCGCTTGGTCGGGTGTAGAAACCTTTTAATCGGAGATGATTAAATTGCATAATCCCGTTTTAATCTGTATTGATTGATAACAAATAACATTAGGGGTTAATGACCGTGTCCTGGATATCCTTAGCTCATTTAAAAAGTGAATGGCCATAACTTAAGCACAAGGTGTAGGCATAACACCTCCTGTTGCGTATGTAAAAGATATACTCACTCGTAAGGATGTCTTCTTGTGAGTTATATTTATGGTGTGTCGATTAATCTTGACCGGCTTGTATTGTATAATCACCGGCCCTAAATGTTGGACAACCATGTAAATCGGATACAAGATTTTTACTAATAAAATTGTCCCAAGTTATAAAAGATATTTTGTGCCTCGTGCATTCAAACCAATTTTCAAACTCTTTTTCCAAAATGAGTCAGTTAATTGTATTTACCAGTGTAAACTGACGTATTTTCCAAAAGGTTAAGTGACAGGTACTGAACGTAATTGGCTGGAAGCTCAGGGCGTTAATAAGGGATCTTGCAAGTTCTAGGCGTCTAAAGTCTGTTGAACAGTTTTTCCTTTTATTTGATCCGCCTGTGGATCCTTTACTTTCCGTTGTAATACTTTGATATTACTTTATATTCGGATAGTAATATATTTATCTTTTGCTTCCGCTGTGCATTTATATATTGTGTTGTTTGACTATGATGATCTCAACTACGTCACGATACTCCCCACCGGTAATACGTGGAAATATCGGGGTGTGACAAGTAAAAGCTACTTGCATTTGCTGTTTGTGAATTATACTTGCAAAGGTAAATACTTTTAACTTATTTTCCCTATACGGGCTTGGGGTACGGTATATAAAATACCGCTTGTTCGGGCATTAAATCTTCCATCGTATGGTGGTTAATTGATATTGATCGGCCCGTTTAAATTGTTTTGTTTGCTTAAAGCCTTTGGGGGGTTAATGACCATGTCCCGGATATCCTTGGCATCATTTTACGAAATGGCCACGACCTAAGCGCGGGGTGTAGGCGTACACCCGTCAGTGCATAAAGAAATAATGTGGTGTGTCTATTGATCTTTAACCCGGCACGATCCGGGCTACTGAACGCATAAGGAACATGTAATTCTTTTACAAGTTTATATATTTAAATAATTATCCCAAGTTATAAAAGATGTTTATGCCACGTGCATCCAAATCAATTTTCAATCATTTTTAAAATGAGTCAGTTGATTGTATTTACCAGTGTAAACTGACGTATTTTCCCAAAAAGATTAAGTGCAGGTACTACTCGAAATTGGCTGGATTTCTCCTTAGCATCAATAGAAGTCTCGCAAGCTTAAGATGCCTAAAGTCTGTTGAACTACTGTTTCCATTTTATTTTCGATCCGTCTGTGGATAAACAATCGACTGTTGTGATACTTGATATTACAATATTATATTCGGTTGAAATATATCTTTCATTTGCTTCCGCTGTGCATTTAAATATTGTGTTGTTTGACTATTATGTTGCCAACCACGTCACGATACTCCCCCACCGGGCCCACCGGTGACACGTGGAAATCGGGGTGTGACAAAACCCTAGACAAGTATATGATGAAATCAGGTCTAATTCTTGTGAATTCATGATCACCATGAAGTAAATTCAGATTTGTTGATGCTAAGTTCGTGCATGTGATGATTTTAGGGTTCTGATTTGCTAAAGATAGTGTATAATGTCATAAACATATTTTAATTGAAAGCTGAATTCAAACAGCTTCTGATCAGAATTTACAGCCGACTTATATTGGCTGTAACGTGGACAAAACGTGACAAAAACATGTGTTTCTTGAGTCTAAAATATAATTCCAGGAAATATCTTTAAAACCTCACTGGAATGACATTTTTTCGACGAAAATTGAATGTTTTATGAATTTTTCGGTATCGAAGGTTCAGGCTGCGTTTTCTGGCAGAATTTGCAGCCCATTACGAATGTCATAACTCAATTTAAGAATTGAATTATGATATCAAATTTTTACTGTAGGTGGCTTCAGGTAATTCCAAAAAGTTCCAATTGAAATTTCGTCAATTGGATAAACGAGGAATTTTAAATGAATTTTTTCGTAAGCTGCAGTAAGAAGTGACGAATCTGATTGCAGCTTAGTAAATGAATTTTTATGAATTTTTGGTATAGAGTTAGATCTTGAAATTTTAACACAAGGCCTAACCCTCCGAGAGGTATGTCACATAAAAAAATCATAATTTTTGAAGACTTGTAAACAGGTTAAACAGGTCACCAAAAACATCATATTTTCTGTGATACGAAACTTGATTGTTGATGTTATAAATTATGCCCACAATGTTCATATGTTGAAATTATGAATCAAGCGCGTAATTTCCTAGTTCGACTAATTACGTGTGATGTGGGGTAATACAAATTTTAATTATGAAGTCGATTTAGCTTATATGCACATATCATATAATTAAGGGTAGTTAACTTTTGAAAAGTTAAACTAACCATGGACGGAGTCGAATAGTAGTTCTGACATAGAAAATACATAAGGCGGAATAGTCATGGTTATAATGACTAATCTAACCACCTTGTGAATTATGATGATAGTTTGACTCTTGACAAGCTAGATGGAGGCTTAGGAATGAAGCGGGTCAAACGGAGCAAGTACGAAAAGGAAAGCGTAATTTGGATGCGAGGTAAGTAAAAGCTTACACCCTTTTTTTAGTATACATCAGTTGTGGGTATTGAAAATGAATAAGGAAAAGTTAGTAATAGAATTACAATGTTCCGACGCAAATAATATGACTCGGAACAAGTGCAATGGTGAGAAATCATAAACAATGGCAAAAAATGGTAAATTGGTAAATTAGTTATGTGACGATGAACTAATAAGAAATTTTGAAACATTACGTTATGGTGTAAATCGGAATGGGTAAAAGGGCGAGACGGTAACTAGATATCATCTCATAATGGAAAATGGTCGTTCGGACTAAACGGGTCAAATGACATTGGCAAGATCATTTGACAATATTAATTGATGATCGCTTGTTGAGTTTTGTGATTACATGAAATATCATACGGTTCGCGTTGGTATTAATTAGAAATTAATAGTGAAAGATATTTAAACGGGTCAATCCTATGACTTGAGTCAGGTACGCATATTTAGAATTATTGTTAAAAGCGATATTTTTGGTCAAAAGTGTTAAAAAGGTGAATTTTTGAAGTAGTTTAGTATCAGGTTTTAACTCCATAAGATGGAGAATTAAATTTCGAACGCGTAGGAAAAAGAATCGCGTAAATCGGTTAAGTAGATAAAAAGTTATGGCAAATTGAAGTTTGCACTTTGGATAAAACTAGAGCTGGGCAGAAAATGCAGGTCCAGATACGGACCTGCTGAAAAATGGTTTCCCCCGCGGCTCGCAACGGGTAACGTTGTCTGGTTCGCGACACGCGACATGTTGTGTTGAGTCTCTCGCGATACGCTGGAGACATAAAAGTCGGAAAAATTATTTTGATTGATAGTTTGATGCGTAGAACTTATTTAAACTTATATTTAAGTTATCAAAACTAACTTCTATGTTGGTTTTGATCATAGGTGGATATCTGGAGTACCCGGATGAAGATCAAGCGACGAGAAAGAACCGAACACATGAAAAAGAAGCTTCCGCACGGTGTGCCGTCGTAACTTTCGAACGACGAACTAAGTTACATTATGTTGTATTTTTAATTTGTAAAAGTTTTAATTAAATCGAAATTTTAAGACATATTTGTAGTCATAATTACAAGTTTATTTTCGTAATATATACGAAAACCTTTAAAATAATAGCAAGGGTGTTACAAGTTGGTAATCAGAGCTCAAGGTTAAAAGAGTAAGTGTGTTCGGTTCGAGGCTTGATCGCAAATCCGGTAAGTACAAGTATGTTAATGGTTTAGTATGATTAAAGTGTTGTGAACAACACATAAGGTTATCTCGTTACCTCAATTAAATCGATCAAGAATCGATATAGTTAACGAAATTACGTGCATTGACATGTATACCAGAAAGCCTCGTATTATAATACGGGCAATTATTGATGTCGACATGACTAACTTTTGTGAATGTTTTAATTGAAGGACACTCGCATCTGAAGGTGACGAGAGTTGAATGAATTGCGGATATGACGGAGGAACGGTCCGAGGTATGACAAGCAGAGCATATTCATCAAGGACCTAAATCGCGTGACGATCGCGAACAAAGATAACAGCAAGAGAAGCCCGTAAGGGCAAGCATTACCAGGTGCACGCTTTTAAATTTAATCGTATAAGTAGTAATATGCAATAAACAAGTAGGGAAAGACGGTTGCATATATCTAATAAAACCTGAATAGGATATCTATTCAGGATGATGTTTCCAAGAGAAGTTTAATAGAAACATGTGTTATTCACGATGATGAATAACAAAGAAATAATAGGATTAGTTCATATGGAAACTTGGACGGGGGGTAATTATCCAAGTGGAAAACTCTCAATATAATGTTATTGAGAAAAGTAGCGATCACATTAACGAATGTGATTATATAATAGTTCAATAGAAAAGAAAAACATTTTATATTTACAAAAGTAAAACTAGTAAAACTAATGATTGTTGTTTTGCAATTAAATAAAGTTTTACTAAATGAAATCAGAGATATGAAATAAATAGGGGCGTTACTTACATGGGGTGTGATGTGAAAACTACAAAAAGGTCATGTGTATCATGTGTTGATCGCTTACTCTGGCCAAGTAAGCAGTGGCGTATGATACCATGAACTTCTTGTAGCAGACACATTTACGTCCGGTGTAGTAAGGACGGGGTGAATGGGATTAACTTAAACGGTACCTAAATGAGTCAAACAAGTAAGATGTTTGATAGTAAACGTAAACGCAAGTCGGATGATAGGGAGCGTATTACGTTAGAATAACGAGCCCAAGAGAAGGGACAAAGATTAAAGTAAATGAAAATACAAACCAACTAATGAGAATGCTAAGGCATAAAGATAAAGTTTGACTGTCATAAGTGATGAAATTCACACAGACAAGTCAAAGGGGTAGAATAAAAGAATAAAAGACTTGACTAAATAAAAGCAATGGATTTCGCTAAGATGATCAAATAAATTAAGATGGTGTCTAAAACCATATAAGAATGGTTACTTGATGATAACTTCGGTAGAGATACCCGATAGATGGGTAGGATTTTGAAAGTATGCGTAAACCAAGAGACGGGTACGCGAAATAGAAAGCCAAAGGACTCGGATTAAGAGTCATGACTAAAAGACGGTGAGAATTTGCAAACAGAAATTTTGATAACTACGTTCAACTATTTTAAAGTTGAACGGGTCGAATAAAGAACGAAGTTTGACGTTCATGAGTAAGGAAATCTCACACGAATAAGTCAAACGAGATAAATAAAGTATAAAAGCTTGATAGTGCAAGTAAGCGCAAACCGAATAATGGAAGCGCGAAATAATAAAGAACCCGGGTAACGGGCCGTAAAGAAGCATAGGTAGGAACCGGGTAATGGTAAGTGTAGGACAAACCGACGTGTAAATGAAGTTAGAAGTCATAAAGTCGGAAAGATAATTCGAAAGAAAAAAAAATGTAGCCTTAGACTACGGTCAAGGTAAAAAGAAATCCAAAAAGCAAAATTGAATAATTCTAAACATAAAAAGGGGTGCCTTGACGCCATATATATATATATACACACACAATTGAATAAGGATTAGAATAAAAGATGATCTACGAGATCATCATAACCTACGGGATTATAATTAATGTTAAGTCTACGGAACCAAAAAACCCTCAGATTACGAATAAAAAGAAACGAATTGATGGGGTTTTACCTTAGAGGGTGGAAATCTAAGGAAAAAGCCTGCGAGGCTATGCGAAGGAACCTACGGGTCAATATAGTAAAGCGAGGAAAACGGTTGCAACTTCTCGCGTAAAATAATAACGAAAAGTAACGTAAGTATAAAAGCGAAGGGTTTCGCTAAGTTAATCGAACGTGTTAAAGCAAAGAGATCACGAGGAGTCTGGTTAACGAAAGTGAAGAATTTCACTAAACATTTAAACGGATAAATTGACAAAAGAATCCACAATTTTTTTTAAATTGTGTTACGTCACAAAAAGGGCGAAGTCATTATCGAAATGACAGCGAAAAAGGAATAGATCCTCGAAGTAACATTCCTAGAAATGAGGGAAGACGTAAGACAAAGAGGAAACGTAAACTAAAAATTTAGTTTTAGTCAAAAGCAACGTTTTAACAAAACATAAGTGGTATGAGGTGAATTAGAAAATCTTAAACACACATGAGGCCAGAGATGGCAAAATAGTATACCCGGGTGACGAGATATTAAGTGACGGCGACTAATTAGTCTAGTCGATAAAACTATTCGAAGTCAAGATAGTGTCATGACAAATACCAAGCGCTTGTTAATATAAGACAAGCGCGTGATAAAACAGGTTAACAAGACTAACGCGAATGAGTGGTCAAGTGACAACTCGGTCGATAAAGATAAAGGATATAAGCTAAAAATAACGGCTCGCGAGGCCTTACACATGAAAGACGTACGCGTCAATATAAATTAAAACGTTAGATCGAAAGGAACGAATGAATATCTTGAAAATGAAACTAAGTTTGTTTAGTCTAAATTAAAAGAAATACGTATATAAGGTTTCGGGGATGAAACCTCTTTAAGGGGGGTAGACTTGTAACACCCCGAAAACGGGTTTGGTAATTAAACCCCGTTAATACTAAAGAGCGGGTAGAATACCGTTGGCAGAAAAGATTAACCCTGAAATTATTAGGATTCAAATAAATAAGCCTAATAATAAATAAAAAGAGAGCAAACGACTTGAGAAGACAAAAGTTCATAAGGAGCCCGAGCTAACGGGACTTAAAAAAAAGAGTAAATTTCAAAGTTCGTCCTTTATGTATGTCTAAAATATCAAAGTATGTCCTTTATCTTTAATAACCTCAGAAAACATCCTTAATGTTTGAAAAACCAACCAGGTTATGTCCTTTAGTCATAACACAATTAGTTTTCATGGTTAAAGTTTACTAAGTCAATCCCACATAAGGGTATTTTAGTCATTTTATCCTAAATATTATAATAAATCATTATAAAAAACAATAAATAAAACAATTTTAAAATTATATATTATATATTATATATATACACAGACAAAACACACATATATATAAACACCTTCTTCTCTCTCTGACTACCCTACCACAACCACCACCACCGAGCCTGACTACCTTCTTCTCCGGTGAAACACCACCGCCCAACTCCGGCGACCAAGAACTCCCACACTCACCCCTCCTCTCTCTCTTTCTCTCTCTCGGATCGGAACCCTAGCCGCCGTCTTTGCAGACCAAATAAAGGGGCAGGTGGTGTGTGGCTGTGGTGGCAGGTGAGAGAGAGAGGGAGACGACGGGAGCGGCGAGCACGGCGGCGATGGTGCGACGGTAAACAAAGGCCCCTGTTCTTGTTCATCTCAGATTCTTTTGGATCCGATGTCTCCGATGTAACCGGAGTCCGGTCGGACCAGGCATCTAATTCTGGGTCCCCAGACTTCGATTGTAATCCCCTGTACCTCAAGTTTCTGGCACCTTTCTTGGGGGAGCAATTAGCAGGTTTGGGAGATGAACAGGGGTTGGCCGACACATAATGGGGAACAAATTTAATGTTACCTGCCTTTGGAGCATCAGATTGTTCTTGATTCGAGCCAAAGTCAGCAACTTTGGTAGCCGCATACTGTAATGTGGGTGAATCTGGGCCTTCAAGCGAATCTTTAGGGGGAGCTGAACCACAAATTGGATGAATTAACACCTCATTAGCAGGATCAATTGTAGGATTTTGACCCAAACTAGTGTGAGAGTCTGGCGCTGAGCTTTTAGGGTTCGTGGGGTATGGCGGCTCAGAGTTAATTGTCTTTTTGGGTCTCGAGACACAGATATCTGCACTATCCGAACAAGAGGAGACATCAGGTGGTTTATTTGGAGGAAGTGGAGGGATTAATGGTGGACAAACTCCACCAGGAGAAGGGATTTCGGGCATGAAGAGAGGAGACATCGGGTGGTTTATCGGGCCACTCGGTAGATTCGGATGAGGATGATAGATGTATGCAGGTTGAGAATGAGGGTCCTCCTGCTGGGAATTCGTGTGCTGCAAATCAGCAAGGGTATTTTGGGAATACTGGGTTGGGTGTTGATACTGAGATGGTCACTACTGTTGCAGGGGGCCAGGTTAATTTTATTTTTCTAGTATTAAGGTAAAGACCAATATACCCTCATGTGCTTCTCACATGACCTGATTTAACTGGGAAAACAAACAAGGTTTAGGGTAAAGGACATAACCTGATTGGTTTTTCAAACATTAAGGATGTTTTCTGAGGTTATTAAAGATAAATGACATACTTTGATATATTAGACATATATAAAGGACGAACTTTGAAATTTACTCTAAAAAAAAAACGGGTTTTTAACTTCCCGAACCTACTAAGTTGGCTAGGAATAATTAACCTAGTTAAGTAATATGAATTTAGGTGATAAACTGTGATGTAACACCCCGAAAATATAAATTATTTTATTACTAATATGATGTCGGTAAATAAGCAAAATAAACTAACTAGAAATAATTCTAACCTAGTTAGATAGTGACTTATGAGTGGGTTAAACACTTAAAATAAAATAAAAACGAAATTGGAGGGACTAAAGTTGTCAAGTGTGAAACTTGACATATTAATATAAAAAATACACCAGACACACACTTGTCTGGTTCATATAAAACGCAGGGGAGCGACCAGGTTTCTCCCACAAACCCTAACTGGCACAAAATTCACAAATTGAAGGCTCAAATCCATCCCAAAACGAAATCTGAGCTTAGATTGGTGATCCCCATTGCAAGGAGATCATAAGGTATGTGAAATTTGATAGAAAATCACTACTTGAAATTTTGATTAACTTAGAGAATTCAGAAATTGTTGATGTATGTTTGTTATGTATATGATATAGGAACAATATAGTGTCTAGGAACAAACCCTAGACAAGTATATGATGAAATTAGGTCTAATTCTTGGGGCGATTGATTTAGGGGACCGGTGGTCAGCGCAGTTATGTAGAAAACTTCGATTTGAGGGGGAATGAGAGCAGAGGGAAAACCGATTTATCTATATAGGTTGCAAATGGAGAGTTCATCCGGGAGAACCAAGAGACGAACACTTGAATGAGGGGTAGGATTGGAACAGGCGGTGGCAGTGGTTCGGTGAGGTGTATGGAGGTGGTGGTAGGTGGGTGGTGGTGATGGTGATGGGAGCAGGCTGTGGTGGTGAGAACAGGGCAGTGGTAGTTAGATAGAGAGGTGTTTATGTGTGTGTATGTATAGAATTATAAATAACATAATAATTTAAAACAATTTTTTTATTTATTATGTTAATGATTATTTATTTTTGTATTTAGAGTAAAATGACAAAAATACCCTCATGTTGGGTCCATTTGGTTAGATTTAACCACAAAAGTTAACTGAGTTGGGGATTAAGGACATAACTTGCAAGAGTTTACAAACATTGAATATGTTTTTTGTGCTTTTTAAAGACAAAAGACACACTTTGCAATGTAGTGTTAACATAAAGGACGATTTTTGTAATTTACTCTTTTAAATAGGAAGGCATTTATTCCGTTGCATGAGTGTTTATGGATGATAATAGGTCGGGTATGGCTAACTCATACCCGGTGTAAAATCCCGTCTGTATTTTTCGGGTATCGGGAAAACCCGTGGGTATCGGCCTATCGGGTCTACCTGTTCGGATTTTCATGCATATATATTCTTTTACTTTCCTTTATAATTTTATACAATATATAAATTATGATAAATAACAAACATATCACCGTAATAATATTTAATATATTTGAAAATGTAAATATATATCATGAAAGAAAAGTTTATTTTTAAATAATAAAGCTAATAGAATGAAATATTACTAAACAATTGTTAAATGAAAATAAATATAAAACTTATAAGTTTTCGGGTATATATTTCGGGTAAACAGGTATATCGTTTTGGGTAATCAGATCGGGTATCATGTAATCTCATACCCGCGAAATTTTTTTTCCCAATCACATACCCGGCCCAATACCCATCCCAAATGTTTCGTGTTTCAGGTATACCCATCGGGCTCAGGTATACCCGTTGGCTCGGGTATTTTTGCCATCCATATGAGTGTTATTGTTAGGTAGAGGGCTCCATTCCATACCACCCAACCTTATTGTTGGCATGAACGGATCCAATAACAAACCATGAGGGCAGCTGCCCCTATGAAAAAAATAATGTTATTTTTACGCAAAAATCTTGATTACCCTCATAAAAAAGTTTGATTAAGTCTCTCGATTACCCTTCATGAATAAAATCCTAACTTATTATCGGTATCATAAATCCACTAGAATCGTGGAAGTAGCCATTAGGCTGGTGGCATTATACTTCTATATCCATCTACTATTTATCGTGTATTCAACTTTAATCCAATTAATAATAATAATAATAATAATAATAATAATAATAATAATAATAATAATAATAATAATAATAATAATAATAATGCACAATATATACGACCTATAGTCATGCATGATGTTTTACTTCTGATGCATTGAAAAACGCCTCTTTGGTGATAGTTAATTGATAATTTCAATATGAATGTGATCATGACACACGTATCACCTAATTTTGTCACATGCTCTTATCGATAACACTAACCAGGTTCTTCCGTACGTCAAACATATTTATGTGATGCTCGAACATTAGTAATGGTAATGACAACTAAGAAAAAATTGATAATTACAATATGAATGTGATCATGACACACGTATCACCTAATTTTGTCACATGCTCTTATCGATAACACTAACCAGGTTCTTCCGTACGTCAAACATATTTATGTGATGCTCGAACATTAGTAATGGTAATGACAACTAAGAAAAAATTGATAATTTCAATATGAATGTGATCATGACACACGTATCACCTAATTTTGTCACATGCTCTTATCGATAACACTAACCAGGTTCTTCCGTACGTCAAACATATTTATGTGATGCTCGAACATTAGTAATGGTAATGACAACTAAGAAAAAATTGATAATTACAATATGAATGTGATCATGACACACGTATCACCTAATTTTGTCACATGCTCTTATCGATAACACTAACCAGGTTCTTCCGTACGTCAAACATATTTATGTGATGCTCGAACATTAGTAATGGTAATGACAACTAAGAAAAAAATGATAATTACAATATGAATGTGATCATGACACACGTATCACCTAATTTTGTCACATGCTCTTATCGATAACACTAACCAGGTTCTTCCGTACGTCAAACATATTTATGTGATGCTCAAACATTAGTAATGGTAATGACAACTAAGAAAAAAAAATCGAACACACATAATTTGAACGGGTTTATTTCTCAATAGTAACACGTTTTTGTCTATGTTAATAGTACATCTCAGTAGCAAACTCTTAAGATCATCAACTCTCATATGAGTAAGTAGGAATCGCCATCAATAGCAATTACTTGTATCATGAGTTCTAGAGATCTTAAACCCAACATACATGTGACTATGTGAGACTATTGTGTTTAGAGACATATTTATATTTGAGCCATATAAAAGAATCCTTGAACCCACACATCTATTTTTTTCTTTTATTTTTTATAAAACCATAAAACTTAACATTACGAGTTACATGATGTTTTTGGAGTTTTACTCAATCTCAAACTACACTTTGTCATTATATCCTTAACAAAAAAACAACACATATAAGTGATCAATCCAACCAACATACATTTCTAAACTTTATGTACCCTCAAAACAACATATTTTAATAAGTTAACAAAGAGTTCATCATGTTATCTACCTTACCATCATTTAGTTGATAAGTAAATAAAGTCTACATTTATTATGTCCTTGATAATTTCCTAACATATGTTAACAATATGATGTAACATTCACATCATGCAACACTAATTTGTGTTCCATTAATGCCAAAAATAGGAAGTTGGTGGAAAAGATGGATATATATAATCACTTGACTATGACTTAATACCTTGTCAATATAGGTTAGTATGCACACCTAATAAAGTGGTTATTTTCGGTCTTTTCAACCAAGTTCTTCCTCTTGCAAACAAAATGGATACCACCAGGTCATCTTGTGCTATAAATGTCACTAAATTATCAATGGTATAACATTGTGCATGCATTAGTAACTTTACATTAAATGAATATGGTTGGCCATCAACAACATGTTTAACATAATAATGCACTTAAAAGGATTAAAATGATGAAATCATGAGATGTAACAAGGCGTTTCTACCAACAACGAGTCCATCAACAATGAATACAGTTTCTACGTAACAATCCTGATCGATATTATCTTTATATAATCAAGATGATAAAGGGACACGAGTAAACGAGATAATCATTCATTAACAATATTTTTATTGTGGAATTATGAGGTGTCATAACTCATAAGACATGTTAGCAATGAAAAACATCACATCCTCTAATAGTGAGTACAAAGTCGAAGAACTTAATCGTTGACATACATTATCTTTTTGTGTATGTGTCGCGTACACAAGGTTGTAGAGTAACATAGAGTAGAAATCGGTTATGGAGTAACATGACCAAAGTAGAAGTCTTTAATCGACATTATTTTCATGTAGTTAAGGTCGTAGAGTAACAACTAAACTATAAATCATTCATCAAGATTGATAAAATAACCAAACCAAAATACAATTGTATTTACACTCCCTTTTCCAAAGGGAAGACCCCATTATTACTATCAATTTAATTTGTCTTAAAACATTTCGCTTATTCTCACGCCATAGTCTCCCCCCTCGTGACAATAACGCTTTCTGGTTTTGCACGTTAGTATCGGATCCTGAAGATGCTTCAGGAGCTTTGGATCAAGCTCGGGGTCCTTGCTATGACATTTAACTATGCATACCGAGCGACGCACGTTATATTTAGATTCATTCAGTTTCTCCAAAAGCTCAAAGGTAATGCAAACCGGTAGCTATCGATTTTTTTAATCGTTATATATTTAGATTAAAATATCGAGCCGGAGGTCTCACTGGAAGCAGCCTCTCTATTCCTACGGTGTAGAGCTAAGGCTGTCTACATCTTACCCTCCTCAGACCCTACCTTAGCTTTGCTATTGGTGGGATTTACCGAGTATGATGATGATATTTTAATCTAAAACAATATATCTCGTATGTGAACTAACACAACCAGTCGATCATTGTTTCGTTGATATGCTTTCCAATACGAGAACACTATTCACTTGCAGTAAATGATATAATTAATGATCAAAGAAAACAAATTTTCCAAAAGATGATCAAGATGCATTGATCAAATTTAGAGATCAAATCAGCTTGAATTTTATTGACAAGAACAATTAGTTCATAATTTCATATTTGACACATCAAACGAACCGATCCTTAACTTCTTAACACTGATAACATTAAAACGAAAGCGGGTGGGGGAATTTACAATTTCCATGTTTCAAATGTAGATCAATCATCAAACTTCTTCTTGTTCGCTTCGAATGATTTGTGCTTCATGACTGACCCAGTAACTGCTTCCATCCGGGCCCGAAAGCTTAAACCTGAATAAATTAAGATCGTTTAAATTAATCTTTGCTCGTTTAAAGTTCACGAACACATAAGTTTAGTCAAATACTAACCGTTCCAGGACTGATTTCCCCTCCTTGTACTTTTGGTTCTTTTCATGGGCAGTTTCCTAAAAGTCACAGATCAAAGATTCAAAATTGAACTTCTTACAAAACGTGTGAGCACGAGCCAGTAAATCTTAAACATAAAATTTAACAAGTTCATATCCATTTTCGGGGTCCCATCTGAAATTTACATCACATTTTTATTTCATATTTTCATTTATAAGAAACCCAAAAAATGAAAAGGAACAAGATTGAAGCGGGTGCATGATAAATGTGACCCATAAAGTTTAAATGTTAAACGGTTAAAACACGAAGCCTGTGAGATGATCTTACATATGTCCATCCAACAATTGATCCACATTTGACACAGAAAATGTCGGCTACTGTGTGTAATCCTGTCATCATCATTCTATCTTCCTTGACTCCAACTGTGACATTTGCTCTGTAAAACATGAGATATAGATTTGTGATTGTGATTTGATGATTTATAATCAACTTACTGAAAACAACTTATTCTAGTAAACTCATAATTTTTGATCCACCATGGATAATGAGTTAGAAATAAGCAATCTCATGAGAACAACCTATCTCACCCTAAATAAGCAATCCCGAACAGCACCTTTATATCCATAACCAACGTGAAACATGATGTACCATACTTAAATTCCTAGTACCCTTGTCATGTCTCAACCATGGTTGTAAAAATCCCGACTAGTCTTCGATTAGTCGCCGATTAATCACTAACCGGAGGTTCACCAATTAATGGCCGATTAATCGCTAGGCGGTTAATGGCGGTCCTGTTCTGGCCAAATTTTGGCTAGACGTCGGCCAAATTTCAACCAAACCTTATAAATTCCTTCCAATTACTTAAAAAAATGGGTTGACAAGGAGTTAAAACATGTCTACTTTAGAAAACTACATATAAAAATGTGTGTGTGTGTATATAACTAAAATTTACATATAAAAAATCTCGATCCGATTAATCCCGATTAATCATTGGTCGGTACCACATCGCCCGGAGCCTAGGCGCAAGGCGCAAAAAAAGCGTGGGCTTTTTTAAGAAAAGCGCACATAGAGAAAAAAATATAAAAAATATGTTATGCCTTGAAAATAAATAAGATTCCACATATAAAATTAAAAAAACTATTATATATGTCATTTATGATCATGGAGCTAATAGTTAGTAGCAAAAGTTTAGGACTTGTATGTTGTAAGTTTTGGGTGTGTGAATAAAAGTCTCCAAAGGTGGTAAATACTTTGTCCCACATTGGTGTGGCAACAAAGTGAGTGGTTGTTTATAAGGTAAAGCCTTTACTACTCTATTGTAGCTTTATGACATGTTTTACTACAAGTCCTACCCGCGCAGGGGGGGGTGCAAAAATGAGTTTCTGAGCTAGAATTTGGTTGAACTCATGCGGACACGAATGCAGCTCCGAAAAACTCGGGCCCACGTGAGGCAGTTTTTTATACTCGCTCAGTTTCGTTTTTTCCTGTTTCTTTTTTCGTTTTTCCCTGTTTTTTGCGCTGCGCCTCAGGCTTTTTTGCGCGCCTTTCCTGCGCCTCAGACCGCTTTTTCAAAAAAAACCATTTTTGCGCCTAGGCTGCCACCAGGCGCTCTAGGTGCGCCCTTTTTGCGCTTTTGACAACATAGGCTGCATATGTCTCATCTGTTTTACATAAGCCTTTTTATAAAATAAACAACTCATGTTTTTACATATCACCCTCCTAAAGACCCCAACTTTAACCCAGATGTGCATGAGGTGCCGCCTCAAGGCCCTGAGGCACTTTCCTAGTCGCCTCGCGCACCTTTTTAAACCAAGACTCTAATGATGTAAAACAGGCTCCTAATCCATATTCATAAGATTATTGAAGACGTTACCAAGCGACTGAATTTTTGCACAATGTGTACTTAAAATCTCATTAAAAACATATTCATAAGATACCACCAAAAGACACATTCAAAGGTTACCAGTTCCTAAAATCTCATTAAAAAAATGCAAAGCAGAAACCACATTACCAAAAAACCATTCAAAACAAACCAAACATAAACAAGTAAACAACAATAACACACAAGAGCAATGAACACTTACACCTTACTGAAGAGATAAGCTTTCCCATGTCTGCAATGGAATGACTAAATAAAAAAAAAAAGTAAATCCCAATCAGCAAACTTATCTAATTTCATAATTTCAACAAACCAACAACCTTAAAAAACACCAATAATTTTCCCTAAAAATAACCAACACAATCAATCAAATTCAAACTAACCTATAAATCTCAACTAACTTCTATATATTTTTAGATCAAATTAATTATTACACACCATACCCAATTCTTAATCACAATATTCTCAACTTCAATTCATTAAAAAAAAAAAAAAAAAAAAACTACAAAACTGAATAACATCAATAAAGAAAGATTGAATCTATCAATCATAAAAAAAAAAATCAGACCTTTGAAACGATGTCGTCGCAAAGAGCAAGATGGGTCTTGCAGTGCTTACAACTGTAAATCTTACCCTCCAAAGTTACAAGAAACAATCGACCCATTTGTTGTTTGATTGAATGAATGAAGAAGAAGAGAAGAAGAGAAGAAGATGATGAGAAAAAGTGGGGATTTTGAGAGGATTCAATCAACAACAAGTGCACGCAATCTGACCCCACTAATCTTTTTGCTGGAATTGTGGGCCCCACATTCAGTTTTTGGGATGTTGAAAGTACAAGTTAAGTGCGGGGAGTACAAGTGAAGTTGCGGAGGGTACAAGTTGAGAAGTGGAGGGTACAAGTGTGTTAGATGAAGTGTATTGGTTTTGAATAGGGGCTTGCTTTTGCTTGACTTTGTAAACTCTAGATTACACATCTCTCATTAGGGTGAAGGGAGTGGATCGGCATTCTCATCGGCAAAGGTGTTTGCCGAGCGGTAACACCGCCGCCGGCCACCTTTGCCGCGCGGTAAAACATGGAAATCGGTAACCTCATGCCGATCGACAAACTTGGGGGGGGGGGACAAAGGTGATGTGTGTAATGTTGACTTTATATATATTTTTTTTAAATGAAAAAAAAAAGTTTACCACTTTCAAGTGTTTAACCAATGCCAACACTTTTCACCAAAGTTTAAACTCTTCACACTTGCTGACATGGCACACTCTGATTGGTCCTTTTTGAAGTTTGCCACTTTCACCTGTTTAACCACTCCCTTCACCCTTACGTGTTTATTTTTTAAATCACTAGCTCACATTGTTCTATTGTGTTGTATCTCATGTATGTGTGTTTTCTAAAAAAAAAAAAAATGTGATTTTTCACTTTTAACTCAAATGTTTTTATCTTTTGTATTTTAACCCTTTTAATCTGTTTACTTTTAATCCAAAACTTTTTATCTTTTAAAATTTAACCAAAAACTTTTTTTATTTACAACTTTACTCCCCCATACTTTTTATCTTTCGCAAGCTTTTCGTTTTACGTTTCGTTATAAAATTTGCGAGTTAATACGTCGCAACGTGCGTGTGTGGTTCAACGTTTTTGGTCTATTTTTTCACATTTGACAGGTATGTCGCAACGTGTCTATTTCCCCTTTGGCAAGTTCACCGCAACGGGCATATCCCACATCAACTTAGTTATTCTTTTCTACATTATTTTGGGAATTAACACAGCGCAATGTGCGTGCGTGTGTGGTTCAACGTTTTTATGTAAGACCCACATCAGAAATTTACACGATTACAAATTTAAAATACACATTTTAATACTCAAAATGCGACTTTACAAAAACTTGTCATACCGACATTTCCATATGTTTAAAAACATTACAAAAACATAGTTGTAAGCGTTTACTTAAATCTCTTATAATAAAACAAAACAAGATTTAACGCGGAAGCTTTATTTAATGTGTGTTCGGTTCTTATTCGAACGTTTGATCTTCATCCGGGACTTCTCGACATTCACCTATGATCAAAACCAACTTAAAAGTTAGTTTTGATAGTTAAATAACAAGCACAACAAGGTAAATGGGTCAAATAAACAAAATTTGGAGGTTTTTACCCCGTCGCCGCACGCGACAGTATACCCCTTTGGGCGTCGCGCTACGCCACGCCCCCATTTCGACAGAATGTGTCGATGCTGGTGCTGCATATTACCAGCAACCCAATTTTTCACAAAAACATACATAACTTTCTCGTTTTTGATCCGTTTCGCGTCACGTTTCTTCCTAAGTGACCGTAATTTAATTCTCCATCATATGGAGTTAACATCCGACATCCGGATTAACAAAATTTTAGACTTTTAAGCATTCGGCTTAAAATGTAATTATGAACTTTTGACCCGTTCGTGTATTAATCAAACAAACATGTTTGTTTGATCTCAATTTCTCATAAACTTTATAAAGTCAATGTTATCTATCGTACTAGATTCAAATCCCGGTTTTATATACATTCTTAAACCCGTTTTTACTTAAATGCTTATTTTGACTCGTTAAGGGATTTTAAGCATATTTTAGACATGAATCGCTTTCATTCGTTTCTAGCATTTTATTACCACATTTCTTATCAAATAATCTTCCTACACAACTATATTTGTGTTGGATTTAATGGGATAATTTATAAATTCCGAGTTTTACCCATCGGATCATTATTTTACGGCAAAGACTCTTATAGAGTCAATTGACCAAAGATTTACATCTTTCACTTTTGATACTTATTCTAAGTATTTATTTAATCATAAAACTCGTTTCCAAACAAACTTCAAAGGTCGTTTGCTCATTTTAGCTTACAAGGGCGTTTTGGTCCATTTTAGTATTTCATTTACGATGAAGGACTTTTGAAAGCATGTTTGACCCAAAATCCTTCTTTTTAACTATGATTTTGTTTGAAAAGTCATTATGTTTCAAATCACAATGACCATTACTTGAATCATCCGGTTTACTTGTTAAAGTAACCAAATGTCTAATTTGACTTCATTTAACTCTCAAGGAACCTTTCGTTCTAATTGAGTAGTTAACCTATTTTACATACCTGGCTCGGATCAATATATTGACCCGTTTTAATACCTTGCTTTAATAATCGCTACTTAATAGCGATGCAAGTGATCCTTTCGATATTTATTCCTATAATCATACAACTCGACAAATCATTAGTCGATATTGTCAAAGGGTGATATTTTCACCTTTTGACCTGTTTGGTCTAAATGACCGTGTATCTTGTCAATCAAAGGCCATGTTTGGCTGATCTCTTACATCACTTGGTGAAGACAAGTCTTTATTGTATTACTTTTGATTTTTAATCTTTCGGCACTTTTTAATTGGGTTTGTATTAATGACTTTAATAACTAGTTTCTTATGTTGAAAGTGAATTTTCTTTACCATTTCTTCATGATGTCATTGATTTACTCATTCGTGTCTTTATGGTCTATATAAAGCGCGTTAACTACCTGGAAGGGGGTTAGGAGGGTGGTTTGGTAAAGTTCTTGTCTCGTTCAGTGTATAGATCCTGCAAGGACTTGATTCAAGCTTACTAGGACCTCCTTTAATGCCCCAAAGGTATTGGATGGCGGGGGTGCGAATAGCTTGTACCCCTCATATGTAAACTACTATTAAAATATTAAACCGGCTTCTTGGGATTGTATCCTTGCTGACTCAAACCACTTAGCCGAGGGTAACGTCACCTTCAAAAAATGGGCCTACCACTTTTTGCATTACATAATTTACTTAATTGTCTTTCAATATTCCGACCCTTTGGGATTGTATCCCTGCTGACTCAAACCACTGGGTTGAGGGTAACGTCACCTTCAAAAGAGGGATCTAATACTATAACTAAGATAATCTCTTAAAAAGTCCGAAAGTGCGAAAATCATCAAAGGAAACATTAAAGATGAGTTAGATCCAAGAGATTCTATCTTGTCTATTTGTTTTTTATTTTATTTATCTTTTACTTCTTAGATTTATTTTCATGTTTAAAAACTCTTTTAAAAAAATTAGATTGATTAGATGATGTATTGCAAAATACATCTTTTATTCGTGTACAGTTTGTATAGTTTTCGTTATATTTAGTTTTGTTTTTCGTTAGAATATGCATACTATTGATCAAATCGTGTTTCGCAGGTCTTGATGTTTAAATTTACTGGAAACCGAGTAAAACGAGTTAAAATATTGAAAAGTCAAGTCTTGGAGTATGTTGGAAAGGTCGGGGAGTTGAAATAGAGTTAAAGAGCTGAAAAATCACTCTCTGGCACCCCATCACCCACTAAGCAAGTCTGTGGCACCCGGCGAGAGACTGAAGGTAGTACATGAGAAAAAAAAACAAGGTGGCACCCCGCCACCCATTCCCTGATCCTGTGGCTCCCCGCCAGAAGGCTGTAGCTGGCAATTTTTACGAATTTAATAAGGGGTTATGGAAAGTCATATATAATCATCTTAAACTTGAAAAAACCCTAGTTCACGATTTTGGGACATCTTGGGCGACTTGTGGAGCATCCTTGGAGCAATTTTGGAGTTCTCGAAGCATAGGAATCATCGATACGAGTTCGGGGAAGAAGACTTGACGATCTAATCGGGTTTTCTAGTTCTTTATTCTTAACTTTTCTTACGAAACTTGTTATTATGAATTCGTGTTTAGACATCTTTGATTTGTTTTCACGTTTTAACATGCTTGGCTAAATTTATAAACCACCTAGACTTGATGAATGGATTAATATGAAGTTTTTACCGATTTTGTTAATTGCATGATTATTATGGATTAATTGTGATTTGTAAAGAGTTTGTTTTAATGATTTGATGTATATGCATGCTTTGAGTTGGTTTGTTCTTATTATTTGCTTCATATGATTCTTAGTGACGGTCTATATCACAATATAGAGTCATATTAGGGTATAGGATTTCGGTGAGTGTCTATATCACGTTAGAAAACCTTAACTCTTTAGGGTGGAATTGGCCAATAACCCATAGAAGTAATTGGTAATAATTTGCTAGGTTTTAGTGTTCTGCTAGTCCTAATACCTGGAAAGTGAGGGGCTATTGGTAGGTCTTACCCGGCGAATTGCTTTAGATAGTCCTTGGAAAAGGTCATGTCTTAGTTGACCTGTCGGTTTTATTAGTCTATCAAGTCAAGTTAATTAATTCAAACTACCCTAGATCTATGATTGGAAAAGAGTAGGTCAACATTAGGGTACTTACACAATAATTCGACAACTGGAAAGGCGTCTAATAACCGGTAGGATTAACAGCCTAGGTAGTGCCATAGGTTTCTCCTTGAGAAGGGCCGAGGGGCTTAGTTGGTTCTTAATAGGTTTAGTACTTTAAGACCCCGGTTCCATAATTCATGCATTTAACTTAATCGGTAATTCTTTAAAAGTAATCCAGGATTCTTGTCTAGGTGGTCTCGTTCTCCATATAAGAAAAGCCTTTAGTCTTCTTTCGTATTAGTCTAGCTTTAGTTTAATTTAGTAGTTTAATATAGATTTCCTTAGTTTTCCGTAACCCCCCCCCCCTAAACAATTAAACAGTTTTAGTCGTGTCTGTCAGAGTCTATTAGAATCTAGTTTACGTGATACATAGAGTCTCAGGGTTCGATACTCGGACTTGCTTAGGCTATACTACATTGACCGGTACACTTGCCGGTTGTGTGGTTTAGGTTTTAGAGAGTCCTAGTCTATAAATTTAAAACTTAGAGTGTCTAGTCTAGTGAGTCTAATTTAGTTAATTTTTATAGTCTGTTTAGCACACATCAAGTTTTTGGCGCCGTTGCCGGAGACTCTTGGCAATCGCGTTCATTAGCTTTGATAGACTTTATTGACATATACGTGCTACGTGTTTGTTTTGTTTTGAGTTTTTTCCTCACCCGATAGCCCTACTTCTAGTACTTCTAGCATCCCAGAAAACTTAAAAGAAATGGCCAACGCTAGGCAAACCGTCCACCAACAAGCCACCCAAGGCTTCACTGGTCTTGCGTCACCCATTACTCTTCCACCCATAGTTAGCGAGAACTCATGGCAGATTCCATCTTATGCCATGCAGGCCATCACAAACACTATTCAGTTCCATGGCCGTGAGGACGAGGACGCCCCGGCCCACATAAACCGGTTCTCCCGTATCCTTGCTACTTTTAGCCTTCACGGAGCCCCGAATGATGCTACTTACCTTCAGCTCTTCCCATTTTCACTAGTAGGGTGTGCGGCTACTTGGTTGGACTCTCAACCAACCGGTACCTTTACCACCTGGGCGGGGCTTCGTCAAGCCTTTTTGAACAAATATTTCCCGCCCGCTAAAGCCTCACGTCTTAGAGACCAAATCCACTCCTTTCGCATGGAGCCCGACGAGCCTTACTACCTTGCTTGGGAGCGTTTCCAAAACCTTTGTGCTCGTTGCTCCCAGCATGGTCTTTCCGATTGGGCCATATGTGAGAAGTTCTACAACGGTCTCACCCAAGAGACTCGTGATAGGTTTGATACTAATGCGGGGAGTCACATGATGGGTATTCTCACTGTAGCCGAGTGTTTAGAGCGTTTTGAGGCATTTGCCTAGTCTCAATCTCAATCGCGAGCCGATCAGCGGTATCAAAGTGGTAATTCTAATACCACTACTAGTGCACCCACCCGAGGGGTGAACCATGTCACCATGGATCCTAGTGTAGCCGCTGTTTTGGAAAACATGACTAGGGAGCTTAAGGAGATTAAGGCTAAGGTAGATAAGTGTGAGTTTTGTCGAGGGGGTCATGATACAAGTGCGTGTCCATTGCTAGTTGGTGAGGAGCAAGTTGATTTTATGGGAGGGGGTCAAGGTAGAGGTCAACCTAGTGGGTTTGGTAATTTTAATTCGGGTTGGCGAAATAATAATAATATTTTTAATAATAATTTTCTCTCAAATGGACCTCCTAGTTTTCAAATAGCTCAAAATCCAAATAGGGGTCAAGGTTCATTCTTTGGTGGGGGTTCAAATGGGCAGGTCAAGGATGGGGGGTCAAGTAGTCAGGTTTAAACAGGTCAGGGTTCAAGTTATGATCTAGGGGGTAGTCTAGAAAGAATGGAGGCAATGATGAGTCAATTAATTGTTAAGGACCAAACCACCCAAAAGAAACTTAACGAACATGACCTTATGCTTAAGAATCACCAAGCTGCTTTCCAAGACCTTCAAAGGGTTGTAGGTGATATGTCTAGGAAGTTAGAGGAGACATTACCCGGTCAGTTTGCGGGTAACACCCTACCAAACCCGAATGCTCATGTAAAGGCCATTATTACTCGTAGTGGCAAAACCATAGTGAACCCTAGTGTTGAAGAGGGAATGGTTGAGGAAGATGAAGAGATAGAGATGGAGGCTCCCGGCAAAGTGCAATCGAGGCTGCGCCCAGCAAGTACCGCACAGCCCGGTGAGTCTCAAAGTGAGAAGAAAGTCGAGAAAACGCCCGTGGATGTTAGGCCTTCGCCTCTAGTAGACCTTTCACGTGTCCCGTTTCCTTCACGTCTTAGGAACCAAAAATACTCCAAGGAATACGAGCAATTCTTAGATATCTTCAAGCAATTGAAGATTAATCTTCCTTTTATTGAGGCACTCCAGTCCATGCCAAAATATGCTAAATTTTTAAAGGACCTTCTTAGGAATAAGGAGAAGTTAGGGGAGTAGGTGGACCGTAGATTCTAGCGTGAGGCCCTAGGTAGATTGACCGCACTTAAATTAAAATCACATGATAAGGGCTTAGGACCGGACTTGGGTTTAAAGGGACAAGTATATTCGCAATCGCGGCTAACGCAAGTTTTGGTTTTAATAAAATATACGTATGCTTTTGACCCGAGTGATTGTTCGTCTCTGATTCCGTTGCATAATTCTTTTTCGAGGACGAAAAAAGAGTAAGTGTGGGGATGTTTGATGTATTGCAAAATACATCTTTTATTCGTGTATAGTTTGTATATTTTTCGTTATATTTAGTTTTGTTTTTCGTTAAAATATGCATACTATTGATCAAATCGTGTTTCACAGGTCTTGATGTTTAAATTTACTGGAAACCGAGTAAAACGAGTTAAAATATTGAAAAGTCAAGTCTTGGAGCATGTTGGAAAGGTCGGGGAGTTGAAATAGAGTTAAAGAGCTGAAAAATCACTCTCTGGCACCCCATCACCTACTAAGTAAGTTTGTGGCACCCGGGGAGAGACTGAAGGTAGTCCATGAGAAAAAAACAAGGTGGCACCCCGCCACCCATTCCCTGGTCCTGTAGCGCCCCGCCAGAAGGCTGTAGCTGGCAATTATTACGAATTTAATAAGGGGTTGTTATGGAAAGTCATATATAATCATCTTAAACTTGAAAAAACCCTAGTTCACGATTTTGGGACATCTTGGGCGACTTGTGGAGCATCGTTGGAGCAATTTTGGAGTTCTCGAAGCATAGGAATCATCGATACGAGTTCGGGGAAGAAGACTTGACGATCTAATCGGGTTTTCTAGTTCTTTATTCTTAACTTTTCTTACGAAACTTGTTATGATGAATTCGTGTTTAGACATCTTTGATTTGTTTTCACGTTTTAACATGCTTGGCTAAATTTATAAACCACCTAGACTTGATGAATGGATTAATATGAAGTTTTTTACCGGTTTTGTTAATTGCATGATTATTTTGGATTAATTGTGATTTGTAAAGAGTTTGTTTTAATGATTTGATGTATATGCATGCTTTGAGTTGGTTTGTTCTTATTATTTGCTTCATATGATTCTTAGTGACGGTCTATATCACAATATAGAGTCATATTAGGGTATAGGATTTCGGTGAGTGTCTATATCACGTTAGAAAACCTTAACTCTTTAGGGTGGAATTGGCCAATAACCCCTAGAAGTAATTGGTAATAATTTGCTAGGTTTTAGTGTTCTGCTAGTCCTAATACCTGGAAAGTGAGGGGCTATTGGTAGGTCTTACCCGGCGAATTGCTTTAGATATTCCTTGGAAAAGGTCGTGTCTTAGTTGACCTGTCGGTTTTATTAGTCTATCAAGTCAAGTTAATTAATTCAAACTACCCTAGATCTATGATTGGAAAAGAGTAGGTCAACATTAGGGTACTTACACAATAATTAGACAACTGGAAAGGCGTCTAATAACCGGTAGGATTAACAGCCTAGGTAGTGCCACAGGTTTCTCCTTGAGAAGGGTCGAGGGACTTAGTTGGTTCTTAATAGGTTTAGTACTTTAAGATCCCGGTTCCATAATTCATGCATTTAACTTAATCGGTAATTCTTTAAAAGTAATCCAGGATTCTTGTCTAGGTGGTCTCGTTCTCCATATAAGAAAAGCCTTTAGTCTTCTTTCGTATTAGTCTAGCTTTAGTTTAATTTAGTAGTTTAATATAGATTTCCTTAGTTTTCTGTAACCCCCCCCCTAAACAATTAAACAATTTTAGTCGTGTCTGTCAGAGTCTATTAGAATCTAGTTTACGTGATACATAGAGTCTCAGGGTTCGATACTCGGACTTGCTTAGGCTATACTACATTGACCGGTACACTTGCCGGTTGTGTGGTTTAGGTTTTAGAGAGTCCTAGTCTATAAATTTAAAACTTAGAGTGTCTAGTCTAGCGAGTCTAATTTAGTTAATTTTTATAGTCTGTTTAGCACACATCATTAGACGTTGGCAATAAACCGGTATTAAAAGCTCTTGTGTCCTTGGACAACCTCGGTATCTTACCAACACTATACTACGCTAGCGATGGGTGCACATGCCGAAGTGTGTGTTTAGTGTTAGTACAATATCGTGTTTTATAAATTTAAAACTTGATTAATGAGTAAAATGGGCTTAAAATATTGATGAAATCATATCACGCTATACGCACACCAGTAAGCCTAAAGGCACATGACCAGAATATCCTCATCTGCAAGGCACATGACCATATTTAACTAAAAAATCTAACTGGGTTAGGGCTAAAGGACATAACGTGCAAGATTTTGAAACATTAAGTACAGAACTTGTCAACTTTTACACTAAAGGACAACACCTGCAATTTGGTGTAAACATAAAGGACAAAACTTGTAATTTACTCATATATATATATATATATAGTGTGAGGTTCATTGGGGAACACTAAAAAAGTGGGGAACAGTGGGGAACCGACTCAAACGAACTCCGATTGGACTCATTCCAGCGGCGTTGGAACCTGCTCGTCGAACCCTAACTAAGATCTCTTAACCCTAAATCATAACCCCTAAACCCTAAATATATTAGGGTTTGGCTTTTAGGGTTTAGCTTTAGGGTTTAGATTTAGGGTTTAACTTTAGGGTTTAGGGTTTAGTTTTAGGGTTTAGGGTTTAGCTTTAGGTTTAGCCTTTAGGGTTTAGCTTTTAGGGTTTATAGTTTAGATTTTACGGTTTAGCTTAGGTTTTAGCCTTATTTTTTAGCTTTGGGGTTTAGAGTTTAGGAGTTAGGATTTAGGGTTAAAAGATCTTAGTTAGGGTTCGACTAGCCGGTTCCAACGCCGCTGAAATGAGTCCAATCGGAGTTCGTTTGAGTCGGTTCCCCACTGTTCCCCACTTTTTTAGTGTTCCCAAATGAACCTTCCCCTATATATATATAGGATTAGGTTCAAGAGTGAACACTAGTGTAGCTTGTGAACTGAGTGAACTAATCCTGGCCATACACGTGTGTAGATCAATGGCTAGGATTTGATGTTGAAATACACTAGTGTATTTTTACGATTTGATGATGAGATCCCTGCCGTACACGTGTGTAGATCAATGGACAGGATTTGTTCACTCAGTTCGCAAATACACTAGTGCTCACTCTAAAACCCCACCCTATATCTATAATATATTAAAAAGGAGAAGTGATGTACAAGAATGTAATTTTACATCAAGTACAAGTTATAAAGCAACATTTACAAGAGAGTGCAAGCCAACATAATAAGGATCTGGCTTTATTTTTAAGACGCATGAGAGTTAAAATTGGGATTTTATAGTGGGATTGAATACGCCTCTTCAATTTCTTTCTTTATGGCAAAATTGAATGGATCTGGATGAGTGGCTCTTCACCTTGCGATTCATCATCTTCTTAGTTCAGTTTTCATCACCATTATCATCTGACCAAAAATCCTTCCGGATAATCATCATCTTTATCATTCGGTATTCATCATCTTCCAAAATCCTTCTTAACAATCAACTTCGAAAATCCTTCTGAATGTAGTTCCAATAATTACTTTTGGCATATTGAAAAAGGTGATGTACCTTTAATTTGTTATCGTTATTTCTTAGATATTTTAAAGTACAGATTGATTGGATATTGTTGAACAGGTTTTTTTCTCTCGAAAGATTGAACTGTTTTAATTATGATTTGCCTTTGAGAATATGTTGATTTTTGGTGGTATGATATAGTTTTTTGTCATAGAGTCTTGAAGGTTTGATAATGGAAGAGGGTTCAAGCAGCAAGTTCAAGAAGATATGTGTGTTCTGTGGAAGTCATTATGGTCATCGAGAAGTCTTCAGTGTTGCTGCTACTCAATTGGGAGATGAATTGGTTAACTTGTTTTCGTTTATTATCTTATTTTGGCTGATTTTTGTATCGGATATATATCTCTTTTTGTTGCACACCTTATGTTTGATAAAATGCCTCTTAGAACATGGTTTCTTATGAAATTGGATCTTGATTGCTTTTCTGATGGGTGTTGTGATTATTTCTTGCTTTCTTGTTGGTACATAAGTTGTTGATGTTTGCTTATTGTATTATTAAGTCTTGATGTATTGTTTTGTTGATTAAAGTTTGTGATTATTTTGATTCTTTTGTTGATTGCAGGTTAATAGGAAGATAAGTTTGGTGTATGGTGGTAGAAGTATTGGTCTAATGGGAATGATAGCTCAGAGAGTTTTTGATGGAGGTTGCCGAGTTCTTGGGTAATATACACAATACACTAACAACAATTCTTCTTCTTTGTGTAATTTTTGTTACTGCTTGCTGATCAATGTAAATCATTGTTGTTTACTTACATGCAGGGTCATCCCAAAAGCTCTTGTACCCCTTGAGGTAATTCCCCTTTAAATTTAAAAATTCTGAGTTTTTCTCATACCGTAGTACCTACCGTCCTTTTTAGGCTAATAGGTTCAGTTCATTGGTTAGATTTTATGGCCCTTTAAACGGATTAATTATCATAAATAAACGAAATCAAGATACACACGATCATATTGACAATAAACAATTGATTCGTATTATTATTTTCTTTATGAACGAATGAATACAACTGATCCCTATCATCGCTATTTATACACGCCGGAATACCACCGGTGAACCGTCGTAGCGTTTCAGTAATGAACGCGGCACACCATTTACATGTCACACCCCAACCGATGGCGGAAACATCGGGGCATGTCACTAAGCGAAACAGATTGTCCAGAAGTTTCCATAACAATTATCATTACTATTCAATTTAAAAATAACATGTCCTATACCATGTCTCAAACAGTAAACAAATTATTACAGACAAATCCAGGCAATTAATTCTATTCCGACAACTCAAATTTCAAAATAGAGCAATTGTTTATCTGCTTCTAGAGACCCTTGATTCATTTACTACAAACAACTATTTGCTGGGCTCTGAAGCTTTATTCTAGCTTCACTTTCCTACCAGATGTGCATCCTAAGCACTTGTCACATATGTTAAAATAAATTCAATACATAAAATGTAAAGGTGAGCATACAAGTTTGATAATAGCATATAAAGTTCGAATTCGTTTACGCATAACCAGCACGTACACATAGTGAAATGAAGCACATTAGTTATCGACATAGATCCATCGATACCAATGACTGCGGGTTGACTGCCAGATGCAGTTCGCAATACATGATTACCACCGTAACCATGCAAGTAATTGTCCTTAACAACCCCCGCGAACGGGTGCTGAGTCCAAACTATAGTACTATCGTTGCTAAGGCAGGTAGACAGCATTCCATGTGTAAACATAACAAACAAGCATTCATAAGCCACGTATAACATGCATTAACGGTTAGCGTTCAAATAGAATTGAGTAGTGTGTTTGATGTGATTTGAATAGTTGTAACGTATGTAACACCCAAAAGTGCATAAAGCAAAAAGGGATCGAGTATACTCACAGCGGTTGATGGATTGAAGGGAGCGCTTAGCGAGTAGGGTTAGCCTGAATAGTTTGATAGCATAATAATAAGCGACGCGTAAAACGGAAAACAAGTGTTGGAGAGTCGGACAGCTGGTTGATCGGACGGTAGTTCGATCGGACGGCTGACCGTTCGGTTGACCGTCCGTTCGGACCGCTGTCCGGTCGGTCGGTAGGCCGATCGGATGGCTGTTCAAGTGGATTGTTTCTTCCTTTGAGAAGGATGTGTTTGTGTATGATGGTTTGACTTTTGAAGTTTTCGTTGTAGCATTTGAAAACATTGAAGTATCTTTACCCTTCAGGTCGGTCGATCGGACGGCTGTTCGTTCGGCCGGCAACCCGATCGGTTAGGTATTTTTTTAGCAACACAAGTTCTCAGCAGGGTGTCACCTGATCGGACGGCTGTTCGATCGGGAGGCAATCCTAGTGCATCGAACATGTTGAAAAATCGATTAAGTGTTGAAGTAAAGTATCTCATGATCCGAAGAGTAATCTAATCGGACAGTAGTCCGATCGAACAACAGTTCGTTCAATACTAGCCTTCAAAATAAATTGATTAAGTGTGGGACCATGTGTTAACCGATGGGCTGGCCAGTCGATCGGCTGACTGTCCGATCGGCTGGCTGTCCGTTCGGACAACAGTCCGATCGGTCAGCATCCTGACCTGATCAACCTATCGGTCAGCATCCTGACCTGATCAACCTGATCAACCTACCCGGAACGGAGTTTAACGTTTAACCCGAAATCGGTTAACCTCGTGGATAGAACCCGGATCTTGAGCCATGCAACCACCGGAGTGATTTGTAAGCCGGAACAGGCTCCGTTTCTATCAGTTTGAAGGCATTGAGTGAAAAAGAGTTGAAAGAAAGTTGGAAAATCCATCTTTCAATCCTTTTCACCGTGTATATGTTTAGATCTAGATCCAAGTTATTCTTGGTGGATTGAGGCCAAAACACGAAGTTCTTCAAGAACCCATGATGACATCATCCTAGAACACTTGAATCTTGATAATTTCACGGTTAAAAGTTAAGATTTAAAAGATAGAAAGGTCTAGGAGTGCGTGTAGATCAAGAAAGTACAAGGTTTAGGACGAAATCTTACCGGAATCGAGAGGAATCTGAGAAAAGAATAAGCTAAGCATGCTGGTCGGACAGAGGTTTCCAAAAGTGGAAAGGATGATAATGACAGGGGTATTTATAGGATGAGAAATGAGGAAAGTGCTGGCCGATCGGCCAGGCAGCTCAATCGGACGTCCGATCGGCTGGTAGCCTGATCGATCAGCTGCATGTTTCGAGTGTTCGGTGCGACGATTTTTGATATTTCGATTTCGGCTGCGAGCGGTTCGATACGATAGGGTTTCGTAGTCAAATGACTTTTAATCCCAACCACTCATATCTCGCACTATCCCTTCTCCACTAATTATCATAGTTCGATTGTGATTCGAGTTTGATGTCGATTGAGTTCGATTGTATTTCGAGTTTCGATTGATTACCACATATAACATAAATGAACATGCACAAGTAACACATAATGCACACACACATGTATAACAATAACTAATATGCGTAGTTCGAGTTGCGATTTGATTCGATGTCGATTTGATTAGCATAGCTTTATCGCATTGTTACTTCCTATAATTCTCAGTCGTAGGTCGATTGAATAGCGATAATCATACGTCGATTTATTGTAATTATAAACACTTACTCCATATAATAGCTAGAATAAAAGAAATCTATTATTAGTCGGTTGCGCGAAATCGGTCGTTGACTTTGACCTTGACTTTGACTTCCCAAAAACACGGGGTGTTACAACCTCCCCTTGTTTAGGGAATTTCGTCCCGAAATTAGACTGGAAATTGTACAACACCGTGAATCACTTCCCCTCTCTAGACTTTCTTCTTAAATAGCTGCGGGTACTTTACCTTCATGTCGCTTTCGAGTTCCCAAGTGAACTCTGCGCCTCGTTTGCCTTCCCATCGGACTTTCACGATTGGAATGCGTGAGCGTCTGAGCTGCTTGGTTTGGCGATCCATGATTTCGACAAGCTTCTCCACGAAGTGTAATGTTTCGTTCACCTGAAGGTCATCGAGAGGAACATGTAAGTCGTGGTCGGCTAGGCACTTTCGGAGGTTTGACACGTGGAAAGTCGGGTGGACGTTACTAAGTTCCTCCGGTAGTTCGAGTCTGTAGGCGACTTTTTCGATCCTTTCCAGAATCTTAAAAGGTCCAACATATCGAGGCGCGAGCTTTCCTTTCTTGCCGAATCGGACCACACCCTTCCAAGGTGATACCTTTAGGAGTACGTAGTCACCAACGTCAAATTCAAGGGGCTTGCGTCTTCTATCGGCATAACTTTTCTGTCGATTCCGAGCTGTCACCAGGTTGTCTCGAATTTGGAAAATTATGTCTGTCGTTTCTTGTAATAGCTCGGGACCGGTTAATTGCGAATGGCCGATCTCGTGCCACACAATAGGCGATCGACATCTTCTTCCGTATAAAGCCTCGAATGGTGCCATTTGAATGCTGGAATGATAGCTATTGTTATACGAGAATTCGACCAACGGCAGGTATTTATCCCAATTACCACCGAAGTCTATGACACACGAACGGAGCATGTCTTCAAGAGTACGAATCGTTCTTTCAGTCTGACCGTCGATTTGAGGGAGGAAAGCGGTACTTAGATTTAGCGACGTACCGAGTGCCGTTTGAAACGTTTCCCATAGTCGCGAGGTAAACCGAGCATCACGATCAGAGATGATGTCGCGAGGCATCCCATGTTTACAAATGATCTCGTCGGTGTAGATTCGGGCTAATCGTTCTACCTTGTAGTATTCCCGTGTTGGCAAAAGTGAGCTGATTTAGTCAAACGGTCAACCACAACCCAAATGCTGTCATGACCTGATGACGTGTGTGGTAGCTTTGTTATGAAGTCCATAGCTATACTCTCCCACTTCCACATGGGGATCGGTGGTTGTTCGAGTAAGCCAGAGGGTCTTTGATGTTCAGCCTTGACTCTCGCACAGGTCAGGCATTTTCCAACATAGAGAGCAATATCCCTTTTCATGCCCGGCCACCAGTACTTATAACGAAGGTCCTGGTACATTTTGTCGGCACCGGGGTGAATAGAATACCAGGATTTGTGGGCTTCGTCCATCAGAATCTGTCGCAAATCGGTCTGTTTAGGGATCCAAATTCGGTCCAGAAAGTGGAATATCCCATTCGACTTGCTCACAAGCTGGGCTCCATCGTGGTAGATTCTTTCTTTCTTCAGAGTGCGTTCGTTGAAACACGCGTGCTGAGCTTTGCGGATGAGGGATTCGAGATCGTACTGGGCTTGAACATTACGAGTGCTAAGCAGATAGCTCCGTCTGCTGAGTGCGTCGGCAACAATATTTGCTTTGCCTGGGTGATGACGAATCTCACAGTCGTAATCGTTGAGAAGTTCTACCCATTGGCGTTGATGCATATTAAGTTCCTTCTGATCAAAGATATGTTGTAGGCTCCTATGATCGGTGAAGATCGTACACTTGGTACCCCAGGTAGTGTCGCCAAATCTTTAACGCAAAAACAACTGCGCCTAGCTCGAGGTCATGGGTTGTATAGTTCTTCTCGTGGATTTTGAGATGACGAGATGCGTAAGCTATAACCTTATCCCGCTCCATAAGGACACAACCAAGACCAAGGTTAGAAGCATCACAGTAGACAATGAAATCATTGTTTCCGTCGGGCAATGTGAGAACGGGAGCATTGCAAAGCATGTGTTTAAGGGTTTTGAAAGCAGACTCCTGTTTGGTTCCCCAAACAAAAGGTTTGTCTTTATGCGTGAGAGTGGTAAGTGGTACTGCGATCTTTGAGAATCCTTCGATAAATCGTCAATAATAGCCCGCTCGTCCGAGAAAAGAACGGACTTCAGATGGGCTCTTAGGTGTAATCCAACTCTTAACGGCTTCAATCTTCGCAGGGTCGACATGAATACCTTGACTATTAACGATGTGACCCAGAAACTGAACCTCCTCCAACCAGAATTCACACTTGGAGAACTTGGCATAGAGTTGATTCCCCTGGAGTAGCTCGAGAACCAAACGTAGATGTTGCGCGTGTTCGATTTTCGATTTGGAATAGATCAAGACATCGTCGATGAATACGATGACAAAACGGTCGAGATATGGTTTACACACGCGATTCATCAGATCCATGAAAACCGCAGGTGCGTTGGTTAAACCAAAGGGCATAACAATGAATTCGTAGTGGCCGTATCGAGTGCGAAACGCGGTTTTGGGTATATCCTCCTCTTGAATGCGTAGTTGGTGATATCCTGAGCGTAGATCTATCTTCGAGAAGCACGTAGCACCTTATAGTTGGTCAAACAAATCATCGATGCGAGGTAGAGGACAGCGGTTCTTGATAGTTAACTTATTCAATTCCCGATAGTCGATGCACATCCTGAACGACCCATCCTTCTTTTTGACGAAAAGGACTGGTGCGCCCCAAGGAGAGGTGCTCCGGCGAATAAAGCCTTTCTCAAGTAATTCCTAGAGTTGGTTTGAAAGTTCACGCATTTCGGACGGCGCGAGTCGGTAGGGAGCTTTGGTAATAGGGTTCGCTCCAGGAATGAGGTCGATACGAAAGTCGATATCACAACTTGGCGGTAGTCCGGGAATATCCTCTGGAAAAACATTAGGAAATTCTCGAACCACAGGAACGTCTTTCACTTCCTTCTTCTCTTTCTTTTCCTTCTCCGCTACCACAATGTTAGCCAAGAAAGCCCTGTATTCCTTGCGGAGATACTTGCTAGCTTGAACACATGACATGAGCTTGAGACCTTTCGAAGTAGTATCACTGTAAACACACATTAAATTACCATTCGCAAGCGAGAATCGGATCATCTTGTTGAAGCACACCACTTCAGCATGGTTTTCACGAAGAAAGTCCATGCCTATTATGACATCGAAACTTTCGAGTTGCATCGGAATAAGGTCGATTGGAAAGATGTGATTGTTGAGCTCAAGGGTACAATCACGAAGAACAGAATTAACGGCGACAGTTCTTCCCGTAGCGACTTCAACTTCGAACGTCGAGGAGAGATGAGAGCGCTTACGACTAAGGAGTTTCTCGAATTCGAATGACACAAAGCAATTATCGACTCCAGTATCAAACAAACATGAAGCATAAATACCATTCACAAGGAACGTACCATTGACCACGTTGTTGTCGGCTTGGGCTTGACGCACGTTGATGTTGAAAGTTCGTGCGCGTGCTGCTTGTTGTTGCTGCTGCTGGTGTTGCTGCCGCTAAGGCTGCTGCTGCTGGGGATCTTGTTTCACGACCCTGTTTGGGCACATGTTGGTGAAATGGCTAGGATCACCACATGCGAAGCAGACTCTGGCGTTGACCGCAGGTGCCGGGGGAGCTTGTTGACCCTGAGGGGCAGTGAGTAGAGCTTGATGAGCAGGAGCTTGTCGAGCACGGCAGTTGTTGGTGAAATGGCCGTACATATTGCAATGAGCACAGAAACGGCAAGCGATGGCAGTCGGGTGGTGGTAGCTTCAAGTAGGGCAAAGCGGGTGTGGCCCAGTGTATGCACGCTTTGCAGGCGGTGCATTTGCCACAGGCGCCGCTACTTGACGTTGTTGGGCTGGTACAACTTGAATCGGTGCAATAGTGATCGCACAGTTCTTGTTGCTGGAGCTGTTCTTTCTCTTATTTTTTCTCTTGTTGCTCGACGAGGTGGTGGTTTCAGCAGTTGGTGAGGCGGTGGTAGCTTGATGCAGGTGCTTTGAAGTTTTATCCCAGACACCAGCCTTGACCCTCTTGTCGTTGATTTCGGTGGTCAGTAGGTAAGTCTCTTCGATCGTCTTAGTCTTAGCCGCTTGCACGAAATCTGCGACGCAGTCGGGCAAAGCTCGGATGTACTTCTTGATTGTGAACTCCGGAGTCTTGACTTGGTCACGGCAGATGATGCTGAGCTGCTTGAAGCGAGCAGTGAGAGTAGCGTTGTCACCTTCCTTCTGCTGTATGTACCAGAATTCATCTTCTAACTTTTGGCGTTCATGAGGAGGGCATAATTCTTCCAGCATGACCTCCTTGAGTTCGTCCCACGACAGACCGTAGGCTGCATCGTTTCCTTGCTTGTTTCTCTCGGCCGTCCACCAGTCTAGTGCACGGGACTGGAAAACGCCGGTAGCATTCAGAGTTCGGAGGTCATCAGGGCAACCACTCTGCAGTAGGACCTTCCTCGCCAGTGAATTCTTTTGGCCCACAAGACTTGAATTGCTTGAAATTGAAAGTAGTCTTGGTAGCAGCTTTAGGAGCTTCGGTTCTCGACTCCTCAGATGATTTGCTGACGTTCTCGTAGACATCACTTACGGCTTTTGCTACTTGCTTGGCGATGATAGCAGCAAGGCGTTTGTCTCTCTTCTCTTGACGAGAAAGTGAGTGACGGGATCCAGATGACATTGTCTGCAACAGACATCGTCACAGGTGTGACAACCCTCGTAATTTCATGTATCCGTACGATTATTTAATGATAATTAAAGTGCTTGGTGATTGTGTTGAATTACTCAACTGTTTCCTGATTACTGTGTCATGCTTACATGTGCTTGTTAACATACTAGCCAAGTGCAGAAAAATTGACTAAATGGTCCTGAATATTATCCTAAGTATTAGGAATTAAAAGTGTTACAAAAATATATATATAAGACACTTTACAGAACAATTAAACACTTTAACGGAACAGTATTTAACCGAACAACAGGACATGACCCGGGACACTAAATTTTTGTCAAACACATTGTGTTATTATTTTTGGCTAGTCGTGATCCCCGTTTGCCATAACACCCACTAAATATTAACTAACTAATATATGGAAGTAAGTACTTGGGTTCTAACTCATCTTTACCACTTAGTCACAAAATGTTACATAAAGCCCCCCCCCCCCCCTAACCAAAACCGGTCACAAGTGGACCCACAAACCTTCCCACCATACTTCATATCTTATGTTTGATTTGGATGTTACTTGTGGTAGTAAACAAAATATGATGGATGAGATTTATAAGTAAGGTCTTAGATCACAATGTCATATCTTCATCATTCACTCCCTCACCTCACACCTCTCTCTCCCTCTCTCGGCTCTCTACCACCGCCAACACCACCACCATTGCACCACCATCCTCCTCCATTTTCAAGTCTCTTTCAAGCTTAAAGGTTGATACAAGAAGGCTTGCTACTTGTGGAGCATCAAGGGAGCTTTGTTTCTTGCTTCTTCATCATCTTTTCTCGTCATCTTCATCACTAGATCCTACCCTAGCCTTGTGCTAGTAGTAAGCTCTTGACAAACCCTTGTTCATCTTCTTGTTATGATTAAAAGTTGTAGTATGATGATTGTCACAAGAACACTAAAAGGTTAAACAAGAAACATGAACATAAAGCTTAATATAAAGATGAAACATGATGTATTTATGTTAGTATGAAGTTGTTTTGATTTCGTTGTTGATTACTTGATGATTTACTTGTTAATATTGATTACTAGAAATGTTGTTATTCGCTGAACATGTTAACGGAACCAGTATAACTCACATTAGAATGTTAAAAGCTGAAAAAACAGGAGGCTGTTTAGTGATTACAGCCAACTTCAGTTGGCTGTAACTGGACCTTAATAAAGCGAAAAATGTATTTTCTGAAGTCTACATTTATGTATTATGAAATACGGTTCTAATGGCACTGGAATCACAATTTTTGGACTTCGTTTACTATTTTTAAGGACCCGTTTTGTAACAGCAGCTAAAGCTGAGTTTTTGCTGCATTAAATGGGTGATATGTTTTTAGTCATAACTTGAAATCTATGTTGAATTAGCTCATGAAATTTGCACTGTAGATGACCACTGATGTATTTGTAATCTTCCCACTGGAATTTCGTAAATCAAACTTACGATGAATTTTTAATAAATTATTCCGTGGACTGCAATCAGAAAAAGATGAATCTGATTATAGTCCGGAAAATGAATTTTTATAAAATATTGGTAATGAACTGGATCCCAATATTTTTACACGATAATATTTGGATCGTTTAAGACCTTCTATAAAAAGTTGGGAATTTTTGGAACATGTTAACTATTATATTAAAATCCCCGAAAACAGCCCAGTTTTGATGACTAAAGCTGAAACGCCATAAGTAGTGATTTGCGTGTCTAAATGTTGGGTAGGTTATCTGAGAATAGTCTAACATGTTATGTGTCAATAAAAGTGTTATGTGCAATGTCGTATGTTTGCTTATGAATGGGAATAGATGGGAGGCTTATATGGGCATAAACCGTTAAAGTAATGCATGTTATGTGATAGATACGTGTAGGAACTTTGTGCTCTATTTGAAAACCACTAAATGACTAACTGGAAATCATACTAGGACGTGATTGACCGACCTTGACTGTTAGCTATTTTTGAGAGTCAAATCGAGCAACCGAGGTGAGTTCACACTTTCTACAAGGCATGGGATTCCCGGTGGTTTGGGAATGGGTTAAGAAACTAAAATGGAATCTACATATCCTCCTTGGGTAGGAAATGTACAGCCATCCTCCTTGGGTAGGATGCCAATATTAATCCTGCGTGTTCTCCTTGGGTAGAATACGTACGTTCGTCCTCGTTGGGTAGGACAACAACCTTAAAACTTACTAGACAAAACTCTATCATGAAGTCCCTCAATTTATATCGACTTAATCGCCGAGGCCAATGGCGAGCGGGTCATTAGTTAATAGCGCTATTAGGTTTAACAAACCTCACACCGTGTCGTCCGAACGGGCGTGTACTAATGGACTATGGCAAACTATCAATGATGATAGAACATTGACGTAGGGCACAACTATTGTTCGTCAGTTGTCGATATCGGTCTAGTGGTTCACATGGGGAAGTCCCCACTGATTATGGATATGGTTTGGGTAATAAAAGGAACTGGTTAAACATACTTTCAACTACGGGGTAACCCCCACGGCAATAAGCCAACGAAAGTCAAACCACGTTTTCAGAAACAACTTAAAACTAATCAACCAACCGTGAACTCACTCAACTTTGTTGTTGACTCGTTATTACATGCCTTACAGGTCGCTAGACGCTTATGGAGCTTGCACGAGGAGGAGGTTGTTGTGGGATGCGAACTGTTATGTCCCGTACTTAATAAATAAACTTATGAACTTATGAAACTTACGTATTGAACTTTAAACTTATGAACTATGGAACTTTTGTTTTGGACTTTCGTTTTATGCTTCCGCTGTTAACTTAAAATTGGAATACTTCTTTTGGTCACCAATCGTATTGTGGTTGGTTTTATTTACTTAATTACGTTGTTCAATATGATTGGTGGCTCGATCCTGATCATGTCACGCCTCCGAGCGGTGATACTCTGCATGGTGGAATTTGGGGGTGTGACAGATTGGTATCAGAGCCATTGGTTATAGTGAACTTGGTTTTAAAAAGGGAAAAGCTTTTTGACAAAACCAGACTATAACCGGTATAGTGCTCAACGATCCACAATGACGCTTCACTCCACGTGCAAGACTCGACACAATAGGTGGTATGATTTAAATTATATTGTCGGTTAAATAGTCTTCACTGTGCATTAATTAATGTGATAACTGCTAATTGAAACCCTGTGTGTTTACTCTCTTCTGTCGCCCCACACTTACGCACTTTTGCGACACCACTCCTTACTTGTGTTTCTTTCGATGTGAAGATCATGGGCGGACGCCTAAACTTGACTCAAGCCCAGTTGACGGCTTTGATCAATGAACGAGTTGCTGAGGCACTCGCAGCAGTTCCAGCAGGAGGTCCACACGCTCAACCTCCTGTGTGTACGTTCAAAACCTTCATGGATTACCGACCCAGTACCTTCAGCGGCACAGAAGGAGCGGTAGGTCTCCTTCACTGGTTCGAGAAGCTCGAATCTGTCTTCAAAATGTGTGAATGCCCTGAAGATCGGAGGGTAAAATATGCTACTGGAACCCTCGAAGGTGCTGCGTTGACCTGGTGGAAAGCACAGGTTCAACTACTAGGGCTGGCGGTTGCTAATGCCACCCCATGGAACGGTTTCAAAGAACTGATCAAAGAAGAGTACTGTAGTCGCGACGACATCCACAAGCTGGAGGTGGAATTCTTCAATTTGAAGATGACGGGGTCTGAAATTGAGGCGTATACGAAGAGGTCAAACGAACAGGCCATCTTGTGTCCTACTATGGTAGACCCTTCCATTAAACGTATTGAGCTGTACCTCAAGGGTATTGTACCAGAGATTCAGAGTCACGTGACCTCAGCTAACCTGGGTACCATTCAGCAAATCGTCAAGTTGGCTCATCGTCTCACTGACCAGGCGGTGGAGCAAAACAGGCTGCCCAAACGTTTCAGTGCCACAGCTACTCCTGATGCTCCTAGCGACAACAACCGAAAATGGGATGGGAATTCCAGTAAGGGTTCTACTTCAGTTCAGTCTCAGCAGCGAAAGACTGATGACTACCAGAGTCCTGGTCAGCAATATTCTGGTAATCAAGGACAGGGTGGATACCGAGGGAATCACCCCAAATGCAACCGGTGCCACAAGCATCATAGCGGGCAGTGCAACAAGGGTCGTTGCCTGAGGTGTAACAAGTTTGGTCATGAAGCAAAGGGTTACAGGAGCGCACGACCAGCAAATCAGAATCGCCAACAACAACAACAAACTCCACAGAACCACCAGTAGCAACAACAGCAGGGCAATAAAGGATGCTTTCAGTGTGGCGCTAAAGGCCACTTTAAGAGGAACTGTCCTCAGCTGAATCAGAATCAGAACAACAAAAACCAGGGAAACGGGAACAATAATGGAGGCAATAACGGGGGTAACAATAATGGCAATGGTGCCAGGGGATGTGTCTTCGTGCTAGGTCAGGGAGATGCAAGGAACGATCCCAACGTTGTGATGGGTAAGTGATGTATAAGAATTTATACATCTTTTAAACGTCAAATACACCCTGTTTATGCGAAAACTCTTTGTATTTTCATTGATTTTGGTACTCATTAGAGTTGTTTGTGAAAATACAGGTCTGGGCTTCGGCCCGGTGTTGAAACGGAGGCTTTTGGAGAAAAATAGAGCGAAAATGATGCATTCCAGCAAACTGCCAGATACGACACTACCGTTCCAAACACTGGCACGACCGTGCCAGACCTTTCGACATCGGCACTCTTGATCAGCACTTGCATCCGGCACCAGCACCATCAAAATCCAGAAACGGCACGACCGTGCCAACCACTGGCACGACCGTGCCAGGTCAATTTGAGCCCCAGATCAGAGTGTTTCCGAGATCGTTGCCGAGCACTATCGGCTGGCACGACCAGACCATGCCCAAGCACGACCGTGCCACCTCGGGAACTTTTGAGCGCGATCTTTCCTAAAATGGAAGCATACTTGGTCAACATTCAAGAAAGTGGCTCTGACACTTGCCAAGCACGACCGTGCCAAAAGGTGGCATGGTAGTGCCAAACGCGTAGAGTTTAAATACGAGTTTCTAGCTCATTTGCAAGGGAGTTGGAGCATTTTGGTGACTTTTTCTCTCAAGAATCTGGTCTTGGAAGCTTGTTGGAGCCAAGAGGGAGCCTTGAAGAGGACTTAATCACTTGAAGATCTACTCAAACATCATTTTAATCTTGTCTTTAACTTGGTTAGCTTATTACATTATGAACAATTTATGTTTCTTTACACTTGATTTAGTAGCCATGAGCCTTATGGGCTAAACATTTGAGTTGTCTAAACTTTGTTGAAGCTAATGAATATGTGATAACATGGAAGTAGATGTGATGATTGTTCTTGTTAATCTTCATATCGGTATTTAATCTTGTTCTTGGAGTTCATGTGTATGCTTAAAGTTCTTGTTCTTGAATGTTTGCTCATAAGAATTTACATGTTGTATTGGAAAGCCCATGTAAAGATTATGATTATTGAATCTTGTTAACTTGTTAGTATGATTCATAGCATGAAACTAGGAATGGTAATTGCTAATGTGATGGAATGGTGATTTGAGCATATGTATGAATTCTTGCATCTAGATTTGGAAAGATCATGAGTATGTTTATATGGATTCTATAGTTTGTGTTTTTGTTAGTTTGATGATTTAGGCCAAAATTGTTAGCTAGCATGACCATGCTTGTGGTTCATATCAAGAACATGATGATAGTGCCAACTACTTAAAACCAAGTTAGGGTGATTAGTGTGTTTTTCATATTAGTTTTCCCTAATTTGTAGAGTTAGGAGTTTTGACAAACAATTAACTCATTGTTAAAGATTAACATCAACTTAGCAAGTGAGCTTAAAAGAATAATTTTTAGGTGATCAGAATGTTAATTCATTTTTAGTTTTCCTAAGAATTATAGACTAGGAAACCTTGATTGGGGACTTAGTTAATTTTAGAACTTGCATCATCACAACCTCCTTCCCCTTTGTTGTCACATGCGAGTTAGTGGATACATAGTTTAGGCAACCCTTTCTTAGATATTGTTCTTGTTAGAATTTTTGGTAGTTTATTTCTTTGCATGCTAAGTTAGAAAAATCAACCCAATCATTTGAAAAGACTTTAAAGTAGCAAAAGTTTAGTATCGGGACACCGCATCCACGGATTGATATCCGGTTCTTACCGATTAGCTATATTACCACCCGACGGGTACACTTGCCCTTTGTGTGTGTAGTTAGTTTCTAGGTGAAAAACCATTTTAAAACTAAATTTGTGTGAACAAATATCTTCATAAAAAATATATATAATTCACGCACATCAAGTTTTTGGCGCCGTTGCCGGGGATGCGGTCTTCTTGAAAAGGATTCGAGTTACTTATTTAGCCATTGTGAAAAGTGTATAAAATTTTTGTCTACTTGTTTTATTTGTCTTTTATGTGATTAATTGAAAAAAGAAAAAAAAAAGATCATTTGTTAGTTTTGTTTTTAGTTTTTTGTGTATGTAGTTGTATTGTTTCCTTTTTTTTCCTTGAAAGTTTGCTCGTGGCGACGGCATTGTGGGTATTAGCCCACTGCCTCGCCACTTTCATGTTTATCTTTTAGTCTTTTGTGTTTGAGGGGTGTGCCATTTTGCACCGTCCGTACACCCCTCCGTCGGACGAATATATATTTAGTTTTAATTTTTAGTTTAGTGGGCTATATAAATGAAAAAAAAGGCAAGGGTAAACTGGGTTGGGTAAATTCTTTTGAGTTTGATCATGTTTGCTAAGTGTGCAGTGTTGGCTCGATGAGATGTTGGTTTGATGGATGACTTGGTAGTTCGTTGTGGATGCTCATTTTTGCTTCATCTTGTTCCGCTTCTAGCCTTATGTTTCAGGGGAGTTTTCGTGTTCCCGCCTTCCTTTATTTGTATTGAATTCGCAATTCCTTTGCTTATTCAATTTTTTGTTGTACATCGAGGGCAATGTACAATTCAAGTGTGGGGAGGTGGTCTATCGCTTGGGATTTGTTGTCAAAATAAATAATAATAATAATAAATAATAAATAATAATAATAATAATAATGCAAAGCTCTCATTTAATAATTTTTGTGGCATATTAATCAAATCAACATAAGTATCGAAATAAGCACCAAAATTTTTGATAAATAAATAAGGGTAAAGGCAAAAAGGGGGGCTTGCTCGTGTAAGGAAAACCGTCAAGTAATATTTTTTTTGTATAAATTTGAGCATGAGAAATCAAGCGATTGACCTACTTGTTTGCCTTGCATATTTACCCAATACGCCCGTTTCCGTGAGTTATTTTTTAGCCTTATAGCTTTAGAATTATTTTTGCTCATATTTTTGCGGGCAAAGATTGAGTGAGCCGGATAACTTTTGCGATTTAGAACTTGTGTTAGGTATGCATTTCGAGGCCACAAAGCAAGAATTCAAGCATAGAAGTGATTGAGGCCTTAGGAAACCTTTTTATTTTAGCCATTTTTATTCACCTCCCTACCCAAATCATTCCCCTAGTTAAACCAATTTGAGCCTTTCCCGTTCGTTTCTTTTAAACCACCAAAATATTAACCACTTAGCCAAATTAGCTTTTTATATTTTGAACCCATTTTTGGGTTGGAAGCCCGGTTCGGTTAATAATTAACTTGTAGCTTTTGTATAGTTTCCTCTTAGTTGTTATGTCCCTCATGATCAAGAGTTTTTAGCTAAGTAGACGTACTTAGTTCTCTCCAAAGCATGGGTTATCCTTGTAAAAAAAAAAAAGTTGAAAAGCCTTATCAAATGGCTTTGTTAGAGCAATTTTGGGAGTGAAAAGCAATACTTGTCGGTTAGCTCTCAGTTAGTTATTACTTAGTTGTATAGTTCTATTTTCTTATGTTTCAAGTTAGTCGAGCCGTCGGGTTACAACCGTTTTTAGCCACTTTTCAAAATCCACTTCCATACCCTTAGCCCAAGCCAAGTTACAACCCAAACAAGACCTCATGATTTATGCTTTATTTTTGCCGAGTGATTAGAATTGATCCTTTCACAAGCTTATGATATCGCATAGTTATCGTCTTGGCATCGAGTGTTCTAAACATACTCCACGAATTGTATGTACACCTATATTTAGCCGAGTGTGTGTGAACATTGTGAGGATGCTTGGTGAACTTGTAGGGATTTCCAAGATGGACCATTGTTCATAAGCATATTTTACTTATTTCTTTTCGGTTCTTTCTTTATATTGAGCACTCCTTGATTGTTTTGACCCGAGTTATTTGTTTGTGCTTATGAAATGCTAGTTGAGATGATTGCCATTTAGAGAGTTTCGTTGATTTTAGTTTGCTTGAGGACAAGCAAAGTTCAAGTGTGGGGATGTTTGATGTATAAGAATTTATACATCTTTTAAACGTCAAATACACCCCGTTTATGCGAAAACTCTTTGTATTTTCATTGATTTTGGTACTCATTTGAGTTGTTTGTGAAAATACAGGTCTGGGCTTCGGCCCGGTGTTGAAACGGAGGCTTTTGGAGCAAAATAGAGTGAAAATGATGCATTCCAGCAAACTGCCAGATACGGCACTACCGTGCCAAACACTGGCACGACCGTGCCAGACCTTCCGACATCGGCACTCTTGATCAGCACTTGCATCCGGCACCAGCACCATCAAAATCCAGAAACGACACGACCGTGCCAACCACTGGCACGACCGTGCCAGGTCAATTTGAGCCCCAGATCAGAGTGTTTCCAAGATCGTTGCCGAGCACTATCGGCTGGCACGACCAGACCATGCCCAAGCACGACCGTGCCACCTCGGGAACTTTTGAGCGCGATCTTTCCCAAAATGGAAGCATACTTGGTCAACATTCAAGAAAGTGGCTCTGACACTTGCCAAGCACGACCGTGCCAAAAGGTGGCATGGTAGTGCAAAACGCGCAGAGTTTAAATACGAGTTTCTAGCTCATTTGCAAGGGAGTTGGAGCATTTTGGTGACTTTTTCTCTCAAGAATCTGGTCTTGGAAGCTTGTTGGAGCCAAGAGGGAGCCTTGAAGAGGACTTAATCACTTGAAGATCTACTCAAACATCATTTTAATCTTGTCTTTAACTTAGTTAGCTTATTACATTATGAACAATTTATGTTTCTTTGCACTTGATTTAGTAGCCATGAGCCTTATGGGCTAAACATTTGAGTTGTCTAAACTTTGTTGAAGCTAATGAATATGTGATAACATGGAAGTAGATGTGATGATTGTTCTTGTTAATCTTCATGTTGGTATTTAATCTTGTTCTTGGAGTTCATGTGTATGCTTAAAGTTTTTGTTCTTGAATGTTTGCTCATAAGAATTTACATGTTGTGTTGGAAAGCCCATGTAAAGATTATGATTATTGAATCTTGTTAACTTGTTAGTATGATTCATAGCATGAAACTAGGAATGGTAATTGCTAATGTGATGGAATGATGATTTGAGCATATGTATGAATTCTTGCATCTAGATTTGGAAAGATCATGAGTATGTTTATATGGATTCTATAGTTTGTGTTTTTGTTAGTTTGATGATTTAGGCCAAAATTGTTAGCTAGCATGACTATGCTTGTGGTTCATATCAAGAACATGATGATAGTGCCAACTACTTAAAACCAAGTTAGGGTGATTAGTGTGTTTTTCATATTAGTTTTTCCTAATTTGTAGAGTTAGGAGTTTTGACAAACAATTAACTCATTATTAAAGATTAACATCAACTTAGCAAGTGAGCTTAAAAAATAATTTTTAGGTGATTAGAATGTTAATTCATTTTTAGTTTTCCTAAGAATTATAGACTAGGAAACCTTGATTAGGGACTTAGTTAATTTTAGAACTTGCATCATCACAACCTCCTTCCCCTTTGTTGTCACATGCGAGTTAGTGGATACATAGTTTAGGCAACCCTTTCTTAGATATTGTTCTTGTTAGAATTTTTGGTAGTTTATTTCTTTGCATGCTAAGTTAGAAAAATCAACCCAATCATTTGAAAATGCTTTAAAGTAGCAAAAGTTTAGTATCGAGACACCGCATCCACGGATTGATATCCGGTTCTTACCGATTAGCTATATTACCACCCGACGGGTACACTTGCCCTTTGTGTGTGTAGTTAGTTTCTAGGTGAAAAACCATTTTAAAACTAAATTTGTGTGAACAAATAACTTCATAAAAAATATATATAATTTTCGCACATCAGTAAGTTTCTTCTGGATGATTTCTTTGTTACTGTTTTATTCGATTCGGGTGCCGATACTAGTTATGTGTCCTTAAAAGTTAGTCAAATTCTTAAGCGCACCCCAACACTTTTGAACACCAAACACACGGTAGATCTAGCAAACGGTAAAAGTCTTGAAGCCACACGCATAGTTAAGGGCTGTAACCTCGTCTTAGCTGGTCAGACCTTCTCTATTGATCTTATCCCTATCGTACTTGGTAGTTTCGACGTCGTTATTGGGATGGATTGGCTATCTCATCAGCAAGAGGAAATTCTTTGCAACGAGAAGATTGTTCGCATCCCTCGTTCTGGTGAAGAACCCCTCATGATTTATGGCGATAAGAGTGGTGCTGTCGTAGGCATTATCTCTTTCCTTAAGGCCCAGAAGTGTTTATGAAAGGGCCACACCGCCATTCTTGCTCTCGTTACTGACACATCAATGGAAGAGAAGAGAATTGAAGACATTCCTATTGTGCGCGACTTTCCTGAGGTATTTCCTGAGGAATTACCTAGTCTTCCGCCTCATCGACAAGTCGAGTTTCAAATCGAGCTAGCTCCTGGAGCAGCACCAATAGCTCGTGCACCTTATCGACTTGCTCCGTCAGAACTTGAAGAACTGTCCACGCAATTACAAGAACTCTTGGAAAAGGGTTTCATACGTCCTAGCTCTTCGCCCTGGGGAGCTCCAGTCTTGTTTGTGAAGAAGAAAGACAGTACTTTCAGAATGTGTATTGACTACCGCGAACTCAACAAGGTGACCGTGAAGAATCGTTATCGTCTTCCACGCATTGATGACTTATTCGACCAGTTGCAAGGGTCGAGCTATTACTCTAAGATTGATTTGAGATCAAGCTACCATCAACTGAGAGTCCGGGATGAGGACGTCTCCAAAACAGCATTCAGAACTCGTTACGGCCATTACGAGTTTCTGGTTATGTCTTTCGGATTAACGAATGCACCTGCGGTCTTCATGGATCTCATGAACCGAGTGTGCAAACCTTACCTGGAAAAATTTGTCATAGTCTTCATCAACGACATCCTGATCTATTCTAAGAGTCAGGAGGAACACGAGCAGCATCTACGACTTATGCTGGAACTTCTTCGAGCAGAGCAACTGTACGCCAAATTTTTGAAATGTGACTTCTGGCTTCGCGAAGTCCACTTTCTAGGCCACGTAGTAAACAAGGATGGGATTCATGTTGATCCATCCAAGATTGATTCGATCAAGAACTGGCCTGCACCTCATACACCAACAGAAATCCGCTAATTCTTGGGCTTGGCAGGATACTACAGAAGATTCATCAAGGATTTCTCCAAGATTGCGCAACCTCTCACTTCGCTAACTCAGAAGGGTGTCACCTATCGTTGGGGTGATGCACAGGAATCTGCATTTCAGCACTTGAAAGATAGACTTTGTAGCGCGCCTATCCTCTCATTGCCTGAAGGCACAGACGATTTTGTGGTTTATTGTGACGCCTCTATCCAAGGACTTGGTAGCGTGTTGATGCAACGTGACAAGGTCATTGCCTACGCATCGCGCCAACTTAAGGTTCACGAAAGGAACTACACTACGCACGACTTGGAGCTGGGAGCAGTTGTTTTCTCACTTAAGATATGGAGACATTACCTGTACGGTACCAAGTGCACCATTTACACTGATCACAGGAGTCTCGAGCATATCTTCAAGCAAAAGGAGCTAAACATGCGACAACGTCGATGGGTCGAGCTCTTGAATGATTACGAATGTGCGATCAAGTACCATCCGGGCAAAGCCAATGTTGTGGCCGACGCCCTCAGTCGAAAGGATACTATACCAAGCGTGTACGTGCGTTACAACTTACCATCCAATCTAGTCTTCCTGCCCAAATACGAGATGCTCAGGTTGAAGCGTTGAAGGCAGAGAACATCAGGGCTGAGTCCTTACGAGGATCGAGGAAATGGTTAGAGTAAAAGGGAGACGGCGCCTACTATGTAAACGGGCGTGTCTGGGTTCCACTCTATGGTAATCTACATGAACTTGTGATGGATGAGGCACACAAGTCTCGTTATTCAGTACATCCTGGTTCGGATAAGATGTACCACGATCTCAAGACTACGTATTGGTGGCCTAGTATGAAAGCCAACATAGCAACCTACGTCAGTAAATGCTTGACTTGTGCTAGGGTCAAGGTCGAGTACCAGAAACCATCAGGCCTACTTCAACAACCAGAGATACCTAAATGGAAATGGGAACAAATTTCAATGGATTTCGTTACTGGCCTGCCTAGATCTCAACGCGGAAATGATACCATTTGGGTGATCGTGGATCGACTGACCAAGTCTGCACATTTTCTGGCTATCAAGGAAACGGATAAGTTTTCAACTCTAGCATACGTCTACCTAAAGGAAGTAGTATCAAGGCACGGAGTGCCAACCTCCATCATCTCTGATCGTGACTCACGTTTTACATCTGTGTTGTGGCAAGCTATGCACAAGTCCTTTGGCTCTCGATTAGACATGAGCACGGCGTATCATCCACAGACGGATGGGCAATCTGAACGCACCATCCAAACCCTTGAAGACATGCTTAGGGCATGTGTAATCGACTTTGGTAATGGCTGGGAAAAACACCTCCCGTTAGTGGAGTTTTCGTATAACAACAACTACCACACCAGTATCCAGGCCGCTCCGTTCGAGGCATTGTACGGACGGAAGTGCCGATCGCCTCTTTGTTGGGCAGAAGTTGGTGACAGCCAAATCACAGGCCCAGAACTTGTGGTAGACACGACTGAGAGGATTGCTCAGATACGACAGCGAATGGCGGCAGCTCGTGACCGTCAGAAAAGCTACACTGATAAGCGCAGGAAGCCACTCGAGTTCCAGGTTGGGGATCGGGTGCTACTCAAAGTCTCACCTTGGAAAGGTGTAGTTCGTTTTGGCAAACGAGGCAAACTCAATCCGCGTTATGTCGGACCGTTCGAAATCATTGAGAAGATTGGCAAAGTCGCCTACAAGTTGAATCTACCTGAAAAACTCAGCGGAGTTCACAACGTATTCCACGTGTCAAATCTGAAAAAGTGTCTGTCAGATGAGACCCTCATAGTTCCCTTAAAGGAGCTCACAATCGACGACCAGTTGCGATTCGTCGAGGAACCAGTTGAAATCACAGACCGAGATGTTAAGATTCTCAAGCGCACTAGAATACCTCTTGTTCGAGTTCGTAGGAACTCCCGTCGTGGCCCAGAGTATAACTGGGAACGAGAAGACCAAATGAAACTCAAGTATCCCCAGTTGATTAAGAAAAGTGCAAACACTACTGAGGCTGAAGCTACTGCAGAATTTCGGGACGAAATTCCAAACCAACAGGTGGATGATGTGACACCCCAGGAAAACCAGTAAACCACGCAACTTAACTAGCTCCCTCAGTAACCACGCACTAAATTTCAGGACGAAATTTTCTTAACAGGGGGAGAATGTGACAACCCTCATAATTTCATGTATCCGTATGATTATTTAATGATAATTAAAGTGCTTGGTGATTGTGTTGAATTACTTAACTGTTTCCTGATTACTGTGTCATGCTTACATGTGCTTGTTAACATACTAGCCATGTGCAGAAAAATTGACTAAATGGTCCTGAATATTCTCCTAAGTATTAGGAATTAAAAGTGTTACAAAAATATATATAAGACACTTTACGGAACAATTAAACACTTTAACGGAACGGTATTTAACCGAACAACAGGACATGACCCGGGACACTAAATTTTTGTCAAACACATTGTGTTATTATTTTTGGCTAGTCGTGATCCCCGTTTGCCATAACACCCACTAAATATTAACTAACTAATATATGGAAGTAAGTACTTGGGTTCTAACTCATCTTTACCACTTAGTCACAAAATGTTACATAAAGCCCCCCCCCAACCAAAACCGGTCACAAGTGGACCCACAAACCTTCCCACCATACTTCATATCTTATGTTTGATTTGGATGTTACTTGTGGTAGTAAACAAAATATGATGGATGAGATTTAAAAGTAAGGTCTTAGATCATAATGTCATATCTTCATCATTCACTCCCTCACCTCACACCTCTCTCTCCCTCTCTCGGCTCTCTACCACCACCAACACCACCACCATTGCACCACCATCCTCCTCCGTTTTCAAGTCTCTTTCAAGCTTAAAGGTTGATACAAGAAGGCTTGCTACTTGTGGAGCATCAAGGGAGCTTTGTTTCTTGCTTCTTCATCATCTTTTCTCGTCATCTTCATCACTAGATCCTACCCTAGCCTTGTGCTAGTAGTAAGCTCTTGACAAACCCTTGTTCATCTTCTTGTTATGATTAAAAGTTGTAGTATGATGATTGTCACAAGAACACTAAAAGGTTAAACAAGAAACATGAACATAAAGCTTAATATAAAGATGAAACATGATGTATTTATGTTAGTATGAAGTTGTTTTGATTTCGTTGTTGATTACTTGATGATTTACTTGTTAATATTGATTACTAGAAATGTTGTTATTCGTTGAACATGTTAACGGAACCAATATAACTCACATTAGAATGTTAAAAGCTGAAAAAACAGGAGGCTGTTTAGTGATTACAACCAACTTCAGTTGGCTGTAACCAGACCTTAATAAAGCAAAAAATGTATTTTCTGAAGTCTAGATTTATGTATTATGAAATACGGTTCTAATGGCACTAGAATCACAATTTTTGGACTTCGTTTACTATTTTTAAGGACCCGTTTTGTAACAGCAGCTAAAGCTGAGTTTTTGCTGCATTAAATGGGTGATATGTTTTTAGTCATAACTTGAAATATATGTTGAATCAGCTCATGAAATTTGTACTGTAGATGACCACTGATGTATTTGTAATCCTCCCACTGGAATTTCGTAAATCGAACTTACGATGAATTTTTAATAAATTATTCCGTGGACTGCAATCAGAAAAAGATGAATCTGATTGCAGTCCGGAAAATGATTTTTTTATAAAATATTGGTAATGAACTGGATCCCGAGATTTTTACACAATAATATTTGAATCGTTTAAGACCTTCTGTAAAAAGTTAGGAATTTTTGGAACATGTTAACTATTTTATTAAAATCCCCGAAAACAGCTCAGTTTTGAAGACTAAAGCTGAAACGACATAAGTAGTGATTTGCGTGTCAAAATGTCGGGTAGATTATCTGAGAGTAGTCTAACATGTTATGTGTCAATAAAAGTGTTATGTGCAATGTCGTATGTTTTCTTATGAACGGGAATAGATGGGAGGCTTATATGGGCATAAACCGTTAAAGTAATGCATGTTATGTGATAGATACGTGTAGGAACTTTGTGCTCTATTTGAAAACCACTAAATGACTAACTGGAAATCATACTAGGACGTGATTGACCGACCTTGACTGTTAGCTATTTTTGAGAGTCAAACCGAGCAACCGAGGTGAGTTCACACTTTCTACAAGGCATGGGATTCCCGGTGGTTTGGGAATGGGTTAAGAAACTAAAATGGAATCTACATATCCTCCTTGGGTAGGATATGTACGGCCATCCTCCTTGGGTAGGATGCCAATATTAATCCTGCGTGTTCTCCTTGGGTAGAATACGTACGTTCGTCCTCCTTGGGTAGGACAACAACCTTAAAACTTACTAGACCAAACTCTATCATGAAGTCCCTCAATTTATATCGACATAATCGCCGAGGCCAATGGCGAGCGGGTCATTAGTTAATAGCGCTATTAGGTTTAACAAACCTCACACCGTGTCGTCCGAACGGGCGTGTACTAATGGACTATGGCAAACTGTCAATGATGATAGAACATTGACGTAGGGCACAACTATTGTTCGTCAGTTGTCGATATCGGTCTAGTGGTTCACATGGGGAAGTCCCCACTGATTATGGATATGGTTTGGGTAATAAAAGGAACTGGTTAAACATACTTTCAACTACGGGGTAACCCCCACGGCAATAAGCCAATGAAAGTCAAACCACGTTTTCAGAAACAACTTAAAACTAATTAACCAACCGTGAACTCACTCAACTTTGTTGTTGACTCGTTGTTACATGCCTTACAGGTCGCTAGACGCTTATGGAGCTTGCACGAGGAGGAGGTTGTTGTGGGATGCGAACTGTTATGTCCCGTACTCAATAAATAAACTTATGAACTTATGAAACTTACGTATTGAACTTTAAACTTATGAACTATGGAACTTTTGTTTTGGACTTTCGTTTTATGCTTCCGCTGTTAACTTAAAATTGGAATACTTCTTTTGGTCACCAATCGTATTGTGGTTGGTTTTATTTACTTAATTACGTTGTTCAATATGATTGGTGGCTCGATCCTGGTCATGTCACGCCTCCGAGCGGTGATACTCCGCATGGTGGAATTTGGGGGTGTGACAGATTGGTATCAGAGCCATTGGTTATAGTGAACTTGGTTTTAAAAAGGGAAAAGCTTTTTGACAAAACCAGACTATAACCGGTATAGTGCTCAACGATCCACAACGACGCTTCGCTCCACGTGCAAGACTCGACACAATAGGTGGTATGATTTATATTATATTGTCGGTTAAATAGTCTTCACTGTGCATTAATTAATGTGATAACTGCTAATTGAAACCCTGTGTGTTTACTTTCTTCTGTCGCCCCACACTTACGCACTTTTCCGACACCACTCCTTACTTGTGTTTCTTTCGATGTGAAGATCATGGGTGGACGCCTGAACTTGACTCAAGCCTAGTTGACGGCTTTGATCAATGAACGAGTTGCTGAGGCACTCGCAGCAGTTCCAGCAGGAGGTCAACACGCTCAAACTCCTGTGTGTACGTTCAAAACCTTCATGGATTGCTGACCCAGTACCTTCAGCGGCACAGAAGGAGCGGTAGGTCTCCTTCACTGGTTCGAGAAGCTCGAATCTGTCTTTGAAATGTGTGAATGCCCTGAAGATCGGAGGGTAAAATATGCTACTGGAACCCTCGAAGGTGCTGCGTTGACCTGGTGGAAAGCACAGGTTCAACTACTAGGGCTGGCGGTTGCTAATGCCACCCCATGGAACGGTTTCAAAGAACTGATCAAAGAAGAGTATTGTAGTCGCGACGACATCCACAAGCTGGAGGTGGAATTCTTCAATTTGAAGATAACGGGTCTGAAATTGAGGTGTATACGAAGAGGTCAAACAAACTGGCCATCTTGTGTCCTACTATGGTAGACCCTCCCATTAAACGTATTGAGCTGTACCTCAAGGGTCTTGTACCAGAGATTCAGAGTCACGTGACCTCAGCTAACCTGGGTACCATTCAGCAAATCATCAAGTTGGCTCATCGTCTCACTGACCAGGCGGTGGAGCAAAACAGGCTGCCCAAACGTATCAGTGCCACAGCTACTCCTGATGCTCCTAGCGACAACAAGCGAAAATGGGATGGGAATTCCAGTAAGGGTTCTACTTTAGTTCAGTCTCAGCAGCGAGAGACTGATGACTACCAGAGTCCTGGTCAGCAATATTTTGGTAATCAAGGACAGGGTGGATACCAAGGGAATCACCCCAAATGCAACCGGTGCCATAAGCATCATTCGTTGCCTGAGGTGTAACAAGTTTGGTCATGAAGCAAAGGATTGCAGGAGCGCACGACCAGCAAATCAGAATCGCCAACAACAACAACAAACTCCACAGAACCACCAGCAGCAACAACAACAGGGCAATAAAGGATGCTTTCAGTGTGGCGCTAAAGGCCACTTTAAGAGGAACTGTCCTCAGCTGAATCAGAATCAGAACAACAACAACCAGGGAAACGGGAACAATAATGGAGGCAATAACGGGGGTAACAATAACGGCAATGGTGCCAGGGGATGTGTCTTCGTGCTGGGTCAGGGTGATGCAAGGAATGATCCCAACGTTGTGATGGGTAAGTTTCTTCTGGATGATTTCTTTGTTACTGTTTTATTCGATTCGGGTGCCGATACTAGTTATGTGTCCTTAAAAGTTAGACAAATTCTTAAGCGCACCCCAACACTTTTGAACACCAAACACACGGTAGAACTAGCAAACACCAAACATTGAACTTTAAACTTTTGAACTATGGAACTTTTGTTTTGGACTTTCGTTTTATGCTTCCGCTGTTAACTTAAAATTGGAATACTTCTTTTGGTCACCAATCGTATTGTGGTTGGTTTTATTTACTAAATTACGTTGTTCAATATGAATGGTGGCTCGATCCTGGTCATGTCACGCCTCCGAGCGGTGATACTCCGTATGGTGGAATTTGGGGGTGTGACAACAGGACTCAACACAACGTATTCGAATCTCACCTCACACATCTAACGTTTACTAAAGCTCAGGAACACAGTCATGTAACTATGCATACACATAACCACATATTTTCATAAACACAGAAGCACATAATTACGTAAGGCACAGGATCACGTAGGCACCTAAGCACATAAGCATATAAGCACATAGGCACATAAACACATAACTCACCTAAGCACATATTTTACGTGTATCTACCTTCTTATGATTATACGTGTTCCTTTATCATTTAAGAGGTAGTCAGAATATAGAAACCTATCATTCAAAGTCTGCGAGTGTTCGAATATAGCGTTCGCGTTTGTTATATCGAGTCGGGTAGCATAAGCGTATAAGTAGCATAAAGTCTTCCATAATTTAGCGATTTGTTGGCATTCTGAGATAGAAACGCAGTGCGAGTCGTGCATGTCGATCGATGTGAAAAAAAAATTGAGCAAGTTTCCCAAAATTTAAACACATAAACAGGTAAATTCACCTATAAACACATAAAATCAACGAGTCATCAGAGTCGGCAGTTGCGGGCTCAGAATCGAAACACATAAAAATTGAGGAATGGATCGTCTGCAGCTATTAGACATTGACTAACCAAAGTGGTTCGACTATTCACATGGACTTGTCGTGCACGCTTGACCTACCAAGCAGTGCCTTTGCCTCGATTCTTGGGTGTTGGGCACGCATCCCGTTAGTCATATCGTGACTTCAGGTTGTTGGAGTCCATCGAGACTTTGGTGAGAGTTTTGTAAAATGGGCGGAACAAGTCGTCAAGGTTAGGGTTTCACACCTATCTTAACAACTTCGTCCCTGTTTTAATAAAATAGAGGAGATTATTCATCAAAATACGGATTTCACTCCTGATTTGGCATAATTCTCCCCGTTTGTAAATAAAACACGGGTTGATTAGCAACTTCAGTCGAGAATTTGCGGTTTTCACACCTAATCTTGACTTAGTTACTCTTTCATAGTTGAAAATTCAAGTGCAGTGATAGTGTAGCATAAGCGAGAATATCGAGAGATAAGCTCGTACATAATCCCTACCGGATATGCACAAGTCGGTCTATTGGTTCCTAACTATAGACTAGGTCTCTGAGACATCGACCCGGACTAGGTCGTGTCTTGCCTAATTTCCTATAGTTATGGCTCTGATACCAATCTGTCACACCCCAACCGATGGCGGAAACATCGGGGCATGGCACTGAGCGAAACAGATTGTCCAGAAGTTTCCATAACAATTATCATTACTATTCAATTTAAAAATAACATGTCCCATACCATGTCTCAAACAGTAAACAAATTATTACAGACAAATCCAGGCAATTAATTCTATTCTGACAACTCAGATTTCAAAATAGAGCAATAGTTTATCTGCTTCTAGAGACCCTTGATTCATTTACTACAGACAACTATTTGTTGGGCTCTAAAGCTTTATTCTAGCTTCACTTTCCTACCAGATGTGCATCCTAAGCACCTGTCACATACGTTAAAATAAAGTCAATACATAAAATGTAAAGGTGAGCATACAAGTTTGATAATAGCATATAAAGTTCGAATTCGTTTACGCATAACCAGCACGTACACATAGTGAAATTAAGCACGTTAGTTATCGACATAGATCCATCGATACCAATGACTGCGGGTTGACTGCCAGATGCAGTTCGCAATACATGATTACCACCGTAACCATGCAAGTAATTGTCCTTAACAACCCTCGCGAACGGGTGCTGAGTCCAAACTATAGTACTATCATTGCTAAGGCAGGTAGACAGCATTCCATGTGTAAACATAACAAACAAGCATTCATAAGCCACGTATAACATGCATTAACGGTTAGCGTTCAAATAGTATTGAGTAGTGTGTTTGATGTAATTTGAATAGTTGTAACGTATGTAACACCCAAAAGTGCATAAAGCAAAAAGGGATCGAGTATACTCACAGCGGTTGATGGATTGAAAGGAGCGCTTAGCGAGTAGGGTTAGCCTGAATAGTTTGATAGCATAATAATAAGCAACGCGTAAAACGGAAAACAAGTGTTGGAGAGTCGGACAGCTGGTCGATCGGACGGTAGTTCGATCGGACGGCTGACCGTTCGGTTGACAGTCCGTTCGGACCGCTGTCTGGTCGGTCGGTAGGCCGATCGGATGGCTGTTTGAGTGGATTGTTTCTTCCTTTGAGAAGGATGTGTTTGTGTATGATGGTTTGACTTTTGAAGTTTTCGTTGTAGCATTTGAAAACATTGAAGTATCTTTACCCTTCAGGTCGGTTGATCGGACGACTGTTCGTTCGGCCGGCAACCCGATCAGTTAGGTATTTTTTTAGCAAGACAAGTTCTCAGCAGGGTGTCACCTGATTGGACGGCTGTTCGATCGGGTGGCACTCCTAGTGCATCGAACATGTTCAAAAATCGATTAAGTGTTGAAGTATAGTATCTCATGATCCGAAGAGTAATCCGATCGGACAGTAGTCCGATCGAACAGCAGTTCGTTCAATACTAGCCTTCAAAATAAATTGATTAAGTGCGGGACCGTGTGTTAACCGATCGGCTGGCCAGTCGATCGGCTGACTGTCCGATCGGCTGGCTGTCCGTTCGAACAGCAGTCCGATCGGTCAGCATCCTGACCTGATCACCCTATTCGTCTAACACTTGGGTGTTCTGATTGTTTGTCGTTTTATTGAGGTATTTTGACAACGAGTCGAACCATAGATCCCTCGTCCTTACTTGGTTCCCCTGGTCGGACAGGAATCACCCAAATCTGGCCGGTGAACTTCCCGGAACGGAGTTTAACGTTTAAGTTTAACCCGAAATCGGTTAACCTCGTGGATAGAACCCGGATCTTGAGCCATGCAACCACCGGAGTGATTTGTAAGCCGGCACAAGCTCCGTTTCTATCGGTTTGAAGGCATTGAGTGAAAAAGAGTTGAAAGAAAGTTGGAAAATCCATATTTCAATCCTTTTCACCGTGTATATGTTTAGATCTATGAAAGATCTTTGTTTGTTTATGTGGAAATCGGCTAGATCCAAGTTATTCTTGGTGGATTGAGGCCAAAACACGAAGTTCTTCAAGAACCCATGATGACATCATCCTAGAACACTTGAATCTTGATAATTTCACGGTTAAAAGTTAAGATTTGAAAGATAGAAAGGTGTAGGAGAGCGTGTAGATCAAGAAAGTACAAGGTTTAGGACGAAATCTTACCGGAATCGAGAGGAATCTGAGAAAAGAATGAGCTAAGCGTGCTGGTCGGACAGAGGTTTCCAAAAGTGGAAATGATGACAATGACAGGGGTATTTATAGGATGCCAAATGAGGAAAGTGCTGGCCGATTGGCCAGGCAGCTCGATCGGACAGCCTGTTCGATCGGACAGCAGTCCGATCGGCTGGCTGTTCGATCGGCTGGTAGCCTGATCGATCAGCTGCACGTTTCGAGTGTTCGGTGCGACGATTTTTTATATTTCGCTTTTGGTTGCGAGCGGTTCGATACGATAGGGTTTCCTAGTCAAATTACTTTTAATCCCAACCACTCATATCTCGCACTATCCCTTCTCCACTAATTATCATAGTTCGATTGTGTTTCGAGTTCGATGTCGATTGAGTTCGATTGTATTTTGAGTTTCGATTGCGTTTCGATTGATTACCACATATAACATAAATGAACATGCACAAGTAACACATAAGGCACACACACATGTATAACAATAACTAATATGCGTAGTTCGAGTTGCAATTTGATTCGATGTCGATTTGTTTAGCATAGCTTTATCGCATTGTTACTTCCTATAATTCTCAGTCGTAGGTCGATTGAATAGTGATAATCATACGTCGATTTATTGTAATTATAGACACTTACTCCACATAATAGCTAAAATAAAAGAAATCTATTATTAGTCGGTTGCACGAAATTGGTCGTTGACTTTGACCTTGACTTTGACTTCCCGAAAACACGGGGTGTTACATTACATATTTAACTATTTACAATACTAGCCCAATGTTTTATATATCTACATTTAGGGCACTAACTACAGTAGCAAAGTTTATTAACTAAACTTAACGAACTTAACAAGATCGATGATTGTTTCCAACAAGATTATGGTTTATGGACACGAATAAGAAAAGAATAATCTTATGTCAAGCCGTCTATGGTGGTATGATATAGTTTTTTGGTTCCGATTTAAAATTTTGCAAACTTCACTGTGTATTCAAGTAATGATTATGACTATTAAACATTTAGTTGAATCAATTTGCATTTTCAAGATCACATGCATCGCTATCAGCCTATTAGTATTGTTTTTTATAGGTTTTCCTTAAAAAAATTGTCATATTCATTCAGTAAGTACTTAAATTTTAACCTCTTTTTTGTAGATCTATACTAGAACTCCTTTTACAGCAGGCCTTGCTTTTGTAACTGGAACCGATATTGATAATGTTAGAATACAGGAATAAGTCGACAGACTCACAGGTTTTTTTTTAAATCTTAGTTACTTTTTGAATTTTGAATTAGTTATTGTCTTGGAAGGGTACAATGATTTCATCTTGTTTGTATCTCTTTCATACATGTAGGTACATGTATGTCAAAATAACCGTCGAGTTTGCTAACGGGTCAACCTAACCCAGCCTAACTTATTTTGGCTTGTCACAAAAGGGTTAATGAGTTCGTTATTAATAAACGTTAGTTATAGTCGAAAGATTTTAGCAGTGTTACAAATGATAGTGGAGACATCAGCATTTGAGTTGGTCCTATAAATGCATTGTTGTTTACTCACATGCAGGGTCATCCCAAAAGCTCTTGTACCCCTTGAGGTAATTCCCCGTTAAATTTAAAAATTCTGAGTTTTTCTCATACCGTAGTACCTACCGTCCTTTTTAGGCTAATAGGTTCAGTTCATTGGTTAGATTTTATGGCCCTTTAAACGGATTAATTAACATAAATAAACGAAATCAAGATACACACGATCATATTGACAATAAACAATTAATTCGTATTATTATTTTCTGTATGAACGAATGAATACAACTGATCCCTATCATCGCTATTTATACACGCCGGAATACCACCGGTGAACCGTCGCAGCGTTTCAGTAATGAACGCGGCACACCATTTACATGTGACAACCCTAAAAAAAATCTCAGGTACTGTACAAATTAATTAATCTTAATTACGTGCTTAATGACTGTGCTTGATTACACCTGATAATTTAAACTGCTCTATGATTCTATATCATATATACATGCATCACATTTTTATACAGTCACTCCATTCATTACACACCTACATTAGTGACATACTTGATGCACTCAGCACAGTTGACACACTGAACGGTTGATACAGAAATAATGCTGACAATATTATTATGGCCAGTATGAGCCAGGGATAGAGTACTACACTGGTTTGTAGCGTAGGGAAGTGAGGACCATAAGACTGCGTCATTAGGGGATAGATATAATGCCGGGAAGTGCCTAAAACACACTATAAATACAGAATTCTGCTTTCTTTTATTAAATTCAGCATTTTATTATACCAGTAGGACATACAAATATAGCAGAGTGGTCCTGTATACTTTCCTAAGTGCCAGAAATGATTTCGTGATAGAAAGATGCATAAAAGACGCTATACGGTACAATTAAATATTTTAACGGAACGATACGTAACCGAACAACCAGACATTACCCGAGACACGAAAATATTGTCAGAAATATTATTTTATTATTCTTAAATAATCATGGTCACAATAAATCCCCACACACTATAGAAACAGGTCATACACTCCCCTATTTTAGAAAATACCCTTAACCTCTTATTTATTTACCTACTAATTACCAAAATTTTTCATATTACCCCCCCCCCCCCCTAACCGAATTTCTGCCCAAATCATCCATATATTTTGTTTAGATCTTGTGTGATTATCCTTCCTATCTATGGTTGGCCAAAAGAACTTTAATCATAACCTAGGGTAGGGTGGCTCCTATTCTTCCAAGAAATACCCATCATTTTGTCAAGATAGACACTCCACCTCTCCCTCTCTGCCCCAATTCGGTTCTCCATAACCGATTTCATCACCACCACCTCTCACATCCTCCATTTTCTTCACTACAAGCTCTCCATTCAAGCATTGAAGGTGGTTCATGAAGGTAGCAAGTTGAAGGAACTTCAAGAGAGCTTGTTCTAGTCACTTCACCATACTTTTTCCCACCATCATCTTCACTAGATTTCTACCCAAGCCTTGTGCTAGTAGTAAGTCTCTACACCTTGTTCCATCTTATTTTAGTCAAAATATGAAGCATGACGGTTGTTTGTTCAAATCACAAGAAGATGAACACTAAAAAGTTGAACTTAAAATTCTGCATAAAAACCCCACATAAAAAGTTTGTTTGAGGTTAAAATCAGGTTGGTTTGAGGTTGGATAATACATGCACCATGTTTGATCATCAAGTTATTAACAAATCAAGGTTAGGACACTCGTTGATACGTTGTTAGAATCATTAAACCTGAAATAAGCATGCTGATTGAAATTTCCAGCCAACTTCAACAGGCTGTAACAGGGTCATTTTTAATCGAAAAACTGGGTTTCTGGAGTCTAAATTGTGTAATTTTGAACAACCGAACAAATGGCACTGGAATCGTAATTTTTCGAGATCGTTTACTATTTTTAAAGAATTATTTTTAGACAGCAGCTCAAGCTGAAATATTTCTGCTGAAAAAGTGTGTTGTAATCAGAGTCAAAACTTAAAACCTGAGCAGAATCAGCTCATGAAATTTTTACTGTAGAAGATCACTGTTGTTCTCGTGACCCTCCAACTGGAATTTTGTCGATCGGACTTACGATTGATTTTTAGTGAATTTTTCCGTAAAACTGCAATCAGAATGTAACAAATCTGATTGCAGTCAGGTAAAAGAATTTTTATATAAAATTGGTAATGAACTGGTCTCCGAAATTTTTACACAATAAATCGTGGATTATATATGACATTCTGTAAAAATTTGAGAATTTTTGGAAAAGGTTAACTATTTTATAAAAATCCTCGAAAACAGTCCAGTTTTGAGTAATGAAGCTGAAATAAAGTAAGTAATGCTTTGTATGTCTAAATGTCGGTTTGATTATTGAGAACGACCTACGGGATATATATATAAAAGAAAATGATATGCTTTTAAGCATGGACACCTCTATTTACAAAGGAGACTATGGCGAAATTTTCCGAAAATCCTAACACTTAGTAAATATTTTCTGGACAAGCGTTTACTAGTATATTATAGACTATGTTTTTCAAGCATAAAACTCGCCATAATTTTTATAACGAAATACAGAGTATCGGACGTTGGTTTCATACAGAAATATGGTTAAGTATGTATTCTCTAAAATGGGACTTAAAAATATAATTCCAAATACGAATAGACATATGTAAAATATCCCATCCTTGGGAAGGAAATACGAATACACAAGTATGAGAAGTATTATTACTAAAATATTGAAGACACTTTAAAATGTAACTCAAAGGCACTAATCAACACTAAGACAAGGCACAACCCGTTCATCTAATAGACGTTAGACCATTGTAGGTAGTCGTGTTTGCTGAGGAGATTTGGGTTACGAGTACCGAAGACGCAATACTGTGAGTTCATGTCCCCCCTTTTCTCTTAACTATTTTCAGTTTTACACCTCGGGGGTGAAATACATGTTACAGACATTTACAGACATTTATTGACATGGTATGGTTAGCTTAAGGAGGGTTTTTTTTTTACGCGAACATGTGAGTGGTGGGCACAACACTTAAGGCCATCAATCCTCGTTGTAGGACCGAGGGACATTAGTGATAGATCTATTTGGGTGTAGCGAGCCCCACTCCTGAGTCCGCTGAGTGGACCATGAGATGACTAAGTGCCCGACGCACAAATCCGCTAGGTTTGAGTCTTCCTGCATCACTTCACACTTATCATTGGCTTTGCAACCCAATGGTGGTCTCTTTTTCCTTAATTGCTACATACCAGGGACTTTTATACATACAGGCATTTTTTTACAAAGGTTCATACCTACTCACTTACACATGAACTCGCTCAACGTTATGTTGACTTTTCAAATTACATGTATTTCAGGAAACTAACGGATCTGGCACGGTATGCACGTATTTTCAAGCTGCGTTTGAATAAAGAAGTCATCTAGGGTTTAGAAGGTGTAATCTCTTCCTGGATGGGTTATATACACCTAAACCTGGTTTTGTTTAAAGTCTTTTGCTAAGTCTTTATGAACTCAAATAAATCAAGTTAAGGTTTGTAAATTATTTTATGATTGTTGAAAATGGAATGTTTCTATACTTTATTAATGAATGAATATCTCATGTTTTTAACATATATCATTGTTATGATTGATGCTATGGTATTAAGAAGTCACACCAAATAAACCACGCTTCCGCAAAAGTCAGGGTGTGACAGCTTGGTATCAGAGCCTCGATCATAGCGAACTAGGATTCTTTCTCGAAGTCTAGACTATGATCATTAGGGCTCTCACGAAAACATTTTCAAACATTTTTACATTGCATACACAAAACGTCCAGATCCAGGAAACAAACATTTTTACAAACAAAAGGCACAAATACACATTTCAAAAGTTATGTTTATAATTCAGTCTTAGAGACTGAGGGAGGTTCAGTCTTAGAGACTGAGGGAGGTTCAGTCTTAGAGGCTGAGGGAGGATCAGCCTTCGAGGCTGGGGATAATTGGTCTTAGAGACCAGGGATTTAGTCTTAGAGACTGGGAGGTTGGTCTTAGAGACCAGGGATTTAGTCTTAGAGGCTAGGAAAATTGGTCTTAGAGACCTGGGAGATGGTCTTAGAGACCAGGGAGTTAGTCTGAGAGACTGGGTAGGATAGTCTGGGAAGACTAGGATGATTACATGCTTACATTGTCATTACTTACACGCTTAATTGCTGATTATTGATATACGTGCATATGTGGTGAGTATTTGCATACACAAATTGTTAATAATTACTATGGATATACATGCTATGACTATTATGTACCGGCGCACGTGTCACACTATTTAGAAGGCGAGCTATCAGACATTGATAACCCTACGGCCACCGTCGCCGATAATGAGACTGCATCTGCGCCGGAGACATTTACGTCAGACACTGAGAGTGATCCTGACATGCTGACCAAGGATGAAGATGACTTCCAACCGTTCGCGCTGCTAGACTTTGGCGATGAATTACCTTTGCTGATGGCTTCTTTGACGAGAATCTTTCTGTCATTTTTGTTGCGGTCCACGACCATCTAATCATTTGGACACTTCAATGGCGAGCACATCATGGCCCCGATCCTCGACGCCGTACCTCTCGTGGTCATTTTCCCGAGGATCCGTCTATTTGATGAATTGTTTAATGGCGACATTAATCTGCTTGTTGATGATCCTCCTGCTGATGCCCAGGACGATGGAAGATTAGATGAGAACATGATTACTAATTTCACTTCTTGGCCCCTGTTAACAGGAGACCCTCTGATTCTAGCGTATATTCGATTTCAGACCCCCTTGAGTCTATGACATTTACAGCCTTAAAGACGGCCGAGTCATATCTTTCTACTACTGACACGGACAACGACGCCATATTGACGGCTGCACTAACACCTGCTCGAGGCACCACGCCGTTACCCGACCCAGGGCCTGCTCCTGAGTTAGCTTCTGCACCTTTTGGGACAACTTGATGTTGCACCTACTGATCATGCACCCTTACTTGATCATGACCCTATTTCTTTTGACTTACCAGACAATGCATCCCTTATATCTGACCCAGTACCTGCACAGATGATATCCTTTTTGGTTGAAACGTATGTACCTGCACCTTCAACCGCTGATGTTGCCCTTATAAAAGACTGTCGTCCATTGCGCCAACATGCCTATCGCTTTCATTCAAGACATACCAGCACCACGGGAAGGTACTCTAGGCCAGTAACCGCGTAACGATCCCAATGGCTACAGCAACATTTTCTACAGGCCGCACCAATTGCTACTTTTCGCTGGTTCCTATGCTACGATATGCTGATTTTAGACCCTTGTCATCCCTCACATTATGGAGGCCATACACGAGATGAGTTACTCCGGTAACATGAGCTACAGTTTGAGGATATGAGTCACAGAGTGTTGGAGCTTGAGCTAACGCCCCATTCAAATGCCAAACATTACAGAACTGAATACATGATGTAAGTATTTACATCACAAGACAGCATATTGTCTGAAAAATTTATGTAAGACACCAAGTCCTCCACCCTGTTTATTTCCAGCATACTTTGATCCTCCACATTTATCAAGGTTCTTCTTTGCGCTCTCAACCGTTACTATTGCACCATTCCCCGGTTTCTGATGCCCATTTCTTTACTATCGAGCGGCAGAGCAGATAATTACTTCGACGTGTACACAAGCTCAAGGAGGAAGTCCACGCACGTTAAACAATTTACTTTTCTTTCCTCCTCCTCAGACACTGGTATGGTGATTTCTGGATTATGCGGATTACATTGCTTTCAAGTAAAGACACTAATGATAAGCCGGGTTGTGGAGACTTTTAAAGACTACTTCAGACTATGTGATTTTGATACACTAATACATTTAATGGACAAGGGTAGGGTGACCCTGTGCCCCTATTGATGTGATACATTTTGGAAGGCAATACAATTGTGGTCAGGGAATAATTAGGGTCCAATCATTATAAAACATGCGACAATACTTTATGGCCAATGACCAACGAAACTCCGTCGCTATGTCTCCGTTAAGCACGTTATTAATCTATATGTGTGTACAAAAATTATAACGCTACGTGCTTGCATACTATGCTCTCATTAAACATAATCACCTAATTTCTTGGCTGTACTATGATTATACTATTGCTTGATTGGTTGGTATGATAACCTAATATGTGTGTGTACATACGATCTCTAAACAACAATATTCACTCCCCGAACGAATGAGACCTGACCTAACCAATCTTTTTCTCAGAAGATGTCGATACAAGGGAACGTCGATACCAACAACCCTCTACCGACAACAGCAGAGGCAGAACTGCAAGGGCGCATCTCGCAAGCCATCGCACAACTCGAGGCCCTTCGCTCCGATCACGGCGGGGGTGCCTCAGGAAATAACCCACCCAGCGGCTGCACCTACGAGCAGTTCTTGAACCACAAACCTCGAGAATTCGATGGCACTGGGGGTGCCTTAGCATTTGTGCGTTGGGTGGAGAAGACGAATTCTGTCTTACGATTGAGCAAATGCGCCCCAGAACATCAGGTTACGTACATAGCGGGGCTATTTGTAGATGGGGCTCTGTCATGGTGGAACCTTCAAATTCAGGCAATGGGCGAGGCCGCTGCGTATGCTATGACGTGGGACGAACTGAAGGAACTGATGCGCAAAAGATATTGCTCTAGGGCAGAAGTCCAGAAGTTGGAAACTGAATTGTGGAACTTGAGAATGGAAGGTCCAAAGATAGCTGAATATGTGCAGAGATTTGACGAATTATCACAAGTTGCATCGCGTTTGGTGGAACCAGAATCTAGGAAGATCGAACTTTTCATTAGGGGACTAGCACCGCAGATTCTAAGCCTGGTAACAACATCTAAGCCTTTAACAATTATCGAAGCAATCGACATGAGCGTGACACTCACTGAAGAAGCGATTAGACAAGGAAAATTTTCCACTCCGGAAGAGAAAAACGAGGCTCCTGTAGAGTCATCTGGGGATAACAAGAGAAAACTCGTGAATTTCAAGAAGGTTACTCGGGTAAGTAACGAGAAGAAGGCAAAAAAGGGAAAGGATTACAAGGGTATTCTACCTAAGTGCGACAATTGCTTACGTTATCATGTTGGGCGATGTAAATATGGAAAATGTGATAACTGTGGCAAGAGAGGGCATCCCATGGAAACCTGTAGGCAAGGTACTGAAAGTAGAAATGGAGGCCAAGATGGTAGTGAGAATCACGGAGAAAACAACGACAACGACAACTATCAAGGAAGGACGAGTGACAAACAAAAACGTGCTCAAGGTTGCCTTAACTGTGGAAGCAAAAAGCATTTCCGAAGATACTGCCCTAAGAAGAATCAGGCCCGAGGATAAAAGCTCAGTAGCAGAGCTAGGGGAGCACATCAGGAATCCATGCGTGGATATCGATACGTCCCATAATGGTCAACATGATGCATCTATGCTGCTTGTTATTATTACAAATTTTAGCTTCAGAGTTTGAAAGTGTACATGGTTTAGTAGTAAGTAAGTAGATAATCCGCACTCGAAAGAACTAGCCAATGGGAAGATAGTAGAGGCCAACGCAGTAACGAGAGACGACAAGATAGAACCCGGAGGGTATAAGTTTACGGTTACTCTACTACCAATTGGGTTGGGAGGCCTCAACGAGGTAATTGGGATGGATTAATTTCCAAGTGATCAAGCGGAGATTGATGTCCGCACCCCGATGGCGAATAAAGGAACAATCGTGACTCATGAAGCAGGATACGCCCCTACAAGTTACAAATTGCTTGAAGGCACGAAGAATATTGCATAAAGGATGTGTTGCATTCTTGGCTCATGTCGGGGACAGGAGGAGCTGAAGAATCAAAGCGTGAAGATATTCCTATGATAAGGAAATATCTTAAGGTCTTCCTCGAAGACTTGCCAAAAATTATTTCCTCAACGATTAGTCAAATTGCGCGTCTATCTGATTCCAGGCGCCGCACCTGAAATCGATGCATCGTAGCGACTCGCATTTGCGGAAATGCAAGGATTGACAGTGTAGTTTCAGTAGTAGATAGAGAAGGAAGATAACAGACCAAAACTTCTGTTTTGGATAACCTCAGTTCTGCTCGTCAAAAGAAAAAGGACGATGACTTTCAAATGATCGGAAGCCGGACGAGCTAGTCAACCAGGGTCGGTGGCTCTTGCTAAGGATTGACGAATTTCGTATTTAACTAACTGTGAGGATCCAATTACTATTGCACGACTGATCGACGATCGAGTGTCATTGGCGGTAAATTCAGTAAGGAGGTATACCGAGGAAAAATTGTGGGACAACGACTTGTTCTTAGACGTACACAAAATAGTGCTTCCTACACAATGCCTAAACCAGTCTACACGGGATACGAAATCTGGAGGATTTAGAAAACATGTATTTAGGACCTTTGTGAACCCAGGTCCAAACTTGTAAGGGTTTTTATTTAGGAACCATATCTGTCAGCTAAATCAACCATCTTTAACCTGGCGCATATGCTAGTTCCATTGACCTAACAGAGAATACTTGGGTTTCTTTCACTTCTGACGAGTAGATGTCTGCATCTCTACTCGCCTTACTGGTAGTTGCATCACATTAATTTTCTCGCTGAGAGCGAACACACATTTGCTTCGATAGCTGGTCATTTCATCACTTTAGCAGATACTCGTTGTTCCTTTTCTAGGAAACTTACCTGACATACATGCATGCATCATGCCACGCATGTGATTTCGTTTTGAATGAAAACTTCATTGGAGTTTACATATCATTTTGCTAAGCCTAATTACAAATTCCTGATTCGAGTGACCTACATTATTGTTATTGTTGAACTCATTTGTTACCAAGCCAACGCACTTTCCTGAAACCGCTGTCTTTCAAGATACAGTCATGGGTCATTTTGCTACCCTGCCGAAAATTCCTTTGTTGGTTCATACGTTTATTATCGGGTTACGTTGAAACCAAGTTCAATTGCTTGAACTTATCCAGTTCACAGGATTAATTTGAAACGCTATATGATGTATTGGGAGCATCATATTCAACTGTTTTTGCAGAGATTCTTTCAGTTCAAGTCGTAGTAGATTTGGTTGGTCTACGACTCCACTAAAATGTTTGAATTATTTCGATACCTTGCGGTGATATTTTCACAAAAACTGAAGCTTGCGCTAATTTGATTACTCACTTCGTACACGAAATTCAATTCCCTACTTAGTTGTTAACAATCCATTTTGGATTTTCACGATCAAAGCGGTCTCAACACAATTGTGTGTTAAGGCAACGGTACACATATTTATTTCATAAGTACAATGTACCTCCTAACGATTCTTTCGTTGTCAATCAAATGCCTTGCGATACTCGTTACTTTTCATCTTCGATTGGAACCCGTGGTCCTTTGATGTCCCGTATTAAATTTGAAACTCTATAACATGGTATAAATCAAATCTTCAGATTGTCTCAGTGCACTTTCATTTGATTTCAAACGCGGTGAACTTGTTCAATCACCACTATTATTGGATAATGCCATTACGACACCTTGTGGTGTCATCATAAACTTGTAGCTTGTGCTAATCATGGTTAACCGTTTCACACAAAACGACTTATACTTTTGTTTGACTTGTCACTTAAACATTTCTGATGCAACTACAAATTTAGACAATGATACACCAGATTCGCTTGTACTTCATTCGGTGTATCTTCGCAATTCGAGAATGTCAACACACAAATCCTTATCATTCACTTATTCGCCAGTTGGCAGGTCATTTTCATCTCCAAGTTGTTGATTTTGAGTTCATATAGCGGATGCTATGGTTTGTGAAAATTTGCATACTATGACCAATCATTTGAAAACTCTATTGAACAAAACTCCACTTTTGTGGAACACTGCAAGCTGGATTACACTAGACTATACGTCAAATGCGTACTGTACCTTTGACATTAAATACTATAAGCACATACCTTTTAACTATTGGAATTGTGATGTTATATATATATTCTAGACTCACTTGATGTGAATAAGGTTTGAATTGGTTTGATGATTATCTACCCCGGCACTATTCATACACATAAATGCGTAACGAAACCCTAAGGAATTAGGAATTAAGGTAGTACAAATTTCGAGGACGAAATTTTCTTAACGGGGGGAGAATGTGACAACCCTAAAAAAAATCTCAGGTACTGTACAAATTAATTAATCTTAATTACGTGCTTAATGACTGTGCTTGATTACACCTGATAATTTAAACTGCTCTATGATTCTATATCATATATACATGCATCACATTTTTATACAGTCACTCCATTCATTACACACCTACATTAGTGACATACTTGATGCACTCAGCACAGTTGACACACTGAACGGTTGATACAGAAATAATGCTGACAATATTATTATGGCCAGTATGAGCCAGGGATAGAGTACTACACTGGTTTGTAGCGTAGGGAAGTGAGGACCATAAGACTGCGTCATTAGGGGATAGATATAATGCCGGGAAGTGCCTAAAACACACTATAAATACAGAATTCTGCTTTCTTTTATTAAATTCAGCATTTTATTATACCAGTAGGACATACAAATATAGCAGAGTGGTCCTGTATACTTTCCTAAGTGCCAGAAATGATTTCGTGATAGAAAGATGCATAAAAGACGCTATACGGTACAATTTAATATTTTAACGGAACGATACGTAACCGAACAACCAGACATTACCCGAGACACGAAAATATTGTCAGAAATATTATTTTATTATTCTTAAATAATCATGGTCACAATAAATCCCCACACACTATAGAAACAGGTCATACACTCCCCTATTTTAGAAAATACCCTTAACCTCTTATTTATTTACCTACTAATTACCAAATTTTTTCATATTACCCCCCCCCCCCTAACCGAATTTCTGCCCAAATCATCCATATATTTTGTTTAGATCTTGTGTGATTATCCTTCCTATCTATGGTTGGCCAAAAGAACTTTAATCATAACCTAGGGTAGGGTGGCTCCTATTCTTCCAAGAAATACCCATCATTTTGTCAAGATAGACACTCCACCTCTCCCTCTCTGCCCCAATTCGGTTCTCCATAACCGATTTCATCACCACCACCTCTCACATCCTCCATTTTCTTCACTACAAGCTCTCCATTCAAGCATTGAAGGTGGTTCATGAAGGTAGCAAGTTGAAGGAACTTCAAGAGAGCTTGTTCTAGTCACTTCACCATACTTTTTCTCACCATCATCTTCACTAGATTTCTACCCTAGCCTTGTGCTAGTAGTAAGTCTCTACACCTTGTTCCATCTTATTTTAGTCAAAATATGAAGCATGACGGTTGTTTGTTCAAATCACAAGAAGATGAACACTAAAAAGTTGAACTTAAAATTCTGCATAAAAACCCCACATAAAAAGTTTGTTTGAGCTTAAAATCAGGTTGGTTTGAGGTTGGATAATACATGCACCATGTTTGATCATCAAGTTATTAACAAATCAAGGTTAGGACACTCGTTGATACGTTGTTAGAATCATTAAACCTGAAATAAGCATGCTGATTGAAATTTCCAGCCAACTTCAACAGGCTGTAACAGGGTCATTTTTAATCGAAAAACTGGGTTTCTGGAGTCTAAATTGTGTAATTTTGAACAACCGAACAAATGGCACTAGAATCGTAATTTTTCGAGATCGTTTACTATTTTTAAAGAATTATTTTTAGACAGCAGCTCAAGCTGAAATATTTCTGCTGAAAAAGTGTGTTGTAATCAGAGTCAAAACTTAAAACCTGAGCAGAATCAGCTCATGAAATTTTTACTGTAGAAGCTCACTGTTGTTCTCGTGACCCTCCAACTGGAATTTTGTCGATCGGACTTACGATTGATTTTTAGTGAATTTTTCCGTAAAACTGCAATCAGAATGTAACAAATCTGATTGCAGTCAGGTAAAAGAATTTTTATATAAAATTGGTAATGAACTGGTCTCCGAAATTTTTACACAATAAATCGTGGATTATATATGACATTCTGTAAAAATTTGAGAATTTTTGGAAAAGGTTAACTATTTTATAAAAATCCTCGAAAACAGTCCAGTTTTGAGTAATGAAGCTGAAATAAAGTAAGTAATGCTTTGTATGTCTAAATGTCGGTTTGATTATTGAGAACGACCTACGGGATATATATATAAAAGAAAATGATATGCTTTTAAGCATGGACACCTCTATTTACAAAGGAGACTATGGCGAAATTTTCCGAAAATCCTAACACTTAGTAAATATTTTCTGGACAAGCGTTTACTAGTATATTATAGACTATGTTTTTCAAGCATAAAACTCGCCATAATTTTTATAACGAAATACAGAGTATCGGACGTTGGTTTCAGACAGAAATATGGTTAAGTATGTATTCTCTAAAATGGGACTTAAAAATATAATTCCAAATATGAATAGACATATGTAAAATATCCCATCCTTGGGAAGGAAATACGAATACACAAGTATGAGAAGTATTATTACTAAAATATTGAAGACACTTTAAAATGTAACTCAAAGGCACTAATCAACACTAAGACAAGGCACAATCCGTTTGTCTAATAGACGTTAGACCATTGTAGGTAGTCGTGTTTGCTGAGGAGATTTGGGTTACGAGTACCGAAGACGCAATACTGTGAGTTCATGTCCCCCCTTTTCTCTTAACTATTTTCAGTTTTACACCTCGGGGGTGAAATACATGTTACAGACATTTACAGACATTTATTGACATGGTATGGTTAGCTTAAGGAGGGTTTTTTTTTTACGCGAACATGTGAGTGGTGGGCACAACACTTAAGGCCATCAATCCTCGTTGTAGGACCGAGGGACATTAGTGATAGATCTATTTGGGTGTAGCGAGCCCCACTCCTGAGTCCGCTGAGTGGACCATGAGATGACTAAGTGCCCGACGCACAAATCCGCTAGGTTTGAGTCTTCCTGCATCACTTCACACTTATCATTGGCTTTGCAACCCAATGGTGGTCTCTTTTTCCTTAATTGCTACATACCAGGGACTTTTATACATACAGGCATTTTTTTTACAAAGGTTCATACCTACTCACTTACACATGAACTCGCTCAACGTTATGTTGACTTTTCAAATTACATGTATTTCAGGAAACTAACGGATCTGGCACGGTATGCACGTATTTTCAAGCTGCGTTTGAATAAAGAAGTCATCTAGGGTTTAGAAGGTGTAATCTCTTCCTGGATGGGTTATATACACCTAAACCTGGTTTTGTTTAAAGTCTTTAGCTAAGTCTTTATGAACTCAAATAAATCAAGTTAAGGTTTGTAAATTATTTTGTGATTGTTGAAAATGGAATGTTTCTATACTTTATTAATGAATGAATATCTCACGTTTTTAACATATAGCATTGTTATGATTGATGCTATGGTATTAAGAAGTCACACCAAATAAACCACGCTTCCGCAAAAGTCAGGGTGTGACATTTACATATTTAACTATTTACAATACTAGCCCAATGTTTTATATATCTACATTTAGGGCACTAACTACAGTAGCAAAGTTTATTAACTAAACTTAACGAACTTAACAAGATCGATGATTGTTTCCAACAAGATTATGGTTTATGGACACGGATAAGAAAAGAATAATCTTATGTCAAACCGTCTATGGTGGTATGATATAGTTTTTTGGTTCCGATTTAAAATTTTGCAAACTTCACTGTGTATTCAAGTAATAATTATGACTATTAAACATTTAGTTGAATCAATTTGCATTTTCATGATCACATGCATCGCTATCAGCCTATTAGTATTGTTTTTTATAGGTTTTCCTTAAAAAAATTGTCATATTCATTCAGTAAGTACTTACATTTTAACCTCTTTTTTGTAGATCTATACTAGAACTCCTTTTACAGCAGGCCTTGCTTTTGTAACTGGAACCGATATTGATAATGTTAGAATATAGGAATAAGTCGACAGACTCACAGGTTTTTTTTAAATCTTAGTTACTTTTTGAATTTTGAATTAGTTATTGTCTTGGAAGGGTACAATGATTTCATCTTGTTTGTATCTCTTTCATACATGTAGGTACATGTATGTCAAAATAACCGTCGAGTTTGCTAACGGGTCAACCTAACCCAGCCTAACTTATTTTGGCTTGTCACAAAAGGGTTAATGAGTTCGTTATTAATAAACGTTAGTTATAGTCGAAAGATTTTAGCAGTGTTACAAATGATAGTGGAGACATCAGCATTTTAGTTGGTCCTATAAATACATTGTTGTTTACTCACATGCAGGGTCATCCCAAAAGCTCTTGTACCCCTTGAGGTAATTCCCCTTTAAATTTAAAAATTCTGAGTTTTTCTCATACCGTAGTACCTACCGTCCTTTTTAGGCTAATAGGTTCAGTTCATTGGTTAGATTTTATGGCCCTTTAAACGGATTAATTAACATAAATAAACGAAATCAAGATACACACGATCATATTGACAATAAACAATTGATTCGTATTATTATTTTCTGTATGAACGATTGAATACAACTGATCCCTATCATCGCTATTTATACACGCCGGAATACCACCGGTGAACCGTCGCAGCGTTTCAGTAATGAACGCGGCACACCATTTACATATTTAACTATTTACAATACTAGCCCAATGTTTTATATATCTACATTTAGGGCACTAACTACAGTAGCAAAGTTTATTAACTAAACTTAACGAACTTAACAAGATCGATGATTGTTTCCAACAAGATTATGGTTTATGGACACGGATAAGAAAAGAATAATCTTATGTCAAGCCGTCTATGGTGGTATGATATAGTGTTTTGGTTCCGATTTAAAATTTTGCAAACTTCACTGTGTATTCAAGTAATAATTATGACTATTAAACATTTAGTTGAATCGATTTGCATTTTCATGATCACATGCATCGCTATCAGCCTATTAGTATTGTTTTTTATAGGTTTTCCTTAAAAAAAATTGTCATATTCATTCAGTAAGTACTTAAATTTTAACCTCTTTTTTGTAGATCTATACTAGAACTCCTTTTACAGCAGGCCTTGCTTTTGTAACTGGAACCGATATTGATAATGTTAGAATACAGGAATAAGTCGACAGACTCACAGTTTTTTTTTTAAATCTTAGTTACTTTTTGAATTTTGAATTAGTTATTGTCTTGGAAGGGTACAATGATTTCATCGTGTTTGTATCTCTTTCATACATGTAGGTACATGTATGTCAAAATAACCGTCGAGTTTGCTAACGGGTCAACCCAACCCAGCCTAACTTATTTTGGCTTGTCACAAAAGGGTTAATGAGTTCGTTATTAATAAACGTGAGTTGTAGTCGAAAGATTTTAGCAATGTTACAAATGATAGTGGAGACATGAGCATTTGAGTTGGTCCTATAAATACACATTTGGGCTTGGCCCAAAGTCCTAGGCCTGATTAGAGCCCAAAAGTTCTGGTCCCTTTAAGCCCAGTTAGGCCTGAAATATGCAATCAGTCCTATTAATGAGGTGGTAGTTTTTACCTATTTACTCAAAATTCGTTCATTTGGGTTGTTTTCTATCGCAAGTGGGTAAATGGGTTGAACATGTTGATAGTCATCTTAGTCTTTTTTGTGATACATACATCCTTTAACGGAGAAAAATAGATGGAGTTAACGGAAATGCCCATCATTTAATGGAGAAAAATAGATGGAGTTAACGAGTCGGGTGAATATGGCAACATTTAAAACCTTTGGATCCAGATGCGGAAAACCAAACCTTTGAACTAAAGTCATAAAAATGGACGAAAATGGCATTTTACTGTTTCTTTTGAGTTATTGAAATATGGTAGTCTAACAATTTTCAAATATTATTGATGTGTGGACGGCATGCTTTGAAAGCTACACTATTTGAGGTAGAGTGTAGTTATGATTTATGAAACCATTGATCTCTAAATATGAAGAAACCAACACTTTTGTTATGTATTTTTTATGTTCAGCTTGGTTATGACATTGATGGGAGGGAACTTAATGATGTCTTTTGGCGGTTTAAATCGGTTGCCGAAATGAAAAAGGTTATTACCGATGATGATTTAATAGCACTGGTATCCGGTGAGGTTTTCCAGCCCACCGTTATTTGGAAGTTTGGAAATGTACAGGTACGTATACGGCCGCGTTTGCATACGTATAGTTTTTATTTTTTAAACGTGTTGAAACTAATTATAATCTACAGGTGACGTGCGGGACTTTAGGTCTTTCAACCGCAACAGTTAAGTTAATAGCAGATGTCGCGACAGAACAAATCGCTTGTTCTACTGGAACAGGACCGGTTGATGCAGCTTATAAGGCAATTGATCTCATTGTTAAGGTTTGATGTTTCAATTTATTATTGTCAAAATGAGCGGGTTGAGTCGGATCGGGTCAAAATTCCTAAGTTCTTTACATTTGATTCTAATATCTGTTTTACAGGCTCCTGTAAAACTCCTTGAATACTCGATGTCTGAGGTTACAGCTGGGCATTGATGAGATAGCAAGCACCCGTGTTGTAATTTCTGCAGAAGACGACCACACGACGACTCATGCATCTGGACACCCGCGGCAACGCGCGGGCATTCCCACTTTAATATTTAAGTTTGTATAAATTTTGTATAAGACACTTCATTGATATTTCAACATTTGCTGGTCACGATTAATAAATTTGACTTTGACCCTCAAGTAACTATTGATTACTTTTCTCAATTCAAATTCACTTTGGTTTTAGTATTTTGAAATTGTCTCCTTTTTATTATAGTTTCCTATGATATTGAACTATTATTCGAGTACATTATAGTTTTTTTTTGCCAACAAAGGAGAATTTTTTTCACCAATAACCAACCTTAGCAAGAATTGATTGACATTCTTTTCCCTGTTTGCGAGCTGGTGATGAAGAGGATCTACAAGTCACCTCAAACTAATACTAGAAGGAACACATTCCACACATCATGATACAGGTGATTTTGTTTTTTTTTTAAATAATCACAGTATCACTAGTTTTGACACATATTAGTTCTCATTTTTTCTTTTTGTAGTGTAAAATATTGGAATTTTTTCAGTCCGATTCCCCCTGATTTTGAGTTCAAGCTCCGCCACTGTCTAGGCGTTTGTTATTAAAAAGGTCCTAAGAATTATCTATAGACAATGCTTTAATTTGTTAACTTTTAAACGCTAAAAAATAAGATATTTTTATCATCTAGGTCAGGTTTGGTCAATGGATGGTCTAATTTGTTCAAATACTCAATCCTGTTGCTCAATCGATAGTCAGATTTGTTTAGTCGAATTTGAAATACCCAGACGCATTGCAATCAGTGGGTCTAATTTGTTCGAATATTGGTCAATTGCATAATGTGTCGCGCCACCGAATTGCACCACATCGCTGCAGTTGATGCGATCTCACCATTGCATCGTGCATGCGCTCATGATGCGCACATTTAAAAGTTAAAACCAAGGATGGAAGTTCTTTTGTCTGAAGTTTTTATAGTTAACTTTTATAGTTGACTATTAGATTGAGTGAGTGGAAATCTAATTCATTGTCATTTGGTTGTCTGTATGGTTACATATGTTTCAGTATTTTTCGAAGAAGACGAGGAAGCAATGATGTTAGAAGCAGACACCAAATACGCCGAAGAGTTACAAGTTCTCAAAGCTCTACAAGCTTCTCAGATTTCAACATAAAGACCATCACTGAGTTCATTGTTGATGCAAGTAGTATGTAAAATCTGTTTGGAGAAACACGAGTCCTGGCAAATGTTCACAAACTTAACCTGTTCACATTCCTTCTGTTACGACTGCACCGCCAAACATGCAACAACCCAAATACAATCAAAACGCAAAACCATTGTATGCCCTGGCATCTATGTAGCACGGGGACTCCATTTATGTGGCTGTACCCGTCTCGGGTACTTGTCGGTGACGGAAACACCATGGGTACTCCTCGGGGACGTTTCCTAAACGTTTCCAATGTCGGGGATGTATCTGGTAGAAGTATCCAGCCCGTTTCCATTTATTTTTAGGGTTTTTACCCTTTCAAATTCCACAACCGGCCATCAAATAAATAGACCTATCATATTCGGATTCTCTAATCTCGAAACTCTCAAGTCTCATCATCTCTAATTCTCTATCGATTGCCGATCTCTCACTAGATGAGCCGGAATTTGAAAATGATTTGATTATTGATAATTAATTACCTTTAGAAGATGTAGTATTTTTGGAATTTGTTTAATTTATTTTTATTTTTTTATATTTTTTATTACCGTACCCGTATCTTGGAATTTTGAGTTTTGTCGTTCCTCGTTCCCGTATCGTCCCCGTACCCCGATCCCGTACCCGTTCCAATGCTACTTAGCCTGGCATCAACTGCAATTCCACATTCGATTCCAACATGTTGAGACTAATCATTCCTCGAGAAACTCTCATCAAGTGGGATGAATTCCTATGCGAATCCTTGATTCCCGAATCCCACAAGTTGTATTGCCCATTTACTGATTGTTCGGTTCTACTCATCAATGATGACACCGATAATGGTGTTACGAAAATCAACTGCCCAGTATACCGACGATCATTTTGTAAAGCGTGTCGGGTCCCATGGCATTCAAAGTTGAGCTGCAACGACTTTGGGAAACTGAAAGGGAAAAACGACGATGAGATGGCAGTGGCGCTTGCGAAGAAGAAAAAGTAGAGGAAATGCCCGAACTGTAACTTCTTTGTGGAAAAGGCAGAAGGGTGTGTGCATATAACTTGTAGGTCTAAGTATGAGTTCTGTTATACGTGTGGAGCCAAGTGGAGTCATAGTCATTATGGGTGTAGGCGTCAAAACGGAGTTAATATTGGTAATTGATGCGTAGTTTGGAGAAGTAAAACACAATATAGTTATATGAGTAATTGATACATAGTTAGGGTGAATGAGGGATTCACCAGCATCCTCTACTAGCAGAAGGTCAAAAATCCTCTACTATTCTAAGTGATCCTTCACATATTTCTCATCGGGTCTCTAGATAAGTCAAGAAAGGTGTATGTTACTAACTGGTGCACCTACTCATGTGTATGTTCATGATTTGTACTATTATATTTTGGCCCACATTGTTAATTCCGGCGCAACGCGCGGGCTTCCCACTAGTATATATATATATAGGGGATGGATCATGAGAAAACTAGTTTAAATGAGAAAACCAAAAAACTAACCAAAAAAGCCTAAAAAAAACCTAAAAACATACCAAATTTTTTTTATTTTACAATTTTTTTTTATAAAAATCGCTACTTTTTATGTATGGAAAAAAAATTTCAAAAAAAAAAAAATTTTGGTTTTACTGCACATGCACATGTGCACTAATACATAAAGCTTAAACCACTTAACCCACCCCCTCACCGACACCACCCAAAAACCTAAACCCCCCACCCCCACCCCCCCAAAAACCTAAATTCACCCTCCCACCAAAAGCCTAACCCCCCCACCCCCCAAAAACCTAAACCCCCCCACCCCCACCCTCCCGAAAACCTAAAACTAAACCCTAAACATAAACCCGAAAAAAAACCTAAACCCCCCACCCCCACCCCCCAAAAACCTAAACCCCCCTCCCCCCACACCCAAAAACCTAATCCTAATCCTAAACCTCCAAAAAAACTAACCCTAAAAGCTTAACTAGACTCAAAAAGCTAATTTTAAGCATGTAATGCAATTGTAGTACATGTTATATTGCACATGTGCACTACTATAATAATAGTATTGAAAACAAGACGACACCATAAATCTTTTTTTATGTCATAAAAAATATGCTCGAATATACTTGAATGAAAGATACAAAAATTTGTGATCTTATGGTGCCATTTTTGTTTTAAAATGATAACGTATGGAGAAATGGGAAATGTTTGAAAAGTTATATATATATTTTTTTCCAATTTTACCCCTCCTTTATTAAAAGTCTCCCCCCTCATTTTTAGTGCTTTTTTTGTTAGTTTTTTGGTTTTCTCATTTATATCTAGTTTTCTCATGATTCTCTCCATATATATATATATATATATATATATATATATATATAAAGAGTGAAATTGAGGCTGTATCTCTTGAGTGAAATTATGGATTACATCTACACGTATCTGTAGAAAAGAATTAAATATGTATTACATATAGCAAATAAATTTAATTAAATAAATTAAAACCTTCTCTTTTGTTACCACCATTATCACATGTTTTATACCTAATGAGTGTGAATGTGAGGCAAGTGGACGTCACATAAATAGGAGAGACACCCACTCTCATTACCCATGTGTTGTACCTAATTCTCCTATTTATTAATAACTGAACCAAATGAACTCCTATATATTAATAACTGAACCAAATGAACAGTATTAAAAGCCACCAGTACCCACCGCCCCTTCTCCTTTCTTCAGAACCTAACCCAGATGAAAGACAGAGTCTGGAGAGGGGGGGGGGGGGGGAGAAGAGATGGGAGACAGAGATGGACGTCTCCGGCTTCGAAACGAGGGGCGCGCCACACATGGCTCTCCGGCGTCGACATGACAGACAGGTCCGCCGCACACGGCTCTCCGGCAGCTTGGGTTCTACTACAAAGCCGACGAAGACGGTGGTTTGGGGTTATCGGTTTAGCGGCGGCTAGGATTCCACTGCCAATCCGACGACGGCGATGATTGGGGTTGTCTCCTTAGCGGCGGCTAGAGTGGAGAACGATGTTCAACCACAAATTATGCTTCTTCTTTGTTTAATTTGATGTTATTGCAATTGCAGTAACCCTAATATGTAGCAGCCCTTCTCCTTCTCTAATGCGATAACTTGAATTTTGTTCCTGTAACAACATCACAGAAAACCTAGGAATTACTTTTTAAGGTTTGTTGATTTTAATGTGATTTAATACTCTTGAATTGAACATGAATTTTATGTTGTAGTTGGTCTTAGTGGCAGGGGGATACACCGAAAGCAATGTGAATGATGCCATGAAGTTCATGTTCGGAAAGAAAGCAAACAAGGTAATGGTTTATATGATTTGCACACTAATTCATTGAATTGAATATTTACCTTAGGGTTCGTTTGGTTTGTGCAATTTATTGGATTACATAACGGAATTAGAAAACATTCCATTCAAAATTATGTTTTTTTTATAATCTCAGTTATGGAATTCACTTGCCTTACATTATTGGATGGAATGTTCAAATGTTACCATTTTACCCTTTGTCCGACAACGAAAAAGAACATGTAAAACTATTGTTTTAACAATATGTACATACATCATCGGTTCACTAAGAGGTTCTCCATTGGAGTAAACAGACATATATCATTGATTCCGCAGAAAAACCATGAAGTTTTTAGTAAACAAACCATTTTACTAAACAAACTTTTTTTACTAAAACTTGGAATTGATGGAGAACACCTTAAAATAAAAATAAAAAGGAATCAAATTGTGGCTAATGGGTAGGGGAGGAAACCTGAAAGCAGATGCACTGAACTGAAATCCACTCGCCAACAATATTAAAATCCAATCGGTTTCATCGCTTTCTATAATTTATTTTGGATTTCCACAAAAGCATCTCTAATCGGTAATGCGCTTTTTACACAAAGTTTCAGTGGTTATAAATGCACGATTATACATGTGGACCTGTTCGGGTTGGAACACATTTTGGTCAGAGTTTGTTACAGGTAAGTGGTTCAGGTCATTACGGGTTGGTGAACAATCAAGTCATTACAGAGTTTGTTACAGGTCAGAAGTGGTTCAGGTCATTACGAAAGTGATTCACGTCATAAGTGTAAAAGTGTGCTTCTATTTATTGCAATTTGATCTTTTTTTTTAAACAAAAAATTGAAGCCTTTTACTTTTTTATTTGAGGGATTAATAGTAGAATCACACTAGGGCCTTTCTCATTTCTCTAAAAGAAGGTGATGAACCAGTATATGATTTGGCATGTTTAAAGTGTTAATCATTAGGAAATTATGAAGCTTTTTAATTAATAAATGTTCAGATGGATTTATAAAAGTGCTGTTAAAACAAGTTATAATAAATCACTTTGCCAAATTGATTTTTGGTATCATTCAGTTCAACATATATCTACTCTCTTTTTTTTTTATTGCGCACTTATAGTTGTGCACATTATGAATCTTCATTTGTCGATAAGATTTCATATGTTTTAGGCATGCTAAAAGGTGAGCGCAACAGACTTGGCAACCGTGTTGAAAAAGAAGCAGTTGAAGATGGTTTTTTAGATTACTATAGCGGCTAACAAGTGTTTGGTTTGCAAATCTGAGTCACATATATGAAATCCATAATTAGGAGGTATACAAAAACGAAATCCCCTGCCACTCAAGGATCAATGGTATGGCATTTGTAGCACCCACCTTCACACGGAATTAAGTTTGTTAGGGATCTTAGTTGTGAAGGTTTTCTAACTTTTATGTATGTTTCCTATGTATGCGTTAGGTCATATATAATACATTTTGATTCTGATTCGACGGTGTTAATTTGACTTAGTTTGTGTTTTGACCCGCCGCAACACGTGGCGGGTAGGTTTTACATCTCAGCGTAAATTATTTTGTTCGTCAAATGTACGTATTGAGTTAGTCTATGTTTTGATGTAGATTGTGTTCGGTGAAACACGTTAATAGCGTACATCTTATGAACGAATCGGGTACGCCGCCGCAACGCGCGGCTGCTAAAAATACTAGTTCAATTTTAAATGCATGTTGTGGTTAAAAATACAATATAAGCTCTCTACAAAACTTTATTTCTTGAAACATAGCCATTAAATCATCTAAAGAAAAATTCTTGGGCAACTATTTATTAAACAAGTTTCATATTCCCTAAAGTACTTGTTAACAAACAGGTAATCTAATAATTAATCTAGAAACAATATCTAAAAGTTTCAACTTTCAATCTACCATTAACAAAATACACACGAATACACATAGTAACAAGCAAATAATCCATATGCTAATCCACTAATGAATAATCTAATAACCATTCTAACAAATAATAAACTAATAAAGTAAAATTTAAAGAGAACTTCTAAAAAGTACCTGACTTTGGGGTTGTTTAAGTTTAGAAAGGAATTGAGACCGATAGAAAGTCAAAGACAGGAGGTTGCTTCGTAATTTGGCTTCTGTTTGTCGTTTCAAAAAATGTCACCAAGTTTATTTGTTTATACTAGACTATAAGTTTATCTTTTTAGACTATACGGTGTGAAGGGGTTTGAAAATTGGACGTTATTTGACATGTGGACGATACTTTAGCGCGCGCCAGAAAAGTGACGTGGTACAAAAAAGGGAGGGGTGGAAAGGGGCGTGGAAGAGTGACATTATTCGACACGTGTCACAACTTTTTATTATTCTTTTATATTTATAAATTAAATAGAATTTTTTTAATTTAAATAAAAACCTGTTAATTAATACTATTTAAACAAATAACATTAAAAGATTACATAACATAAAAATTAAAAACATTACATAATTAAAAATTAAAAACATTACATAACTTAAAATAAAACGTTAACCTAAATATACTTAACCAAAAAATCGTATTCTTTGCCATGTCGCGTAGTGTTTGAAGTCACAGCCGTATTTGTTATGATAATACACACCTTGTTTTAAAAACAATCTAGAGTTAAATGCCATTTTAGTCCCTGTGGTTTGGGTCATTTTTTCAGTTTAGTCCAAAGGTTTCATTTTTAACCTGTGGGTCCAAAAAGGTTTCACAGTTGCCATTTTAGTCCACTTGGTTAACTTCATCCATTTTTTCTGTTAACGAGAAGGCCAATTCGGTCATTTTATATGGCTGAATATCCCTTTTAGTTAATAGAATTACATACAAAATGACCGAATTGGCCTTCTCGTTAACAGAAAAAATGGATAAAGTTAACCCAGTGGACTAAAATGGCAATTGTGAAACCTTTTTGGACCCACAGGTTAAAAATGAAACCTTTGGACTAAACTGACAAAATGACCCAAACCACAGAGACTAAAATGGCATTTAACTCAACAATCTATTATCATCAACAACTGTTTCCTTTGATTTTGATGTATGTGTGTGTGCGTGAAGTTTAAAGGTCAAACAATTTAAAACAATTAATCAATACTTAAAACCGATTTGTAATTATTTAAATATTATTATTAAAAGGATATCATTTAACCCATAAATATTAACTAGATCGTTACGTGGTATTTTAATTATCTAGGTTAACCGCCTTCGTCCATACGGAATCCTTTTCTCAATCTTTACTCGTGCGTTATTTTACAAGAAATCGCAAACGCAACCATTTGTAATCTCGAGACTTCATCAATTCCGCTTGCGGTTTAGCATTCTCATACGCAACCAATGTGAGTATACTCGAATCCATTTTTACTTTTAAACACTTTTGGGTGCAACATGTATTCTATATTAAACTCACGAAACTTTTGAGACTATTTGAATCACTCTCTATCCATATTTGAACATGAAACTATATGATGCTTGTTAATCTCGTATGTGATGTTAAACTTTTCGTGTCTATATGCTCATTAACTTCGTACAAGCCTACCTTAACAATTATAGCGCTATAGGGGTAATGCACCGCCCACGATTCTTGGGGTATTGTTAAGTCAAACATGTTAACCTCCCTTTATTCTATCCGGGGATAGGCTATTTTAACGCATTGGATTCTTGGGTTTAAACATATACTTGACACCGTTATGACATACTAGTAACTTGCATATTGTGAATCATGTTGGATACGAGCCTTAAACTATTTTAAAACCATTTTTATGCTATGTATCAAAACTTGTATACCCGCCTTTGCTTTTGCATTGAACTCTATTTTAATACATGTTGCAGGTTCGATAGACAAGATGATGCTAAGTGAAGAAACAAGACTTAAGTGGACTTATAAACACACTTAGATTAATCAACTTTGTATTATGCGTTTGGAAACAATGTTTTTCGTATTTGATTATTGTATGACATTTTTTGGTAAATTTATGAAATCAAATTTAAATTATATTGTCACATAGTGTTATGAAGTCTCTTGCAATCTATTTCGTCTCATCCCGATGTTTCCGCCATCGGTTGGGGTGTGACACAAGCGGCTTGGATGATGTCGCCTTCGTTTAGCTCACCATCATCGTTGCCCACACCGTTGACAATCGCCTCAAATCTCGCACTATCCATATGAGTCATCCGAACACGTGAACAAAATGCATTCCCTCTAAGGATGGCCTCACCCCTACTTATACAACATTCATGACACTCGATCCCAAAATGGAGACGTGCGTAACGGAGCCTCTTGGTTGGTCAACGCCACGACCCACGATTCGCATAACGCAATGTCCTCTTCTACGCTCCATGGAATAACCGGCATTCCCAAGATGGAGGGTGTTTTCACATGTAATGGAAGAAATGATATGTGGGTTGAGAGATTATGGTATTAAAATGATAAAAGTGGTGTATTATATATAAGAGGAGTAAATTTTTTAATAATTTTTCACTAGCCGTTGGAGCAACGGCTAATTACCACATCCAATAAAAGCACGCCACGTTGCACCCACTTGCCCTTCCACGCCGGTGGAAATCCTCCTGTCTACTAAACAACGCCGTGTGCGGTGTGGTGTGTGTGGCGTGGAGCGACCTTAATGCCACAAATCCAAGCCCACACCGTATGGTCTTAGGGAATGGTTATTGTACAAGAAAGCCAATTCGTACGGAGTTTAGGAAACATTAAAAAACAAAGGTATTTTAGGAAGATTCAATATTATTGACTCATAAACTCACTTCACCCAGGAGTTGCAAATGGCAATAACTTTTTCATACGATAATATTCTTTTAAAAAAAAATACAACGTATTAACGAACATTCCATTCTCTTTAATTTGAATAGCTTATTGCTATAGTTTCTTAATTTTTATTTTTTATAGGATACGTGACTACACATTCAATATAAATCATTACGTAATTTCACATTGAATATGATTTGTTATAATTGATGTCAGTACAGTTATGCTTGTTACGTAATTACACATTCAATAATGATAGCTTAATTGTTTATGCTTTATTACGTGATTAATTCTGTAATATACGACATTATGTGGTTATTATAGGTTGATTGATTAATGTTTTGCATTACATTATACTTAATACATGATTAGAACTGAAATATTTGACATTCCTTGAAATATTATGTATTATATGCTTTTTATTACATATATGGTTAATACGTAATCACTTATGTGGTGTTTGTTTTTCTAAAATAGATCTGTGCAGGCTCTTCTGTCTGCGTCGCGCAGACCACGCGCGGACATTGTCATCTGCAGACTGTTAGTTTTTCCGAAGACGTTTCATTAAAAAACATCTGCGCGAGCTATTCTTGGCCCAACCATTTCTAAGATCTTCTAAGGTCTGCAGAGGGTTAAACACCACTGTCCACCACCAGCACCGTCCACCACCCACCACCGTCCATCACCACCACCTACCACCGTCCATCACCACCACCACCGTCTACCACCACCACCGTTCGTACGCAACCGCTAGTTTATTTTAGAAGTCTACATACGTTAAAAAACAAACAACCTTCTTCTTGCAGACTGCAAATGTTTGGTCCACCTTTTCTTCTACAGATATGTGTAGATTTGTTTCGCAGACTGCATACATTTTACCTCTTAAAAAACAAACAACACCTTAATGGAGTTTCACATAAATACTATAAAAAATCACGTACGAGATTAGACCTGAAATATTTGCAATTCCTTGAAATATTATGCATTATATGTTTTGATTTTTTATTACAGATATGGTTAGTATGTAATTACATAATCACTAATGGAGTTTCAGATAAATAGTATAATAAAATCATGTAATCACGTCATTGGTATTCAAAATCACGTAATCGCGTAATAATACACACTCAACTATTGTTATGTAATTACGTACGGATACATAATCGCGTAATGTTACACTTCTTTCAAGAATAAAATGCATAATACGTAATTACATACTAGAACATAATCGTGTTACATTAAAAAAATCACGTAACGTTATAGCTTGTAAAATAAAAAAAAAATAACAATTAAGAAAACTATAGCAATAATCTACTCAAATTAAAGAGTATGAAATGTTCATTAACACGACATAATCTAAAAAAAATATTATCATATGAAAAAGTTATAGCCTTTTAAAATTCATGGGTTTATGAAGTGGGTTTATGAGTCACCAATATTGGATCTTCATATTTTGCCATTTCCTTGCTTGTTTCCCTTGTCTGTGTCATATGAATTCTACATTTGAGAACAACTTAATCTCAATCATTTAGTTTCTTGATTAAAGGCCAAAACTTTCTCCTATACTTCATACATATTGTATCTCTTGTACATAGAGGTGCACAAAATAATGGGTTAGTTAACTGTAACCGCTTATTAACCGAAACCGTAATCGGTTAATAACCGATCGAGGAATAACCAGTTAGTGGTTATTTTTAACCGTAGGTTAGTAACCGGTTATTGATATTCAATATAAGAAACGGTTATTAACCGGGTTTTTAACTGATTTTTAACAGTAAACCGAAAAATAACCTAAAAAAAACAAACAAAAAAAAAAACGGTTATTAACCGAAAATAACAGGTTAAAGTCAAAAAGTCAAATTAACCGGTATAACCGAACAAGTGGATTAGGATCAAATACAAAGGCCCCTAAAAATAAGAAGTGTGCAAAGACTCCTAAAAATACACCCACTTCATACTAGAACATAATCACGTTACATTAAAAAAATCACGTAACGTTATAGCTTGTAAAATAAAAAAATTTAACAATTAAGAAAACTATAGCAATAATCTACTCAAATTAAAGAGTATGAAATGTTCATTAACACGGCATAATCTAAAAAAAATATTATCATATGAAAAAAGTTATAGCCTTCTAAAATTCATGGGTTAATGAAGTGGGTTTATGAGTCACCAATATTGGATCTTCATATTTTGCCATTTTCTTACTTGTTTCCCTTGTTTGTGTCATATGAATTCTACATTTGAGAACAACTTAATCTCAATCATTTAATTTCTTGATTAAAGGCCAAAACTTTCTCCTATGCTTCATACATATTGTATCTCTTGTACATAGAGGTGCACAAAATAATGGGTTAATTAACCATAACCGCTTATTAACCGAAACTGTAACCGGTTAATAACCGATCTAGGAATAACCAGTTAGTAGTTATTTTTAACCGTAGGTTAGTAACCGGTTATTGATATTCAATATAAGAAACGGTTATTAACCGGGTTTTTAACTGATTTTTAACGGCAAACCAGTAACCCGAAAAATAACCTAAAAATAAAAAAAACAAAAAACCGGTTATTAACCGAAAATAACCGGTTAAAGTAATTAACCAGACCAGTTAAAAAATACCTGGTTAAAGCATTAACCGGTCAAAGTCAAAAAATCAAATTAACCGGTATAACCGAATAAGTGGATTAGGTTTTTGGGTGGTGGTGGGGGTGGTTAGGTTTTTTTAGGTTTTTGGGGGGTGGGGGAGGAGTTTAGGTTTTTTTTTTTTTTTTTTGGGGGGGGGGGGGGGGGGGAATTTAGGTTATGGGTGGTGGTGTAATGAGTTTAGGTTTTAGGTTATTGGACATTGTCACTCTATAAAGTCTTCTTACACTTGTTACAATTAGAAGTCTTTGTAGAACAACTTAACCCTGTACAAGTTATTAAAATTAACGTACTTGTAGATGATCTTTGCCATTTGTTTAAATGGTTAGTCTGGTTAAATGATTATTGGGCTTAATTTACAAAATGGTTAATGGGCTTATAATAACCAAGAGAACAATGGGTCAATTAAGTAATAACTAACAAGCTATTCAGTTGTTTTTTATAGGCAAGCTATTTAGTATTAACTGTAAACTATTTAGTTTATATATTTTTAAATTTTTTAATCAGTTTATAGTAGATTTATATTTGTAAAATTTTGAAACTTAAAGTTATTTTTTCTTGGGTGGGTGTGGGTGTCAAAACCTTTGTCAGCTGGTGTCAAAATTTGGTGTCAAATTTCAAATTGGAGCTTTTAGTTTGATTTGTTAAAATTAACCTACTTTTATATGTTTTTTTTCGAAACGTGTGAATTATTCGCGAATGTCGGGAGGTCTAGGATACGTTGTTTTTACCGGGCCCGCGCTAGAGAGCCCCCTCGCACAATAGATCCCCAATTTAAACCCCTCAATGAGAAACTCCTATCACCCAGACTCGAACTTGAGACTTGGAGGGGAAAACTCACCCGGGCCCACCATAGGTGGAACTTAAATACCCGTAACCACCACTAGAGCACTAGTGTCTATTTATCGCATTTCAGTCTTCTTGGCTTCATAGGCATTTGAGTCTTTTTCTAAACATACAAATAATACAAAAAGGAAATATTATAAATTCGGTTTTGTTAGATTAAAATGATCATCGCTAGACTTTATGCAAATATCATTGTAGGTCACGACACTAAACATCTACATCATTTTTGTTTGGTTTATGTAGCAACAATAGTCTACTTGGACCACAAGAAAGAGCAATGTCACTAGCTAGAGTTCCCTCGTTGTCCCGGTTAGGTAAATGTTAGCCCATCGGTACTAATATATTGAAATGGTGACTCTCCTATGTGGTGATAATTCAAGTCCTATTGTGAACAAATGGTGTAGTTTAGTAATGGATTTAACGGTGTGTGAGTTTACCGTTTAAAAAAAGTAATTGGCAATCGAATTGATATGTGTATATGTATATGTATAATGTGTATATATGTATATATTGTGTCATTGAAAACTAATTTTAATTAGTATGTGTAACTGTTTATGTAAAATTGTTTTTTTGTTGAACAAGCCCCAGTATATTTATATATGAAGGGATTTTAACATGTTTATCAAAGTAATTTCATCCACATGAAATAAAAACGCAGCGGAAATAATATTTAAAACATGTTACTTTTAAGATATAAATTTCATTTATATGCAAAATCCCAAAACCCGGATCCATATATGAACATGCATACTATCAAACACAACCATAGGGTGTTTAGAAAACTACCTTCTTGGAGTAATAGGATGTTGAAACGGATGATGATTCTTGAATGGTTGCCTTCAAGAGTAGAAGACCTCAAGCTTGTATACCCCAAGCTTCCAACAAACACCTTGAGATTAGCTAGGATTTAACACACTTGAATCAAAACCGAAAAGCTCCTTGAACAACCCCTTATGGCCGAAATTTTGAGAGAGTTTCAAGTCTTCCACACTTGAAATTATGTCTAGTATAATTTTTGTGAAAAGAAATAAAATAATATATCTTCACACAAATCAAGAGCCACCCACATCACCCAATCAAATGGATCTCTAGCTTATGACAATTGCATGTCATTCCATTGGACCAAACCATTTTTGTGAGTTCCCATGAGGGGGAGCGGCCCTAGCTTTATTTTATAAAAAAAAAAAATTTCTTTTATAAAATTTAAGTCTTGGTTTATATATATATTTAAAACTTTTATAAATATAACACTACATAAATGCAAGACTTTATACAACCTTTTAAAATGTTATTTAACCCATTAAATAACAAAATAAAATATTCTCTCAAAATAAATTATCCATATAATTTATTAGTTTCTCAAGTGCAATTATTTAGAAAACCAATTTCTAAATATTATAAGTGTTAATATTTATTTGTTTGATCATATCATAAATAAATATTTAAGTGTTTGTCTAGCTAGTATTTGGGTATGACTCGACTTGGATCATAACGTGCTAGCCACATCAATTTAATATGTGTCTTGGGCATACAGAGTCCAACAATCTCCCACTTGCACAAGATACATAGAAGATTGATGCAAGTAGTAAAGACCACCTAACTATAGTTTACTACCCCTAATACGTATGACTATATTTCCCATTCAATAACATCATCCCCTTCAAGTCCCTTACTTGAACATGATTTAGGTGAATCTATCATTTATCCTTTCGTTACAGATGTCTTGTTAAATCCAGAGACATAGAGTGATCACTCTCTGTTGATTTAACTTTAGCAGGCCTTAGACATCTTACTCTCAACAAATAAGAGGAACAAATCCATTCTTGACTACATACGTCTCTCACAATCACCTTGTACCAAACCTGAGTTTAGCCTTATGTACTGCCTTATTACAGACAACGAAGAACTAGGTCAAGGTATAGTACTTGGTGAATATCAGGACCCAATATGTATCTCAGGTCAGAGGATACTATGATATTCGCCTTTACTCAAATTTATTTATGATCAATCACAAATGATTCCATGCAGTAATATTTGAGAGCGAGTCAGTCCAATATTTGTATCCCACAAATATCTATGAACTTTGGCAGTAACACTTTGCTCTATATTCATTCTAAATGAATATCCACCAATCCAAGTTCATAATAGTCTTACATTCATATTTGTTCCCACAATTATAATCGACTACGGACATTTAGAATAATTAACTTATTCACGGATTTAAACATGCTAATATGAAACGTAATTCAAAATACCATAAAAGAGTTAAATTAACAATTGTTTCAATATCCAAATACAAAATAGATCAAATCCAATCACTAGAATATCGAAGTCCTAAGGCACATGTATGACCCTCATGTTTTGCCCTGTCAAGGAGCTTCGTGAGTGGGTCCGCAATGTTTTGATCGGTGTGAACTTGGCGGATACATATCTTTCCTTTTTCAACTTCATCCCTTATGTAGTTGAATCTCCGCTCGATATGTCTAGTCTTTTGGTGCACACGAGGTTCCTTGATTTGAGCAATCGCACCCTCGTTATCACAAAAGATCTCTAGGGGGTCTTGAATGGTAGGGACCACCCCTAGGTCGACTATGAATTTCTTCAACCATGCAGCTTCTTGGGCTGCCAATGAAGCGGCGATGTATTCTGATTCTGTAGTGGACAATGCTACCACGTCTTGTTTTGAGCTCTTCCAAGAGACTGCTCCTCCATTTAAAATGAAGACATACCCCGATTGCGATCGAGAATCACTTCGATCGGTTTGGAAAGTCGCGTCTGTGTAACCCTTTACAACGAGTTCCTCCTCGCCAGATCCATATATTAAAAACATATCCTTAGTCCTTCTAAGGTATTTTTAATATACTCTTAACAGCCTTCCAATGACTGTTACCTGGATTTTGCTGGTATCTACTCGTCATGCTCAAGGCGCATGATACGTCCGGTCTAGTGCATATCATTGTATACATGATGGATCCTATAGCATATGGGACTCCTTTCATTTTCTCTTGCTCATCCTTTGAGCTTGGACATTGAGATGTATTCAATATTGTCCCCTTTTGAATAGGTACAAAACCTTTCTTAGAGTTCTCCATTTGGAACCTATTCAAGACTTTGTCAATGTATGCACTTTGGTTTAAACCTATCAAGCGCCTTGGTCTATCCCTATAGACCTTTATTCCCAGAATGTAGGCGACTTCACCAAGATCCTTAATGGAAAAACAACTTCCAAGCCAAGCTTTTACACCTTCCATGGTTGGAATGTCATTTCCAAATAGTAGAATGTCATCGACATACAATACTAAGAAAGTGATGATGCTCCCACTAGCTTCTTGTACACACAAGCTTCATCGTCGTTCTTGATGAATCCAAAATTCTTAATTTCTTCATCAAAACGGTGATTCCAACTTCTAGATGCTTGTTTCAATCCATAGATTGATTTCTTTAACTTGCATACTTTGTCAGGATGTTTTGGATCGACAAAACCTTCAGGCTGAACCATATAGACATCTTCATCAAGATATCCATTAAGAAAAGCCGTTTTGACATCTAACTGCCATATCTCATAGTCATAATATGCAGCTATGGCAAATAATATCCTGATTGACTTTAGCATCGCCACAGGCGAGAAGGTCTCATCATAATCAATCCCTTGAGTTTGAGTGAAACCTTTTGCTACAAGTCTTGCTTTATAAGTATCCAAGTTACCATGCATATCAGTTTTCTTCTTGAAAACCCACTTACTTCCAACTACTTTGGAGTTAAGTGGTGGCACAACCAATTCCCAAACTTGGTTGTCATACATGGATTGCATCTCTATGTTCATGGCTTCAAGCCATTTGTCACAAATCGGATTTTGACATTGCATCATGGTATGTGGTTGGTTCATCTGATTCTACCACGTAACATCCATCCATGAAAAATCCATATCTTTCAGGTGGATGACTAATTCTACCAGATCTGCGAACATTTTGTGTGTTCTGATCAACCTCTTGATCGTTTTCAACAACCTCTTGTTGAGTGCTAGTATCAACCAAACGTGTATCGTCTTGTGGTTCTTGATCCTCCTCAAGTTCCATTGTTCTACCACTAGTTCCTTCCATAAGGAACTTAGCTTCTAAGAACTTACCCTTTCGAGCAACAAATACCTTTTGCTCGGTTGGGTCGTAGAAATAATATCCTATATCATCTTTAGGATATCCTACAAAGATACACTTAGTAGATCGGACTTCTAATTTATTTGGAGTGTATTGCTTGACATAAGCTTCACAACCCCAAACCCTTAAAAATGATAATGATGGAGGGTTTCCATGCCATATTTCAAAATGTGTCTTTTCCACTTTCTTGGTTGGGGCCATATTTAATATACGGACTACGGAGAGCAAAGCGTAACCCCAAAACGATAGAGGTAATGTGCTTCTAGCCATCATAGATTGAACCATATCTAATGGAGTTCGATTTCTCCTTCGGACACACCATTGTGTTGTGGTGTTCCAGGTGGGGTAAGTTGTGAGATAATCCTACAACTCCTAAGATGATCTTGAAAAGCACCACTAAGGTATTCACCTCCTCTATCGGTGCGAAGGACTTTATTGTTTTCTTGAGTTGATTTTCTACTTCACTTTTGAAGTCTTTGAACATTTCAAATGCTTCATCCTTGTGTTTTAGTAAATACACATAACCATAACGACTATAGTCGTCGGTAAAGGTAATGAAGTATCTTTCACCATTCCTAGTCATCGGCTTAAAAGGACCACATACATCTGAATGTATGATACCTAGTAAGTCTTTTGCCCTTTCAAAAGTTCCACTAAAGGGTGTCTTGGTCATTTTACCTTGTAAACAAGATTCGCATACATCAAATGAATTATCTTCATTTGTATTCAAAAGATCATTTTTCTGAAGTGTATGCATGCGATTCTTGCTTATATGTCCAAGGCGACAATGCCAAAGGTAGGAATCACTCAAATCCATTTTGAGTTTCTTGTTGGTTACTTGGTACATTGAGCTATCATATGATGCGTTATCATGATCTAATTCATAAATACCATTTAAAGACATAGCTTTAAAATAAAACACATCATTCTTAGAAACATAAATGTCATAGTTAACAAATTCGAAATTGAAACCAGATTCTTTTAAAAGGGAAACATAAATTATGTTCCTAGTCAAATGTAACAACTCTCATCAAAAAGTACTATTTAGTATTTTAATTATCTGATTAGGAAACCCTAATTGAGAAACCCAAGTGATTCTGCACAAACCCTAAAATTTTCAGAACAATCAGAATCAGGATTAGGGCCCCTAAAATTCAGGGGGGTAAACCCCACTCGGTAAAATCCACACAGTTTGCTGTCAAAAATTAGAAATTACACGAAACCAACTCAGCCAAGCTACTGGGACACGAAGCAACCCTAGGGTAGAATAGGTCCTGTCGCGCCACGCGACAGGAACAAGAAAACCCCTCGCGTGGCGCGAGGGGGCGGTTTTTCATGTATAAATAGAACAGTCTGTTTGATGCAATTCTGCGTTGATGCGACGTTCAGTTTCAAATTATACTCCGAGTTATTATAGAAACAGTACAATAAACACACACGAATTCCGAATTTCTGCCGCAAAACAGGGTAATAACTCGATCGCTATTACGATTCATTTTCCGACCGATCAATATATCCAATGAATGTTTAAGTGCCGCCCACATTAGGGTTATACTTTGTCGTTCGTCGTTAATTCGATGGATGAAGTATCGCACTTTGTCGTTCGTTGTGAGAATTTGATCTCGTGAGTTATCGTAAATGCTGTATTGATTACTAACCCGGTTTTGTGTGCATTATTATTTAAATTAGGTTAACAAGGCTAATCCATAGAGTAAACTCTATCCGTGTTAAATCTGCAATGTGAGTCATTCTCTTTTTATCAAATTACTTTCCAAATCATGTTTATTTTCAAAGTTATAATTACGGGGATTAAGTCTTTGTAATCACCAAGTTACAGCCGGTATGTGGGGTTTTGTATACATTACTTGATAATCGTCACCATTGGGGCAGCCAATTGGGGGATATGACCATAGTCACAGATTCGGTCGAGTGACAAATACCGTGGGTAGTTGGTTTGATATTAGAAACATTGTAATCGCTCTTAATACTGTAAATTATAACAAATGTGTCATTTTAGTAAATAGAATGATTCACTCAGTATTTCCCGCTGACAAAACCTTTTTCAAACATGTTTCAGGTGATCTGTTGTAATTCAGGAAAAGTGCTGGGGAGCATTTCAAGCTTAAGATAGTGGCTCATTATAAAATAAAGAAATATGTTTTGTAAAGATTTCTCCGTAAAATAGTAGTATTGTAAATTACAGGGGTTTTTCCCAAGTTGTGAAATAAAATAATCAGGAAAAATTTTAGCTTTAAAACGATCCTGATGATAAACTTCCGCTGTTAAAATCAATTAAATAAATACCACGGGATTTCTGTTCCGCGGCTCCTGAAACGGGTCAAACCGGGTCGTGGGCCGTGACAGAAAAATGTGGTATCAGAGCCACTGAGTTAAGCTAATTAAGTATTTAGAAATATGGGTAAGCAAAAGCTGTCAAGCATCTATCTTAAATTAGATAGATCATCCAACGAGAAGGGTAGTACATCCCAAACCAAATCTTCAAAACTCCCTACAATTCCTGAAGAAGGAATATTTGTGCGAAAAACACAATATGAAGAACCACTTTCTCATAGAAAAAGGAGTATGATTATTAAGAAAAGTAAAGAACAAATCCGAGAAAAGAAGATTAAACGGGAAACCCAGGAATTAATTGATAAATCACCTTGGGAATATAAGCTAGATGAGAAATGGGCAAATTTATATATGCTAGCCACAGTAGCAGAAAATGCAAATTATTAAATATTATTTTAGCATCTTATTTCCTACAATCTAGAAACCATCAACAATAAATAAATTTCCAATAAACCCTAGTATGTTTTCCAGTTATATTTGTAATAAATTAGTACGCAATATGCAATAATATTTAAAAGTTATTTATGAAAAAATATTGTAAGATTTTAACTTAGTATTTTATGCATTTTGCATATATGCTACATCAGCATGAGTGGGATATCTGAAGCCTTTCAGAACCTCAATCTTTACCCAGTGAATATAGAAGTTTTCAAAGAATTTACTGGATACTTTCCCGATGTAGAACAACCGGTAGAATTCAAGGCTCCACCTTTGAACAAGCTAAAACGAAAGAAAAGAAAGAATTACGTGTGGGGAAGTCGAATACGTAGGAAAAATCCAGTTACAAAACTTCCTAAAATAGACAATCCTTTAGAAAAAGGAAAAGAAACTATAACCAAGGAAAGTTCTAAACAGCAGGAGATGGAACCTGAAGTAAAGAAAGAGTCTAGGCAAATGGAACTGCAGTTTGAGGAATATTCCAAGGATATAGAAATGGAAGTGGGACAAGGTTCTAGACCAATGGAAATTGGAGAGAGCTCTAAACAGAATCAGGGAAGGACTTTTCAGGAAGAAATAGATTTTCTATTGGAAAGCTGTGAGACGATTCAGCCTGTTAATACTAATATTTTTACCAATCCTATTGAAAATCAACTCCCTATGAATTTTGAACCAGCAATCCCAGAACCCATAGTTCACTCCCAACCTTTAGAAATGGACGAATGGTGGACAAATGATTGGCAATTTCAAAATATTGTCAACGATCCTTATTCCTTTTTTCCACAAGTCGATCCAGAACCCCTACCTAATCCACCAATGAGTAACGAAAATATGGCTGAACTTTGCCATTTTGGTGAAGAGTTGATGGATGCGGGAAATAGAATCAGGGAAATAGGGGGACAAATTGCCTGGAAATATGATGAAAGGGAGCTTCGTTTTTAGGACGACAAGTGACGAGAGATAGTAGGATGGTAAAACTGTGGTTGCGTAATAGTAAGAGTAATAGTAAAAGCAGTCTGTAAAATAACTACGAATAAAACTCTGTAAGATATTGGTGTGTAATGATGCATACTATCAAATCTATAAAATGTAATCGAGAAATCGATAGTTTTGCCTATACGTGTGTTGAAAATTGTGTGATTGTTTTTATGTATAATTGTTATTTATCAGATACTAATAAAAAATTATATATATATTATCAGATGGCAAACATTGATAATGAACCAGTAAATGAGGTTAATCAGTCTGAGCAACATCCAGGAGATCAATATATGACTCGGCAAGATATCGAAAACATTGTTGCTCAAGGGATAGCCAATGCTATTCCAGCATTCGTTGCTGCTATAAAGAATCCAATCGAACCGCAACAAATTGTCCCTAGTAATCATATTACTGAAGATAACTTCAGTAATAGTGTAAACGGAGGCAATAATCATGTAAATCATAATAGGGAACCACATCAAGCTCCATTACCCAAGAAAATGAAAACTGCAACGCCTGGTTGCACTTTCAAAGAATTCCTTGCTTGTAAACCCACTGAATTTGCAGGCAATGAAGGAGCAACTGCATCACTACGTTGGTTAGAGAAAACTGAAGCAGTCATTGCAATAAGTAAATGTGCTAAAGATGATCAGGTCATGTACGCATCAAATCTCTTTAAAGAAGGAGCACTCGAATGGTGGAACACTGTGTTACAATCAAAAGGAAAAGTAATAGCTTATGCTATGACTTGGGAAGAATTTAAGGGTTTTGTGGAAAGAAAATTATGTCTCGAGTATGAAAAAGAACAAATGACGAATAAGTTTCTAACTCATCGGATGATGGGTGTAGATTGTCGCGGTTATACCTCGACATTCTTTGAATATGCTAGAGTGGTACCAACACTGGCTTTGCCAGAACCGGTACTCATTTCTCGCTACATTTGGGGATTGATTAGTGAAATTCGCAATATCGTTAAAGCTGCGAGACCACACACTATTGACGATGCTGTGGAATTAGCTAATACCCTAACCGATGAACTGGTACGCACAAGAGATGAAGATAGGAAAAAGGAACTAGCTCAGAAAATTACCCAAGGATTTCGTGTGGGTAATAATAACAGCTTCAAGAGAAAAGGAACAGGGCAATCTCCAGCTCCGTCATTCTGCAGGAAATGCAAAAAGAAACATTATGGAAGATGCGATATCACTTGCAATTTTTGCAAAACTGTAGGACATCGTGAAGAAAACTGCAAAAAGAAAACCGTAATCTGTTTTAATTGTGGAGAAGTGGGGCATTATAAAACAGAATGTCCTAAATTGATCAAACCAGTAGATAACAAACCCAAGGCGACCGAAGGAGCTACTAAAAAGAATGTCAGAGCATTCCAGCTAACCACTCAAGAAGCTGAACTCATCCCAGATGTAATAGCTGGTACGTTCTTAGTTCACAACGTGTACGCAAAAGTATTATTTGACTCTGGTGCAAACCAAAGTTTTATAAATACTTTATTTTGCCAAGCTCTTAAGTTACCTTTAACCAACATTAGACAGATTTTTACAGTCGAAACCGCAGATGGGAATTCAGTTAAAATAGATCAGGTTTTGCAAAAAGTAGAAATAGAACTTTCAGGTCATAAATTTTCTGCAAACTTATTACCTATGAAATTAGCTGAATTCGATGTTGTATTAGGAATGGATTGGTTAATAGCCAACCATGCTCGAATTCTTTGTGATCGGAATTCCATAGAAATTCAATCACCCACCGGAGAAATGATTAGGATTACAGGAGATAAACCACGTAAGCCCATGAAGTTCATATCAGTAATGAAAGTTGCTAATTATGAACGAAAACAAGGAATAATATATATGATTTCAGTAATCATTAGTACTAAGGGTAAAGAACTTAAGGAAATTCCTATAGTCTCAGAATATCCAGATATATTCCCAGAAGATTTACCAGGATTACCTCCGGATAGGGAAGTAGAATTTAGGATTCATCTAATTCCAGGAACTACACCGATAGCCAAGGCACCTTATCGGTTAGCACCCACAGAAATGTTAGAACTGAAAAAGCAATTAGATGAATTACTAAGTAAAGGTTTCATACAACCTAGCTCATCCCCTTGGGGAGCGCCAGTGTTGTTTGTAAAGAAGAAGGATGGTTCAATGAGAATGTGTATCGATTATAGAGAACTGAATAAGGTTACAATTAAGAATCGATATCCATTACCGAGGATTGATGATCTTTTTGATCAACTTCAGGGAGCTAGATATTTTTCTAAGATAGATTTACGCTCCGGATATCATCAATTGAAGGTACAAGAAGAAGACATACCTAAAACTGCTTTCAGAACTAGGTATGGTCATTATGAGTTTACAGTTATGCCCTTTGGATTAACAAATGCACCTGCTGCATTCATGGACATGATGAATAGGATCTGTAAACCATATTTGGATAAATTTGTAATTGTCTTCATAGACGATATACTTATTTATTCCAAAAGTCAGACAGAGCATTGTGAGCACCTTCATGCACTCTTAACTTTGTTAAGAAAAGAAAAGCTTTATGCCAAATTCTCAAAGTGTGAATTTTGGTTGCAAGAAGTACAATTTTTAGGACACATGGTGAATCACGAAGGTATTCACGTGGATCCTGCTAAGATAGAGGCAATTACTAAATGGAAGGTTCCACAAACAGCAATGGAAATAAGAAGTTTTATAGGTTTAGCTGGATATTATAGACGGTTTATTAAGGATTTTTCCAAGATAGCCGTACCATTAACTAAGTTAACCTGTAAAGCTATTAAGTTTGAATGGGGACCTAAGCAAGAAGAAGCCTTTAGAATATTGAAGCAGAAATTAACAAATGCACCAATATTAGCCTTACCAGAAGGAACTGCAGATTTTGAAGTATATTGTGATGCTTCAAAACTAGGATTTGGATGTGTGCTCATGCAACGCAAAAAGGTGATTGCATATGCTTCTAGGCAATTGAAAAAGCACGAAGAAAACTATACGACTCATGATTTAGAATTAGGAGCCGTAATTTTTGCCCTTAAGATTTGGAGACATTATCTTTACGGAAGTAAATTTACTGTCTACACAGACCACAAAAGTTTAAGATATATATTTGGGCAAAAAGAGTTAAACATGAGGCAAAGGAGATGGATGGAAATCCTAAGTGACTACGACTGTGATATTCAGTATCATGAAGGAAAGGCGAATGTAGTTGCAGATGCCTTAAGTCGTAAGTATTATGAGAAACAACGACGAGTTCGTGCTCTCAGATTAAATCTACAAATAGATTTAATGGAACAATTGAAGAATGTTCAAACTACAGCAATCAAGGATGATGCTGAAGGAATGAAAGGACGAATCAAGGAATTAGAACAAGGAGCAGATGGAATTTGGAGATTCCACAAAAGTAGAATTTGGGTACCTAAACAGGGAGACTTAAGACCTAAGATTTTAGAAGAAGCTCATAAATCTAGGTATACTATGCACCCAGGAAACAATAAGATGTACCAAGATTTAAGAAAGAACTTTTGGTGGATAGGAATGAAAAAGGATATAGCGCGATATGTTTCTAAATGTCTCACTTGTTCACAAGTTAAGGCAGAACATCAGAAACCTTCGGGGTTACTACAACAATTAGAAATGCCAGTATGGAAATGGGAACTTATAACAATGGATTTTGTTACCAAGTTACCCAAAACAAGAAAAGGTAATGATGCAATTTGGGTAATTGTGGATCGATTAACCAAATCAGCACACTTTTTACCTATGAAAGAAACCTTTAGTATGGAAAGATTGGCAAAATTGTATGTAGATGAAGTTGTATCCTTACATGGAGTTCCACTCTCCATTGTTTCGGATAGGGATAGTCGTTTTACCTCTCATTTCTGGAAAAGTTTCCAGCAAGCTATGGGAACTCGACTAAATCTGAGCACTGCATATCATCCCCAAACAGACGGACAAAGTGAAAGGACAATCCAAACTCTAGAAGACATGCTCCGAGCATGTGTAATAGATTTTGGTGGAAGTTGGGATGATCATTTACCATTAATTGAATTCTCCTATAATAATAGTTATCATTCAAGCATTGAAACTGCCCCATTTGAAGCATTATATGGAAGAAAGTGTAGAACTCCAGTTTGTTGGGCAGAAATAGGAGAAAGTCAATTATCAGGTCCTGAAATTGTGCAAGAAACGACTGATAAAATTTCTCAAATCAAGGAAAGGCTGAAGACGGCTCGAGATCGCCAGAAAAGTTATGCAGACAATAGATGCAAGCCTTTAGAATTCCAAGTTGGAGACAAAGTACTATTGAAAGTTTCTCCTAAGAAAGGAGTAGTTAGATTTGGGAAGAAAGGAAAGCTAAGTCCAAGGTACGTAGGACCATTTTCAGTGATCCAACGTATAGGACCAGTTGCTTATCGTTTAAAACTACCAGAAGAATTAGCAGGAGTACATGATGTATTTCATGTATCCAATCTCAAGAAATGCTTATCAGATGAATCACTGGTAGTACCTCTTCGAGATATAGAGGTAAATGAAAAATTAAAATTTGTTGAGAAACCTCTTCAAATTGAGGATCGAAAGATCAAGTTTCTTAAACATAAACGACTAGTTCTAGTCAAAGTCAAATGGGATTCAAAGAGAGGAGCTGAGTACACTTGGGAGCTGGAATCAGAAATGAAGCGAAAGTATCCTCACTTATTCCAGTAAATCTCGAGGACGAGATTTTTATTAAGGTGGGGAGAATGTAACAACTCTCATCAAAAAGTACTATTTAGTATTTTAATTATCTGATTAGGAAACCCTAATTGAGAAACCCAAGTGATTCTGCACAAACCCTAAAATTTTCAGAACAATCAGAATCAGGATTAGGGCCCCTAAAATTCAGGGGGGTAAACCCCACTCGGTAAAATCCACACAGTTTGCTGTCAAAAATTAGAAATTACACGAAACCAACTCAGCCAAGCTACTGGGACACGAAGCAACCCTAGGGTAGAATAGGTCCTGTCGCGCCACGCGACAGGAACAAGAAAACCCCTCGCGTGGCGCGAGGGGGCGGTTTTTCATGTATAAATAGAACAGTCTGTTTGATGCAATTCTGCGTTGATGCGACGTTCAGTTTCAAATTATACTCCGAGTTATTATAGAAACAGTACAATAAACACACACGAATTCCGAATTTCTGCCGCAAAACAGGGTAATAACTCGATCGCTATTACGATTCATTTTCCGACCGATCAATATATCCAATGAATGTTTAAGTGCCGCCCACATTAGGGTTATACTTTGTCGTTCGTCGTTAATTCGATGGATGAAGTATCGCACTTTGTCGTTCGTTGTGAGAATTTGATCTCGTGAGTTATCGTAAATGCTGTATTGATTACTAACCCGGTTTTGTGTGCATTATTATTTAAATTAGGTTAACAAGGCTAATCCATAGAGTAAACTCTATCCGTGTTAAATCTGCAATGTGAGTCATTCTCTTTTTATCAAATTATTTTCCAAATCATGTTTATTTTCAAAGTTATAATTACGGGGATTAAGTCTTTGTAATCACCAAGTTACAGTCGGCATGTGGGGTTTTGTATACATTACTTGATAATCGTCACCATTGGGGCAGCCAATTGGGGGATATGACCATAGTCACAGATTCGGTCGAGTGACAAATACCGTGGGTAGTTGGTTTGATATTAGAAACATTGTAATCGCTCTTAATACTGTAAATTATAACAAATGTGTCATTTTAGTAAATAGAATGATTCACTCAGTATTTCCCGCTGACAAAACCTTTTTCAAACATGTTTCAGGTGATCTGTTGTAATTCAGGAAAAGTGCTGGGGAGCATTTCAAGCTTAAGATAGTGGCTCATTATAAAATAAAGAAATATGTTTTGTAAAGATTTCTCCGTAAAATAGTAGTATTGTAAATTACAGGGGTTTTTCCCAAGTTGTGAAATAAAATAATCAGGAAAAATTTTAGCTTTAAAACGATCCTGATGATAAACTTCCGCTGTTAAAATCAATTAAATAAATACCACGGGATTTCTGTTCCGCGGCTCCTGAAACGGGTCAAACCGGGTCGTGGGCCGTGACATCAAACTAGGAGCATATAGAACATTCTTCAAAATCACTTCCAAACCACTTGGAAGCTTTAAAACGTAGTCTCCTTGAGCTTCGACATCAACCTTTGCTCCGTTGCCCATGAAGAGACTAGCGTCTCCCTTCTTATAATGTTTATTTCTTTTGAACCCCTGCAACAAATTGAAAATATGAGTTCCACATCCGGTATCTAGTACCCATGTGTTAGAAGAAATAACATTAAGCTCAACATGTATCATAAAGATAGTACCTGAGGTTTGCCCTACATCCCTCTTGTTTTTCAACTCCTTGAGATAGGTTGGACAATTTCTCTTCCAGTGTCCTATCTCACCACATTCAAAACATGGGTAATTCGTAGAAATCTTTTGCTTCTTCTCCTTTGGTTTGGCGGGTTCTGCTTTAGCTTTTCCCTTTCCCTTTCCTTTGACGTGTCCCTTTCTTTTAGCAGAGTTTGCTTTAGAGTCGGGGTGGGGCCTCTTCTTGTTGCCTCCTTCATTGATCTCTAGGACGGGTAAAGCCTTTTTTCCCATACTTGCTTCGGCCGTTTTGAGCATTGCATGAAGCTCACCAATGCTCTTGTCCCATCCATTCATGTTGTAATTCATTACAAAGCTCTCAAATTTCTTTGTTAAAGAGTTGAGGATCAAATCCGTAGCTAACTCTTTAGAGACGGGACAATTTAGCCTTTCGAGGCGATCAATGTGGCTTTCATCTTAAGGACATAAGATGATACCGATTGGGTTTCCTCCATTCGACATGCATGAAGCGCCCGAACAGTTTCGAAGCGTTCTACCCTTGCTTGTTGTAGGAACATTTCCTTTAACTGGGTAATCATGTCGTATGCCCCGTGGTGTTCAAAATCCTTTTGAATTTCGGGAATCATAGTTCCCAACATGAGGCATGAGGCTTGCATGGAGTCCTCGGTATACTTAACCCAATCATTGTAGGCTTCCACATCTTCCACGTTAGGTTCATCGGGAATAGGATCGTCCAACACATAGGATATCTTCTCTTGCTTGAGAACGATTCTCAAGTTTCGAAACCAATCCATGAAGTTGTTATGGTTGAGACGATCCTTTTCAAGGATGGTTCTTAGTGATAGGTTTCGGACGGTTTGGTTAATCGGGTTTGCATTGTTAGTGGCCATCTACAAAATTTAACAAGTTCAATTTAGTATTTTCGATATTATTATATTTTAATCATTAATACCCTTTTGTGTCTTAAAGACAATTAATAATTAAAATCTAGAATCCAACGTTACATTTAAATATTGGTTAGGTGACCTTTATCCCTCTATTTAAATTAACAAGGTAGTCAACGTTTGACAATTGCAACTCTTTGCAATTTCTAGCCATATCGGATCGGTTAAACATCTTTATGTTTAGTTGGCATGTTTAATCCCATCAACACGTTTGTTCCCCATGCTTCGGTGACCCTAAGTTCATGGTTTCCAAATCAAGTCGTCCAACTTACACACACGTGTGAGTTTATACACATAAGTGGTTAGGTGACCTTTATCCCACAAACATGGTAAACCCACCTCGAACATACAAGTTCCATCAAATGTGGTTAGGTGACCTTTATCCCACAATAAGAGTTCCCAAGTGTTTCGAGTGTTGTATAAAAGGATGGTGTTTGACTTGTTTTATAAAAGGGTTTTTAATATTTCAAAATTCTAGTTTAGAAAATATTATGTACCATACATTTGCATGCATTCAAATCAATGGTACTTTAGTGAAAACTAATTTTCAAGGTTCTTTTTAATAAAACCCATTTTATTATAAAATTATTAATTTATAATAAAACCTTTATTAACCATTTTAATGATTTTGTTAAGAACCAATTTTACGCTTGTTGTTGATTATTAGTTTGTTAAGTCATGCATATCGACATATCATCTAAAACAACAAAATAAGCAACCAAACAAGCATATCATACATAACAATAGGTGCATAACCATAGCCAACTATTTTGACAACACTTGTTAGCCGAAACAAGTGTGCCAAAAGTTCCTTCCTAAAGGGTGAAAAATGACACAAGCAATGTGTCGATGAACTCCCACTTGATCCCGCATCCAAATGCTTCAAGTCTCCTTCTTGTGTTGTGATTTCTCCACCTTCTTTGAGCTTCCAAAAGTCTTTTATTTTCAGCTCCAAACTCCTTTGGACTTCAAAAATGTGTTTTGGTTATCGGGTTAAAATCCCGTTGAGAACGATGAAGTTCTTTGGACCGAATATTATGGTCCAAACCAAAACCGCATTTTTGTGTGTATCTTCTTTTACAAAATATATCCTAATACATTTTTCTAGTAAAATAAAATGCACCTAATCTATTTATTTTACACACCAAATGAAAATAAATAAATTACATATCTTACAAATGGAAGAACAAAATAATAATTATTACAACCCATTGAAATAATAAATAAAATAAATCACAACACAATCATTCAACACAAGGTCATGGCTAGGTCATATGCACCAAAATATATATCCAAATATATATAGATTAATTTCAAGAAGCATAAAAAAAATGGTTCCCTTTTATTAACATTTTCGGCTATGTTCAAAAAACCGAAAAGGTAAGTTTTGTCCAAACAAACAAATCATCCATATGAAATAATTTTCAAGATTCCCTTATGCATGTAAGAAAATAATCTTGAAAAACAAAGGGTTAACCCTGTTAAAATTTTCGGCCATAGGGTTTTATCCAAACCCGAAACCCGAATTTTTTAATTTATTGAAGCATGCACTCATATAAGCGGCTCTAGATGCCATTGAAGGGATTTTAACATGTTTATCAAAGTAATTTCATCCATATGAAATAAAAACGCAGCGGAAATAATATTTAAAACATGTTACTTTTAAGATATAAATTTCATTTATATGCAAAATCCCAAAACCCGGATCCATATATGAACATGCATACTATCAAACACAACCATAGGGTGTTTAGAAAACTACCTTCTTGGAGTAATAGGATGTTGAAACGGATGATGATTCTTGAATGGTTGCCTTCAAGAGTAGAAGACCTCAAGCTTGTATACCCCAAGCTTCCAACAAACACCTTGAGATTAGCTAGGATTTAACACACTTGAATCAAAACCGAAAAGCTCCTTGAACAACCCCTTATGGCCGAAATTTTGAGAGAGTTTCAAGTCTTCCACACTTGAAATTATGTCTAGTATAATTTTTGTGAAAAGAAATAAAATAATATATCTTCACACAAATCAAGAGCCACCCACATCACCCAATCAAATGGATCTCTAGCTTATGACAATTGCATGTCATTCCATTGGACCAAACCATTTTTGTGAGTTCCCATGAGGGGGAGCGGCCCTAGCTTTATTTTATAAAAAAAAAAAATTTCTTTTATAAAATTTAAGTCTTGGTTTATATATATATTTAAAACTTTTATAAATATAACACTACATAAATGCAAGACTTTATACAACCTTTTAAAATGTTATTTAACCCATTAAATAACAAAATAAAATATTCTCTCAAAATAAATTATCCATATAATTTATTAGTTTCTCAAGTGCAATTATTTAGAAAACCAATTTCTAAATATTATAAGTGTTAATATTTATTTGTTTGATCATATCATAAATAAATATTTAAGTGTTTGTCTAGCTAGTATTTGGGTATGACTCGACTTGGATCATAACGTGCTAGCCACATCAATTTAATATGTGTCTTGGACATACAGAGTCCAACAATATACACATGTAATATATATCAATATATCATTAAATAAATAAAAATTTAGTTTAACTATCTTTCTAACTTCCAGTAAGTAAGGAGGAGATGATCGTGATTTAATGAAATAAAAAATAAATATTGTACCAAATTTTCTCATAATTGTACGTCACATACTTACAGAAAACCAACTACACTAAATTTTGTTTGGTTCATGTAACATCAATAGTCAATTTGGACCACACGAAAGATCGATGTAACTACTGTTAGGTAATTAACACCTAGACCATGTGTTAGTGGGCTTTCAAATTGGGTGTGGAAACAAGCCATTACAGCCTTTTGGTAAAAGGGGTGGTGACATACGTAGGTAAAAGATAAGTTGAAACCACCCATGCATACTTAAGAGGTAACGCCTGTGTGACAACATTCTTTTTCGCCTTTGAAGTGCAATGACTAATTGATTTACTAGTGACAATATATATACATACAGGGTGTACACGCCTACTAAAATTTCATATAGCTATTCACACACCTCACAAACAATCACACAACACTCGGTGGATATTTGGTTAATTAAATCACTTGTGCTCACGCATATCATATGCTTGACAACAAATCGAACCTCCTATTAACATAAATAATGTAAAGATCAAGAGACATTTAAAAGGGTTGTTATGTAGGCTTTGGCTAGGGATGTGGAATTTTTGGGTAAAAGTGGCTAAAGCGCAAAAATATTGGTTTTATCGAAAAGGTTTATTTTTGTGACTGAAATGATAAAAAGTGTACTCCAGGCTTGACGAGATTTTTGGTACTCGACATTTTATTCTATTTTATTTTCTTCCTTTTCTCATTTTTCTTGCTTTTTCTATATTTTCTCATTTTTCCTTCTTTTATTCTTTTCTCTATACAAGATTTTCAAAGTGAAAATATGATCAAAACAAAGTCCTATGGTTCTTTTAATCAAAAGACCATATTTTGCGAAAATAAGGATGGAAAATGTAAAAGGCTTTTTTTGGTTAGTGGGTTGTTTTTATAAAAACTCTCGCGGGTTGTTGAAATGAAAGGAATAGGCTTAAGGTTGGCTAATTAGGGAAAATAGTTTGGGTAAGGGAAACAAATGAAAAATAAGGCTACACAAGGTTTTTTAGAAATTCTATTGCCTCTATCACTTACTTACATGGTTTATTCATTTCGGACCGGAAAAGAATTACCTTGTCAAGATCTATAGTTGTAGGAACCATTTGGCTAACACACAAGATATGAAAAGGTGAACATTTATATAATACATGTATGTGTCAGGTGATGCACATAATAAAGGCTTAAAATCTCACAAATGTAGGAAGGGGTAAACCGTGAAATTGTAATTTTGAGAAAATAATTTATAAAACATGGTTTCCAAGACAATACTTAACAAGTTGAAATAAAGAGAAAATGTTTAAAAAATGAAAAATTTAGGGTGTTTAGCATTTCGATGCAAGTTTTGTGTAAGGCTTGGATAGGACAAACGATTCAATGATTCCATCCTGACACTTAAATTACACATTTTCCCCAATGTGTCCAAATGCATACAAAATGTTTTCAATACGAAAATGTGTGATTTAAACAAAAAATAAAATTGAGGAGACAAGTCCTCGTGTCGGGTAGGCACGACCCTGTGTCTGGACATCAGACGCTTTGCATTTGAAAGACACAACGTTGGGACTTTGACACGGCCTCGTACCTATGTAGACTATACCCATGCATGGTGGCATATTTTGTCTTATTTTACTACAGTGGTGACATGGGGGCATGTTTGATCAGGCATGAATTTGTGTCAAAAGGCATGCATTGTTTTTTCTGAGAGAATGAAGCACGGGGACATGTGGCTGGAGCATGGGAGCGTGCGACTCTTCTGTTTTCTTGTAGACATCTTGTTTTTCGGCGTGAATTATCTTTGAAAAATCAAAAGTAAACAAATGAACGACTTATTTTAAAGATTAATACAACAAAATGATAAAAAACACGCTCCATTTGATATAAAATATATGTTGGATCCTACACATAACAATATGTGGATTCTAGAAATAATCAGGAGCTGCTTAACTTGAGGGTGAGATCGGACCGGAAAAGAATTACCTTGTCAAGATCTATAGTTGTAGGAACCATTTGGCTAACACACAAGAAATGAAAAGGTATTTAATTTATAAATTTATAAAGTATTTAATTTTATATTCTCTTCAAAAATTTACATAAGTGAATTTTTTACAATAGATGACGCAACAGTTAGTCATGTGTAAAAACTGATTCTTTTAGAAACAAATCAACTTTACATAGAAATTGTCTTATACTTTTATTTACCGTAATGGCAAAACATAGGGTGAGAGGAAACTGTCTTCTTTTAATTTAAACGAAATCCTTGTAATTGGCGGTATTAAACGAAATCTAGGGATAAACGTTCAAGTGTCAGTATTACTTCTGAATAATATGAGTGCCTCAAAAACCTGATCACCCAGTGATATGACCTGTTGTCGAGTTCCATTACATAAACCATTCCTTTGATCAATATTTCTTGAAAACATCATTGGAACACTGATCTTTAGTAATTATCAATGGTTTGGCAAGCCTAAAAGTATAACTCCATTTAGGACATCCTATGAGTGTAGACTTGCATTAAAATTATTATGAAGATATTCTATCCTTAAACTTGTTTATTACACGGGTCTAATAACATTAAAAGTGTTTTCAAAATATGAAAGTAAACCGGTTTTCAAATACCAGATTAGCCTATTCTTAACCATTTTTATTATTATAATATAAAATAATAATTATTTAATAGATGTTTTAAACATAGAGTAAAAAATCCTTTTAAAGAATAAGAAAGTGTTGTTACATTGACATTATTTGAAATTGTTTTTATAAATAGAATTATTATTAATAACTAACTATATATTTTAGATAAGTCAAAAGTAAATAATCATTATCTAAGTAAACAATAAAATATTTATTAGTATTAAGTTGTTAAGGATTTTTCTTTTCTTTTGTATTAATTAATTAATTAATAGTGAATTGAAGGAAAGAATGCCATATGACATTAAATAGGCTTTTGTTTAAGTATAAAAATGCCATGTGACATTAAGTATAATTTTTATTAGTATTAGATGTATGTGTCAGGTGATGCACATAATAAAGGCTTAAAATCTCACAAATGTGGGAAGGGGTAAACCGTGAAATTGTAATTTTGAGAAAATAATTTATAAAACATGGTTTCCAAGACAATACTTAACAAGTTGAAATAAAGAGAAAATAAAAAAAAAAAATTTGGGGTGTTTAGCGTTTCAACACGAGTTTTGTGTAAGGCTTGGATATGACAAGCAATTCAATGATTCCTCCTAACACTTAAATTACACATTGTCCCCAATGTGCCCAAACGCATACAAAATGTTTTCAATACGAAAATGTGTGATTTAAACAAAAGATAAAATTGAGGAGACAAGGAGACATGTCCTCGTGCCTGGTAGGCACGACCCTGTGTCTGGACATCAGATGTAACACCCTTGCTATTATTTTACGGTTTTTGTAGAATTTACGAAAACAAACAGGTAATTATGATTACATATATATTAAAATACGGTTGAATTAAAACTTTTACAATTTACAAAAATAATACTACATGATGTAATTGAGTTCGTCGTTTCAAAATAATGACGAGGCAACGTGCGGAAGCTTCTTTTCCATCTGTTCGGTTCTTGCACTTCACTTGACCTTCATCTGGTACTCCTGACATTCACCTATGATCAAAACCAACTCGTAAGTTAGTTTTGATAGCTTAGAAACAAGTATAAACAAGTTCCATATTCAAATAAACAAAATTTCAGAATCGTGCCTCTCGCGCCACACGAGAGACTTCATTAATTCTGTCGCGTGCCGTGACACTTGTCGCGTGTCACGACCGTGTCAGGGTTTCCCTTCGCGTGCAACGGGGGAGACCTTTTTCCAGCAGGTTTGTTGCTGAAACCTGCATTTTGCCCAGCTACGGTTTTAGTCGAAAAACGAACTTCTAAGTGTCATAACTTTTTATCTACTTGTCTGATGCGTGTGAGTGTTATATAGTTTTTAATGTATATTTTTAGCCATTTTTAACACTTTGGTCAAGTTTTAAATTTATAAAACACGATATTCTACTAACACTAAACACACATATGGGTAAGTGCACCCATCGTGAGCGTAGTATAGTGTTGGTAAGATACCGATGTCGTCCAAGGACACAAGAGCTTTTAATACCGGTTTATCCTCAACGTCTAATCAAAACAAAAGTTTAGAAAAAGGTTTGAAAATAAAAACTAAAATGCTGAAAAATAAAAATAAACATAAAAATAAAAATAAAAACAGATAGACAAGATGAATCACTTGGATCCGACTTGCCTTTAGTGTAACCTTTGATTATTTCCGCACTTTTGCACTTTTTAAGAGATTATCTTAGTTATTGTAGCAGGCCCCTCTTTTGAAGGTGACGTTACCCTCAACCCAGTAGTTTGAGTCAGCAAGTATACAATCCTAAAGGGTTGGATTATTGAAAGATAATTAATTAAGTTATTAATGCATAATGTGGTAGGCCCCTCTTTTGAAGGTGACGTTACCCTCGGCTAAGTAGTATGAGTCAGCAGGGATACAGTCCTAAATAGCCGGGTTAATATATTAATAGTAGTTTACATATGAGGGGATCAAGAAATTCGGACCCCCGCCATCCAATACCAGTGGGTATTGAAGGAGGTCTTACTAAGCTTGACCCATGTCCTTGCAGGATCTATACACTGAACAAGGCAAGACGCTTACCAAACCATTCCCTTAACCCCCGACCAGGTAGCCAACATATCTCCATATAGACCGTGGAGATATGAATGGTGTAAATCTTTTATTTTATATAGACAGTAAAATAACGCCAAGACACCACGGACAAATGATAAGGAAGTTTCACCTTCAACATAAGAAACTAGTTATTAAAGTCATTAATACATAACCAAATAAAAAGTGCGAAAAGATTAAAAATAAAAACTATTACACTAAATGTTTGTCTTCACCAAGTGATGTAAGAGACTTAGGCAAACATGGCCTTTGATTGTCAAGAACTCTTACTATCAATCTTGGATCCCGAGACTACTACACACACTCTATGATGGATGATGGATGATGGTGGTGGATGATGGTGTTGTGGTGGTGGTGGAGTGTGGGTGAAGTGGGAGAGAGGTGGTTTGCCAAGGGATGGTTTGCAAATGAACCAAGCACCCCTATTTATAGCCTGCACAGAAGCCCGGACACGGCCCCGTGTCAACCCATCTTCTCTTTCTTCATTAAATGCAGTTTGTCTGCATTAGTTGATCACGCCCCCGTGTCCGCTGGGCACGACCCCGTGTGCAGAAGCGTATCTGTACTATCAAGATTTTCCTAGATTCTGCGAATCATAGAGTTGACCACGGCCCCGTGTCCGCTGGACACTCCCCCGTGGTGGGTGATAAAAGCTTCTAGAACTTTGTCTTTTCAGCAGACACTTGGGCACGCCCCCGTGCTCATTGAGCACGGGGCGTGTTCAGCCTTCTGTTCTCTTATTTTTGCTTGGGAGGATGCTGTCGAGCGGTCAGGCATGCCACGTTTATTCATTTTCTTGTATTTATGTTAGATTTAGCTGCCTTTTTTGCTTCTTTTGTTCGTTTGAGCTCATTTAATCCTGAAAATACAAAAGGAAGACAAAAACACACTTTTTCCAACATTAGTACTAAAAAAGGGTTAGTTTTATGCCACATTTGATGTAATTTATATGTTGCATTTTGCGCACATCAAATACCCTCACACTTGAATTTTCGCTTGTCGTCAAGAAAAACTCTTTATAATGTGGCTTACACTCCCAAATGGAATGGGTAGAAGAGAAGGTTTTTGGGCTTGTCATAGAGTGTCGAGATTTCCAAGATTCTTTATTAAGTTTTATTTTTAATTATTTACAATCCTATTCGTCATGATTTATTTAAAACATTACATAAGATAAACTACTTATTAGGGCATAACATGCCTTTTTAAAATTCCATTTATATACAAGTTCACATACCTCACGGGGGATCACTCAACACTCGGCCAAAAATGTATTTTTGTGAAACACTCGAGAGCGGCATGGAACTTACTTCTACCATAAGCTTGCCAAACAATCAATCCTCCTCCTTTTTAACTATATACCTTTGTAAATATCAAGAGGACTTTTGGGGGAAGGGTTAGGCTTGGGTTAAAGGTAGGTGGTTTGGTTAGTGGTTAGTAGAAAAGGGCGAAAGGCGTAAAAAGCGTCGGTTTTCATAAGACTTTATTTTTATGACTTTTTATTCTAAAGCAGCAATTTTTCAAACAAAGTTCTTTTTGATAACCTTGTTTGTTTATTTCTTTTGGCTTCATTATCATCATGTTTTTTTTTGATAAAAAAGTCATAAGAAAAACCGAGCTTTGTTACTAAAATAAAGGGTTTAAAATGAAAAAGGGTTTTGGTGGGTAAAAGGGTGTTTGTTTTGGGTTAAGAAATGAAAAGGTTTAGGCTCAAAGGGGTTAACTAGGGGGATTTTGGGTAGGTGGTTAAAAAAAAAGAAAAATAATGGTGTCGAAATAAAAAGGGTTAGTCCTAATGCCTCCATCATTTACTTACTTGGATTTAAGTTGGTAAGGACCGGGAATGTATCGTCATGGCAGGTTCTAGAGTCGTAAGAACCAAGCGGCTATTCACAAAAGAAATGAAAAATGAGCATTTAGTTTAAGGATGTATATTTGTATGCTCAATAATGGCTCAAAACTTGTGGGAATGGGTTTTTATGTGATCAAGTATATATAATCAAATTTTAACTAGATTTGTCATGCCGTTTCATAATTTCCTTATGTTAGTTCTTTTTATCACGACGCTATCGGTTGTAAATTTATAAAGATAAAACCTTTTTTGAACTTGTTATTCCCAATTTAAACCAAGACAAGTAAAAAAAACGAAAAGTTTTTGAAAATAATTTGGGGTGTTTAGCGGTTCCAATAGAGTTTTGTGTAAGGCTTGTACTTAGGAGTTGCAAAATTCAAGGTTTTAGCATCCCCCTACACTTAAATTACACATTGTCCTCAATGTGTCCCAAAAATAAGTTTTTAGGTTGATTGAATGTGTAAAATGATGTGAAAAAACAAAAATTTATGTTACTGGGCGTCTGGACACGGCCCCGTGTTCAGATCGCCAGTAACAGAAAATAAAATAAAGTAACAGAAGGCTGGACACGGGGGCGTGTTCAGTGAGCACGCCCCGTGTCCAGGTACCTGAACTGGGCATTTTTCTGCAGATGGTTGAGCACGGGGCGTGTTGGATGAGCACGGCCCCGTGTTTAACTTGCTGTAATGAATAAAAATTGTCGGGTGGCCCTGTTTTTGTGCATGGGGTGTTGGTTCAAGCTTCCCTTAGTATCCTTCACCATCTCTAGTGTGTTTTATTCATTACATCATCATCCAAACACCAATTTAATTAAACCATCATTCATTCAAATAGAGAAAGTTACATAATAATCCTAACAAATTAAAATTCTAGATAAATAGGTCAAAAGAAACACAAGAAGTCTAAACCAAGAAGTTCTAGCCTAAAGTTTATTCTTATTAGCAAAATTTCCGAAAAGATAATTCTCTCGGTTGGATGCGGCTCGAAGAACTTCTTCCTCCGGATATGGGTCCCTTATACGTCGGTGAGCCATTCCTCTATCTCCCTTGGGAGAAGAAAGGCGGGCTCATTTGCATCAGTTTGAGGGGGTGCAACTTCCACCGGGATTTCTTGCAAATTGTCAAGAGGAGGTTCCACGGGGATGTCATCCCATCCGGTGGGATTATTGACTCCAAGTGCTAGGTTCCAATCCTCTTGAGGGAGGATTGGCTCCATGGGAGGCGTCACAAGAATATTCAACCTCTGGTGCAAGAGGTTGATTTTTTGAAAACTGTTTTCCAACCCCACCGTAAGATAATTTATACGGTCTATTAGGACCTCCTCTACCGATGTCCTCTCATCAAGAGCTTCACGTAATGCCATCACGTAGCATATGAGAGTTGTCTCAATCGAAGACCTTCTTTCCCTTCGACTGTTTCTGGAATGTGCAGAAGAAGTTCCACTATTTTGGCTCGACATTCTACGAAAATAAACTGAAAAGAGTTCATTTTAATGAAACAGTAGCCTCGGACACGGCCCCGTGCTTAATGAGAATGGCCCCGTGTTCACCTTTCTGCAGGTTTTTGGAACAAGGAATCTTGGAGTTTCAAATTATTTTTCCAACTTAAGAAGCGTTTTTGAGCAGAAATAACTTAAAACAATGTTGTAAAACTTATTTTTAACAAGATTCCTTGAACAAAAACCTAACAAACATCACAATAAAGCTTGGAACCATGGTGATCTTAAGCTCTAATGGAGGTGTTGAGGTAAAAAATGAAGAAGAAGGGAATGGGCAAGAGAGGAAAGGACAAGATGGTTGTTGAGAACCTTCTTTTAGAAAATACCTAGGATGGTATGTGTGAAGATCCCACCAAATCCCTGTCCCTGGAATGGTCCAAATGCGCAGGATTCTTGGCTGCATTTATAGAAAACGACGGCATGCTGCACACGGCCCCGTGACGGCTGGACACGGCCCCGTGTGCAGACAAGATCCTGACACATTTTGTCTGTATTCTGACAAAAAGTCAGAAAGGAATCATTTGGTGGACACGGAGGCGTGTTGACCTGTACACGGCCCCGTGTCTAGAGGCTGTTTATGAAGTTTCGTCTATCTCTAAGGAATTTATCCGGATCGGGCGGTTCTTTACTGGATGGAACAACCCCAAAGTGCCTGAGATACCTTAATTGCTCTAGATTAAGACGAGAACGCAAGAGGTTGTCGGTGAGGGTGATTCCTATTCTAAATGTAGGTGGACAAGTCCAACCCTTTCTCGGGCTCTCGTTAAAGAAGGTGTATGCCGAATCACTCAGGTCTATGTATGCACCAAACGAAGTCGACGGGGAGTCCTTCACGGCACAATCGACACAGGGACGACTATCGCTCAAGTCTTCGCTAGAGTTAGAGGTGATATCAGGAACAAGGAAGTTGTTTTCATCCGAATGCGATCTCAATAATTCTTCTTGGGCTTCGTCTTGAGATGAATTAATGATATCCATCTCAAGTTCTTTCACCCAATTGAGAATTAGATCTTCCATTTGAAATAATTCACCAAGAAGCATTTCTCCTAGAAGGGTTGATTGAGAGCATTCGAGGGAGTGATAAGGATTCTTTTTACTTTCGCCACTCTTAAGGCTACAGGAAAACAATGGGTCAATATAGTGGGGCTTGTAATTTAAAAAATAACATTCTAAATCTTTATGAGGGCCACCACATATTTGACACCACGTACCATAAGAGTGCCGAAAGTAAAAAATATCAGTATCACTCATGTTTGTGTCAGAAATTACCAACCGTCGGGATCTTACGGTTCTGTTTTCGGTAACTGATACTTGGGCACGGAGCGTGTTGAGTGGGCACGGCCCCGTGTTCAGCTACTGTCTGACTTAAAACATGATTGCCAGTACCAAAGATTGGGCAGGGGGTGTTTAGCGGGCACGACCCGTGCTGAGCTCTGCAGAAGCTGAAAAATTAAGAAAAATCATAAAAAAATAGAAAAATAAGAAATAAAAAAGATTAGGCCGTTGATTTTAAGCTTTCTTAAAATTCTTGTGTCCTTGGCAACGGCGCCAAAAACATGATGCGTGTGAGTGTTATATAGTTTTTAATGTATATTTTTAGCCCTTTTTAACACTTTGGTCAAGTTTTAAATTTATAAAACACGATATTCTACTAACACTAAACACACATATGTACAAGTGCACCCATCGTGAGCGTAGTATAGTGTTGGTAAGATACCGAGGTCGTCCAAGGACACAAGAGCTTTTAATACCGGTTTATCCTCAACGTCTAATCAAAACAAAAGTTTAGAAAAAGGTTTGAAAATAAAAACTAAAATGCTGAAAAATAAAAATAAAAACAGATAGACAAGATGAATCACTTGGATCCGACTCGCCTTTAGTGTAACCTTTGATTATTTCCGCACTTTTTCACTTTTTAAGAGATTATCTTAGTTATTATAGTAGGCCCCTCTTTTGAAGGTGACGTTACCCTCAACCCAGTAGTTTGAGTCAGCAAGGATACAATCCTAAAGGGTTGGATTATTGAAAGATAATTAATTAAGTTATTAATGCATAATGTGGTAGGCCCCTCTTTTGAAGGTGACGTTACCCTCGGCTAAGTAGTCTGAGTCAGCAGGGATACAGTCCTAAATAGCCGGGTTAATATATTAATAGTAGTTTACATATGAGGGGATCAAGAAATTCAGACCCCCACCATCCAATACCAGTGGGTATTGAAGGAGGTCCTACTAAGCTTGACCCAGGTCCTTGCAGGATCTATACACTGAACAAGGCAAGACGCTTACCAAACCATTCCCTTAACCCCCCTACCAGGTAGCCAACATATCTCCATATAGACCGTGGAGATATGAATGGTGTAAATCTTTTATTTTATATAGACAGTAAAATAACGCCAAGACACCACGGACAAATGATAAGGAAGTTTCACCTTCAACATAAGAAACTAGCTATTAAAGTCATTAATACATAACCAAATAAAAAGTGCGAAAAGATTAAAAATAAAAAGTATTACACTAAATGCTTGTCTTCACCAAGTGATGTAAGAGACTTAGGCAAACATGACCTTTGATTGTCAAGAACTCTTACTATCAATCTTGGATCCCGAGACTACTACACACTTGGTGGATGATGGATTATGGTGGTGGATGATGGTGTTGTGGTGGTGGTGGAGTGTGGGTGAAGTGGGAGAGAGGTGGTTTGCCAAGGGATGGTTTGCAAATGAGCCAAGCACCCCTATTTATAGCCTGCACAGAAGCCCGGACACGGCCCCGTGTCCATTGGGCACGGCCCCGTGTCCACCCATCTTCTCTTTCTTCATTAAATGCAGTTTGTCTGCATTAGTTGACCACGCCCCCGTGTCCGCTGGGCACGACCCCGTGTGCAGAAGCGTATCTGTACTATCAAGATTTTCCTAGATTTTGCGAATCTTAGAGTTGACCACGGCCCCGTGTCCGCTGTACACGCCCCCGTGGTGGGTGATAGAAGCTTCTACAACTTTGTCTTTTCTGCAGACACTTGGGCACGCCCCCGTGCTCATTTAGCATGAGGCGTCTTCAGCCTTCTGTTCTCTTATTTTTGCTTGGGAGGAGGCTGTCGAGGGGCCGGGCATGCCACGTTTATTCCTTTTCTTGTATTTATGTTAGATTTAACTGCCTTTTATTTTCTTTTGTTCATTTGAGCTTATTTAATCCTGAAAATACAACAGGAAGACAAAAACACACTTTTTCCAACATTAGTACTAAAAAATGGTTAGTTTTATGCCACATTTGATGTAATTTATATGTTGCATTTTGCGCACATCATTGTCCGTTTTACGCGATTCTTTTTCCTACGCGTTCATAATTTAATTCTCCATCTCATGGAGTAAAAACCCGACATCTGAATTCAAAAATTTTAGATTTCAAGCTCTCGGCTTGAAATTCAATTATGACACTTTTTGACCCGTTTGTAATTTGATCAAACAAACTTGTTGGTTACTTTTTAAATGTCTTGTAAATCACATTATACCAGTTTACTAATATTCAAGGTTCAAATTACGGGTTCTTATGCAAATCTCAACCCGTTTTGCATATCTACTCATTTTGACCCGTTAAGGGTATTTAACATTTTCAAGCTTAAATCATGCTTCTTTTTAGTTTACATCCTATCTCTATTTTTATACGTATCCCAAGGACTCAATTTAACAAAACGCTTATTTCTAAACAACTCCTAAAGGTTGTTTGCCCTATTTACCCCTCAAGGGCTTTTTGGTCAATTTTAGTCCTTTATTTTGCGACGAAGGACTTTCGCTAATATTTGACCAAAATATCACTATTAACAATAACTCTATTTATGCGTACCTGAATCGGATCAACATTTTGACCCGTTTTAATACCTTGTCTCAAAATTTGCTAATCCATAGCATCACTAATCCATAAGCCGTCTTATCCTGTGAGCGTATGTCTCAACAAACGCTTATTAGTCGTTAAATTGTCAAGTGGTATCGACGTTACCATTTGACCCGTTTGGTCTAAATAACCGAATAATTTGCACTTAAGATCGAAGGGCATTTAATTACCATTTCATAAAGTAACTCATTTCGGATTTTTACCAAGTTGATTAAGTTTCTTAAATCCGTCTCTTACACGTTTACCCAACATGGCTTATGCCATTTGGTGCCGTTTGAAACATTGACCCCGATTCATGTGTACTTGACTAAATCACTATTCTACACTTTTTAATCGTTTAGGCTTACTCACAAAGTTGCCGTTCAAAAACTCATTTTTACCTTAGCCTTATTTCATGGCTAATTTACCGTCTTACCTCTATCTACCATTAAACATGGTTTTTATCCTTTATATTAGTTCCGACCCGTATTATTTCGTGTTGGGAACCATATCTTGAATTTCATCTTTATCATATTTACAACCTATAGAATACACACGTATTCTACTAAAAGGTGTAAGTTTCACTTACCTCGCATCCAAGCGACGCTTTTCTTTTCGTACTTGACCTGTTTGACCTGCTTCTTTCCCAAGCCTCCTCCTAGCTTATCAAGCGTCAACTATCATATAGTATTCATAAGGTGGATAGGTTAGTCATTCTAGATTATAACCTTTATGTCTTATGAACCTTTATACTACTTTTCTTACAGAACTCTATCATAGGTCGGTTTTACACTATTTTCAACATCAACAATTCATGTGTTCATCATCTAGTTTCAATACCCATTTAACATATGTATGGGTAATTTTTGAATTTCTATTTTTCCGACGCTAGTTTATCAAATTATTAACTAGACTTGTTTCTGAACATAGATTTCATCACAACATACTTAACCCATTTCAAGTCATTTATGATCATGTATCTGAATTCATGCTTTAATCAAACACCTTCTTAACCTTACCATGCATGATGATTCTAAACATAGTCTTATCATCAATTTCATCATAACATTAAAACCCACTTAGCACATATAAAGGAAATCATCAATTTCCTAGTTTTCTATACCAAATCATCAAAACTTTTAACTAGGGTTTGTTCCTAGACATGGTTTCAACATAACCACACTCATACATTCAACATTCAAACATGAACTTCAATTCCTGAGTGTTAATCAGAATTTTAAGATATCACCAAATAATGAAATTCGACTTACCTTGTGATCTCCTAGTTTGAGTGATCACGAATTTATTTAAAGCCCCAAATTTTAGCTTGATTCTCCTTCGATTTGGTTGGATTTTATGAGTTTTAGGGTTTTGAAAGAACCCCCTTGGGCTCCTGATCATTCCTGCGCGCACACACACACTTAGTGTATGTGTGTGTTGTGTTTTTATTCTTATTTTTAAAAAACATGTTTGCCCATTTTGCCATTTTAGTCCTTCATGTTTTATTTTTGATCATATAAGGCTATAACTCATAGTTTATCACTTAAATTCATATTACTAACTAGGTTAATTATTCCTAGCTAACTTAGTAGGTTCGGGAAGTTAAAAACCCGTTTTATTCTAAGTCTCATTAACTCGGGCTCCTTATGAACTTTGTCTTCTCAAGTCGTTTGCTCTCTTTTTATTTATTATTAGACTTATTTATTTAAATCCTAATAATTTATGGGTTAATCTTTTCTACTAACGGTATTCTACCCGCTCTTTAGTATTAACGGGGTTTAATTACCAAACCTGTTTTCGGGGTGTTACATCAGAAGCTTTGAATTTGAAAGACACAACGTTGGGACTTTGACATGGCCTCGTACCTATGTAGACACGACCCATGCATGGTGGCATATTTTGTCTTGTTTTGCTGCAGTGGTGACATGGGGGCGTGTTTGATCAGGCACAAATTCGTGTCAAAAGGCATGCATTGTTTTTCAGAAAGAATGAAGCACGAGGACATGTGGCTGGAGCATGGGAGCGTGTGACTCTTCTGTTTTCTTGTAGACGTCTTGTTTTTCGGCGTGAATTATCTTTGGAAAATCAAAAGTAAACAAATGAACGACTTATTTTAAAGATTAATACAACAAAATGATAAAAACACGCTCCATTTGATATAAAATATATGTTGGATTCTACACACACAGTAACAATATGTGGATTCTAGAAATAATCAGGAGGTGCTTAACTTGAGGGTCAGATCGGATATGAAAGACTTTGAGTAATTGGTGGAGTTATGAAGATACATGATTGAATTATGAAGATTGCGATGAAGTCAGACACTTCGGGTTAACCCTACTAGAAATGTGAACAATTTCCTACACAATTTTTTCGTCACAAATTCCAACACATTTGTGACAAATTTCCAACGAAAAAATTACAAGATTTTATGATAATTTTTTTACGCAACAGCGACAAAATTTAAGAAAACGTTAATTAATTGGCATTTACGTCACAGCTCTGTCGAAAATAATATCATTTGCGATACATTTGTGACAAAAAGGAAAAAGATAATAAATATTAATTTTAGCAAAAAAACTAAGGAAAGATAATAACATTTCCTACACATTTTTTACAAAATATATATTTTTAGTTAAATTAAACGTTCCGTTAGGATTGTGTCACAACTTGCGACACTTTCCAACAAAAAAGTTAGTGTATAAAATTGAATTAAAGGCAAATACATGACTATATACGATGATACTTACAAATAATAATAATAAAATTATTATAATAGCAAAAAATAAATGTATTGCTTACACATCTGAGACAAAATGCTTATTTTTCATCAGATTTGTTAGAAAGGCGTATGAAACAATCTATGTATGAATGTAGTTTCCTAAGAATTTATGACAAAAAAGATTATCTTTTAATAAATTTAATTGTTTTGTCAGATATCCGTTACAAATTGTGACACATTTCTGACGACAGTAGTCGTTGTGGGGGTAGAGGGGATCCAAGGCTGACATGTGTGGGGTATTCTGTGATCAATCATTACGCGTGATCTGATGGAGAGTGTGAAATCCAAGTGCTAACGTGCTTATCCTGTGTGATTTATTATCATTTACGTGATTATACGCTTTGAATATGTTTACTACGAGTGCTCGTTGTTATACAGCTAAATCACTTAATTCGGGAAAGTTGGAGAGTTTAGAGATGAGGCGGAACACTTGTGGATGATAAACATAGCGGAAGGCATTGTTCGGATCGAAAAGATGGCTTGGATATGCGAGAAATATAAAAGTTTGAATTCTAGCGGCAATTGTGTTAATAATTGAAAGTTGAAATGTAGCTAATTACATCGGCCATCAAGCTCCAGCAAATTAGGAACGTAAGCTACGGGTGTCACACCCCAACCGATGGCGGAATCATCGGGGCGCGGCACTGAGCGAAACAGATTGTTCAAGAGAAATTCCATAACAACTAAAATTACCAGATAATTAATCATTACATCCCATACCGCAAAATATCAGATAATCTAATTATTACAGACATAGTATCTCAAAAACAACATTGTTCCGACAACTCAGATTTATAGATTGTTCATTTCTAGACTCTTCCTACATTGATTCCACATAGCAAGCATCCTAGCATCTCAAACACCTGTCACATACGTTAAAATGGAGGTCAATAAACATAGTGTAAAGGTGAGCATACAAGTTTAATAGTATAATAGATAGCGAAAGCGAGTTTATGCATAACCAACATGTAACATGTATAATGTGAAGCAAGTAGGTTATCGACAATGAAATATGCACAAACGTGACTGCGAGTTGTAGCATGCGCAACACATGTCACCACCGTGACATGTGAGAAAAGCCCTTAATAACCCCTGTCCACGACAGGTGCTCAGTCCAAACAATAGTACTATCGTTGCTAAGGTGTCAGGCAACAATCACTGTGTAAACATAACATACAAGCATTCATCGAGTAACACGTATAACATATAGTATCGGTTAGCGTATAAAAGTGTTTGCGTTGTGTGTTCGATGTGATTTGATATAGATAACGTATGTAACACCCAAAAGTGCTTAAAGCAAAAAGGGATCGAGTATACTCACAGATAGCGTTTAATAACTAAACACTCTCTTGGATTGAAGGGAGCGCTGAGAGATTAGCCTGAACAGTTAACGATAGCATAAGCACATGAATGGCGCCTTAAACTGTGAAAAGTGAACCAAGTGACGAATGGTCATCCGATCGGATTGGCATTCGTTTGGGATGGATGTGTTTATGTATGATGGCTTCGAAGTTTTCGTTGTAGCATTTTAAAATCAGAGAAGTATCTCTACCTTTCAGGTTGTTCAATCGAACGGTCGTTCGATCGGAGAGCGGTCCGATCAGCGAGACATTCTAGTGAGAACAAGTTCACAGCAGGATGTCATTCGATCGGATGTCAATCCGATCGGATAGCAATCCGTCAGAACTGGTGATACTTGAAAATTGATAAAAGTTTAAGTGTTGAAGACCAGGTGCAATCTGATCGGATTGTCGTTCGATCGGATGGCAATCCGTCCAACAATCTGATCGTTTTGAAAACTTGAATATTTTGTTAAGTTTGAAAAGTTTGCGGTTTAATCGAGACGGTTTGACACGCGTTAAACAATGGGAACTCCGTCAAGACCGAGTCATCCGATCGAAGTGGGAATCACCCCAACCTGATCAGCTAACTGTTCGTGACAGTTGTTCATGTTCAACCCGAAATCGGTTGTCTCTTTGATAGGAATCAGATCTCGGACCGACACATCACTAGGAAACGAGTAGAAGGCCTGAATGAGTCCTGATTCCATCGGTTTTTGAGTGCATTGAGTGTAAAAGAGTTGAAAGAAAGTTATAAAACCATCTTTCAATCCTTCTAACCATGAAAATGTTTAGATCTATGTGATAATAGTGTTGAATCATGTTGAAATCCTTTAGATCTGAGTTGTTCTTGGTGGAACGAGGCCAAATCTTGAAGTTCATAAGAACCCCATGATGACATCATCCTAGAACACCTTAAATCCGCTGATTTCACGGTTAAAAGTGAAGATTCAAAGGTGAAAATGATGATGAAGTGTGTGTAGATGATAGATGTACAAGATTTGAGTTGAAAACTTACAAGAATCGCGAGGAATCGAGAGAAAGAGGGCTAGAACGTGCTAGTCGAATGAGAGAGCTGTCACATCACTGTTGGTGATGTGACAGGGGGTATTTATAGGTTTCCAAAAGGGGAAAGGTGTGTACAAGTGTCGGATCGGATGGCAAACCGATCGGATGGCCATTCGATCGAAGTGATCCGGCGAGTTGGTTTTCGATGTTTTGTTTCGTGCGTTGAGCGTTGTGATGCGTTTCGAGTGAGTGATGCGATAGTATTACCCATTAGTTACACAAATAACCTAGCTACTAAATATCATAAACATAACACTTGAATCTCAAGTTTGTGATGAGATTGCGTTGCGATAGAGTTGCGATTGCATTTGCGATTAATCACCTCAACATAAACATAACATGCACAAGTAACACATAATACCACACATACGTAAAACAATATCCATAACCCATAATTCGAGTTGCGATGTGATAGCGATGCGATTAGCGATAGGTCGATTATCGATTAAAATGCGATTAAATAGCGATTTATTAACTAGTACTCCACATAATACAACTAAAGCGAATTAAAATAAAGTATCGATTACAAGTCAAGAAGTACTATCAAAAAATAAGCAAGGAGTGACAGATCGCAATTAGCAATATTTTCTTCCTTTGACTTTGACTTGTACTTTGACTTTCAAAAGTCAGGTTGTTACAGCCTCCCCTACTTAAGGAAATTTCATCCCGAAATTTAAGAAGCAGGCGTAACAAACAGTTGCGGATACTTTGCCTTCATGTCACTTTTGAGTTCCTTGGTGAACTCGGTGCCGCGTTTTCCTTCCCAACGAACCTTCACAATGGGAATGCGTGAGCGTCGGAGTACCTTGGTTTCTCGGCCCATGATCTCGACAGGCTTCTCCACGAAGTGTAATGTTTCGTCCACTTGTATATCCTCAAGAGGGACTTGTAGTTCCTGGTCGGCTAGACACTTTTTGAGGTTCGAAACGTGGAAAGTCGGGTGGACATTACTAAGTTCCTCCGGTAGTTCGAGTCTGTAGGCCACTTTGCCATTCCTTTCAAGAATTTTAAAGGGTTCAACATATCATGGCGCGAGCTTTCCTTTCTTGCCGAATCTGATCACCCCCTTCCAAGGTGCAACATTTAGGAGTACGTGATCGCCAACATCAAATTCAAGGGGCTTGCGGCGTCTATCGGCATAACTTTTCTGACGGCTCTGAGCTTTTAGCAGATTGTCTTGAGTCGTTTCTTGCAACAAATCAGGACCGATAATTTGCGCATCCCCTCTCGTGCCATACAATAGGCGATCGGCATTTTCTTCCGTATAATGCCTCAAATGGTGCCATTTGGATACTAGAGTGATAGATGTTATTGTACGAGAATTCGACTAAAGGTAAATGTGAATCACAATTACCACCGAAATCTATAACACACGAGCGAAGCATGTCTTCGAGGGTACGAATCATGCGTTCAGTCTGACCGTCGGTCAGGGGATGGAAATCAGTACTAAGATTGAGAGTAGTACCAAGAGCAGATTGAAACGTTTCCCAAAGATGATATCACGAGGTGTCCCGTGTCGACAAATAACTTCGTCAGTATAGATTCGAGCTAATTGTTCTTCCTTATAGTCTTCCCGTATCGGTAGAAAGTGAGCAGATTTGGTGAGACGGTCAACGATAACCCAGATGCTGTCGTGACCTGATGGCGTGCGCGGAAATTTTGTTATAAAATCCATAGCTATACTCTCCCATTTCCACATCGGGATCTCGGGTTGTACGAGTAAGCCAGAGGGGCGTTGATGCTCAGCCTTGACTTTCGAACAAGTCAGGCATTTCAAAACATAGATAACGATATCCTTTTTCATGCCCGGCCACCAGTACTTGTAGCGCATGTCCTCGTACATCTTATCGGCACTGGGATGAATGGAATACCGAGATTTGTGGGCTTCGTCTAGCAGAATCTGTCGTAAGTTGGTACGCTTGGGAATCCAAATTCGATCTAGATAATGGAATATACCATTCGATTTATTCACCAGTTGTTCGCCGTCATTGATGATCCTTTCTTTCTTCAAAGTACGTTCGGTAAAACAAGCATGTTGCGCGTCACGGATAAGAGCTTCGAGATTGTGCTGGGCTTGAGTATTTCGAACGCTATGCAAATAGCTTCGTCGAATGAGAGCATCGGCAATGACGTTTGCTTTGCCTGGATGGTAACGAATCTCACAGTCGTAATCATTGAGGAGTTCAACCCATCGGCGTTGGCGCATATTCAGCTCTTTCTGGTTAAAGATGTGTTGCAGGCTCTTGTGGTCGGTGAAGACCATACACTTGGTACCGTAAAGTTCGAGATCGTGGGTTGTATAGTTCTTCTCGTGGATCTTGAGCTGTCGAGAGGCGTACGTGATAACCTTATCTCGTTGCATGAGAACACAACCAAGACTGAGGTTAGAGGCATCGCAGTAGACTACGAAATCGTTGTTTCCGTCGGGTAGTGAGAGCACGGGAGTGTTACAAAGCGTAGCTTTGAGAGTTTGAAAGGCCTCCTCTTGTTCGGTTCCCCAAACAAAAGGTTTATCCTTATGCGTAAGCGAGGTAAGCGGCACATCGATCTTTGAGAAGTTAGCGATGAATCTGCGATAGTAACCCGCCAATCCGAGAAAAGAGCGAACTTCGGACGGGTTCCTTGTTGTAACCCAACTCTTAACAACTTCAATCTTCGTAGGATCGACATGAATTCCTTGACTATTTATGATGTGACCGAGGAATTGAACCTCCTCAAGCTAGAATTCACACTTGGAGAACTTGGCATCGAGACGGTTTCCCTGGAGTAATCAAGAACCAAACGGAGATGTTGTGCGTGTTCGGTTTTTTATTTGGAATAGATCAGGATGTCATCGATGAACACGATGACGAAGCGGTCGAGAAAGGGTTTACACACGCGATTCATTAGATCCATAAAAATTGCGGGAGCGTTAGTCAAACCAAAAGGCATAACAACGAACTCTTAGTGACCGTATCGGGTTCAAAAAGCGGTTTTGGGTATATCTTCCTCCTGAATTCGTAATTGGTGATAGCCTGAGCGTAGATCGATCTTCGAGAAACACGTAGGACCTTGTAGCTGATCAAACAAATCATCGATTTGAGGCAAAGGATAGCGATTCTTGATCGTAAGCTTATTTAATTCCCTGTAGTCGATGCACATCCGGAACGATCCATCCTTCTTTTTGATGAAAAGGACAGGCGCGCCCCAAGGAGAGGTGCTAGGGTGAATGAAGCCTTTATCAAGCAGTTCCTAGAGCTGACTCGAGAGTTCGCGCATTTCAGAAGGAGCGAGACGATTAAGCGCTCTAGCAACAGGATTTGCTCCAGGAATGCAGTCTATTCGAAAATCGATATCACGAGTGGGAGGTAAACCAGGTAAATCGTCGGAAAAAACTCGAGGAAAATCATGAACCACAGGCACCTTGTCTATTGCCTTAACTTCCTTTTCCCCCGCTACTACGATATGTGCCAAAAAAGCTTGGTATTCCTTGCGGAGACACTTGCTAGCTTGGATACACGACATGAGTTGTAACTTCTTCGAAGCGACTTCGCCATAAACACACAATTGATCACCGTTCGCGAGAGAGAAACGAATCATTTTATCGAAGCAAACAATTTCAGCATGATTCTCCCGAAGGAAATCTATACCTACTATGACATCAAAGCTACCAAGTTGCATCGGGATGAGATTGATCAGGAAAACGTGACTGTTGAGATCGAGAGTACAGTCACGCAGGACGGAATTGACAGTGACGGTTCTTCCAGTGCGTCGAAGGTCGATGGGAGGTTAACGCATTTACGGTTTAGGAGCCTTTCGAATTCGAACGATACAAAACAGTTATCGGCTCCAGTATCAAACAAACACGAAGCATATATACCATTTACGAGAAACGTACCATTAACCACATTGTTTTCTGCTTGAGCCTGGTGGGCGTTGATGTTGAAGACTCGCCCGCGGGCTGCTTACTGAGTTGGCTGCTACTGCTGCTGTTGGTGTTGGTGTTGCTGTTGCGGTGCTGGCTGCTACTGCTGCTGTGGCTCTTGCTTAACCACTCTGTTGGGGCAGACTTTTGCGAAGTGGTTGGGATCACCACACGCAAAGCAAGCTCTTGCGTGAGGAGGAGCTGCTTGCTGTCCTTGCGGAGCTGGTAGAGCAGGAGCTTGAACTGGGGCTTGGCGAGGACCGGTATGGCAGTTAGCGGTGAAATAGCCATACAGGTTGCAATGAACACAAAACCGGCATGCGATTCCAACCGGGTGATGATAGGTGCAAGTAGGGCAGAGCGGGTGTGGTCCAGTGTATGCACACTTGGCTGGCGGTGCATTTGCCACAGGCGCCGCTACTTGGCGATTCTACGGTTGCGGTTGGGCAGGCACGGCTTGGAGTGGAGCGGCAGTTACTGCACAGTTCTTGTTGCTGGAGCTGTTGTTTTTTCTCTTGTGGCGGGAGGACTTTGAAGATTGTGAGACGGTGGTATCAGCGGTGGGAGCAGCGGTGACTTGGTGCAGATTCTTGGAGGCTTTATCAAAGTAACTAGCCCTGACTCACTTGTTTCTTGATCTCAGCAGCGAGAAGGTAGGTTTCCTCAATAGTTGTCGTCTTTGCAACTTGCACAAAGTCAGCAACACAATCTGGCAGAGCGCGGATGTATTTCTTGATCGTAATCTCGGGGGTAGTAACTTGACCTGGGCAGATGATACTCAGCTGCTTGAAGTGAGCAAGTAAACCAGCGTTGTCTCCACCATCTTACTTGATATGCCAGAACTCGTCCTCCAGCTTTTGGAGTTCGTGGGGAGGGCAGAACTCTTGCATCATGATGTCCTTCAACTCATCCTATATCAATCCGTAACCTGCATCATTCCCTCGTTTGTTTCTCTCGGCAGTCCACCAATCTAGAGCCCGGGATTGGAAGACGCCAGTGGCGTTAATAGTGAGAAGGTTTTCCGGACAGCCACTCTGGCGTAGGGTGACTTCGATCGAATCAAACCATTGAAACATGGCCGTGGGCCCGTCTTCTCCGGTAAATTCTTTGGGGCCACACACTTTGAACTGCTTGAAGCTAAAAGTACTTTTAGGAGTATCAGTCCGGGATTCTTCTGAGGACTTGCTAGCGTTTTCGTTCAGTTCGCTAACAATTTGCGGTTTGACTTTCGCCATCTACTTGGCGACTAGTGCAGCGATGCGTTTGTCTTCGTGGTCGCGTCGTGCGGAGCGAGCAGTGTGTGATCCAAATGACGACATTGTCTGCAACAGGCATCGTCACAGGACTTAGACACAATTTCGATTAACCCTATTATAGTCTAGCGATACACCCAAGTCTACTTTATAAAGCGCAGGAACACATCAAAGCACAAAATCACGTAGTCACATAACTCATAGAAGCACGTGATCACATAAGCACAGAAACACATAAGCACGTAGAGCACCAAAACCATGTATTCAACTATATTTTGCACGTATTGACCTACATATATTGCACGTATTCACCTATCTTTCATAGCAATGTAAAGCGATCGAGTATTGCGAGTGCAATTAGCGAGTAGCGATTGCGAATAACACAAGCGATTTGTTAGCGTTTTCAGGTAGATGTGCAGTGCGAGTTGTGCGTATTGATCAAAGCGAACAGGGAAAAACGAGTAAATCACCAAAATCGATACACATAATCACGAAAAATCACATAAAATTCACATAAAATTGATAAATCACAGAGTTGGCGGCGGTGAAATCCAGAATCGAAACACAAAAAATCGAAGAGAGATTGTCTCGGCTTGATAGACGTTGACTACCCAAAGTGATTCGACTATTCTCAAGGACGTCAGGTATGCGCTTTGGCCTAGTGGATTGTGCTCTATCATCGACATGCGGTGATTGGCATGCATCCTTTCGGTTATTTACGTAACTCGAGTCGTTGGAATCCATCAAGACTTTGGTGAGAGTTTTGAAAAAACAAAATAGAGAGCGGAACAAGTCATCAAGGTTCGGGTTTCACCCCTGACTTAACAACTGTATTCCTGTTTGTGTGATAGAATCACGAAATAGATAAGGAGATTAGCGTCGAATTATGCATTTCACTCCTAATTCAACACAAATTCTCTTGTTTATAGTAAAAATAGTGTGTCGAACGAGTGATTTAGTCGAGAGTTTGCGGTTTTCACACCTAGTCTCAACCAGATCGCCCGTTTGTGTGTGTGTCCAGCCTTAGGAAAGGCTGATCTTGCGCGGAACTGTAGTATGCGATGTTCGCGCAAGAGTGTAGTGCACAGCGAGTTCGAGCGAGAATATCAAGTAGGCTCGTGCAAAACCTATACCGGTTATGCACAAGTCGGTCTGTTGGTACTTAGACTATAGACTAGGTCGATCCTAAGACATCGACCCGGACTAGGTCGAGTCTTGCCTAATTCCCTATAGTTATGGCTCTGATACCAATCTGTCACACCCCAACCGATGGCGGAATCATCGGGGAGTAGCAATGAGCGAAACAGATTGTTCAAGAGAAATTCCATAACAACTAAAATTACCAGATAATTAATCATTACGTCCCATACCGCAAAATATCAGATAATCTAATTATTACATACATAGTATCTCAAAAACAACATTGTTCCGACAACTCAGATTTATAGATTGTTAGTTTCTAGACTCTTCCTACATTGATTCCACATAGCAAGCATCCTAGCATCTTAAACACCTGTCATATACGTTAAAATAGAGGTCAATACACATAGTGTAAAGGTGAGCATACAAGTTTAATAGTATAATAGATAGCGAAAGCGAGTTTACGCATAACCAGCATGTAACATGTATAATGTGAAGCAAGTAGGATATCGACAATGAAACATGCACAGACGTGACTGCGAGTTGTAGAATGCGCAACACATGTCACCACCGTGACATGTGAGAAAAGCCCTTAACAACCCCTGTCCATGACAGGTGCTGAGTCCAAACTATAGTACTATCGTTGCTAAGGTGTCAGGCAACAATCACTGTGTAAACATAACATACAAGCATTCATCGAGTAACACGTATAACATGCAGTATCGGTTAGCATATAAAAGTGTTTGCGTTGTGTGTTCGATGTGATTTGATATAGATAACGTTTGTAACACCCAAAAGTGCTTAAAGCAAAAAGGGATCGAGTATACTCACAGATAGCGTTTAATAACTAAACACTCTCTTGGATTGAAGGGAGCGCTGAGAGATTAGCCTGAACAGTTAACGATATCATAAGTAAATGAACGGCGCGTTAAACGGTGAAAAGTGTACCAAGTGCTGAGTGGTCATTCGATCGGGCCATCATAAAAAAAACGATACATCTTGGATTTGTGGAGACATTGGGACGCACACGTGAATATCTTTGAGAGGGTTTGGACTTTTGATGGTTATCATCACATATTGAAGGCAGGGAGAAAAAAAAACACATCTCGATAATACACATCCTATCATCATCGCAGACATCTTGAAAAGGAGTGAAGATCACTCAACCCACATGAGTGGCTAATCTTTCTAGTGGTTTCCTCCGGATGGAGGGTTTTTGTAAGTTAACAGATTTTATGTGTTTAGTGACAATCGTTTGACTCCGTGATCTAAGCATTCGATGCTTTTCACTTATGATTTAGTTAATTAATTGTAATCGATTGCATTTGCTTAACCTTATTCTTTGATCATTCAATTCCCGAAAGTTCTAGTAATTGGGATATATTTATTATGGGATTAGGGTTGGTAATTGTGATTGGTAACCACCAGATAACCCCCCGATATGTATTGACCGGAGTACTTAGTCTTTGGTTATCACAATTAGTTGATTAGGTTAGTCCACTTATGTCTATGTAAGTGTTCGATTAAACATATAATTGAAGTTAACTGCAAAACCTAAATTCCGGAGGAACCATTCATTCTCTTATTGAATACAATCTTATTTTTTTCCGTTGTTAGCAATCAATCAATCAAAATCAATCGATAGTTTATTGTTTTCGTAGTTTTTATTCAACACTTGGCATCATACACTTTCCACAATCCTCCCTTGGTTCGATACCCTACTTATTCTATACTAATAGTTTAAATAGGTTTTTGCATGTCCTTAACGACAGACATCAAAATGGCGCCGTTGCCGGGGAGGCGTGCGCAAAGTGTTTAGTGTTAAGTTTTAGTTAAGAAAAAAAAATCCAAAAATAGTGTCAGTTTTGTTTTGTTCATATTTATGCTTGGTGCTTTGTTTCTGTAGGATGGCAAGTTATTTGAGAAGAAGATTTCCCGAGTACTCTACATGTATACTTTGCAAGAATCCGTTGCATCCGGGAATTAACTGTTGGGAGGCTCGATACAAGCATGAAGAAGAATAGAGGAGAGCAAATGAGTTGGATTTTTATTCTGATGATCATGTCCACCCATACTATTCTTATTCCGATTCGCTGCGATTTGCATATGATTACCAATCGGATACGGATTATTGTTATGATGAGCAGACATGGGATGAGAGTAGGTATGATCCAGGGATGGTACAAAGCGTGAGTTACCAAGAGGAGTATGATGATTGTTATGTTGAATACTCTCGACTTTCTTATGAAGACCATCAGGTACACTATCAGGATGCCTATCATTCCCAGTATACATTTGATCAAGGTGAGTCTGAATGTGCCCATAGTTACGTAGTTACCATCAATCACCCCAATTTGGAAGTCTTGTTGAATATATGAGTCAAAGAGACCTGGCATACGTTGAAAATCAATTGACAAAACCTGACTTGTCAATAGAGGACCAGTTGGAGATGTGGATTCAAAAGTATAACCTTTTGATAACTGAAGTGAAGGATGATGGGCCAAGAATGACTCCAATGGAAAAACGCCAAGCCAGGGATAGATGTGTGTCTTTACAGATGTCTCCTTCTCAAGTAGGGGACGAGGTTGTGGAGGTTAATACCACACCGGTGGTTCTCTCAATTGTTGAACAGTCAGATGTGGAGAAAATTGTTGAAGGTGATGAGGTGAAAGAAGACATTCCACAAAATAAGTGTGGGGATGCAAATACAAAGACGAGGAAGGTGACGATGAAGGATATCTGGCGGATCATTATTGTTGGTGCATACGTCTGTCGACTTCGTCTTGTATCGAGTCTTGTACTAGAATTGTTAGATCAGGGCACGTTGTACAAGAAATAGGGTTTTGGTATGTTTGAGCTAATTTCGCTTGAAAGTGGCAAGTGCCATTTCAAGCGAAATCAGCTCCCTTATAAATAGGCTTCACACGAAATCATTTGTAAGGTTCATGTTTCCGGTACTGAAGTGCTGCCGACGTGTCTACTGATCTGTAAACTTGTTAAATCGATAATACAAGACTTTTTGAAGTGAATCAAGCTGTTTTACAAGTCTATTTCATTGTTTCCGCCTTTGAAATAGATTAGAACTCTTCTGATCGACTCGTTTGGGTCACAGAACGATCCTACAAGTGGTATCAGAACTCAGGAAGAAGAGTTCTTGCCAAAACAGCCTTAATTTCTGACTTCTACACCTTCTTTTACAAAATTCACAAATTTTTACGGTCAAAATGGTCTGAATTTCACACGTGTCATGCGAAACTGTGTTTTAATGAATCCTTGAGAGTTTTGGACCTTAATTCAGCCTAAAATTGATAATATACTTAATTCTGTTTGAAAATCAGATCGAAAAAGATGATGTCAGCAGCATTTCACACGGAATTAGCACTTGATTCCGCTTGAAATTGCTATTCCGCTTGAAAAGTACACCTAATTTCGCTCGAAATTGTTGATTTCGCTTCAACGTGTAATTTCGCTTGAGAAGGTTCACATGAAATCATCTGATTTCGCTCCAAAGTGTAATTTCGTGTGAAACTCTATCTGGTTCACACGAAATCAGGTATTCCGTGTGAGAAGGTATTTCGTGTGATGGGTATTCCGTTCCAAAAGTGTTATTTCGTTTCAAAGGGGTATTCCATTTGAACTCGTATTTCGTTTGAGATTTGTGTTTGTGAAATATTTTACATAAATGTGGAAGAGGAATTCTACAATGCGTTTGCTACACCAGTTGCTCCTGTTACAGCTGCTGAAACATTGTACAGTGAGAATGAAACGGGAACTCATCAAAAACCGCCAAAGCTTATGTACATTGAAGATTTTAAAGGATGGCAAAATCGATTTGAGAACTGGGTGCAAGCTTATAAGTTTGACGCATGGTGTTCATTAGAGAAAGATTACGAGAAACCGAAAAATGAGCGTGGGCTTGAAAAAGCGTTTTGTGACTTTTCGGAGATTGATAAATTGAAATATACTAGTGAAAAAATGATGATCAGTATTCTTCAACAAACGATTAAAGAAGATATCTTTGTTTTGCTCCAACATGAGGGTACTGCTAGGTCAATTTGGACGGCTTTGATTCAAAATTTTAAAGGAAGTGCAGATATGATCAAGAACAAAAAGGCTTTACTTAAGAAATCTTTTGATATGTTTGTAGCCTTTGACCATGAAACAACAAAAATGAGCATTGATAGATATTGTCATCTTGTTTTGGAAATGGGAAGATTGGACATAAAGAAAGACGATGATGAATGGGTTGATAAACTTGCTGATGCATTACCACAGCAGAAATGGGGAACTTATTTGATGATTCTTAAACACACGAGAAAATCTGAAAATATGAATCTGGCACAGTTTATTCAGAAGATTGAAGAGCACGAGTTGGATATTCAGAAAACGGCAATCATGAAGAATCCAAATGCTCAACAAGATGTCAGTTTATACTACAGAGGAAACAAATTTGAAGTTACTCCAAGCCCAAAGATCAAAACTGGTTTCAGTGCTGATAGCTCGTCTGAAATGAAGGGTAGTACTGTAACTCAGAGTGGTGGACATTCATCTTCATATTCAAGCTTTGATCCAAACTTTACTACACCAAGTCCTCAAAAACAGAATTGTATAAATATGCAGTGCAATGTTACCTTGAACATTCAAAATGGTCAAAATCTGTCTCCTGAAATAGCAAAGCAACACATGGCATCACTCGTTGCTATGTTGGAATCATATGAAAGCTTGATTGGTGGCATAATTGGAAATCCGATGCTTACCAAAGAGGATTATGACCAAATTGATGCAGAGGAACTTGAGTTGATGGATATAAAGTGGTGTTTAGCCAGTGCTGTTCGAAGAGTTGAAAATTTTCAACAAATCACTGGAAGAGATGACTTTAATGAATTGTCTAAATCTCCGATAGGGTTTGAAAAATCAAAATTTACCTGTTTTCGTTGCAAAGGAAAGGGACATTTTAAACGTGAATGCAAAAACAAAGAAGCAACAGGAAGACAAGATGGAAAGAATGATTATTATCAAAAGTCAATTTTTCATCAGATTGATAAACAACCACAAACTGCTCATGCACGTACCATTGAAGAGAAAAGAGCTTGTTTTGGGATAATAGATCAAGATGATGAATTTGTTGCAGAGGGATTTAGCTGGGATAAATACATTCCACCTGGTTCAGGTCTTGTTGCTAGAATTTTGGAAGAAGATGAAAACAAATCTAGTTCGAAAAGAATACCGATTTTTCCAGATCTTGGAAGTGATGTAGATACTGATGATGAAGAAGAATACATTAACAAAACTAGAAAATGTATAGATCCTGATAGTTTTAATTTGTTTTTTGCAGATAAAGTTGAGATGCCGAATGAGAAGAAGATTGCCAGACTGAATAGAGAACTGGAAGCAATAAGAAAAATAGCTGATGAAAAGGAAAGATGAAAGCTGAAGAAGCAAATATTGAACCAGTGACTGAAAAAGTGGTATAAAAAATCGTTGAAGTGGAGAAAGTGGTAGAGAAAATTGTTGAGATCGAAAAAATAGTCGAAGTTGAAAAACTCATCGAAGTTGAGAAAATCGTCGAGGTAGAAAAAATTGTGGAAGTAGAGAAGTTTGTCGAGGTTGAAAAGATAGTTGAAGTCATTAAACCTTGTCTGAAATGTTTGGAGTCTTGCAAACACTGTGAGGAGAAAGACAAGAAGATTTGTGAACTTGAAGAGCTGAAAGAGAATTTGTTGTCTGATATAAAATATGTGAAAGAATCATATGATGTGCTGAACAGAACAGTTGATGGTTTGAACAAGACAAACAAAGAGGTTGATGGTGCTATGACAATGATGAGTTCAACTTTAATGACAAAGCAGAAAGTCATCAATGAGTATATTGAAGACTGTGCTAAGCTGAAGCAGGATTTGGAACTTGAAAAGATTGAGAGTGAAAGAATCAAACGTTTGTTGTTGAGTTATACAACATGTGATTATTTGATTGATCGAGTTTATCCTACTGTTGTAGGTCTTGAAGCTTTCCAAGACAAAGAAAAGGAAGATACGGATACTGGTAAGAAACAAAGTGTCAAGTATAACAAGTGTCCGCCTCCGATTTGGAATAGTTATTCTCCCAGAAAGCCAAATGAGGAACGTTTAAATAAGGCTCTCAACATCAAATTAAAGTCTGAAATCATTGATGAATTACCAGATAATATTGATGTTACATTCACAGCGTCTGACACTGATCATGAGTCTGAGTTGTTAAAGAAAGTGGTCGATCAGGTGTTGGATATGGATGAAGAGTCAAAGTCGGAGTCTAAGTCTGAAAGTTCGAGTTCGTCAGAAAAGAGTCCGAGTTCACTGGTTAAACGGGTTTACAATAAAGAATTTTTGTTATCAAAATCTAATTTGAATGACGAACCAATCAAAGTGATATATACTTTGAATGATTCAGACAAATTATATTCTGATGAAGAATTTCCAATAAGAAGTGTTAAAACTGAAATGATCAAACAGGTTTTCAAATTAACAGAAATTAATATTTCTGAAATAAAAGATTTAAATCTTCATGAAAAACCTAAAAAGTACACTTCAAGAGTTCAACAGAGATTGAACAAGAAAAAGGGTTACAGTTCTGGTTCAGGTAATCAAAAGAAACCAAACCATAATGGTAATTTCAAAAAGCAAGGATTAGGTTTCATTCCCCCGGAAAATTATAAAAATGAGAAAAATTATAAACCAAAAACGAAATTTGTTGCAGGAGGAAGTTCTGAAGAAGAGCAGAAGAAACCATTCTGGAAATAGTCAAACAAAGAGTTTCTTGCTGAAATAAAGAAGAATATGTTGAAAGAATCTGAACGAAGGGTTGATAGAAGAACTTATTTCAAATGTCAAAAGGTTGGACATATTGCTTGGAATTGCCAACAGTTCAACAACACGAAACAGGGAGTTTCTTTTAACTCAAAATTGAAAGAAAAACAGGTTGATAAAAAGAATCAATCAACTCAGAAACCTAAAGTGTTTGAAAATTCGATTTTTGAAATTGGTGATGTTTCAAAACATTTTTACAAAAGAAAAGTCGATTTGAGCAAACAGAGATGGGTTGTAAAATCTGAAAGTAGTTCTGACAATGAATCTGATTCCATAAAATCAGAGGAGTCATATGTTGAGAAAAAGAATGAGAATTCCGTTCCTGAGTTGAACGAGGAAAACTTTCCGCCATTGTCAAAGGAAAATCTGAAATCAAAAGGTAGGTTTGAGATTTCAGGTCAATTTTTCTTTGGTAAAGAAGAATTTGATGTTGAAAAGGCTTTCAATGGGAAAGTTAAACATATATTTGAAAAAAATGGTTGATGGGAAAATGAAAAGTGCAAAAGAATTTTATCAATCAAAACGTTGGTTGGATAGATGTATACCAAAATCACCCAAGGCTGGTCAGGCTTGGGTGACTGCTTTTTCAAACTAAATTCTGACTTACCGGAGCTCCCAGGTTGGTAAGAGTGGAGCATGAATCGGCATCTTTCTTAAAAATATCGTAGTTTTGAATGATGGTTGTTATGTGATATTTCGACTTATAAGTGGTAAATCAGGGAAATTAAGTTGTACTTGATTTTCTTACAAGTGGTATTTTTGGAGAACAAAGTGATGAAATTATCCCCTAACCTACAAGTGGTTTCATAAAATCAACAAAACTTATTTTCCGGAAAAACCATTTGATTAAAATAAACTTAAGTGTTTTGAAATCATAATGGGAAAATAGTTTGTTGAAAGGGGGAGTTCTGATTGTTTATGCTAAGCGGATGGCGAATTGAAGCAATTCACAACAGTTGTCGCTTTATTTGTATAGTTTGTTTTCAAATTTTCTTTAAATGATTTTGAATTTTAGGGGGAGTAAGAAATTTCAAAAAATCCAAAAACATTTGAAAATTGAAAAAGTCAAAAAACATGATAAAATTCAAAATGAGTTTTGTTGTATAAAAGAGGAAATAATAGTACATCAGTGGACGATCACAACATGCTAAAGAATTGGAAAGTTAAAATGTGATAAACTGTCTCATTGATGATATGTCAGTAGGTTTTTGCACATTTAGTAGATTGTGACGAGATATAAACCTAAATTTCAAACTTTCTTATATTGTGGGTAACATCTCTCGGAAATATTGGTCACCCCCGAAATCTTGTTTGAAAGACCCCTCTTTCTGAGATACTAGGTCTTTATGCTTAGTGATATCTGGGGTATTATCCCAGGACTTCTGATTTTGCGGAAGCAATGGCCTAGTCCCCGTATAATACTTTTAGCTTGCTTGAAATATAGCACCACCCTCAGCATAAAAAATGATGAAACATTGCAAAATGCTAATCATGTGCTGTTGAAGAAAAGATTCTCTAAAGGGAACACACCAAAAGTCGAAGCCGTCATCTCTCTGATTTTGCGGAAGCAATAGCCTGAGCTCTCACGGCCCTCGCAATTTAACCCTTTACAGATATCATCTAGGTATACTCACCTGTAAGACTGAATATTGGGATCTGGATACAGGAGTATATTCTGAGGTGGGACACGCAAATGAGTTTAAGTATCTAAAACATTAATATCGTATCTCGAAACAGTTGAACTTTGTGTGAACATTTAAGTGGATCAGTATACTGACAATCTAAGTGAATCGTTTAGAACTTAAAATGTTTAAAGCTTAACGGTGTTGGTGATTTGTCTCAAAAACTAATATGATCATCTTACACAAACTCACAAAAATATTGTATGTAAATATTTCTTTATTGCATTTCTTTAATATCAAAAATCCAAAAAGATTTTCGGAGTGTTTTAGCATAAATTTTGAAAAAATTCAAAAAGATTTTAGACAACTGATGTTGAAAAGCTGATTTTCAAAATTCCGAGTGCTAGACATGACGAACAGGTTTGGGAGAGTGTGTTTGAAATGTTTTGTCTACAAGTGGTCATCAGAAATTAAGATTGTTATATCAATAATTGATGTTTTGAGCTGATTTCATCAAGTGGTAAACAGAGATTAAATCTTGTCAAATTGTTAATTTGAGAAATTTACTTTGAGGTAGAGTATGTGCAGGTTATGGCTATGAGAGAGCCAGGTTGCGATTCTAGTACCTGAGCAGGATGTGAGCCAGGTCACGATTTTGAAACCTGTGAAAGCCAGACTATGATCCCAGCACAATTCAAGGGGGAGTCTGCTAGTAGATTAACATCCGAGGGAGAGAAGAGTCTGTAGATGCGAGAGCCAGAATCGAATCCTGATGATAATAGAGAGTAAAAGATTGAGGATGCTTACTCTGTCATATATTTTGGAAGAGCCCAAAGCCTGATAAAGACTGAAGACGTTGAAGACTCGACACTGAAGGCTCATCAACATCCGAGGGGGAGTCTGTTGGTGCATACGTCTGTCGACTTCGTCTTTTATCGAGTCTTGTACTAGAATTGTTAGATCAGGGCACGTTGTACGAGAAATAGGGTTTTGGTATGTTTGAGCTAATTTCGCTTGAAAGTGGCAAGTGCCATTTCAAGCGAAATCAACATTGTTAATTCCGCTTGAAATGGCCAGTGCCACTTTCAAGCGAAATCAGCTCCCTTATAAATAGGCTTCACACAAAATCATTTGTAAGGTTCATGTTTTCGGTACCAAAGTGCTGCCGACGTGTCTACTGATCTGTAAACTTGTTAAATCAATAATACAAGACTTTTTGAAGTGAATTAAGCTATTTTACAAGTCTATTTCATTGTTTCCGCCTTTGAAATAGATTAGAACTCTTCTGATCGACTCGTTTGGGTCACAGAACGATCCTACAATCATAAAGTGGTTGTGTAATAATCCGACTTATCTGCTGATATTGAGTAAAAAGAAATGCTTGTGGAGAGTTAACTACCGAGTGTATGTTGGGAACTTGATCGGAAAGTGTGGATTGAGGCCGGACTGCAGTGCGTCAGTGGACATCTTGATAAAAAATTAGACCCCGCTGGATCAGTGATGTCAGGTACCGTGCATTCATGGGAAATACAAGGGGTAAAGGTGCACTGAGACCACCATAGCGCATAGCAGGTACGGTCTGGCTTATGACCTTTAAACTTAGCGCTCTCGGGAGGCAGCCCGAGGATGTAGACTATTGTATTTTGGTTTGGTTTCGTTTTGGTGTATTTGTGTTTTGACAGGTTTCTACGTTCCATCTTCATGTGTGCAATGAAATAAGTGTGGGGATGTTTGGCAACATCCCCGGTGAGATCTCAAAGAATCTATGAGGGGCGTATGTTTCGGTTAGATCGCAGCAGCTACACCATTACATGTTACTCGATGAATGCTTGTATGTTATGTTAACACAGTGATTGTTGCCTGACGCCTTAGCAACGATAGTACTATAGTTTAGACTCAGCACCTGTCGTGGACAGGGGTTGTTAAGGTTATTTCTTCACGTGTCACAGTGGTGATATGTGTTGCGCATTTTACAACTCGCAGTCATGTCTGTGCCTATTTCATTGTCGATAACCTACTAGCTTCACATTATACATGTTACATGCTGGTTATGCGTAAACGCTTTCGAACTCTATTATTACTATTAAACTTGTATGCTCACCTTTACACTATGTGTATTGACCTCTATTTTAACGTATGTGACAGGTGTTTAGGATGATTGCTTGTTAATTGCTAGAATCAAGCTAGGATGGAGGCTAGAAACAAATTACATAAAATCTGAGTTGTCGGAACATTTGATCTGTCTTTGAGAAAACAATATCTGTAATAACTGCTTTTATTTGATATATTATGGTATGGGACATAATGATAAATATCCGGTAATTTTAGTTGTTATGGATTTCTCCTGGACAATCTTGTTTCGCTCAGTGTTGCACCCCGATGTTTCCGTCATTGGTTGGGGTGTGACAGATTGGTATCAGAGCCATAACTATAGGGAATTAGGCAAGACTCGACCTAGTCTGGGTCGATGTCTTAAAAACGACCTTGTCTATAGTTTAAGTACCAACATACCGACTTGTGCATACTCGGTAGGGATTTTGTACGAGCATAATTGCTACTTCTCGCTCGAACTCGCTGAACACTACACTCTTGCGTGAACATCGCATACCACAGTTCCGCGCAAGATCGGCCTTTCCTAAGGCTGGACACACACAAACGGATGTTCTGGTTGAGATTAGGTGTGAAAACCGCAAACTCTCGACCAAATCACTCGTTCTATTCGCTATTTTTACTATAAACAAGAGAATTTGCGTTGAATTAGGAGTGAAATCCATACTTCGACGTAATTTTCCTGATCTATCTCATGACCGACTTGTGCATACCCGGTAGGGATTTTGTACGAGCATAATTGCTACTTCTCTCGAACTTGCTAAACACTACACTCTTGCGCGAACATCGCATACCACAGTTCCACGCAAGATCGGTCTTTCCTAAGGCTGGACACACACAAACGGATGTTCTGGTTGATATTAGGTGTGAAAACCGCAAACTCTCGACCAAATCACTCGTTCGATTCGCTATTTTTACTATAAACAAGAGAATTTGCGTTGAATTAGGAGTGAAATCCATACTTCAACGTAATTTTCCTGATCTATCTCGTGATTCGATCACACAAACATGGATGTAGTCGCTAACTCAGGGGTGAAACCTGAACCTTGATGACTCGTTCCGCTCTATATTTTTGGTTTTACAAAACTCTCACCAAAGTCTCGACGGACTCCAACGACTTGGGGAACGATGTAACTAGAAGGATGCGTGCCGATCGCCCAAATTGAGGCGAGAGCACAGTCAAGAAGGCTAAAGTGTGCACTAAAGGTCCTTGTGAATAGTCGAATCACTTTGGGTAGTCGATGTCTATCTAGTCGAGACAATCTCTCTTCGATTTTACGAGTTTCGATTCTGGATATCGCCGCCGCCAACTCTACGATTTATCGATTTTATGTGAATTTATGTGTTTTATATGTTTATTTGTTAGCGTTTTGAGATAAACAGTACGGTGGTACTGATGGTTTCGATTTCGCGTTTCTCGCTCCGCCCAATCACGCACAACACACATCACGCTAACAAATTGCTGGTACTATTCGCAATCGCTGCTCGCTATTCGCACTCGCTATACTTAATTGCTATACACTGCTATGAAAGATAGGTGATTACGTGCAACATAGGAAGGTGAATACGTGCAAAATATGGTTGAATACATGCTTACGTGCTTATGTGCTTACGTGTTTGTGTGCTTATGTGATTCTGTGAACTATGTGTCTACGTGATTTTGTGCCTTGACGTGTTCCTGTGCTTTATAAAGTATCTCTTTGTGAATTCTCTAGGCTATACTAGGACTTAATCAAAATTGTGTTTGAGTCCTTTGGCGATGTCTGTTGCAAACAATGTCGTCGTTTGGATCATTCGACTTTCGCTCCACACGCCGTAACCATGATGACAAATGAATCGCTGCTCTCGTCGCTAAGCAAATGGCGAAAGTCATCCCACAGATCGTCAGTGAGCTAAATCAGAATGCTAGCAAGTCCTCAGAGGAGTCTAGGACTGATACTCCGAAAGCGGCTTTTAGCTTCAAGCAGTTCAAAGCCTGCGGTCCAAAAGAACTTACCGGCGAAGATGGGCCTACGGCCATGTTCCAATGGTTTGATTCAATCGAAGTCCCCCTGCGCCAGAGTGGCTGTCCAGACAACCTTCGCACTGTTAACGCCACCGACGTCTTCCAATCCCGCGCTCTTGATTGGTGGACGGCCGAGAGGAACAAACGAGGAAACGATGCACCTTTTGGGCTGACATGGGATGAGTTGAAGGACATTATGATGCAAGAGTTCTGCCCTCCCCATGAACTCCAAAAGCTAGAGGATGAATTCTGGCACATTAAGCATGATGGCGGAGATAATGCTGGTTTGACTGCTCGCTTCAAGCAGTTGAGTATTATCTATCCGGGTCAGGTTACTACCCCCGTGATTACGATCAAGAAGTATATCCATGCTCTTCCAGATTGCGTTGCAGATTTTGTTCAGGCTGCAAAGACCACAACAATCGAGGAAACCTACCTGCTCGCCGCTGAGATCAACGATAAGCGAGTCAGGGCTGGTTATTTTGACAAAGCCTCCAAGAGCCTGCACCAAGTCACCGCTGCTTCCACCGCTGAAACCACCGCCACACCGCAATCTTCAAAGCTCTCACGTCGCAAGAGAAAGAACAACAGCAGTTCCAGCAACAAGAACTGTGCAGTTACTGTCGCTCCACTCCAAACAGTACCTGCCCAACCGCAACCTCAACACCGCCAAGTAGCTGCTCCCGTGGTCAATGCACCGCCTGTCAAGCGTGCATACACTGGACCACACCCGATCTGCCCTACTTGTACTTATCATCACCCGATTGGTATCGCATGCCGGTTCTGTGTTCATTGCAACATGTACGGCCACTTCACCGCAAACTGCCGTACAGGTCCATGCCAAGCTCCAGCTCCAGCTCAAGGTCAAGCTCCTGCACCACAAGCTCTCCTTCCTGCTCCATAGGGCCAACAAGCAGCTCCTGCACCAGCTGCTTATGCTAGAGCTTGCTTCGCATGTGGTGATCCCAACCACTTTACAAACATGTGCCCCAACAGAGTAGTGAAACAAGAGCCCCAGTAGCAGCCGCAACAACACCAACAGCAGCAGCCTCAGCAGCAGTAGCAGCCAGCGGCCCGCGGACGTTCTTTCAACATCAACGCCCGCCAGGCACAAGCAGACAACAATGTGGTTAATGGTACGTTCCTTGTGAATGGTATATATGCTTCTTGTTTGTTTGATACTGGAGCAGATAACTGTTTTGTATCGTTTGAATTCGAAAAGCTCCTTAATCGTAAGCGCACCCATCTCCCCTCGACGTTCGATGTTGAAGTTGCCACCGGAAGAACCGTCGCTGTCAATTCTGTTCTACGTGATTGTACGCTTGAACTCAACAATCACGTCTTCCCTATCGACCTTATCCCGATGCAGCTCAGTAGTTTTGACATCATAGTAGGCATGGATTTTCTTCGCGAGAATCGTGCTGAAGTTGTTTGCTTCGATAAGATGATTCGTTTCTCGCTTGCTAATGGTGATTAACTTTGTGTGTATGGCGAAACTCCTTCAAAAGGTCTCAAACTCATGTCGTGTGTCCAGGCTAGCAAGTATCTCCGCAAGGAATACCAAGCTTTCTTGGCACACATTGTAGTAGTGGAGAAGGAAAAGAAAGGAAACACAGGAGTGAAAGACGTTCCCGTTGTTTGTGAATTCCCTAACGTATTTCCTGATGATTTACCTGGTTTACCTCCTACTCGTGATATCGATTTCCGAATCGACCTCATTCCTGGAGCAAATCCTGTTGCTAAAGCGCCTTATCGTCTCGCTCCTTCTGAAATGCGTGAACTCTCGAGTCAGCTCTAGGAACTTCTTGATAAAGGCTTTATTCACCCTAGGACCTCTCCTTGGGGCGCGCCTGTCCTTTTCGTCAAAAAGAAGGATGGATCGTTCCGGATGTGCATCGACTATAGGGAATTGAATAAGTTGACTATCAAGAATCGCTATCCCTTGCCTCGAATCGATGATTTGTTTGATCAGTTACAAGGTGCTACGTGTTTCTGAAGATCGATCTATGCTCAAGCTATCACCAGTTACGCATTCAAGAGGAGGATATTCCCAAAACCGCTTTTCGAACCTGCTATGGTCATTACGAGTTTGTTGTCATGCCGTTTGGTTTGACTAACGCTCCCACAGTCTTTATGCATCTAATGAAAAGCGTGTGCAAACCCTTTCTTGACCGCTTCATTATCGTATTCATCCATGATATCCTGATCTATTCCAAGTGAAAAGCTGAACACTCGCAACATCTACGTTTGGTTCTTGAACTACTCCAGGGAAACCGTCTCTATGCCAAGTTCTCCAAGTGTGAATTTTGGCTGGAGGAGGTTCAATTCCTCGGTCACATCGTCAATAGTCAAGGAATTCATGTCGATCCTACGAAGATCGAAGCTGTTAAGAGTTAGGTTACACCAAGGAACCCGTCCAAAGTTCATTATTTTCTCAGATTGGCGGGTTACTATCGCCGATTCATCGCTAACGCATAAGGACAAACCTTTTGTTTGGGGAACCGAACAGGAGGAGGCCTTTCAAACTCTCAAAGCTATGCTTTGCAATGCTCCCGTGCTCTCACTGTGTAACGAAAACGACGATTTCGTAGTCTACTGCGATGCCTCAAACCTTGGTCTTGGTTGTGTTCTCGTGCAACCGGACAAGGTTATCGCGTACGCCTCTCGACAGCTCAAGATCCACGAGAAGAATTATACGGCCCACGACCTCGAGCTAGGTGCAGTTATTTTTGCGTTAAAGATTTGGCGACACTACCTTTATGGTACCAAGTGTACGATCTTCACCGATCACATGAGCCTACAACACATCTTTGACCAGAAAGAACTGAACATGTGCCAACGCCGATGGGTTGAACTCCTCAACGATTACGACTGTGAGATTCGTTACCACCCAAGCAAAGCAAATGTCGTTGCCGATGCTCTCAGTCGACGAAGCTATTTGCATAGCGTTCGAAATTCTCAAGCCCAGCATAATCTCGAAGCTCTCATTCACGACGCCCAACATGCTTGTGTAACACCTGACTCAATAAATCAAGATTTTAATATTAAGCTACACATTTATATGAAAATGCGTCTTTAACAAAAACTTTGTTAAGATATAATTTATACATGACTAAAATATTCAAGTTAACATCCCTACTAGTTTGTGTAAAACATTCAAAATGTATCGTCAAGTGTTTGCACGATTCGTATTAATGTAAACAAAAGAAGATCATTGCGGAAGCTTTGTTCGGTTGTGTGTTCGGTTCATGTCCATTGCTCGATCATCATCCGAAAGCACACTATGATCACCTAAATTAAAAACCAACATAAATGTTAGTTTTGATAGCTAGAAGATATGTTAAACAAGTCCCATGAGTTAAACAAACAAAATCTAAACAATTTGCAGCAATTTAAGCCCTCGCGGGCCGCGACAAAAGTCGCTTAATTCTGTCGCGAGTCACGACCGAGGTCGCTTAATTCTGTAGCGGGCCGCGACCATAGTCGCGCTACGCGATGGTGATTCGGGGTTAGTGTTGCGCGACGCGACACCTCATTTTCGACAGCAGCTTGGCTGGTTTATTGCTGCATATTCCCAGCTTCACGTTTTTACAAAAATTGAACTTTAAACGATCATAACTTTTATTCTACAAGTGCGTTTTACGTAATTCTTTTTCTTATGTGGCCGTAATTAAATTACGAGCCGTTTACCATCATTGTTTGCATTAAATTCTGGTTTATAAACAGTTAGCCTATAAATTCACTATTTGACTATTCGACCTATTTGTTGTAAATCATACAACTTGTTTATTATCATCGCTTGGTTTCAACGATTTTACCCATCCCCAGTTTTACCAAGCATTAGTGTTTCGTTCCCATCTCATGGTTTGCGCGCGTATTAGTGTCATGCTTGATTTTCAACATTTCAAGCCTACGCATTTAAGCAATTTCACAATACCACTATACTAAGGTTTTGACCCATATCCAAGGACTTACTTACAACAAGTTTAGCGTGTCCGGTTCACGGCTTACGCATTCAAAATATTCAATCAATGAGTGATAATCAAATCACTTCAACATTTCCAAATTTTATATTGTTTTGACCCGTTTGTTTGTCTAATGGAATCCACCATTTCAATGACATACCAAGCTTTATTTTAACCAATATTTTGACTTGTTTTGTTTGTCTAGTGAGCTTTGTCACTTCAACGACATAACGAGTTCACATTTAACGCTAATTCTAATTCAACAAGCTATAATTAATATTTAAATATGATGTAACGAAACCATGGTTACATATTTCCATAATTCATCAACATTGATTTTTTTCTATCCATAATTACCCATTCCCGGGCTTGTTCATCTTATCGTATCACTTCCATTCCATGGTTTACGCTTTTATATCTCAAATTTAAGGAGCGACGTTCAAGTCACTTCGAACACTACCATTTCGACCATTATACATGCTCCAACTATTTCTTTTGACCCGTTTGGTTTGTTGAGTGAATTCCATCACTTCCTACACTCACCAAACGCAACTATTTTCGCTATAACAACATTTAACATATCTACAACTAGGCTTGTCTACATAAATGTAACGAGACAACAAGTCGCGTACCTTCAAAGCTTTCCTTTCAAGCGCGTATCGCCCCCGACTTATCCGCTTGAAGACTCGATTTCTTTGCCTATAGAGTTCAACCACATATCGTTTAGAACTCTTTTTATAACACACAACGCATAATTTGCCATATCAATCGAACATGCATTTTTTTTTCCGAAATTTCAACATTTTGCTTTCTCTTAGGCATTTTATCAAACACCTAATAAGCATGATTTTCATAAAATTAGAAAATCAAGTTTCATGAATAGTTATTTTACCAAGTTTAACATCCTTTTCCAATTTAGTGTCTAATTAACACTTCAATATTAACACTAACTTCATAGAATTTTATTAGCACTAGTTTGCTACTCATGATTCTAATGTTCATCATGTTTCTATAAAACCCATTAAACACACATAATGGATGATCATGAATTTCATAGTTTAAGCACTAGTTCAACAAACTAATGACTAGGGTTTACTCCTAGACATGATTTCATTACAATTTCATCCAAACAACAATCATGCAAGCTAAATTTTGAATCTCATGTGTTCATCTAGAATTCAAGATGGAATCAAACCATGAAATTTTACATACCTTATGATCCCTTTACTGAGGTGATCACTATTTTGTGTTTGGATTTCGATTTGGGCTTGATTTGGCTTTTCAATTTGATGGATTTTGAAGTTTAGGGTTTGGTTGGAGAAGTCTTGTTCGCTCCCCTGTGTTCTCTAATCTCTACGACCTGAACACACACTGTGTGTGTGTTTTTGGGTTTTTATGTTTTATTTAATAAAACCATTTTTAGTTTTATCACTTTTGGCCCTTCAACTTTTGTAGAGTTATAAAAGTATTATTAACCAAGTTCCAATGGCATTTTAACAACACTTAACTAACTAGGTTGATTTTCCTAGTTACTTGGTGGGTTCGGGGAATTCATAACCCGTTTTATTTTTAAGCCCCGTTACCTCGGGCCTTTTATAAGCTTTATTTCCTCCAAAGCTTCCATTCACCTTTTTTTACCACTTACGGTATTATACCTGTTTATTTTCGGTCACTTTAATATAATTAGTAAACTCGTTTTTGGGGTGTTACAAGTCTACCCCCCTTAAAGAGGTTTCATCCTCGAAACCTTTATCACGTAGTTCAATGGGTTAAATTTAATGAACCTGATTTTTGGTGATCTACTTGGGCATTGCTCGCATTCACTAATCTTACTAGGGAAGTATAGTGATGTCTTTTTAGTTTCTAAGCGTATGCGCCTTTTACGTGTAAGGTCTCGCGGGTCGTTACCTTCGGCTCTTATCCTTTATCTTTATTGATTGCTTATCTTGGCTGTTAGACTTTTTAGTCACCGGTTACCTTATACCCCATCGCTCGGGTATATCCACTTTGCCTTCTTAAGGCTTACAAACTTCTATTATCCCCATTTCATAGTTCACGCTATAACGTGGTTATATTCCATGTTACTTTTCTTGACTGTGATCGCATCACCTCATATTTAAGTTTATATAAAACTTTTTATTATCGAAAATCTTTCTTTTGAATGTATCGTCTTGCACCCATTATTTTAGTGTTTTAGTGAAATCCTTCATTTTTGTCATCTAGACCTTTCATGATCACTTCATTTTAACCCATTTGGTTGACTTAGCGAAACCCATCACTTTTAGACTAACTGTAACACCCCAAAAACGGGTTTGGTAAATTAAAACCCGGTTGATATAAAGAAATGAGTTTTAATCTCTTATTTAACCAAAATGAAACTAGAGGGACCAAAACCGCTAAGTGGGAAACATGATTTTATAAAACAAAAAATTAAAACACCACACACACATAGTGTGTGTGTGTGTGTCGATGATCAGGAAGGAGAAAGAGGGTTCAAACCCTAGTTTCTTCAAAATCTTCAAATTGAAAGGCAAGATGAAGCTTAAACTCATAACCGAGCATAGATTAATGATCACCTTCACAAGGGGATCGCAAGGTATGTCTTAAAAGTTAGATTGGTGATTATGCACGAAGTGGGTTATGTTGTAAATCACGAATTTGTATGAAATTGAGCATGAGTATGTGTTAGATTCATCATTTGGAACATGGATTATGCATGGTTTGGGTTAATTTGATGTTTTTAAGTGAAACCCGTTGATTATGGTGATGACGACGACTTGAAAGATCACCCAAGTCCAACTTCTTGCTTAAGATTGATGCATTATGATGTGTATGATGGATTCTTGCTAGAGGAATTGAAAGAAATGTGATGTTAATATGTTTGATGTTCATACATGGATGATTTATGTTGATTAGTAGAAGGATTTGGATGAATTATGTATGAGATTAGGAGATTGTGCATGAACTAGTTGTACTTTATGTTTAGAAGGTAGTACATACACCAAGGGTATGATGATATTATGAAGAACTTAAGTAGATCACTAGTAAGTGATTAATAATGTAGTTATGAAGTGGGTTTTAGATAATGTGATGTAAATTGATGATTTACTTATGTTAATGATGTTTGGAATCAAACATGTGTGTGAATATTTAAAGAAATCGGATAAGAAATGATAGATTAGCATGTTATAAGGTTGAATGATAAATTCCATATAAGATCAGTGTAATGAAAAGGTTGTGATGAATGATGAATAAGCTAACTATCTTGAGAATGATATATGATAGTTGATGCTTGATAAGCAACATGGAAGCTTGGGAAAGAAGCGGGTCAAATGGAACTTATGTGCACGGGAAGCGTACTCGGATGCAAGGTAAGTTAAGCTTACACCCTCCTTGTAGAATACCTCTTCATTGTATAGATTATGAATAGGATAAGTTTATAAATGAGGTATGAAGTTCCGACAAGTTTTGATACGGGTCGGAACATGTGTTCATGACAAGAAACTAGGTTTGAGGCTTAAAAAGGGATAAAAGGGTATTATGGTAATTTTGGTTGCGAATTAACGAAGGAATAAGTTACATGGATGGGATGATGGATAATTAAAATCCCACAAGGATAAAATGGATATTTAGATATAACGGGTCAAATGGTGAAGATATCACCATTTGACAATATCGATTAATGAATTGTTTTGTCAAGCGTTGTGAATTCACAAAATGAACAGCGAAAGGAAATTCGTTGCTATTAACGAGCAATTTAGCGGATGAAGTATTAAAACGGGTCATAGCGTTGATCCGAGCCAGGTATGTGTAATTAGAGTTATAGTTAAGTAGTGAGATTGACTAAATATGAAATGAAGTCCTTTGTTGTAAAGGATGGAGCGAAGTTGACAAAAATGCCCTTGATAGGTATATCGGGCGAATGACTTTAAAAGGTTGTTTAGAAATAAGCCATTAGATTAAATGATTACTTTGGACATGTATGAAAGTGAAAAGTATGATCTTTGCGAGTCAAAGTCCTTAAAAATGCGTAAATACCCTTAACGGGTCAAAATAACATTTAAGTGGAAATGGGTTGGGATGTTGTAAGAAACCCGTGTTTGGAACCTTATATGATAGACGACGTCGAAATTATAAGGTTCATGGGGAATTTAGGTCAAACAATCAAGTTATGTTGATGAATGCATGAACGGGTCGAATAAGTGAAAGCGGGTATATAAAGCCGAGAGCTTTAAGTGAATATTTTCCTTAACCGGATGTTGGATTTCAAGTTCATATGATAGAATGTGAATTTACAAGCATGTAGGAAGAAACGGGAGGTTAAACGGGTAAACGGTTCAAAAGTTATGCGCGTTTTAGTGCGTACGGACGACGAAACGGAACTGCAAAAAACTGCAAATTCTAGAGGGCATCGCCGACGGGCTCCAGAAAGTGAGTTTTTGGCTGATGGGTTATTTGACTGTCTACGGGGATTTTTGGCTACGGGTAATTGCAAGGGCCGTCGCCGACGCCCTCCCCAAGTTCAAAAACCTAAAAATTTGTTATTTAAGTTGATTTATGTATCGTAGGCTTCGGTTTGTTATCCGTGGACTACGGCAGACTTTCCAAACATGATTTTGATGGTTCCTTAGATGTCTATGGGCTATAAATCTAAGTCTAAGTCCCATGTAATTAATGTATGATTATGTAAGAAGTATGTGAGAGCTTGTATGTGTATATATGGGTATGTACATCTGTAGATGTGTATATATATGTATGTGTGAAGGTACGTCTGAGTGTATGTATGCATGTGAAGATATGGGAAGGTATGTATGCATGTGGATGTCTACGTTTGTAAGCATAAAGGTATGTATGAGTATACAAGGGTTCGGTAAGATCTTGAATGTGTAAATGTGAGTATGCAAGTAAGTAGAGACGTAGTAATGTATGTACGTATGTAGATATGCATTTATGTATATGTGAAGATACATATGTGTTTATGTACGTATGTAGAGACATAGTAATGTATGTGCGTATGTAGATGTGTGTTTGGTATATATGAAGGTACGTATGAGTTTATGCATGTTTGTAGAGATATAGGAAGGCATGTACGTATGCAGATGTGTATGTATGCATGTAAGAATGTATGTACGCGTGATTTAGGTACGTTGAGTGATACATTATTAATAGTGTGCCTTGAGAATGAAAGGTAATGCAGGTACATTATTGAAGACTCACCAGGACATGGATATGCAGATGAAATGCTAAAAGTTAGAAAGATAAGGAAATGGGAAGTGTACGAGATTGAATCTTGTTTATGTATTGTATACTAATGTTATGAATGCATGTGGTGAGTGCAGGTTGTACGAATCGCAGGCGGTTATCACGAGGAATAGAGATCGAAGATCGGGTCACAAAGTAGATTGTACGGGGATAATTGAGTATGTACTTTAGTAAACATGACTTATACCTTATTTATGTAAAAGATTCATATTAAAACAAACTTTCAAGTAAGTCAAGACGTTTGTAATGAAAGAAATTTTATGGCACGTATTTCCGCTGCGTCTTTTCAGTTAAAGCGTGTTAGGGTCTTACACTAACCTTACCTCCCGTTATTATTTTACACGGGGAGTTACAACCAGTTTTCTCACTTTACATTATTGACCCGTAGGTTCTCTCACTTAGCCTTGTAGGCCCTTTTTTTTAGATTTCCACCTTTTTAAGGTGAAACCCCAACAGTTCGTTCCTTTCTATTTGTGACCCAAAGGTCTTTTCGGTCGTATTAGCGAAATCCATTGCCTTTAATCAACCAGGTCCTTTATTCATTTATTCACCTTGTTTGACTTGTTCGTGTGAATTTTATCACTTATGACAATCAAACTTTATCCCTATGCCTTAACATTCTAATTTGTTAGTTTATATTTTCGTTTACTTTGATTCTTATCCCTTCTCTTGGGCTCATTATCTTAATGTATTATGCTTTCGTTACCCGGCTTGCGTCTTACTTTATTATCAAACATTTTACTTATTTGGTTTGAACACCCATCTTTCTTTTGTTCGCGACCCTTAGGTCCGTCTCTTTTATTAACGTCTCGAAGGTCCATTTCTTAAGCCCTTATTCAGTAAAACGACTACCATTGTTATACGACTTTTGGGGTTTACCCGTTTTCGTTCCATCACTTTTAAAATGTTAATTTTACTACTCTTTTATACAATCACACCCATCAACGTGATCATTGTTCTTCCTCATAAGGATTTAATTGATAATGTGTTACTTGGATGGTTACCCATACCCAAGTTTCTAAATCCATATTTAACGGTACTTTCTTATTCGCAGTGGCGAATAATATGTATCATTCATTTAGTTTTCCTTGAGGATATTTTCCGCCCAAGTCTTAATTTTTCATTCTTAGCCTTAATCCATTGTCTAATTGTTGCCCAACGTTTTCTTAATGAAATTTTAATACGTGTACCTGCAATACTCACCCCAATGGGCTTTCTCTCAACTCGTTAATCTTTTCTTTCTTTGCTGTCATCATGGTGACTTATAGCCTTTCCATTATTCCGGGTTAAACGGCTTCAGTAGCCTTTCCGACTTTCCTATAGATCCTTTCGTGCGTCCCCTCAGTCATGAGGGATACCGTATCGTCGCCAACTATGGTTGACATCATTCCATTGTAACAATAATAGAAATCAATTCATTTCATTTTATTATTCCATGTCGTTGTTTGGAATTTTCCCACATCGTTTATCAATATAAACGATGTTTCTACATGTTTTTATTTGGTTTGGCCAGGTCTATAACCTTGTCTTCGCCATTTACTACTATTGCAAATTCCGGGTTCGAGTGTAGTTACACTCCTTCCCGACACAACATTTATTCACTTCATTAAGTTTCCGGGTTCGAGTGTACGCACACTCCTTCCCATTATGACACTTATATTTCATTGCATTCCCGGGTTCGAGTGTACGCGCACTCCTTCCCATTGCAATATTTATCGAAATTAATTTTACCTCATTTTCACATACTCGCCATTATTTATATATATATATATATATTTCTTTTACAAAATTCATTCATTTCACTAATCATATATATGCAACTATCGTTCATTATGTGAATTATTGCATTCTACTTGTCTTATCGTAATTTATAACGTGTACCTGATTGATACTCGCCCTTATGTACTCCGCTGTCTCAATTCATCACTTTATTTAAGTTCTTTGCTATAATGTTCTTTGTCATGCTTCTGAACCTTCCTCCATTTAGATTATTTATCTCCCGTCATCTTCAGAGGCGGTCATCATATCATTCGAACATTTCCAATTTATTATTAATCTTGCTATTCATTGTTGCCCGTATTGTTATACGAGGCATTCAAATATACTTATTTCATAAGTACTTATTTTATAATCAATCTATGGTTATGATTTATACTACCTAATCATCTTTTATCAACACTAGACATCTCGATTCTGTAATGTTTATGTCAATATTAAACATTTCATTTTATAACATATGCATCATTCGCTTTGGTTTAGCCAAGTTTACCACTTGCTTAAACCATTCATGTTTAGTGCACTTTCCGGGTTTGTGTGTGTTAACACACTCTTCCCGTGCACATCACATCAAATCAATTTCCTTTTTCTAATATTCAAATAAAATCTACTAAATGACTAATTCTTACCGGATGTTTGATCAAGCTTCGAACCGAACACACTTTGTTAACAAGCTTGAACTCTAATACCAACTTGTAACACCCGACTCAATAAATCAAGATTTTAATATTAAGCTACGCATTTATATGAAAATGCGTCTTTAACAAAAACTTTGTTAAGATATCATTTATACATGACTAAAATATTCAAGTTAACATCCCTACTAGTTTGTGTAAAACATTCAAAATGTATCGTCAAGTGTTTGCACGATTCGTATTAATGTAAACAAAAGAAGATCATTGCGGAAGCTTTGTTCGGTTCATGTCCATTGCTCGATCATCATCCAGAAGCACACTATGATCACCTAAATTCAAAACCAACATAAACGTTAGTTTTGATAGCTAGAAGATATGTTAAACAAGTCCCATGAGTTAAACAAACAAAATCTAAACAATTTGCAGCAATTTAAGCCCTTGTGGGCCGCGACCGAGGTCGCTTAATTCTGTCGCGGGCCGCGACCATAGTCGCGCTATGTGACGGTGATTCGGGGTTAGTGTCGCGCGACGCGACACCTCATTTTCGACAGCAACTTGGCTGGTTTGTTGCTGCATATTCCCAGCTTCACATTTTTACAAAAATTAAACTTTAAACGATCATAACTTTTATTCTACAAGTGCGTTTTACGTAATTCTTTTTCCTATGCGGCCCTAATTAAATTACGAGCCCGTTTACCATCATTGTTTGCATTAAATTCTGGTTTATAAACAGTTAGCCTATAAATTCACTATTTGACTATTCGACCCGTTTGTTGTAAATCATACAACTTGTTTATTATCATCGCTTGGTTTCAACGATTTTACCCATCCCTGGTTTTACCAAGCAGTAGTGTTTCGTTCCCATCTAATGGTTTGGCGCGTATTAGTGTCATGCTTGATTTTCAACATTTCAAGCCTACGAATTTAAGCAAATTCACAATACCACTATACTAAGGTTTTGACCCATATCCAAGGACTTACTTGCAACAAGTTTAGTGTGTCCAGTTCACGGCTTACGCATTCAAAATATTCAATCAATGAGTGATAATCAAACCACTTCAACATTTCCAAATTTTATATTGTTTTGACCCGTTTGTTTGTCTAATGGAATCCACCATTTCAATGACAAACCAAGCTTTATTTTAACCAATATTTTGACTTGTTTCGTTTGTCTAGTGAGCTTCGTCACTTCAACGACATAACGAGTTCACATTTAACGCTAATTCTAATTCAACAAGCTATAATTAATATTTAAATATGATGTAACGAAACCATGGTTACATATTTGCATAATTCATCAACATTGATTTTTTTCTATCCATAATTACCCATTCCCGGGCTTGTTCATCTTAGCGTATCACTTCCATTCCATGGTTTACGCTTTTATAACTCAAATTTAACGAGCGACGTTCAAGTCACTTCGAACACTACCATTTCGACCATTATACGTGCTCCAACTATTTCTTTTGACCCGTTTGGTTTGTCGAGTGAATTCCATCACTTCCTACACTCACCAAACGCAAGTATTTTCGCTATAATAACATTTAACATATCTACAACTAGGCTTGTCTACATAAATGTAACGAGACAACAAGTCGCGTACCTTCAAAGCTTTCCTTTCAAGCGCGTATCGCCCCCGGCTTGTCCGCTTGAAGACTCGATTTCTTTTCCTATAGAGTTCAACCACAGATCGTTTAGAACTCTTTTTATAATACACAACGCATAATTTGACATATCAATCAAACATGCGTTTTTGTCCGAAATTTCAACATTTTGCTTTCTCTTAGGCATTTTATCAAACACCTAATAAGCATGATTTTCATAAAATTAGAAAATCAAGTTTCATGACTAGTTATTTTACCAAGTTTAACATCCTTTTCCAATTTAGTGTCTAATTAACACTTCAATATCAACACTAACTTCATAGAATTCTATTAGCACTAGTTTGCTACTCATGATTCTAATGTTCAGCATGTTTCTACAAAACCCATTAAACACACATAATGGATGATCATGAATTTCATAGTTTAAGCACTAGTTCAACAAACTAATGACTAGGGTTTACTCCTAGACATGATTTCATTACAATTTCATCTAAACAACAATCATGCAAGCTAAATTTCGAATCTCATGTGTTCATCTAGAATTCAAGATGGAATCAAACCATGAAATTTTACATACCTTATGATCCCTTTACTGAGGTGATCACTATTTTGTGTTTGGATTTCAATTTGGGCTTGATTTGGCTTCTCAATTTGATGGATTTTGAAGTTTAGGGTTTGGTTGGAGAAGTCTTGTTCGCCCCCCTGTGTTCTCTAATCTCTACGACCTGAACACACACTGTGTGTGTGTTTTTGGGTTTTTATGTTTTATTTAATAAAACCATTTTTAGTTTTATCACTTTTGGCCCTTCAACTTTTGAGAGTTATGAAAGTATTATTAACCAAGTTCCAATGGCATTTTAACAACACCTAACTCACTAGGTTAATATTCCTAGTTACTTGGTGGGTTCGGGGAATTCATAACCCGTTTTATTTTTAAGCCCCGTTACCTCGGGCCTTTTATAAGCTTTATTTCCTCCAAAGCTTCCATTCACCTTTTTTTACCACTTACGGTATTTTACCTGTTTATTTTTGGTCACTTTAATATAGTTAATAAACTCGTTTTTGGGGTGTTACAACTTGTTTTACCGAACGTACTTTGAAGAAGGAAAAGATCATCAACGATGGCGCTCAACTGGTGAATAAATCGAATGGGATATCCCATTATCTAGACCAAATTTGGATTCCCAAGCGTACCAATTTGCGACAAATTATGATGGACGAATCCCATAAATCCAGGTATTCTATTCATCCCGGTGCTGACAAGATGTACCAGGACATGCGCTACAAGTACTGGTGGCCGAGCATGAAGAAGGATATCGCTCGCTATGTTTCGAAATGCCTGACTTGTTCCAAAGTCAAGGCTGAGCATCAACGCCCCTCTGGCATACTCGTCCAACCCGAGATCCACACGTGGAAATGGGAGAGTATAGCTATGGACTTTATAACGAAACTTCCGCGCACGCCATCAGGTCACGACAGCATCTGGGTTGTCGTTGACCGTTTGACCAAATCAGCTCATTTCCTGCCGATACAAGAAGACTTTAAGGTTGAAAAATTAGCCCGAATCTACACCGACGAAATCATCTGTCGACACGGGACGCCTCGTGACTTCATCTTTGACCGCGATGGTCGGTTTACCTCGCGTCTTTGGGAAACGTTTCAATCTGCTCTCGGTACTACTCTTAATCTAAGTACCACTTTCCATCCCCAAACCGACGGTCAGACTGAAAGAACGATTCGCACCTTTGAAGACATGCTTCGCTCGTGTATCATAGATTTCGGTGGTAATTGGGACGCGCACTTACCTTTGGTCGAATTCTCGTACAATAACAGTTATCATTCTAGCATCCAAATGGCACCATTTGAGGCATTATACAGAAGGAAATGTCGATCGCCTGTTGTATGGCACGAGATCGGAGACGCGCAAATTACCGGTCCTGAGCTGTTGCAAGAAACGACTGACAAAATCCTCCAAATTCGAGACAATCTACTGAAAGCTCGGAGTCGTCAGAAAAGTTACGCCGATAGACACCGCAAGCCCCTTGAATTTGACGTTGGCGATCACGTACTCCTAAAGGTTGCACCTTGGAAGGGGGTGATCAGATTCGGCAAGAAAGGAAAGCTCACGCCTCGATATGTTGGACCCTTTAAAATTCTGGAAAGGATTGGAAAAGTGTCCTACAGACTCGAACTACCGGAGGAACTTAGTAATGTCCACCCGACTTTCCACGTTTCGAACCTCAGAAAGTTCTTAGCCGACCAGGAATTTCATGTCCCTCTCGAAGATTTACAAGTGGACGAAACATTACACTTCATGGAGAAGCCAGTCGAGATCATGGGATGAGAAACCAAGGTGCTTAGACACTCACGCATTCCCATTGTGAAGGTTCGCTGGGAAGGCAAACGTGGCGCCGAGTTCACCTGGGAACTCGAAAGTGACATGAAGGCGAAGTACCCGCAACTGTTTGTTACGCCTACTTCTTAAATTTCGGGAAGAAATTTCCTAAAGTAGGGGAGGCTGTAACAACCCACTTTTTGGAAAGTCAAAGTACAAGTCAAAGTCAAAGTCAAAGGAAGAAAAGATCGCTAATTGCGATCTGTCACTCCTTGCTTAACTACTGAATTGTGCTTCTTGACTTGTAATCGAATCCTTTTGTTTTTATCGCTTTAGTTGTATTATGTGGAGTACCTATTAATAATAGAGGTTTAATCGCATGTTTAATCACTAATAGACTTATTGCTATCGCATTTGCAACTCGAATTATGTGTTCTTGATATTGTTTTACTTGTGTGTGCTATTATGTGTTACTTGTGCATGTTATGTTTATGTTGAGGTGTTTAATCACAATCGCAATCGCAATTCTATCGCAACGCAATTTAATCACAAACGCTAAAGTCAAGTTATTTATAGTGATTGTATGTTAGATATAGCAGTTAGGTTATTTGTGTGACTAATGAGTAATACTATCGCATCGCTCACTCGAAACGCATCGCAACGCTCAACACGCAAAACAAAACGCCAAAATTCAACTCACCGGACCACTCGATCGAATGACCATTCAATCGAATGGTCATCCGAACGGATGACCATGCGATCGGATGGCCATCCGATCGAAGTGTCGCCCGATCCGATCCATCTGCCACTTTCCTCTTTTGGCAACCTATAAATACCCCCTGTCACATCACTAAAGTGATGTGACAGCTCTCTCTCTCGTTCGACCAAGCGTTCCAGCCCACTTTTCTTCGATTTCTCGCGATTCTTATAAGCTTTCAACTCGAATCTTGTACTTCTATGATCTACACGCACTTCTTCATCATTTTCACCTTTGAATCTTAACTTTTAACAAGATTTCCACATGTTTTAAAACTATTTTCGTCTAGATCTAAACTTTTTCATGATTAGAAGGATTGAAAGATGGTTTCTAACTTTCTTTCAACTCTTTTACACTCAATGCACTCAAAACCGATAGAATCGGAGCTAGTTCAGGCCTTCTACTCATTTTCCAGTGAAGTGTCGGTTCCAGATCTGCTTCCTATCAACGAGACGACCGATTTCGAATTGAACATGAACAACTGTCAAGGGATAGTTGACTGGTCGGATTAGGGTGATTCCTGTTCGATCAGACGACTTGGGACTTGACGAGGTTCCGTTGTTTAGTACGTTGTCATACCGTCTCAAGTAAACCGCAAAACTTGTCAAAATCATAAAGTTCAAACGATCAGATCGTCGGAACGGATTGCCTTCCGATCGGATTGCCATCCGATCGAACGACAATCCGATCGGATTGCACTTGGACTTCAACACTTAACTTTTTTCAAGATTTTCAAAGATCATTAGTTTCTAACGGATTGCCATCCGATCGGAAGACCATCCGATCGAATGACAATCCTGCTGTGAACTTGTTCCACTAAGTGTCCTGTCGATCGGATCACCATCCGATCGAACGACCGTTCGATCGAACGGCCTGATAGGTAGAGATACTTCTATGTTTTCATAATGCTACAACGAAAACTTCAAAGTCACATCATACACAAACACATCCATCCCAAACGAATGCCAATCCGATCGAATGGCCATCCGAACGGGTGACCATCTGAATGGATTGTCATCCGATCGGATGACCATTCGTCACTTGTTCACTTTTCACCATTTATCGCGCCGTTCATTCGCTTATGTTACCGTTAACTATTCAGGCTAATCACTCTAGCACACCCTTCAATCCATTAGCTACCATCGCTTTGATTATACTCGATCCGTTTTTGCTTTACGCATTTTTGGGTGTTACATATGTTACTTTCTAAATCACATCGATCACACAACGCAAACACTTTATACGCTGACCGTTATTGCATGTTACGTGTTACTCGATGAATGCTTGTATGTTATGTTAACACAGTGATTGTTGCTTGACGCCTTAGCAACGATAGTACTATAGTTTGGACTCAGCACCTATCGTGGACAGGGTTGTTAAGGTTATTCTTCACGTGTCACAGTGGTGATATGTGTTGCGCATTTTACAACTCGCAGTCATGTCTGTGCATATTTCATTGTCGATAAGCTACTAGCTTCACATTATACATGTTACATACTGGTTATGCGTAAACGCTTTCGAACTCTATTATTACTATGAAACTTGTATGCTCACCTTTACACTATGTGTATTGACCTTTATTTTAACGTATGTGACAGGTGCTTAGGATGATTGCTTGTTAATTGCTAGAATCAAGCTAGGATGGAGTCTAGAAACAAATTAAATAAAATCTGACTTGTCGGAACATTTAATATGTCTTTGAGAAAACAATGTCTGTAATAACTGCTTTTATTTGATATATTATGGTATGGGACATAATGATAAATATAGGGTAATTTTAGTTGTTATGGATTTCTCTTGGACAATCTGTTTTGCTCAGTGCCGCACCCCGATGTTTCCGTCATCCGTTGGGGTGTGAGAGGGATGTTCATAAGAGTATCACTTGTATACTAGCTGAGCATCACGATGGAGTTTGGCTCACATTTAGACAGATTCCAAGGATATGTTGGCTCATATGTATGAGTATTTTGTGTAATATATCGATTGTTTAAATTTTTTTTATATCTTATGCTTATTTGTTGTAAGTTTGCATTTTGAACCATTTTTTTATAGATCTATTGGAGCTGGGATCCGACAAGCGAGCAACTCATGCATGAAGGGTTTATTAACTTGCTAAAGACACGTTATAGAGACATAATGAGGCATATGAGAGTAAACTCCACAATGATGGCATCAGGAGTCCAAAAAGATATGGATCTAAAAAGCTCTTTACAATTTGACATAATTCATGATTTTCCGCCTCCTTCAATGTCTCCTATTTCCTGAAGTATGGCGTGGAATGTGTAAGGTAGTGCCATTTTTTCTTATTATTATTTCCTTTAATATATGATACATACACATATATATTGTAGGAACCGTTCGCGTAATTTAAATAAAATAAAACAAATTTTATTTGAAGATTACAATACAGAAATTAAGAAAGCAGAAATACTATTACAATTACAACTGAAATAAAGGAAATAAAAGAAAAGGATGAAAAGAAGACTGAGGCACGTGTTCAACACGCTTCCCTTAAAATAAATTCCGAGTCTCCCAGGAGTACTCGTTTTGTTTCCCAGGGTACAACAGCCAGAGCAGTAGTACTGCCGGAGCTGACCTACAACCCGAAGGCTACCTTGAAGAGAGCAAGTAGATGATCAGAAAGCTTTTGAGAGAAAGTTGAATTTGCTGTTGTGTTGCTCGTATCTTCTGTATACAGCCTCTGATTCGAAACAGCCAAAAACAAATTAAATGAGAGGAATAAATTGCATTAAACGTCTTCAATGCAATTTAATTCATCAGTTAATTCTTAGTCAAAACCGTTTGACTCGGCGGTTTTAAAGCTGAATTGTAACTGCACTGTCATTCAATGCTGGAAGTTTCTGCGCGCGCGCCCCCTTGCGCGTGCAAGTCTGCACGCTCATGAGCACGTGCGCCATTTTGGCTCACTCCCATGCGCGCGTGCGCCATGTCACCTGTGAGCCTATACGAGCACGTCACACAGTCGCGCCGTATTGGCTCACTCTGGTGCGCCGCGCATGTCACATCAGGCCCCATGCTCCATGCGCGCAACCGCGCGCCTTCATGCCACGTGTACTCGTGCGCGAACGTGCTAGACTGCCACATCATGCGCCACTGCGCGCGGACCCACCAGGGTCATGCACCCGCATGCCACGTCACTAACCACCTGGTCCTTGCAACCCTTGTACTCCAACACGCGCACGTGGCCAAAAATACAAAGGTGGCTCTCAAGCAGTGCAAAGTGCGCCAAGTTAGGGTGCTCCGCGCCCTTCGCGGGTACACTTAGTGTGTGCTTCCATGAAACAATAAGGATGGAGAGTTCCCACTTAAATACTCATTTAAGTTTCATCTCTCCTCCTATGTGGGACAAGATGCAACTTTCCCTTTTGTTTCAACATTTAATGTTTCAAACACCCAACTTTGAGCATCGATATCTCATTCATCTTAGCTCCGTTTTGGACGTGGTTTAGTTCGTTGCGAAGCTCTTCCAACATAGAACACAAACCCACAAATAAATATATAAAGAAACCTCTGTTTCTTATATTTATTTTTAGTCCAAAATAGGAAAAAAAATCATTTTCCTATATTTATGAAAATTGTTATTTTCACCAATTTTTCCAACATATATATACACTCTTTACAGCGTTGGAACACACTTGGTTGGCTTAAGAAGCCCAAGAGTGGGTCAAAAAACTGTAGGAGTGTTGATAGTAGTGGCAAGTCATCGGGACACACAGGTGGATCAATAGGATATGCTGAGTGTCGTACCCGTATGGTAAGCTAATCATACTTATAATCTTTAGTATGTGGTTTTACTTTAACACATTTACATTAATTACACTTTATTTCGTGTAGAAAAAGAAAATGAATGAGGAACCCAATTTTAAACGAATCTTTCTGGAAACCCCCTCGCTAAAAATGCAAACAAAAGTTATGGGACGGGAACGTTGACATATATAACTAGGTGGAATTAACGTTTTGTACAAAACGGTCCAAAAAGAATATGTAAGTTATCTTTATTATTTTTATATAATTGTCATATCTATTGCAATCACAATCAAGTTGTTTTGATAAATTGTACTGAGATTAATTGAGTGCGATGTTTCATGTTTACGGGCCGAACTTTAGCGGATATCCAGATGACCCAGAGGTGTGGGCACGTTTGATTGGACAAGGTCGCACGCGCCGAGGAATACAAGGTAGGATCTTCGGATCTACAGTTCTTGGTGACTGGGACATCTTTTTCTAACGGGTTTGCACCATCGCATACAGAGTACCAACGGTCACAAGAAGATGTATCTTTATTACTATTTGTTTCACTAAAAGTCAAAAAAGTTAGGTTTTGTCATTTCATACTTCAGTCATGTTTACACACTTCTTCTTTAGCGTAGTTGTCTTGTGTTTTGTTATTTTGTTAATTATTGAGTAATTGGGTTATACTGAATTTACATAACTGTAACTGTCAACACAACCATTTGACCTGTTCAAACCCAAACCAATTAATGAGATGTTTTCTAGAACCAGTGAAATGTTTTATGTACATGTTGTATGTATATAGGTGCTTGATGGGATAACACAACATAGATATGCATGCTATTAACTTATAACAAAATGTTTGAAACACACTAATATGTGTGTGTTGTGTCTATGTATATAGAATGTATGTATGCATGTATTATTATCTTTGAAAATGTAACTAATAAACACCTTCCCTTTGCCTCAAATGTTTCTTTATAGATTGTATTTACTAATTATAATTATATATCTTTAACAACTTTTTAGGCTCAAGTTATGCGAATCTGAATCATAGATCTTGAAGCTCGGCTTGACAACTTTTTAGGCTCAGTTTATGATTTAAACATATTGTAACTTGCATTGTAACGCATGATTTTTGTAACTTGGGTGAATTTTGTAAAACATATTTTTGGTAATACACATTTTTGCATTTTATTTATTAAAATATTAGGTTGTCGGAAATGTGTCACAACAATAATAATGAATTTCGTTTTCATTTGTCTGCAATATGTCACAATATATATGGTTTTTATTTTAATTTTTTTGGTTTGTATGAATTGTGTCACAAATAATATTAAATTAAAAAAAACATTTCATCGGAAAACTGTCACAAAACTAGTAGAATTTCATTTTTATTTTTTTTATTTGTCGGAAATTTGTCGAAAAATACTGATTTTTCATTTCTACTACTTTTTACGTTGGAAAGCTGTCACAAAATTTTTATATTTTTTTATTTTTTGTCAGAAATTTGTAACAATATAATGAACTTTGTCGGAAATGCGTCACAAATAATGTTGTATTAATGTTTTTTTATTTTTTATTTTTTTTTCAAAAATGTATGGCTAAAAAATCCTAAAAATAATAATTATTATTAAATAATAATTATTATTTTATCATGATAGTATATTAATAATAATTAGTAATTGTTATAGGAGATGTGTAGCAGTTTACGACGCCGTAGTTTTGTAGAAAATGTGTAGGAAGTTGCGTAGGAAATGCGTTGGAAACGAGTTTCCTACGAGACATTTTGCTACATCATACTTTTGTCACAAATGCATCGGAAAGCCCGATTTGTGACGCATTTCCCACGCAAAATGGTGTCAGAAATTTCAGATTTTCTAGTGGTAAGACGAAGATCAAGTTTGGTAGTTGTACGTGGTATAGGAAGTTCAGTTTGTTATCAACTTATCGAACTGAATTTCATGTCTTTGTGGAAGCCGATTCGTTGGATATTGAGCATTGAAAATTCGACTTCTCTATCTTATGTCAGTTAAGTTTGAAGATCAGAAGATCAAGCGTTAATACCTTAAGTGGTTGGTTTGTGTTAGCTTAATTCAGAGATGGTTACGGCTGAGGGGAATAACTACGGTGTTTGATATTGGATTCATCGAGTTTCATAAACCAAACATACAAAATTGATCAACAACAAGTCTTTGATTAGAAAGGTTTAAGATCAATAGTGCGGCGCCAGAAGATCAAGTCTTGTTAGAAAAGAGAGAAGACCTGATATCATCAGTCAAGGGGAGTCTATTGATGCAGTACGTGTGACTAATGATTATCAGTGGTGACTAGAATTGATAGCCACAATTAAGGGGGAGTCTGTAAGTGTAGTATCAAGCTTGGTAATTGTCGCTATGAAACTCTATGTAAAAGACATGTGTTAGCGTGGTTAGTTGGTTAAGCACGCTAATGTATTAGCATACTTAACTAATTAGCTTGGTTATAATGTTAAACACGCTAATGTGTTAGCGTGTTTAGCATATTATTGTGGGTGGTAATGTTGGTTTGGATAACAAACGATAAAGACGTTTTAGTGTCGTTATGGATATTAGTGTGGTTAGTGTTGTTGCCTATAAATAGGAGTATTTGTGTAACATTTTATTGATGTCTTGAGAGAGATTATAATGTGTGTATGTGTAAACTGTGTGTTTAGGACTTAGGGTCCATATCGTCTAAAGGGAGAAGTAGGATGTGTACTCTTTCGGCATGTAATCTGTGTCGATTATATTTTTATGAAACGAGTTTATACTTATTCTCTATTTCTCCGTATTGTTTGTTTTTGCTTCCGTCTCAATCAAGAGCAATGCGTTTGATATGTGTTATGAATCCTAGCGAGGTCTCTGGGAGTTTTTGCTTTGATATCACCTGAAAGTCCCCGAGACCTCCCTATGATTGATAACACATATCAAAGGTATCGCTCTTTATTGAGATGGAAGCTAAAATATAGAAAATACAGATAAAAAGTATAAACTCGTTTCATTAAAATATAATCGACAAGGAAGAGAATAAATTAGAATTATTTTAAGTTTAAACCTGCAACAAGAAGCGCAAGAGCACGACAATCCATATGTTAGATTTTTTTGTGTGGAATCGGTGCATGAACCTAGAGCTCGACAATCCATATTCGAGTTGACGATTAAGCCATTGATGAAAGGTTTGGTCATGGTGATGATGAAATTCAACAAAAACGAGGAATCTAGTGAGTTTCACAGGATTTCGGCAAACTGTTAGGCTCCCCAACGGTTGTTGAAGGCTTCAATGATACAAAGGGGCAAGAGCTTAGCGACGTAGTCACGTTGATATATTATTGGGACAGTTCGTTTGATATGGTTTTAAGCCACGCGAAGATAGGCGTGCAAAACTGGAAGCTGATGACTGTTTTGCGTTTTTAGCGGCGATGCCGGGGGCATCTGAAGGTGGTGACAAACTATGCCGGTGGGGCTTGGCGAATCGAACGCGTGGATATCTTAATCGTTCAAAACAGAGTTCGTCTGGGTCCATTTTGGGCTACTCAAATGATGGCGCGCGTAAAGGGGCGAACAAAGAGGTTCTGTTTTTTTTTGTTGCAGCGACAACGGCAGTGGCCAACGCTAATAATTTTTTGAGGGCTGGCACGTCGAGACGAGTTCGTGAATATGTGGATGGCTCGAATCGTATGGTCAAATTATGACCATATTTAGTTTTTATTCGCACGAGCACTTTGGGGTGTTAGGGGTATATGTTTCGAATGACACGTACGCGAAAGTATCTCTTTGGGACCTTTTTATTCATTGTTGGGCGATGTTTTGGGATATGGGAAAATTTTTGAGGGTTATGTTTAGGGACGTTTTTAGTAGTGTTATTTTGGGGTATTTATATGCCAATGGGCACGTCGGTTGTACGAAACAGGATGGTTTAAGCCCTAGCTTGTAGCTCGATGATGTTGAGTAGGTGGTTACAGGGCGGACCCAATGCTTCAGCAGCCGTAGCACGGGCTATGGCTCAAGTGCGTATTCGTAGTTTTTTTTTTTTTTTTAAACCAAGGATATCCCTAAAATAAGACAAAGATACCCCTAACCAAACCAAACTTGTAGAATAAGGGAACCCGATTGAAACAGTGGCTCAATTGCCCAAATTTATAATAATATGATTGAAATTGTGGCCCAATTAGTTAGGCATTTGTTTTACTTTATTTATGTATTGTCGTTTTTTTATATTGTATGATTGCACGGTAAAAAATTTTGGGATACCCCTGATTTAATGGGTTAGTTCCGCTACTGGGCGGTTATATGGAATGTCTCCTATCTATCTAAGAGGTGGAGGCTTCAAATTCTATAAGGTGTAAGTATATGACTATTTGGAAGGAGGTTAGTTTGTCGTTAAAAAGTAAAAAAAAAAAATTCGCAATTTAAGAAGCTGCAAATATTAAGAACCATGAATTAAAATTAAAATTTAAGATACGACCACCCGTATTCGTTCCTTTTTTGGGCATTTTTTTACAAATAAACGCCCCCAAACGCCCGAAGTTCCACCCCCATGGGCGTTGTTTTGGAGATTTTGGGCTGCAACGTTTTTTATTCAACGGCCAACTTTCAATTCTTTGGCCAGTCACATGCATTATTGTTTTCTTGCCCAATCACATGCATTCTTCCTTTTAACATAATGCTCACATCCCCACACACTTATTTTAGAAAAATGCCCCATAAAGCCTCTTACTGACTGGATCGCCACATGACGCAAAACGTCCAAGGATGGGGTTTCTTCCACTACGCATAGTCTAACAACCAAAAAAATAAAAACCAAAATTGAACAATATATCATACATGTAAGTGTTTGTGTTGGTAAGAGAGTTAACGTGTGGAGTTGGCGGTAAGAGAGTTAACGTGAGGTGTTGGTGGTGACAACAAGAAGGTTATGAGATTACTCTTTTGATTTTTGGTTCTCTATAAATAGAGTGGTATATTAATCCTTTTGAAAAAAATAAAACTCTAATTGACATCCATTACAAGAATCACATGTGTTACGTTTGAACAAACAATTGGATTTAACATGTAATATATAAAAATTATAAACCAAAACAACAATATTAACTTTATATAAAATTTTAATGTTTAAAGCTATCTTTAATTTAAAAATATTTTACATCAATTGAGTTGACATAGTTTTTCTTTTCTAACTATTTAGTGCTTCAGATACTATATGCATTAATTGCAATAAAAAGAAAATTAAAGCGATTAGATTATTTATTTGGAAGCCGATGAAGCCACAGCTCAGTGGTGGAGGTGTGAGGGTTTTACCCACAGGTCACGGGTTCGATCCCGGGCCAGTGGTGTTTTCCCGCACGGGGACCGGATTCAGCCCGCTTGGGAGGTACCGCATTGCGGGCCAAGTGTGGTTCGAACTCTGGTGGCTACTCGACTTGAGAGCCTTGGGGACCGCTGAACCAAACCTTTCAAAAAAAAGATTATTTATTTGGAAAATTTCAAAAAAAAAAAAAAAAAGATTATTTATTTGGAGTGGGTGGGTAAATTCTTTATGAAGGTGTGGGACTCGGTAGGACTGTAGGAGTAAGGTGTTGGAATGAATACAAAAGGGTGTGGTGAGCAAATAAATGCATGAATGACGTTGCATGCGTTATTTGGTACCGTTTTACTCGAACAATAAATATGAAAATGTTAATGAATAAACTATAACTTTTGGGCTTGGTTATTCACACATCCCCTTGGTTATTTGCACATCTCTTGAACCCTATAGGAAGTGTATAGGGCAATACGGTTCCTCTGGGTCCAAGCGTATGGAGCAATACACTTCCTATATGTGAACTTGAAATACAAACTTTTCAGAAGATGGTCAGCTAATGATTAGGGGACCAGAGGAAGTGTATATGGCAATAAGTTTCCTCTGGGTCCAAGCGTATTAAGCAATACACTTCCTATATGTGTACCAAACTTTTCAAAAGATGGTCAGCTAAAAGGAAGTGTATAGGGCCATACGCTCCCTTAATGAATTTTTTTTTTCAAAAGACAAGAGGAATCATATAGGGCCATACGTTCCCTGGAGGATTTTTTTTTTTTTTTTTTTTTTTTTTTTTTTTTTTTTTTTGCAAGAACAGCATATTGTTATTAGTATCTTTTTGAACTTTATTTTTTTAAACATTAATTAAGTTGTTTTTTTGTTATAAAATGATGTTAGTTTTTTTGTTATAAATTTTATAAAAGACGTAGTGAAATTAAGCAATCCAAACAAATTAAACATATCCAAATTAAACAAATATTACAAATACTTAAAATTAAATTCAATTGTTCGTACAGTACTACATAATATGATAATAAAAACCACTATCATCATCAATACTCGTCAGACTCCTCCTCAGACTCAGCGAGCTCCTCCTCTGTAAAGTTCGGGCCACGCCTAGTAGAGGGTGACGGGTTGTGCCGTGTATAAGGCATGCTTGGAGCCTATAAAAAATTCAAACAAAATACTCATTACATAACATTAAAATTGTTCGTAGAAAATGAAATAAAACAAAATAACATACCTGCATGGAAAGGTCGGACAGAGGAAAGAGCGGCATGGTCTGGCCGGACCGAGGAAAATGTGGCAAGGAAAGGTCGGGCTGAGTATAGGACGGGTCGTAAGGCTATAAGAATTTAAACAAAATACCCATTACATAACATTAAATTGCTCGTAGATAAATGAAATAAAAATAAGATAATATACCTGCATAGACGGGAGGGGCTGGGTAAAGGATGGCATGGACGGGTCGGGCTGCTGCGTAAAGAACGGGCCCTGGTCCGGATAAACTCGTGGTGGTGGACGGGGTGGAACCGATATACCCATGTACTTATACATTTCACCCATGCTAGTCATCAGCCACCCTATGGCATCATGCATCTGATCCATCTGGCGACCGTGGGATGTTATCTCCTGACCATGCAGTGTTAGAAGTCGCATTTGCTCATCTTGGTTACGCAAAATCCTATCGAGAAGACGGTTGGTTGACCGAGGGAACCTAACCGCGCGATAAGCTCTCTGTGGATGCTGATGATCCCCCTGTTCATGCTGGGCGGGAGCTTAACATCATCATGCCCGCCATCCTGCTCAGCCATCTGAGGCATCTGAACCTCCTCGGCCTCCAAACGCGGGTGATGTACCAACGGCTGCCATGCCCAAACCTGACGGTTCGTCCCGACAAACCTATAACCAACATTAGGAATGTTTGCCGCCACATCCCTGTCATCGACCTCATGTCCAAATATTTGCAGGGAGCCGGCGGTGGATACCTATCCTCGACCCAACCAAAGTACCGACTAACACTCTGGGCTATCCGGCCGATAAACGATCCTCCATATATACTACCACGACACTGCTTTTTCCAACGTGTGACAAAATCATCCACCAGGCAGAGATGGAGGGCGCACAGACGACCAGTAAATAAACAATAGAGATAGAAAAGATCGGCCTTCGTTACGTGCTCGCAACTCTTGCCACGGGACGCGAGGCCCGTGCTAAAGCAACGATGCAAGTAACGAACTAACGGGTCGCGAATCTCCGAGGATCGGACCTCCTCCGCCTTGGTGTATGGACCTTCACCGATGGTGGGCCACCAGGAAATCAACTCATCCTCGGGCATACGATAGATAGCCGTGGTATACACGTCCAAAACCAACTCCTCGTCTGTGTAAAAACCGGTGGCGACGGCAAATTGACGAAGCGACATCTCAAATACCTCGCCGAACAGACGGAATGTGATCTCGAGTGATGGGGCCGGCAAGTTCGGATCATCAAAATCCGAGTTCGGCCGGTCATCCGGTCGAGGTCTATAGCGGAATGTGGAGAGAAACTCCACCATCAAAGGCCGATAAGATGGTGCGGCTCCTATTCGAAATAAACGATCCCACGGGCTATCCTGCCCGATAACCTGTCGAACAGTGTCCGCCACCCCACATGTCTCTAACGAATCCCAATGTATCCATCTCATGCACCCCACCTTCATCTACCTAAGTTTATTGAACCGTTTCGCTTCATACGTTTGGGAAGGGTATATCATATATGGATATCGTGAACAATCATCACCGGCCCATGGATCGAAATCTCTCGCGCCATCCATCTCATCATCTGAGGCCATATCTGCAAATTTAAAATGAAAAGAATTTAAGTTATACAAATAATGTATAAACGTTTTTTTGACACATTTTTATAAAAAGGATTCAGATTAGGGGACCAGGGGAACCATATTGCCCCATACGCTTCCTATACATTAGCTCTAGGGGAACCATATTGCCCCATACGCTTCCTATACTTTGGGTCTAGGGGAACCATATTGCCCCATACGCTTCCTATTATACCAATAGGAATCGTATTGCCCATTACGCTCCCTATTGATTTAATACGTTCACCAACCCAAACCCTATGGGAAGTGTATTGCCCTATACGCTTCCTATTAAACTTATGGGAATCGTATTGGGCAATACGCTTCCTATTGGGTCACTTTTCAGACCTGAACTGCGTGCACGTCAGAGAATATTGTACCAATAGGAAACGTATTGCCCAATACGCTTCCTATTGGTGTCGCATTTAATGCTTCAAACCCTATGGGAAGCGTATTGACCTATATGGTTTCTATTGAGGGATGTACAAAAATTTTAGGGGATGTGTAGATACCATCACCCTAACTTTTTTTATCGAACAATAAATATGAAAACGTTAATGAATAAACTATAACATTTTTTTATCGAACAACTAGGTTATAACCCCGTGTATTACACAGGTTAACTAAATAAAATATCAAATAGTTAATAACGAAGATTTAACAATTATAAAACGATATTTTAAGACACTTTTCTGATAGAGAGTAAAAAAGGTGTAAAGTTCACAATGGTGTAAAACTAAAATGGGATATACCGGGCTAGGATACGAGTTACAGGAACAACAACCACCCAAGAATGGAATCGTCGAGCGAAAACACTTGACAACCTCCTGGAAGCAGCTTTTCTTGCCACCAGACCTTTCTCCATCAATTAGGAATCTGGTGCCGTCACTAAACACATTCATTAAATTGTAGTCATTTTTTGAGTGTTAAAATCTCTTGTGTCCTTGGATGACCTCAGTATCTTACCAACACTATACTATGCTCGCGATTGGTGCACTTGCCCAAGTGTGTGTTTATTGTTAGTACAATTTTGTGTTTTATAAATTTAAAACTTGACTAATGCGTAAAATGGGCTCAAAATATTAATAAAATCATATCACGCTTAACGCACACCAAACACAACCACTCAACCAATATCTACTCCAACTGGAGATTTTCATATGATTGGTGGACCACTTTACCTATTACCAAACCTACAACCATTACAACCTAATCCATTGCGGAATGTGAATCCGAACAAAATTTTGTTTTATGTATGATTAAAACTTGTGATGTTTGTCAAGTTTATAAATATGAAAGCATTTGAACCATCGATTAGAAGACAAACTGGACCATCCACATTCTCACGACGTGAACCCAAGTTTTATTTAAATAACATTGGTCTTAATTTATTAGTTCTAAAAATATTGTTGAAATGTTTAGATTAGGCATATAGCAATTAGCCATATAGCTACAAAATACTATTTAAATTAATTAGATAAGTATAAATTATCGGTAATTATTAAGTTATATAACTTTAAAATTTAAATATATAGAGTTAGTTGCATCTTGAAAGGATGGTTGTTTTTTGATAAATTAATAACGAAGATCTAACAATTATAAAACGATATCTTAAGACATTTTTCTGATATCCGAACAAAATTTTGTTTTATGTATGATCAAAACTTGTGATGCTTGTCAAGTTTATAAATATGAAAGCATTTGAACCACCGATTAGAAGACAAACTGGATCATCGACATTCTCATGACGTGAACCCAAGTTTTATTTAAATAACATTGGTCTTAATTTATTAGTTCTAAAAATAGGGTTGAAATGTTTAGATTAGGCATATAGCAATTAGCCAATTAGATAAACTTATAGCTACAAAATAATATTTAAATTAGAGTAAACTGCCAAAATGGTCCCTAAGGTTTGGTCACTTTAGTCCAAAACTCAAAATCTTTTGAATAAGGGTCCCTGTGGTTTCAATTTTGTTGTCATTTTCATTCAAAATCAAAATTTGGTCTGATTTTTCAGTTAAAATCCAATTTTTTTTTGTCTTTTTTCTTCCATTTTAATGAAGGGCAAAATCGTGTTTTAACGTTTTATTATAACAAATTAAAAAATCTAACCATTTTGCCCTTCATTAAATGGGAGGAAAAAAACAAAAAAGTTGGATGTTAACTGAAAATCTGACTAGATATTTCTTTTGGATGAAAATGACAACAAAATTGAAAACTAAGGGATCCAGATTCAAAAGGTTTGAGTTTTGGACTAAAATGACAAAAGAGAACAAACCTCAAGGACCATTTTGGCAGTTTACTCTTTAAATTAATTACTCCCTCCGTCCCATTAAATGTGTCTTATTTTGAATTTTCAAAGTCTTTATTTATAAACTTTGACTTTAATTATATATTTTTTGTGTTATATAAAACTTGATGAAAATTAACCTGATAAAAACACTTGTAAAACACACTAAAATCATATAACTTTCATCAAGTATTATCTAATACAAACAAACTTATTTAATGTCAAAGTTTATAAATAAAGACTTTGAAAATTCAAAATAGGACACTTTTAATGGGACGGAGGTAGTAGATAAGTATAAATATCGGTAATTATTAAGTTATATAACTTTAAAATTTAAATATATGGACTTAGTTGCATCTTGAAAGGATGGTTGTTTTTTGATAAATTTATTACTATGATAAATGTAGTTATTATTCTTCTTGTATTTTAAATATATTAAATAAATAAATTATTTGTTAAGGTAGAAAATCGTTCCCTCCACTCTCGTCATGAAAATGCTCGATATTTGTTTCAATTATTAAGATATAATTTCTAACCTAGTAATTAATATAAATAAATAATAAAATAATTTATGAAAGTTTATCCGTAATTTCTTAAATGTTTGAAACAAATATTAAATATAATAATTTAAATTAAGTAATAATTATCTATAATTAAGTAAGAGTAGATAGTCTAGAATAATAACCTTTAACCTAGTAATTAATATAAATAAATAATAAGATAATATATGAAACTTTATCCGTAATTTCTTAAATGTTTGAAACATATACTAAATTTAATAATTTAAATTAAATAATAATTATCTACAATTAAGTAATAGTAGATGGTCTAGAATAATGACAAATATCTCTTTATTAGTTTCTTTAATTATATAGTATATAGATATAGACATAGACTGAGTTGAAAGTATTCCTTAAAATTTTCCGGATATTGAGTTGAAAATATTCCTTAAAACTTTCTGGATAAAAATCAAGTTATACTCGAATAGGTTTTACATATATTGCTTGATTTCCAAGGAAATAAAATAATATTTATAATATCGTACTTATCGTTTAGAATATTATGATTAGCAGTAGGTATAGAATTTAATGAAAAATAACAAAAACCTTGTCATGTACATTTTTCAACTTTCAAATCGGTGGATATTATGCACCATTTTAATTATTATTTTTTAATGTGAGTGTGTTGTTGTAAAGTTACGTATTTAATAATTTAAATTAAATAATAATTATCTACAACTAAGTTGAAGAAACACTGACCTTTGCGGTAGTATCCAACTAGGACTTCAACTCTCAGTGATCCGAACAGTTAGCTGCAAAACAGAACAACGTTAGGACTCGTTACAGGAATGGGGTTATTCCTGTAACCACCCTCCGGCGTGAGAATAAGTCTCGGTTTTGGGAGTAAAAGAGAAAGTGCAGATAAGAGAGTAAAGCAAGAGCAAGATGATCCATACCTTTGATGTTTATCCCTATTTATAGTTTACCATTAGGGTTTTCTTAACCTAGGATGGGTTCCGATCAGTTAGGGATCTTCGTGATCTTCCCAAAAAGTTGAGGATTTAGTTACGTGATTTATCCATGCAAGATGGAATGTTCTAGAATAAATGTCTATGATTATTTATTTATAATAAAATAATAGGTAATGACCGGGTCGGGTTAGCCGATTCGGGTCATACCTCGTCATGTCCCCCTAGTCCGAAGTTATGAAATGCATTTCATAAAATCGGACTAAAAAAGGAAAAGTCAACCTACCCTGTTTATGGCAAGTTTAAACAATTGGAGTACCGTTATGTGTTTTGAAAAAGTGACGGCGATGGGATAGGGTGTGACAGTTAAATCATCATTAGGATTACAACTGCACCCACCCTGTTCTGACGCGTGTTCCCGTCCTTTCATCTTTCCAAATTTGAAAAGTTGCCTTCTTATAAATGGTACCCCCATTCTAGAGTTTGGAATTTCACTCCCTTTTGTGCTCATAACCCTTTCTTTCCATTACTTGTTTCGAAAAAATGGCTTCTAAGACCGGAGAATCCTCTTCCGCTGCCCCAGCCGGCTCTGATGCCCTGTTCTGCAAATGGAGAGTTGTGTCGTACAACAATCTTATGCAAGATTACGACATTAGGGCTGAATGGAATCCAGTGTTGCCATCAAAAACAGATATGGCATTCCCGTTAAAAAAGGGGAAAATCACATTGTTCAGTGATTTTTTCAAATTTTGTAACTTCCGATTGCCCATTACCAAATTTTGCAAGTTGGTTCTTGACCATTATCGCATCCATATTTCCCAATTGCATCCACTGGGGTTGGTGAAACTCCGACAGTTCGAATTCGCTTGTGCTGCCCTAGGTCACATTCCTGAACTTATCGTTTTTAGGGCTTTCTTCATTCTTGTGTGGAAATCTCCCTTTTTTACCTTTGATCGGAGAGATACCGATGTGTCGTGTTTGAGGGATATTCCTACCAGTTCCAGGGATAAAGACTGGAAAAAGAATTTTTTTTATATTGATGCTGGTGTGATTCCTGGCGAGATGCACTGGAAGGATATGGGACCGAAAGATAAGGTTAAAGATGATAGCCCTCCAGAAGATGTTTACATGGCAAACGCCCTGTACACGAGGCTGTGTGGTCGCCCTTTTGAGTGTACAGTAATCCCTGAAGGGGCCTTAGTGATGGCAGGGATGAGCCTGCTATGGCGAGACATCAAAAAGTATCCCTCGTTCCTGAGAGATGATGAAGGTACACTTGTTTTTTGCCCGCTATATATTTTATTAATTACAAAATAACATGTATGCCTCCCGCAGGGGAATGGAGCTTGTTTGACTTTGCCGACCCCCCGCGGCACACTGCGTTGAAAGTCGAGGACCGCGTACTTGGTGAACAAGAGCCGGATGTACTACAGGTTCTCCTGGAGCAGTTTCTGTTGCCCGCTGTACCTGCAAACCCTGCTGTATATATTTCTCCCCTTCTCCCCAGTGGGGGAGGTAGTGTTGCCGCTCCGGAGAAGAAACCAACCCGGATAAAAGTCACCAGGAGGAAATACATGGCAGCTGGTGCGGCCACTTCTTCCGCTGGTGGGGCGGCATTCACCAGGGCTGATACCTCTACTACTGCTGAGATGACAAGCCCCACCCATGTGGCGAAGAAATGAAAAACGTTTGTTGCTCCTACTCTAACCGCGTTCGAGGCTATGCAAGCCGCCTATGCCCTGCCGCTTGGTATGTACTTTTTACTTTCAAATGTTATTATGAATTATGAGCTTCATGTTACTGAAACTTGCCTTTGACACAGGTACTACTGGCGGGGTTCAAACTGAAAATGTGACACCCACCCCCTTGTCACTTGTGGGGGTAGTGCTTCCCATTGCTGGCGGCAGCAGCCTTTCAGAGCTTATATCTCAGGCGAGTGTTACCGCCGCTGTTAGTTGTGCCATGCCGCCGCCTATGCTTACCGCTGCTGTGACTGTAACAGCTAGTCTGATTTCCACGCCCCTAACCTCTAGAGTCACTCCTTCCTCTTTGTTTGATTCTCCATTAAGCATATTTTCTGCTACAGGGAAAGAGGTGCCCGCTGTGTCCCTTACTCACGAGGCGATTAGTGCTGGAGGTCCTGCTGCTAGCGATGCTGGGGGGTCCAGCAGTGGCATTGCTGATAATGGGGCCCGCTTGGGTGATGACCTTTATTTGCCTACTATCAACTGGGATACCAGTGCTCGAGATAAACGCTACCAACCCCAGTGGAAAATTACAGAGTCTTCTAGGCTGATCTTCCCCCAAGTGGTTCAGCACTGGGTTGAGCGGGCTTATCCCCCGGCGGAGGCGGCATATGTTGAAGGTCTGAACAACGAGAATTTAATGAACTCCGCAATTGTAGATTCTGTTAGTCAGCCGCGGAGGCTTACCGAGATCCGGCGCAGGTGGATGCATGACAACAATGAACTTCACCAAGCGCGGGCTATAATTGAAGAGCTCAAGGATGAGAAATACCGCTTGGAGAGTCAACTCCAAGCTGCTGGGTTGAGGGAGAGCCGGTTTTTGTCGGAGAAAAACAAGGCTAAGGATGACTTGAAGAGGGTGACCGCCCACCTTGCTGAGGAGTGGCTCATATGGGCTCGTGACATAGCGGAGAAGGACCGGGTCCTTGCTCACGCTAAGAGCGTGCAGGAGGAGCTGGAGCGTAAAGCTGCTACTGAGGCCCAAAAGGTTAGATCTGAAATGTCTACCCAAGTGGAAAAATTCCGAATTGACACTAACTTTGTGTCCCAGGTGCAGGAGCGATACCAAGCTTTAACCGTTGAGGTAGAAGCATCTAATGCTAGAGCTCAGGCTAAACAAGCGGATTTGGAGGAACGGGAAGAGCAACTTAGGAAACTTCAGCACCATTGTGATTCCCTTGTCTCTGAAAGGAATACTCTTGCCCAATCCTCTGTCGCGCGCCTGAAAGAAATGGAGGGCACCCTGGAACAAGCAAACGCTGAAGTGGACAGCTTGACTAACCAACTGGCAGCCTTGCGGGGGGATAGGATTTGGCTGATAACAAACGGGCTAGTAGGGGCGTTCGAATACGTTCGTCAGTCGGCGCCTTTCACGGCGCTAATAGATCGCCTTTCCGCTGCCGCGTATCAATCCGGTTACCATGATGGTGTTTACAAAGGATACTTTGATTGTCAACAGTCGGAGAAGATCGCTTCCGACTTTCACGCGGGGAGGGGTAAATTCCAAGGTGACATGGCTGATGCCCTTGAGGCGGCATACAACGACCCGTTGCCCGCGTATGCAGACTTGGTGGACAAGGTGAATGAGGATGGCATAGATTCCTTGCGACAGATGCTGGACCCCGCGGAGGAGTCAGAGGAGGAATAAGTAGTTTGTTTTGTTTGTTATGTATCGTACTTCTGCAAAACGTTTGTAATGACACTGTTTGACTTGGTTTTTGTGCAAATATTTGATTGGTTTGTCAGGCATTTAATGCTAATGTCATGATTGATAACGCCGCCGTTCTTCTGAAATGTGGCGACTTGACGTGTAATGATTATTTTTCATTAATATTGCAATCGTCATTACTGTCACAACTGTTTGTCCCTCTATAAATTTAGCTGTTTTTTCCTGATTTGGTAATCCAAAAAGATGAGCCGGAAAAGTTATAGACAGAGACTTTCTGACATTTTCCGGCGTTTGGATGCCGCCGATGGTCTGGTCCGTCTTCAAATTCCGGTGACGAAAGCGATGATCAGGAAAGGAAGGTCACCTGCCAATGCTGTCTTGCCCCGGGTGAGCCGATCGTGCAAGAGTATCATTTATGAGGATCCTTTGCCGGTTGACATGAATGTGACTTCTCTGTTAGCTGATACTTTGATGGAGACCGTCCCAGCCGATCATGTTCAACGTTGCCGCTTGGTGTACGAACGTCGTCGTGGTGGTCGTTCTTTTAAGAAACATGTTGATGATCAGGGGATGGTGGTTCTGCCAGTGTTTGAAGGACGTACCGATGATTTGGCCATTGGTCCTTGTTTGCTTGGATATGATGAGGTGTTGCATACCCCTGCAGAGGTGATGGCAACCCGTTCCAAGGAGTAGATATTAGAACACGTTCGTTTTTGGTTCCCATGTGTTGGTTTTTAACGATAGGGACAAGTACTTGGTTTTTGTAAGATAGTTGCATGTATTTATTACTAAAACACCTATCTTTTTGTAGCGGTTATTGTATCTATTACCAAGATACCCGCTCTTAGCGCTGTATGTGTTGACCCTATGACTTATATGTATGAAAATATTTCGTGTTTAAGGGTACTTTTGTTGTTCACCATTATGTGCAGGTAAAATGCGATGGTAAATTTTATTGTATGTTTAAGTAATGAGGAAAAACAAAAAGAAATAACTTTTATTAAACTCAAAACTTAGATGGAAAGAAGCGACATCGCTGAGGATGGATTACACTTGTTTGCCAGAAAAAGAACAGTCTAATATTGCTGTTAGGAGCAAGGCATTACAGATAACATTTTTTCAATTGGGCATGTTCCAGCAACGCGGTACAGTGGTACCATCTAGCCTGGACAAACGGTAGGCCCCTTTGCCCAGATCTTCTTGAATGACGTAGGGGCTCTTCCAATTGGGTCCCAGTTTGCCTGAGGGTTCCGCTCTACTGGCTTCATTATCGCGCATGATGTAGTCGCCTTCTTTGAAAGTATGATGTGCCACGCGTTTGTTGTAGTACTTTTCTAATGTCTTCTTGTATTTTGCTTCGTTGATGGCGGCAGCTTCACGCCTTTCTTCGAGTAGATCCAGGCCTTCCCTTAGGCGCCTATCATTATCGTCGTCGGTGGTGAGGCGACGTAATGATGGTAATCCCGCTTCCGCGGGTATCATTGCTTCTGCACCGTAGGTTAGGCTGAAGGGGGTTTCATTATTGCTTGTCTTAGGCATTGTTCGGTGTGCCCAGAGGACATTTGGCAGTTCTTCCACCCAGGAGCTTCCCTCATAACCTAACCTTCTTTTTATGCCATCCAGCAAACTCCTATTCGCCCGCTCTACCTGGCCATTTCCTTAAGGATGCGCCACCGACGTGAAGATTTGCTGGATCTGGAGACCGGCGCACCATTCTTGCAAAACCTTGTCGATGAACTGTGTTCCATTGTCGCTTACTAGGTATAGCGGCAGTCCGAAACGACATACTTTGTGTTCCCAAAGGAATTTTTTGGCATTCTCTGCCGTGATTTTAGCCAAAGGCTTGGTCTCCACCCACTTGGTAAAGTAATCAATCGCCACTATTAAGTATTTTAGCCTTCCGGGAGCCAGCGGGAATGGTCCAACAATATCCACTGCCCATTTTTGAAAAGGCCAGGCCGCTGTAACCGGGATTAAGTTGTTCTTAGGCCTGAGTGTTTGGGGGGGTGAATTTCTAACAGCTACGACATTTTCTGCCTTCTTGTACCGCATCCTCGTGCATCCCAGGCCAATAGTATCCGGCATTATGGATTTTAGCCACAACTGCCCGGGGTCCGGCATGGATGCCGCATATGCCGGCATGAATCTCTTGGATCAAGTATTTTGCTTCCACCGGGGAGACACACCGCAGGAGTGGTCCCAAGTATGACTTTCGATATAGGACGCCATTGTTCACTTCATATTGCAGTGCCTTTGTTTGTATTTTCTAAGCTTCGCCCCTAGCAGGGGGTAACTCCCCCTTAGTAAGGAATTTTAGTATTGGGGTGTACCAGCAGGGTTCCTCCGCTGTAATGGCGGAGACGTTCCGGGGTTCAATTGAGGGCATCTGCAATGTTTCAACCTTTACTTCTTTTTCCATGCCCGAAGTGGCGAGTTTGCTCAAAGCATCCGCTATTTGGCTTTTTCCTCTGTGAACGTGGTTGAGTGTGACATTATCGAAGGAAGCCATGATCTCCTTTGTTTTTGCCAGGTATCTTGCCATTGATTCATCTTTGGCTTCATACGTCTCATTTACTTGATTATTGACCAGTAAAGAATCAACATATGCATCCACTCGTGTAGCTCCCAGAGATTGGGCCATTCTCAACCCTACGAGTAGCGCTTCGTATTCTGCTTCATTGTTGGAGCATTCAAAATCGAAACGTAAGGCGTACATTAGTCTTATTTCGTCTGGGCTTATCAACATTAGACCTGCCCCGGACCCTTTTCCACTAGATGATCCATCAGTGTAAAGTTTCCAGGTGTGCCGGGCGGTACTGGATTCCGGGATGTCCTGGATGGCGGGGTCCACTATAGTTTCTCCCTCAGGGATTTCAGCCAAGAAGTCGGCGATCACCTGTCCTTTGACTGCTGTTCGTTTTTTATATTCGATATCCAAAGCTCCTAATTCAATCGCCCATTTGGCCAATCTTCCGGAGATTTCTGGTTTGTGCAAAATTTGCTGCAACGGGTAATTCGTCAAGACCTGTACGCAGTGTGCTTGAAAATACCTTCTCAATCGCCGAGTGGCGTGAACCAGTGCTAGTACCAACTTTTCCAGGGTTGGATACCGCGTTTCAGGTCCCGCCAACACCCGGCTGATGTAATATATGGGTGTTTGCTTCCCATCTCTTTCCACCATGAGTACCGCGCTTACCGCATTATGGGCTGCCACCAAATACATTTTAAGCACTTCGTTAGGGAATGGCGCTGTCATCATGGGTAATTTCTCGATGAAGCGTTTCATGTCTTGTAGGGCTTCTTCCGCTTCACCGGTCCATTTGAAATTCTTCTTGTTGAGGCAATCTTTTAACGTCTTTATGAATGGCAATGATCTTTCGGCATGTCTTGCTAAGAATCTGTTTATAGCCACTAAACGCCCGTTTAACGCTTGCGCTTCTTTCAAAGTCCTGGGAGAGGACATCCGCGTTATGGCGGCTACCTTTTCCGGGTTAGCTTTAAAGTCATCCCGGGTGACTACCATGCCCAAGAACTTTCCTTCTTCTACCCCGAAAGAACATTTCTTGGGGTTGAGTTTGATATTGTATTCTCTGAGCCTATGGAAAGTTTCTTCAATGTCTTCCAGCATTTGTTTTTCTTCCCTACCCTTGATCACCAGATCATCAACATATACTTCTAAATTTCTGCCGATTTGTGTTTCGAAGGCTTTATCCATGAGTCGCTGGTAAGTGGCCCCGGCGTTTCGTAAGCCGAAAGGCATCTTAGTGTAACAAAAGATGCCTACGTCGGTGTGAAACGCCGTTTTTTCTTCGTCTTCCATGGACATCTTGATCTGGTGATACCCTTTATAGGCGTCTAAGAAGCACTTATACCTATAAGGGATCAGGGAGTCAACCTTGAAATCCATCTCGGGCAGTGGGTATGCGTCTTTGGGGCATGCTTTGTTCAGGTCTTTGAAATCAATGCACATCCGCCATGTGCCGTCGGGTTTCTTTACCATCACAGGGTTTGATACCCATGTGTGATACTGTATCTCTCTGAGGATTCCAGCTTCCACCAACTTTCGTACTTCTCTGACAACTGCTACCTTTCGATCCGGAGCCATACTACGCTTACCCTGCGCGACTGGTTTAATGCCGGGGAGTGTTGCTAGCTTGTGTTCTGCCTTATCGCGGGGTATTCCCATCATGTCGGAATGTTCGAAAGCAAAGATATCAACATTCCTTCTCAGCAGCTCTTTCAAATCGTTCTTAACCTCTGGGGAGAGGTTGTCTCCTATCGTAACTGTCTGATCCGGATGGCGTGTGCTTAATACCCATCTTTCCGGGCCGATGGCCCCGGTAAGTCCTTGGCGACATCTTTTGGTGTTCAATATCTCCCCTAGTTTGTCATGAAATACCGTTGCCACACCCCACAGGGCAGGAAATTTCATGAAACCTCGCGCTGTGGAGACTATAGCGTCCAATTTTCCTAGGGTGAACCGTCCAATGATCACATTGTGGTATGACTCAGCACGTACCACGAAGAATGTTAGGAGTATGGTTCTTTCCCGGGGCTCTTGTCCGAATGTGACTGGAAAGGTAATCTGACCAATAGGGTCAACCTTTTCCCCTGTGAAACCTTTAATGGGGGCGTGCACTGACTCAAGTAGCCTTTTGTCTTCTGGTTGCATTCTATTGAAGCAGTGTTCATAGATAATATCTTCTGAACTCCCGGTATCTACCAGGATCCTTCTCATGTGATAATCCCCTACTGTAGCGGATATGATCAGAGGATCCGTGGTGAGGTGCAAATCTTCCACGCGAGGCTCGATGGTCATGGTCGCTAACATCCAGGGTTCAAGCATGGAGAAACTCCGTTTTGCCCCTTTCCCCTTATCCGCGTATACCATATTTAGCTCTCGCGGTCTTTTACTCGCCGCCTTGTCGTTTTCTTCCTTAACGGGGGGTGGGCCCTGCTTGATATCCCTCACTAGATGTGCCAATTTACCCGCTTTCACGAAGTATTCAATCTGCTTCTTTAGCTGAAAGCAGTCGTTTGTGTCGTGGCCGCTCCCTTTGTGGTACTCACAATATTTACTTGTATCTTTGTTGGGGTTGTCTTTCAGCGGCTTTGGAGGATTAAACTTGAGGTTCTCTGAAGCTAGGATCTCTGCTGGTGTCTTGCTCAGGTTGGGGTAGTCGGATCACGGTTTCGAGGACTCATTCCTTGAATAGGCGTTTCTGGATCTGTCATACCGCGAGTCCGTCCTATCATTCCTTTGGTGTCGGTCTCCTCTACCCTTACCTTTAGAACCTCGCTGCTTCCTGTCTTCTTGGTTTTTCAGAGCCTCCTTTTTCCTATTTGCCGCGTGACTGGCGGCTACGGCCTTTTCTTGTATAACGTACACTTTAGCTATCCTTAGTATTTCATCGATGGTGAGAGGTACGCCATCCCTTCCATGGAGTGTTCTTAACAACTCGTCGTCGTTTACTCCTTGTAGGAAAGCTCCACACGCTAGATCATTCGTTACACCCGGGATTTCCAGGCTTTCTTTTTTGTTACTAACAATAAAATTTTCCACCGTTTCATTGTCTCGCCGGCGGATATGGAGGAGCTCGTTCCGATCCTTCGTGTGCCTGCGCTGCTGGCTGAATTGCAAGATGAATTTGGACTCTAGATCTTCGAAACTGTCAATTTCCCCAATGGGCAGATGTAACACCTCGAAAATTCACATCCTATAATGGATTGAGACGTGTCATAAGCTTTGAACGTGTGAAAGAATACTCTAGAGGGACTAAAGTTGACAAACAAGGAAAGTATGTGAATATAAGGGTTCAAAATGTCAACAATGGATAAATATACTTTACAATAACCCTACACGATGTTTATACCCTTAAACGAATGAATCATGGATCATACGAAGCTAATTGTGGAAGAAAGTGAGAGATTACAAACTACAGGAGTTAAATGTGTCAACCTTTTAGCAAACCCGAAGCTTTGTAACAATTAATTATGCTCACTAGAATGCATGATAAAAATTTCACCAAGTTTCGTTATCATATGAGGAAGTTATGGTAAAATTCGTATACGAGGGGTTAAAAGCGTCAACGATGAAATTTATGACTTTTCGGATAATCAAAAGTTAACCAAGGACTTAAAAAAGTTGGTATAAGTCTTGAAGCCCTTAGAAATCAATTTAGAGGGCTCAAAGTGCAAAACAAGAGGTCAAAACAACTTTTAGGAGGACCAGGGGCCAAAAATGCAATTATTGGAAACTTGTTAACCTGACACCAGGCCTCACACGGGCCGCGTAAGCCCAGGCAGAGCCTTACGCGGGCCGCCTGGCACTCCCAGATACAGAAACTTTGGACAGGTGTCTGTCCAACCCGTTTAACCGACATATATGGCTTGTTTTCAATACCATGTGCTGCACAAACATGTTTTTAGGCTCTAGGGACACTTGTAATTGATCAGGGATCCCCTCATAAGCTTGTTTGTCATGATCATGATGAATCAAAAGCACTATATAAAGACTTCAATGTTGCAACTTTGATCATTCACTCATAACTCAACTTCTGGAGCTTTTGGGAGTTCAAGATCAGTTCCTAAGCATCATTAGTCGTGCATTGGACCTTGGTAAGCTTCCTTAACCTTCCTTAATCATGTTTTACTTAGTTATTAGCTTAAAAGTCAAACCGTCGTAATTAAGGTTTGACTTATCAATTAATCACTAATGGTCTGATGTTTAGTCAAATTGAAAGTAGTTATAAGTTGGTAATTATGTGGGCTTTAAACCCTTAAAAGGGCACCCTCTGATTCCCGCTCTAACTAGATCAAATGTCGGGTCAAACTTAATCCGAAAAAGTCAACATAATCTTAATTTTTAATTTAACGCATAATTAACAATGTAGAAGACGTGTAACCTGTTTTGCCACTCATATAACTTGGTAATCAATGCAAGAACATGTCTAAGCATGTCCGACCCGACAATTTTCTGTTTAGGCTCGGTTCGGAACCGAAAGTCGCAAAACTTTGCCTTTTGCTTTGACTTCAGTTCTGACCCATATTAGCATGATTTAGGAATGCCTTAAAGCTCCGTTAGGACCAGCTTGTATGATAGTATAACCCTCTGAGTTATACTACTTAACTCGTTGATTGTCCGATGTTTCCGTTAATTGCTTAATGTTGACCATAATGCCCTTTTGACCATAAAACGAGAATTTTGGAAATGTGAGAGGACAATAATCTTTGTTACTGATTTATAAACATGTCCCTAAATTTTCACATCAGTTGGAGGTCTAGATGAGGAATTATGCTTAATAGCGTAATTAGAACGCTTTTTATGAATTAAACGTCATAATTAGCGTAAGGCCTATCTAAACCCAATTTTTGACACCAAAAATTTTACCCACTGATGTAATATAATATTTTGAGATTTTTTAAGATTTTTAATTATTTTAAACTGATCATAACCTAAGGTTATTGCCTTAATTCGGTAATTACCGATTATACCCTTTTGCTTGTAAAATGAGTTTTACATAATATTTGGACACCAATTCAATTGCTACTGATTTTATATAATAAATGAAGTATTTTGAACTTTATAACCTGATTAGAAAACTCAGATTTCCTGTATAACCCGGAAATCGCTTAAAACGGCTTTTTACGCGTATTAAACACCTAGTATGGGTTTAAAACCATTTTGTCATATAAGACTTATCACCAACTAATATAACCTGTTAAATGAAGTTGTTTTACTGATTAATTCAGACCCAAACCTCAGAATTATATTTAATCTCTTTTATAATCTTTAAAATGACCAAAATACCCCTACGGGGAATAAATTGAGATTAAACTCGTTTTGGGCATAATGGAAGGTATCCTACTGATATCACAACATATTTAAGGCATATTAACTTAGGAAACCTGTATTTGACTCTTATGGTTACCCGTTACGCTTCTTGAGCGTTCGGTTCGGTTTATGTAACTAGTTTGCATAAATTAGCCGAAACGGGTCAAACCTTATCGTTTTTATCTCAAAATCCAGAATGTGTTTAGATTACCCATATTATACAAGTCTTCAAACTTGTCGGGTCTAAATCACATTCTATTCCGGTCTTCGCTTAATCGTGCGTTTGAACCGTATCTTTCTTTATAACTAACCGGTCTAAGTTTAGGCTTAATTAAAGACCCGTTAGGATTCTAATAGGTTATTATAAACCTTCGTTCCAGAATAGGAGATCCGGTAAAAGCTACGTGCACTTGCTTGTTGTGATTATTACTTGCAAAGGTAAATACTTTTAACTTATTTTCCCTATACGGGCTTGGGGTACGGTATATAAAATACCGCTTGGTCGGGCATTGAATCTTTAATTGTATGATGGTTAATTTATTGAAATGACCCGTTTGAATTGTTTTGTTTGCTTAAAGCCTTTGGGGGGTTAATGACCATGTCCCGGATATCCTTGGCATCATTTTACGAAATGGCCACAACCTAAGTACACGGGTGTAGGCGTACACCCGTTAGTGCATATAAATAATATGGTATAACCGTCGGTTTCGGGAATAACCCGCCGCGGGACTATATCATGTGGTGTGTCTATTAAGCTCTAACCCGGTGTCAACCCGGGCTACTGAACGCATAAGAAACATGTAATTCTTTTACAAGTTTATGCATAAATAATTATCCCAAGTTATAAAAAGTTTGTGCCACGTGCATTCAAATCAATTTTATTAAACCTTTTCAAAATGAGTCAGTTAATTGTATTTACCAGTGTAAACTGACGTATTTTCCCAAAAAAGGTTAAGTCCAGGTACTACTCGAAATAGGCTGGCTTTCTCCTAGCATACACAATAAGTCTCGCAAGCTTGGATGACATAAATTGTTGAACAATGTTTCTTTTTATTTTGATCCACCTGTGGATTAATTTCAACTGTTTGTAATACTTAATATTACAATATTATTTGGTTGAAATGAATCTATCTTTTGCTTCCGCTGTGCATTTGAATATTGTGTTGTTTGACTATAATGATATCAACTACGTCACGATACTCCCCACCGGGCCCACCGGTAATACGTGGAAATATCGGGGTGTGACAGGTTTGCACAAAGGCTCTAGATGAATTTGGACTCTAGATCTTCGAAACTGTCAATTTCCCCAATGGGCAGACTGTCCCACCAGATCCGAGTCGCGCCTACCAGCGTTTGCACAAACATTTTGCACAAGAGGGGCATAGGCCAACAGGCTACCTCCCCTGCGCTTTTGAATAGATTAAGATGGTCATCAGGGTCACCTAGACTATCATATATGCCTACGGTTTGAGGCATCTTGGGTTTTTCCTTGATAGGAGCTTCCGCTATTCTTCTGGTGAACTTGGATTTGAAAGTTGCATCCACTGGCTTGTAAGGTCTGGTGAGTTCATCTTCTTCTACATTGATGGGTTGTACTGGAGGGATAACCCCGCTCTGGCTTATACCCTGAGTGGCAGAGGGTTGAGCCGAAGTGACGTTTAGCATGGAACTGGGGCCTCTGTCCGGAGAAAATCTAGGTCTGGATGTGTTCCCTCTGTCATAAGCAGGTTCCGCCGTTGGCGGGTTTGAGCGTAAACCGGTTGTGACGTTGGAAAGGTCCACCAAGGCGGCATGTAGGACGCGTATGGCGATTGTTGTGTATGGCCTTGCGTGGCTCCCTGGGGTGTGTACATTGAATTACCGTATGGAGGTAAATACCCATATGGGGGTGCGTAATAGTACCCGGGGAAATAAGCTTGATTTCCCAGCGTGACTGGAGCGTTCATAATTCCTGCTGGCATGACCACTGGTTGGTGAGGTGGCGTAGATAGTGCCGCTGTTAGTACTGCAGAATACAAGGGCGGCATGGCGTATGTAACTGAAGGTTGGTAATACTGAGGCATACTCGCCTGTGGTATAACAGTGCTTAGGCTTGCCGATGTAATAACTGGCATAGAGTTAAGACGTGATGTCTGTGCACTAGTGGTTGCCACTGGGGTGAACATGTTAACGCCGGTTACACTTGGTTCAACCGACTATAACTGTAGAGAAGTGTAGGAGAACAAATCTGCCGCCGTGGTCCCAGAAGAAGCGGCGGTAATACCTGTAAAACTAGGTGGTGGTCCTTCTGCCTTGAACTCCAGGTCAAGCGACCTGGTGACAGCCGGTGAGGCCGGCGCGGTAGTGATAGGGCCTGCTCCTGACACCGGATTATTATCTATCATTGCTTGGCTTGGGGTAACTGCTACGTTCTGATCACTTGCCATGGGGTTCAATCTAATTGTTACCGAAAAGGTCCCACGGATGGCGCCAATGAAGAAACATTGACCTTTGCGGTAGTATCCAACTAGGACTTCAACTCTCAGTGACCCGAACAGTTAGTTGCAAAACAGAACACCATTAGGACTCATTACAGGAATGGGGTTATTCCTGTAACCACCCTCCGGCGTGAGAATAAGTCTCGGTTTTGGGAGTAAAAGAGAAGGTGCAGATAAGAGAGTAAAGCAAGAGCAAGATGATCCATACCTTTGATGTTTATCCCTATTTATAGTTTACCATTAGGGTTTCCTTAACCTAGGATGGGTTCCGATCAGTTAGGGATCTTCGTGATCTTCCCAAAAAGTTGGGGATTTAGTTACGTGATTTATCCATGCAAGATGGAATGTTCTAGAATAAATGTCTATGATTATTTATTTATAATAAAATAATAGGTAATGACCGGGTCGGGTTAGCCGATTCGGGTCATACCTCGCCATAAGTAATAGTAGATAGTCTAGAATAATGACAAATGTCCTTTTATTGGTTTCTTTTATTATATAGTACTAGCGGTAAGACCCGTGTGCAAACACGGGTCGTTTCTTAGAAAACCATGCATAACACATATTGATAGAACAAATAGATACATGTATAGATATTGTACCAAAACGTGTTATCTATTATAGCTAAAAGACAACTATAAGTACACATAAAAGAAGTTTAACAAACTTAATAAAAGATGTCTAATAAACTTAAATCATTGGCACGTTCTCTTCTCGTCCTCTTCTCTTCTTTTTCTCTAACTTCTCTCTCTGCGATTATAATGAAAGAAGGGGTATAATGGTGTCTTAAGATAAGTAAAGTTTTATCCATAATACGTCGATTTTCCACCATGCTCTAGCTATTCACATCTCAAATTAAGCAATTTATACCATCACCTAAGTATGCAACTCGTAGTTTCATCCATATCAACCCCTTTTTATTAGCATCTAAGAATACCAATATCTGAAAGTGAAACATGAAATACTCAAAAATGGTAAACAATTTGTAATGAATTGCAAACAATCTAATGATCATAACCATGATATTTACCTTTTCTCTTCACTTTTTCCGGCCGTCATTATGCGATTAAGACCAAATCTGAGGTAACTAATCTTGGCTGATCTGTAATTAAAAAAAAACCATTGTTGGGCTTGGAGAAAACAGTGGTTCAAACCACTGTTGGGTAATTTTTATTGGGTTTATTGGGTTAAAACAATGTTTTGTGTATAAAATAGTGGTTGAAACCACTGTTAGGTTAAAACTGTGGTTCAGTGGTTTCAACCAGTGTTTTCTCCACAAAACACTGTTTTCGCCGAACAGTGGTTTCAACCACTGTTTTCTCCACAAAACACTGTTTTAACCCAATAAAATATTACCCAACAGTAGTTTCAACCACTATTTTCTCCAACCTCAATTTGATTACAACAGTGGTTTCAACCACTGTTTTGAAACCTGGTCATTTATGATTAAATACTTAAACTAAATTCATATAAACCTGGTCATTTGTCAGTGTGTCATCTTGAGAATTTTGCGAGAACTGAGATAAGTTATGCTGAGATGAAATCCCCTGAGAAATTGATTGATGTGACCGCTGCTGCTGCTGCTGTGATGGTGCTTGGCTGAGCCTCAACGTTGAAGACATATCTGGCAGACTACATGAGACACCTGATCTCCTTCTAACATGACATCGCTAAATCAAACACAAAGATTACACACATTAAAGTATAGTACTATAGTCATCTGAATACCAAGTCACAATCCTTCACATAACACATGAATGAAATAAAAAGAAATCCTCTGAATATCACATACCCACACAACACACACAGACTCAATTTCGAGTACTTCAAAATATCAGTTCCTCACACAAATACACAATTCTACATTGAATTTGCACATAGTCTACATTGAGTTCAGTTCTTCACTAAACCACACGTATTACGCTATGTAAAAGTCCATGCCAGATTATTACAATTGAGATTTAAGTTTTGCATAGGAATCCTTTCCATATCAGGCACACATGTAAACACAACCAATTTGTTTTCTAAACATGTACACTTTTTATCGCAGAATCATCTAGATTTCAAACCAATAGGCAGTTAATAGTTACATATTACATTTAAATTAACTTTTCACCATAAGCATACAAAATATGCATTGAGTTCAATTCTTCACTAAAACACACTAATCAAGCTATTTAAAAGTCCATGTCAATTTTACATTTGAGATTTTATTTTGCACAGGAATCCTATCCGTATCAGGTACATGCTTTAATCAGTCTGTTTTCTAAACATGTACAACTTTCATCACAGAATCGTCCAGATCTTAAACAAATGCAGCTGCTAACAGTTATATATTACTTAAATTCAACTTTTCACCATAAGCATACAAAATCTACACTGAGTTCAGTTCTTCACTAATACACACGTATTAAGCTATTTAAAAGTCCATGTCAGTTTGTTACAAATGAAATTTAACTTTTGCACAGGAATCCTATCTATATCAGGCATACATGTAAACATAATCAGTCTGTTTTCTAAACATGTACACTTTTCATCACATAATCGTCTAGATTTCAAACAAATGTAGTTGCCAACAGTTATATATTAATTAAAACACACGTATTAAGCTATTTAAAAGTAAGTGTCAGTTTATTACAATTTAAATCTAAGTTTTGCACACGAATCCTATACGTTTCAGGAACATGCGTAAACATAATCAGTTTGTTCTCTAAACATGTACACTTTTCATCACAGAATCATCTAGATTTCAAACAAATGCACCTGCTAAGTGTTAACAGTTATATATCATTTTCAATTTCAACTATTCACTATAAGCTTACAAAATCGGCTGAAGGAAGACGATGATCTATCATCTACATCTCAAGTTCAGCATTGACATTTATTGTTTTCTTTTCATTTCATTTTTTTCAACATTATATCCTGAACCTGAATCAGATGTAGTATTTGTTTTTACCGGGACGGTATCGGGAACTGGAGGTTTTGTTTCATGTCGGCCACCGTTAGTAGATGAAGTTTTTTTGGCTGCTGCTTTCTTCTTAAGAAACTCCTCTAGCTGTAGACGAAAAATAAGCATAATTCTTTAGAAAAAAAGCATCTTCTTTTACATAGCATAGCCCCTCTTGTTCATTTACACACCATAGCATGATCTAATCAGCCTATATAACTAGATATGGGTCACAAATACATTCTGTCTAATACAAACCCGAATCAGATGTAGTATCTGTTTTTACCAGGACGGTATCGGGAACTGGAGGTTTTGTTTCATGTCGGCCACCGTTAGTAGATGAAGTTTTTTTGGCTGCTGCTTTCTTCTTACGAAACTCCTCTAGCTGTAGACGAAAAATAAGCATAATTCTTTAGATTTGATGTGAAATGAAATGAATACCTTACATGCCTGATTTCCTTTATGGTATTAGAGCACAGCTCCGGCATCATCACTTTTCCGACGAATTTACCGGCATCTATTCATCTTCTCCGACTATCTCACTGATTCTTAGATTTTTTTTTTGCTTCTCTGATTCTATCCCATCTATCTTCTTTCCGATTCTATTACAACAAATCTCATCACCAATCCAACTACAAATCAACCTAACATCAAATTTCATTAACGATGAATGAAGCTACATCAAATTTGAGTAATAGTTTACCTGATCTTAAAAATCTCATACCAATCAAACTTGATACTGAAAATTATTTGAACTGGAAACATCAGGTTATTACGATTTTGAGAAATCTCAGTCTACTGCAGTTTCTGAATCAAAATATTTCTTGTCTGATTGATGTTGAAGCCAGAAAAGTATGGAAAAGATGTGATGCATATACATCTGCCTTTATTACAGCAAGTTTGTCATCCTCAATGCTTTATCTTGCACAAGGAATTACATGTTCATCAGATCTAGGGTTTCAATTTGGGATAAAGAAAGGCGTGCTTCTATGTTGTGTTGTGATTCAAACCCTGGGTTAGACAAATCGAGACTACAAAAGAAGTGGATGGAATTAGGATTAGGGTTTAGGAAAAGAAACCTCGGGTTTGGATTTGAATTTTGAAAGACGAATCAAGACTCAACTCGTGAAGCTTCTGATTATTGATGAAATCCATCTCCTGCATGATAACAGAGGACCTGTTCTTGAAAGTATCGTTGCAAGGACTGTTAGACAAATCGAGACTACAAAATAAAATATTCGGTAGGTTAGATTATCTACAAAATAAGTGGATGGAATGTGCAAAACTTTTGTTTTACCTGTATCGGAGCATATCAGCATCATCAAATGGAGTGTGCAAAACTTTTGAGAAGCTTAGAGAGATGTCTGGATTTGAAACTTTTGAAAATGAGTTTTAGAGAGAGAGAGAGGGAGTTGAGCTTTTTATACGTCTTTTGTTTAAATTTTGAATCCGGAGCCATGTTTAAATTTTGAATCTGGAGCCATGATTTTGAATTTGGTCAGAGGTTTGGAATGCAGAAGTTTGAATTTATAACATAGGTTTGGAGGTTTGGAGATGGGCAGCGGTTTGATGGTAGTGGTTTGATGGCAGACCTTTGAAATTTGAATGTGGGTCACCTTTGAATTTTAAAGTCTTTTAATATTAAGGTTTATGATGTAAAAATAACATAAGAAAAGCCTTGTTGGACAGCCTCTATGGCTGACACATCAGCTTTTCTTATGTCACTCAGATTTCTCCTTTTATAGAAAGTACTAGCGGTAAGACCCGAGTGCAAACACGGGTCGTTTCTTAGAAAACCATGCATAACACATATTGACAGAGAGTAAAAAAATAATTAGTGCAGACTTACAAAATTGATATAAACTAATGGTCAATAGGTTTATTCAACATCAATTCCATTATGTTGATAGTAAACCACTGTTGTCTATTAACTATTAAAAACCTCTGTTGCTTTCCAACAGACTTTCCTAAAAACTGTTATCCATTATCTCCAACAGAGCTTGCCAGATGGATAGATAGTAAGTATCAGATGTTAGTCAACCCATGTTAAAAAGGTCAGTCAATAGAAATTACAAAGGTTAGTAAACAGATGTCAAGAGAATAATGTTATTAACAAAGAATTTAGTACTCTCATTAAAAATGAGAGCTGCAAACACGGGTTGTTTCTTAGACAACCATGATTAACACATATTAACAGAACATATAGATATGTGTATAGATATTGTACCAAAACGTGTTATCTTATAGCTAAAAGACAACTATAAACATAGATTATCGGTTAATATATCAGTTACATACAATTTAACTGTTTACCCAAAAAGACAATATAAACTATTTATAGACATAGGTACTTAATAGAATTTGAATACAACTTAAGGTTCAACAAATGTTAACTACAAACACACAATCACCTGCCTCAACAACTTTCAGCAAAACTAAATCAAGGAATCAGCAGACTTTAGAAATCAGCAGATCTTTATTCTCTCATCAACATTTCCTGGATTTGCCCTTTGAATTGGAGCTCAAAATCCAAGGAATCAGTACCATCTTCATCCCTATCAAGCTGAAGGTTAAAAAGATCTTGGAGGTCAACTGGATTCAGACCAAGTGCATTCTCCCTTGATATCTTTTCAACACTACCATCAGACTTGATCAAAGTCAATTCATGGGTCTGTTTGTCAGACTTCCATTTTACTATTTTTGGATCTGATGGGTTTCTTGGGAGAAGTTTTATTTGAGAGGAGTTTGGCGATTGAGGCCTGCTTGCCAACTTCTGAAGTGCTTGAGCAACTTGAGCTTGTAATTGCAACGAAGCATCATCCAATCCATATCGTAACTGATTTCTGATAGACTCTTTTATGTACTCAGCATACCTATTTTCATCTTCCTCATCCATCAGTTGTTGTCTTTTTCTTTGGTTCAAGGCAGCGATGGATACATCTGCTGATGAGAACAGCTTTTTAGATGTAATGGTCTGCTGACGTCTAACAGTGGTTTCATCTTTGTATACTGGCTTTTTAGAAAGGGATGGATCTGTCTTTCTTCGCTCTTCTAACTTATTGTAAGCTCGATCAATATACTGCCTAGACCATTTTCCAATTTGTCTAGCAGTCCTGAACTTAGCTGCTACAAGTTCTGCCTTCATTCTCTTGTACTTCAACACTTCATCCACTTCAACCTTTTTGTGTTGTTTCTAGTTGGGAGCAGATTTTTGCATTTGAGGGTCTTTATTCATCTTTTCAATTCTATTAACTTCCTCATTAAGAGCTTCAAGGGGCCAGTCTTTGAAATCAGACATGTAGGCTTCGTAGGGCTTGGTATCCATGATAATGTTCAAGAGATCATTCCTTAATGTCTTTTGTAGATCAGCATTTGGTGACAGATTTGACATATTCTTACTCAGGTCTCTAGCAAAATCTTCTAACTTCTTGACTTTACCAAGCCAATGTTGCATGCGAGCTGATAAGTTAATATCTCCTAGCCCTTTAGACTCTTCTTTTGCCTTATCTTCTGCTTGCTTGCCCTTTAGCTTCAGATATTCATAAATATTCTTTGGAGTTTCGAATCCATGAAGAGATGGGAAGGTTCTTTTGGATGGATCATGCTCTGTGTAAAATTGAGTCATTTCATCTTGAACTGCAAGCAGTTCCAGAGGGAAAGTTACTCCCAATGGGTTGATCTTTGTTGATGGAGGTGGGATGAATGGTTTTGGTGAAGTTTGAATGAATGGAGTAGCTGATAACGGAATTGGTGCGGGTATATCTTTTTCTTCCTTCTCTTCTTCATGCACCATGAATTTTCTCTTTCTTGTGTAAACAGATTTTGGAGAAGGAGGAGTTATGTAACAATCCTCAATAAACCAACACCCTCATAATATTTCTGACACCCTATTATATTTTAAAATGTCCCAATATGTCTTTAAATACATCCCGTATGTGAAAACCGAGCCCGAAATACAGTATAGCATTTAAAAATAAAATAAAAATCTGATTTTTTAAGCTGAGGCGGGCCGCGTAGGACCCACCCCAACCTTACGCGGGCGGTATCAAGGCTAAAAGCTTATTTCGGTGAATTTTAAGTTAAGGCGGGACGCGTAAGCTAACCTTAACACTTACGCGGGCCACGTGAGATCAAAATAGTGGCGCAGCCCGGTGATGACACGTGTCATCATCGTGGCAAAGCTAGGCAGTGATCCGGACGAGCTACGCATTGACCGAAGGTCAAAGCGGGCCGCGTAGACCTTCGTCTACTCTTACGCGGGCCGCGTGAGAGCCAAATTCAGCACCTATAAATAGAACGCATCGGATTTCATTTCAGTTCGTCCCGTTTTCATTTCTCAATCAGAATTTCTGAATAGTAGGCTTTATATTCGAGTATTATACCCCCTAATTAGCGAGGTTCTGCTCCGTTGTAAGTATTATAAACCCAGTTTTGTACTAGATACGCTACCCGATTGATTTAGGGTTCCGTAACAACTGTCGTGGTTCTGCCCGACGTAGTTGTTGGAATACCGTCTCGGGGAGGGTATCATTAATATTTTCAAAGGGTTATTATACTAACCTATGTACATTTGTGTAAATTATAGATTAATCCCAGGAAACTCTTACGCGAAATCTAAGATAGCAATGTGAGTTTATCCAATTTTTGTTAAACTTTTTGTAATATTTTACAAAACCTTAATTATTTTACAATGTGATTAAGCGGTGATTGAGTCTTTGTAGTTCTTCAATTACTGCCGGTATGTTGGGGTTTTGTATACAAAATTTACTACACTGTGAGTAGTAAGTCGGGACGACAATACGTTACGATTGGACAACGAGTTAGCCAATGTGTAATATGACCCACCAGTCAGGATTGACAGTACTGAATGAGTAATTGTGTAGAAATAAACAATGTGATCGCTCTCAATACTGTTTTAATTGATAAAATGTTTCTTGATTAAACTGGGATTCACTCACCAGTATTTCCCACTGACAAATGTTTTTAAAACGTGTTTCAGGTAACACAATGTGACAGCCAATTAGTAAAAAGCCAGCTGGAGAGCACTGAAGGCTTGGGAATAATGTGGCTATAAAAGTTACCTAAAAGACGATGTTTTAAATTCAATAAAATAGGGTTTATCCCTATAAACATATTGTAATAAGAAACTTGGGTTTTACGCATGTGATTATTAATATCAAATGAGGTGGTTTTACTCTGATAAACATTTCCTAACTACAGTCCTGATGTAATTTCCGCTGCCAAATTAACCAACTGATACCACCAAAATTCTGAGTTCGCGTCCGCCTGTTCCTTGGACAGATAACGGATCGGGGGTTGCGACAGAAGGTGGTATCAGAGCCTAGCCATTGGTCTAAGCCAAAGAAGTGTTCTGCTGACACTTAAAATCTAAATTTTGTGTTAGGAAATAATTTATGTGATTATGTGTTTTGTGTTATTTGACTATTTGTTAGTTTACAGTATGAGTGATCAAGGACCCTCAGACATGTGTCGTCAGTTGTCTGATTCACCTAGGAGTGAAGGTACCTCTTCACAGCCTGCCATTTCTGGGTATTCTGGTGATCAGGAAGAAGGGATGTTTGCCTTTAAAGCTCAGTCAGAAGAGCCATTCCCTCATAAGAAAATAGGATGGTTCAGTAAGGAAGCATTTGCACGTAGGAAAAGAATGTGAAAGTTGCAACAGCAAAGAGTTCTAGCAGCTGCTAAGCAAAAGACAGATGCCCATACACAGGATATGCTTAATAGAAGCCTAGCTAATTTCCATATCCTAGCTACAACTGCTGCTGACCCAAGTCTGGAACAACTAGTAGCCCCACAACCCTTACCTTTGATTCCCACTCAACCAATGGTGGTACAAATGCCTGATTTTAACCCTGAGGAGATACCTAGGATACCAGCCCCTAATCCTGATGAACTTAGGGATTATGTGCCACGTTATCACTTAAACGAAGAAACCTTGCCGAACTTAGCAACATATCCAGGTCTGGACCCTCTAGATCCCTATTTTGACAACGATGAATACATTAGGGAGATTTTGGAGAATCCATACCCTCAGGAGAATCCAGTACCTCAGTACCCAGAACCAATACCAGTACCTGCACCCCCAATGAGTGCAGAGAATTTGCAAGAACTCTGAAATTTTGGAGAAGAAATCATAGAAAGTAGCGAGATGATGAGGTATGTAGGAGAGCAACTCGTATGGAAATACGATGAGCGCCAGATGGATTTCAGGGGAAATCCATATCCATGAAGGAGATGATAAAGTTGGTAATAATAATAAAATAAATAAAATATGTGTAATAATAATAATAAATCTATCATAGTATAGACCACTTTGTGGTTAACGAGGCATAGTAGTATTGTAATTTTTAATTTTTGTTTTAGTGTGTATTTGACGCATACTATAGTAAAAAGAGTAAAGTCGCAATGCACGACATATTTGACCAATATGTGTATTATGTGGTTGTTACTTAAACTATTTAATTATTCTATTAATGATTGGTAAATGTTTAAAATTCAGATGGCCGACGAAGGAAATCAAGGAAATCTGAATAATGATAACCAGAGTAACATTAACGTGGTTAATGAGAATCCAAGCATCAATAACAATGGAAACCAAATGGATAATAGTGTCGTTCAACATATAGTGGCACAAGGAATCATAGATGCAATGCCATTTATTATTCAAACGATTCAAGAAGCGAATAATAAAAGTAAGCATAGCAGTAAGCGACCAATCGAACCCGAAAACAGTGTAAACAATGAACCTAAACTTCAATTGCCCATTCCCAAAAGGAGAAGAACCGTGTCTTACGGTTGTTCTTATAAAGAATTCTGGTCTTGTAAACCAATGGAATTCTCGGGCAACGAAGGAGCCATTGCAACCCTACGTTGGATAGAGAAAACTGAGGCAGTCTTAAGAATAAGCAAGTGCGCTGAAGAAGATAAGATATTGTTTGCTTCTAATCTGTTTAAGAATTTAGCACTAGAATGGTGGAACACTATCCTCCAATCAAGAGGAAGTGATAGAACTTACAATATGGAATGGGAAGAATTTAAGGACAAGGTAGAAAGGAAATTCTGCCCACCCAATGAAAAGGAACAGATAGCAAACAAATTCCTAAACCTTAGGATGACTGGTGTGGATAGTAAGGGATATACTAAAATATTCTTTGAATATGCTAGAATAGTGCCAACTCTTGCTTCACCTGAACCAGTATTGATCTCCCGTTATATCTAGGGATTAATTGGGGAGATAAGACACGTAGTCAAGGCAGCTAGACCTCAAACCATAGAAGAAGTTGTAGAACTAGCAAATACCTTGACAGATGAATTAGTCCGTACCCGAGAAGAGGATCAAAGGAGGAACCTAACCCAGAAGCTCACACAAGAATTTCGTTCTGGAAATTTTAAACGTGGGAAAAATATAGGTTCTACCTCTACACCTTACTGTAAGAATTGCAAAAGAAAGCATTCAAGAAGATGCTCCATATACTGTAACTTTTGCAAAATATCGGGACACAAGGAAGAAGACTGCAGGAAGAAAGCTAACAACAGGATATGTTATAACTGCGGAGAACAAGGTCATATCAAGCCTAATTGCCCGAAATTAGCTCCAGCTACAAACAACAAGAATATTAAAAATTTTAGAGCATTTGTTCTGACTGCAGATGAAGCCAAAATGATTCCAGATGTCATAGCTGGTACATTTTTAGTTAATGATATCTTTGCTAAAGTATTATTTGACTCTGGTGCAAACCAAAGTTTTATTAATACATCATTTTGCAAATTTCTAAATCAGTCATTAACTAAACTACCACAAGAATGTCTAGTAGAGACATCTAATGGAGAAACAGTTAGGATTTCTGAAATTTTGCAGGGAGCAAGAATAGAAATTTTAAATTAGAAATTTATTGCAAACCTTTATCCCATGAATCTGGCAGGATTCGATGTTGTTTTAGGAATGGATTGGTTAATAGCCAATAAAGCCAGTATTTTATGTGATCAAAATTCAATTCAAATAAATTCACCAAGAGGTAAAACGATCACAATTAAAGGAGATAAATCATCTAGATCCACAAATTTCATCTATGTGATGAAAACGGCAAGTTATATAAGAAAAGGATCATTAGTGTATTTGATTTCTATAATCACTAACACTAAAGGAAAGGATTTAAAAGATATTCTAGTAGTATCTCAGTTTTCAGATGTATTTCCAGAAGAATTGCCAGGGCAACCTCCAGATAGAGAAGTTGAATTCAGAATCCATTTAATACCAGGAACAGCACCGATTGCCAAAGCACCTTACCGTTTGGCACCCACAGAAATGCAAGAATTAAAGAAACAATTAGACGAATTGTTAGAAAAAGGATTTATACAGCCAAGTTCGTCGCCATGGGGAGCACCGATACTGTTTGTTAAAAAGAAAGATGGATCAATGCGTATATGCATTGACTACCGTGAATTAAACAAGGTCACGATTAAGAATCGGTACCCATTACCAAGAATCGATGATCTGTTTGATCAACTGATTTTTCTCTAAAATCGATTTAAGGTCAGGATATCATCAATTAAAGGTACAGGAAGAGGACATTCCTAAGACCGCATTCAGAACAAGGTATGGCCATTATGAATTTACTGTCATGCCATTTGGTTTAACCAATGCCCCAGCCGCATTTATGGAAATGATGAACCGAATATGTAAGCCATACTTGGATAAATTCATAATTGTCTTCATAGATGATATTCTAATTTACTCTAAGAGTAAAGAGGATCATGCAAAGCATTTGCATGCACTTTTAAGTTTATTAAGAAAGGAAAAGCTTTATGCTAAATTTTCAAAATGCGAGTTTTGGCTATAACAAGTACAATTTCTTTGACACTTAGTGAACCATGAAGGAATTCATGTGGATCCCACAAAGATCGAGGCAATTACTAAATGGAAAACCCCTGAGTCACCAACCGAGGTTAGAAGTTTCTTAGGATTAGCCGGTTATTATAGAAGATTTATTCAAGATTTTTCTAGAATTGCCATTCCTTTAACTAAGCTAACCTGTAAATCTGTTAAGTTTGAATGAGGAATAAAACAAGAAGAAGCCTTTAGAATCCTTAAGCAAAGATTAACCCATACACCCATATTAGCGTTACCAGAAGGAACTGAAGACTTTGCAGTCTATGGTGACGCTTCCAAATTAGGTTATGGATGTATATTAATGCAACGGCAAAAGGTTATAGCTTATGCATCTAGACAACTTAAGAATCATGAAGAGAATTATTCAACCCATGATCTAGAATTAGGAGCTATAATTTTTGCTCTTAAGATTTGGAGACATTACCTTTACGGTAGTAAGTTTACTGTATTCACGGATCATAAGAGTTTAAGGTATATTTTCAAGCAAAAGGAGTTGAATATGAGACAAAGACGCTGGATGGAGATGCTTAGTGATTATGATTGTGATATCCAGTATCATGAAGGAAAAGCAAATGTAGTAGCAGATGCTTTAAGTCGAAAGTATCATGAAAAGCCAAAAAGGGTTCGTTCTCTTAAATTAAATCTACAAGTAGATTTAAATGAGCAAATTAGAATAGCACAAGAATCAGTAATCAAGGATGATACTGAAAAATTAAAAGGTATGCTAAAAGAATTAGAACAAGGAATAGATGGAATTTGGAGATTCCATAAAAAGAGAATATGGATACCTAAATTAGGAAACCTACGTCATCGTATATTAGAAGAAGCCCATAAGTCCAAATATACGATGCATCCAGGAAATGATAAGATGTATCAAGATTTAAGAAAGAATTTTTGGTGGATAGGAATGAAAAAGGACATAGCAGCCAATGTTTCTAAATGTTTAACTTGTTCACAAGTCAAAGCTGAACACTAGAAACCCTCAGGATTTCTACAACAATTAGAAATGCCAGTGTGGAAATGAGAATTGATAACAATGGATTTTGTTACTAAATTACCCAAAACAAAGAAAGGCAATGATACAATCTGGGTGATTGTAGATAGGCTAACCAAGTCAGCTCATTTTCTACCAATGAAGGAAACTTTCAATATGGAACAACTAGCTAAACTTTATGTAAATGAAATTGTTTCTTTACATGGAATTCCTTTATCAATTGTTTCTGATAGAGATAGCCGATTTACCTCTCATTTTTGGTCAAGTTTCCAAAAGGCAATGGGAACCAAGTTAAATCTAAGCACAACTTATCATCCTCAAACAAACGGACAAAGCGAAAGGACAATTCAGACAATGGAGGACATGCTTAGAACTTGTGTAATTGATTTCGGAGGTAATTGGGACTATCACTTACCTTTAATAGAATTTTCTTATAATAATAGTTATCACACAAGTATCAATGCTGCACCATTCGAAGCACTTTATGGACGAAAGTGCCGAACCCCAGTCTGTTGGGCAGAAATTGGGGAAAAGCAACTATCTGGACTTGAAATAGTGCAAGAAATAACCGACAAGATTATTCAAGTCAAGGAATAACTGAAAGCAGCACGTGATCGACAAAAGAGCTATGCTGATAACCGACGCAAACCATTGGAATTCCAAGTAGGAGATAAAGTATTGTTAAAAGTCTCTCCTTGGAAAGGAGTGGTAAGATTCATCAAAAAGGGAAAGCTAAGTCCCAGGTATATTGGACCTTTTGAGATTATTAGAAGAATAGGACCTGTAGCCTATCAGCTACAATTGCCAGAAGAAATGGCAGGAATACATGATGTGTTTCATGTATCTAATCTCAAGAAATGCCTAGCCGATGAATCACTGATAGTACCTATTAAGGATATAGAGGTAAATGAACAACTTAAGTTTGTAGAAAGACCTCTACAGATTGAAGACAGGAAAGTCAAGAATCTCAAACACAAGAGATTAGTTCTGGTCAAAGTGAAGTGGGACTCCAAAAGAGGACCTGAGTACGCATGGGAGCTTGAATCTGAAATGCAAAGGAAATATCCGCACTTGTTCCAGTAGATCTCGAGGACGAGCTCTAAAACAAGGTGGGGAGGATGTAGCAATCCTCAATAAACCAACACCCTCATAATATTTCCGACACCCTATTATATTTTAAAATGTCCCAATATGTCTTTAAATACATCCCGTATGTGAAAACCGAGCCCGAAATACAGTATAGCATTTAAAAATAAAATAAAAATATGATTTTTTAAGCTGAGGCGGGCTGTGTAGGACCCACCCCAACCTTACGCGGGCTGTATCAAGGCTAAAAGATGATTTCGGTGAATTTTAAGTTAAGGCGGGCCGCGTAAGCTAACCTTAACACTTACGCGGGCCGCGTAAGATCAAAATAGTGGCGCAGCCCGGTGATGACATGTGTCATCATCGTGGCAAAGCTAGGTAGTGATCCGGATGAGCTACGCATTGACCGGAGGTCAACGCGGGCCGCCTAGACCTTCGTCTACTTTTACGTGGGTCGCGTGAGAGCCAAATTCAGCACCTATAAATAGAACGCATCGGATTTCATTTCAGTTTGTCCCGTTTTCATTTCTCAATCACAATTTCTGAATAGTAGGCTTTATATTCGAGTATTATACCATCAAATTAGCGAGGTTCTGCTCCGTTGTAAGTATTATAACCCTAGTTTCGTACTAGATACGTTGCCCGATTGATTTAGGGTTCCGTAACAACTGTCGTGGTTCTGCCCGACGTAGTTGTTTGGTTACCGTCTCGGGGAGGGTATCATTAATATTTTCAAAGGGTTATTATACTAACCTATGTACATTTGTGTAAATTATAGATTAATCCCAGGAATCCCTTACGCGAAGTCTAAGATAGCAATGTGAGTTTATCCAATTTTTGTTAAACTTTTTGTAATATTTTACAAAACCTTAATTATTTTACAATGTGATTAAGCGGTGATTGAGTCTTTGTAGTTCTTCAATTACTGCCGGTATGTTGGGGTTTTGTATACAAAATTTACTACACTGTGAGTAGTAAGTCGGGACGACAATACGTTACCATTGGACAACGAGTTAGCCAATGTGTAATATGACCCACCAGTCATGATTGACAGTACTGAATGAGTAATTATGTAGAAATAAACAATGTGATCGCTCTCAATACTGTTTTAATTGATAAAATGTTTCTTGATTAAACTAGGATTCACTCACCAGTACTTCCCACTGACAAATGTTTTTAAAACGCGTTTCAGGTAACACAATGTGACAGCCAATTAGTAAAATGTGACACCTGCGTCACTTTATTCGTCAAACAAATACCAAACTAATAAAATATTGTATTTCATACTTGGGACTTGTATAAATATGTGTATCATTTGCACATATCAATTCTTGTTCGATTTCAAACTTTAAATCGCTTTCGGGAAGGTTATACGCGCACCGATGCGTAAATATAACCAGTTTAATGCAAAAAACAATCCGGAACAGTGACATAGGCTTAACATACCTTAAATAACCTTTACTTGACTTAGAAATAAGTTTTGAAGGCTTTGGTATGGCAAAATCAAGTTAATTCGCTTACAGGGACTACATTTAACAAACTGCGAAAGTATGCCAATTTGAACTGTAAGAGACATTCCGGAACATGACCATAAGTTAAACATACCATAAATATCCTTTACATAGCTTAGAAATAGGCTTTGAAGGGTTCGGTGTGATAAAATAAACTTTTGGGTCATTCAGGGACTAAAAGCGTCAAAAAGTGCATAAGTTTGCATTTTTGCGCATAACTTACATTCTGAATACATCCGGACATCCAAAAATTTATGTAAGCACTAAAATATTTTATTTTAATGTTTGACATAAGAAAAATCCATTCGTCGCACAATTTGGATCGTTTTTCGCGCTTATGTGCATTCCGTCGTAATTAAGCGAACATCGCGATCGTACGACCAAACAAATCAACATCCGGCATATCTTTGAGCATGTTTCATGTCCACAATGTTTAGGCATCATTTTAGGGCCTTAACGTTGGCTTAACAGGCCTTAAACATGTCGGGAATGGCCTTAAACATCAACAGGGACCAAAACTGTCATTTCTGCAAACTGTTTCTGATCTATGCAGCCCAGGCGGGCCGCGTAAGGTTCTGCATATGTTCACGCGGGCCGCGAGGCCCTCCCAGATCAGTTAAATCATTTTTAAACAGCTGTTTACTGCTGTTAACCACTCAAAACTCACCCACACTTGTCATTTCCTGATCATGGGGGGAGGGCCATATTAAGGTACCTTAATGTTGCAACAAGTGTAGGGACAAGATCAAAGCACGGTATTCGAGGAATGATCCTAACGGTCCTAGAAATCCTATGAATACCCCTTTTATTCACAACTCAAAACCCACTTGAATTCTTGAGAGTTCTCTAAGTTGAAGTGAGACCACTTCATACCTGAGAATACTTGAGAAATCAAAGCTTTCGGGGACCCTTTGTAAGTGTTCCTTCGTTCTTTTTATTCTTTTAGCGTTAAAAGTCAAACTTTGTTTGACTTTCTGCGTTGACCAGTTTATGGTCAATGCGAAGTTCGTTTGAACTTCATAACGTGAGCGTAATCACGATGGTTATAGTCCCTAGTGACTATACCTACTGATTACCACATTATCTAGGCTCAGTGACGAGTCGTAGTTTCGGCCAAAATGCGCATTCTTGCGTATTTTGTAACCAAACTACTCTTAGGTATCAAAACCGTTTGTTTTGATACCAAACTTGTTTTCTAAACTTAGTTAAGCATGTTTTAACATGCTTAGCTCTTCACTTTTAGTTTAGTGCTTATATAGGGTCGTAAGGTAAGCGATCTAAACAATCGCTTATACTTTCGAACCCGACCCATTTGGTCGATCTTTAGGATCCTATCAAACACATTAGGTGACCATAGTATATAGGGAATAACCTTCCGAGGTTATACCTTATGGTCACGACGTTTAGTTAGTTGTATGATAGGTAGTATATATGCCTTAGGTAAATTACCAAAATACCCTTTGACGCCAAAATTCATTTTAAACATATGTAACATAACTTTTGACATCTAAACTGATTTGGCAACAATATTAGACATGTTAAGGCATATTTTACTTGTCATAGGACTAGTTAGGCGGTCCGAACGCGTTTTACGCGAACGACGCGTTTAAGTAGCATGAGCTACCTAGACGGGTCGTAATGGGTCGTAAGCACTTAGGTTAGGTTTCATTGTAGTATGTAGGCTTTGTTAAACCATATTACATGAGTTCCCATACTCATTTGGTTTACGAGCCCTCATACTATCCGATCCTTCGATTTTGGTCCGTTTATTAACATAGTTACCTATATTAGGTGTCGTTTGATTCCGCGATCTACTAGCATTGCTTGGTGGTTATCCTAGGACTTCTAAGCAATCTCAAGTGAGTACATAGACCCCTCTTTTACTGTTTTTCAAATGTTTTGGGGTGAAACACATGTGCCTACTTGTTACTTTCGTGCCTTTCATGCTTTCATATCATATGCTTGTTATGTTCAATAGTACACTTGTAGTACATGATTTCATTGTGTTTTTGCTATGTATGTCCTTTGTTGCATACTTAGTACATCAATTTACATTACATTTTATGCTATGTATGTCCATTGTGTGCATACTTAGTACATTGTTTTACATTACATCACATCACATGCTATGTATGTTCATTTGTTGCATACTTGGTACATTTGTTATTCATCACATGCTTACATTTTGGTATGACATTTGGTTTGTTTAAATGGGACAATATACATTCATTAACACCGATCATGCCGCTCGGTAGTAGGTAGTGGTAACATAGGACTTGACAACTCCCATTCCTGAAATCCTAGGTTTGTTTGGGTGGAAGGAATGACCGAATCCGAATACATTTCTAGGTGGACCTTAGACTTTGTGCTAGGGTTTATTCTACAGTCGCAAGGCTTGGATGTATGCATTTCACAATACCGCATAAATGTTTATATCAGTATAGCATGCATTTGTTCCACAAAACATAACTTTGATTTAAACCATGTTTTACTTCAATACCTTGTTTTTGTGCATTTTACATATGGTTTAGTTGATATATTTCACTTACCATACATGATAGTTTGGATACACAAATTCATGATTTACATTAGACATAGACATTAGACATGGTTTTCACACAAACATTTTGACATTTGATTATACAAAAACATTTTACTTTGGTGGTTTGGTTTGAGTAAGTGATTTAAGTAACGAGGCGTGTGTAATATGATACAAGCATGGTGGATACGCTGCTGGTACTTCCTATATATAAGTGCTTGTATGGTATTACATATCGTAGCGTTATTTGAATCATTTCAATTTAAGACATATAACATTTTATACAAATAACATACTTTTCACAAGACATTGTTTTACAAACAACTTATCTTATACAAACTCATTTTTTTCATGGTTATTCATTTAACCTTACATTTATTTATACATATCATCTGATTTTATCACTTTTCAAATGATTTACAAGACAAAGCAAATTACAAGGTTCATGACTAAACATTTTCTTAAACATAAGTCATGAATTCTATTTTCACAAAACCTATGTATCTCACAGGCATTTTTATGCTGACGTACCTATTTTCACATGTGTTTTAGGATATGATGCATAGGATTTATCCAGATACAATTAGGCGGACTTGGGCCTTAGCGACAATAAAAGATGCAAGACCAGTTATTTATGTTATGTTTCTTTAATTGTCAAGACATTGTAACTCATTTAATCAATAAAACAATATTTCAATTTCCATGTGTTATGAAACAATGATTCTGTTACAACACTCCCCAACGTTTCCACCCCGTTTTGTTGTTTTAAGTGGTCGGGGTGTGACAGAAAAGTTGGTATCAGAGCCCATGGTTATAGGGAATTAGGTTATTAGTAATGCTTTGACCTAGTCTATAACCTTCCTAGGACCCTAACGCGAGTTTAATTGCGTTTAGACATAAAACAATACTGTCACCTATTCTTAGGTGATAACCACAACAAGAACATAAAATTCAAAACCACTTTGAAAACTAATCATCTGTTCTAGGATGATTGATTACTAGGTTTTAAACCCTTTGTTATAAGGGTTTTAACCCCTTTTAATTTTCAAAACCTCGTCAAAGTTTGGGTCTTATAGTGTGAACACGTGCAATCTGGAAGAGTGGATGCCTGTACTCTGAGTTTTCTGTCTAAGGCTAGAGTGTTCATACAAATCCACATAATCGGACCAGTCACTCTTACCTGGGAACTCTTGGGGTGAGTGTCCACTTATAGGCTAAAGCATGTCTTCGCGATACATTAATATGACCCGCTTACTTTGATTAGTCACCGTCTCATTTGTTTGCCTTTGGTAACAAACAAATGATCGCAATTTCTATGCGTTGTCATTTTGTTTTATTTTCCGATAACATTTCATTTGTTTCCTCCTATATCCTTCATTTCCTCCAGAATGTCTCTTCATCTCAACGATGCGCAGATATCCGAGCAGACTGCCAAATTTGCCCAGCGAATAGGCGAAGTAATCCTGAAGACTGTTGAATTAGGCATTGCCATGTCTCGTCTCAACAATGAAGCCACTCAAGAGCCACCAAAGGAAGCAGAAGTCAAGCCAGCACCACCAGCCAAGAAACCAATCGAGGAATCAAAGACCATGGATGAACAGACTGGATCCCCTAAGAAATCAAGGAAGCGTAAGGCTTCAAGGAAACCCGCAGCAGTTACACCTAATCAAGCGGGACCTAGCCAAGTAGCGGCGCCACCAGCTAGGAAGCCATACTTAGGAGCTGCCCCATGGTGCAAGCAATGCAACCGTCATCATTCAAACCTCATACCCTGCCTCAAATGTACCTATTGTGGACGGAGGGGACATTTGGTCAACATATGCCGCTTTGCTATCCAAAACAAAGCTGCTATAAACCTTGCTGCTACCCAACTCCAAGTTAACCCTACTCAAGCTCGTTTTTCGTCTGGTACTTGCTACAACTGTGGCGAGACGAGCCATTTCAGGAACAAATGCCCAAAGATTGTCAATGCAAATCCAACCCTTGGATGAGCATTTGGCAGGTTAGAAGAAGTTGCTGCTTTAAATAAGTTGTATCTGTTGCTTTTGTTTTCTTTTGTTGAACTCAGAAACAATGTGTTCGGTTTATGAATACATTGTTGTTCGCAATTCTGATATACAAGTATAGTTACAAGTATGTATGGCATTTCCTTATAATACATGCATTAAGGAACTATGTTCCTTACAAACTACTTTTGTGAATTTCCCATTTTTGTGTTTATTCATAATTCCCTTGGTAAATTCTAAGTACTCGTTTCATTCTAAGAAACGAAGTACAGGAAATAAAGTGACATTATGAGTAATCGTGCTTTTGCACATCTGTGCCTTTGAATCCTTGGTTAGATAACCAAGGATATTTTCAAATCTCATACCCTTTACGTTCTGTTTTCTTTTCAACGTGCATAACATAAGTTTTCAAAACAACCTACATGATTTCAAAACATTCTATATATAGTTCGAAAACATTTTTTTATATAGTGTATGTACTTAACATAACAAATGCACAAAGCTTTGTCTATATTTTCAAAAATAACCTTCATGATTTCAACATGTCTCATATAGCCTGAAAACAATATTAATACAATATATTTTCTTATCAAGTGCATGATTTCAAAAGCATCATTCATGTTTTCAAAAACCTTATACATAATTTCAAAATTCATCTCGCATGATTTTAAAACATTTTATAAATGTACCTACCTAAAACACCTACTTTATGATTTCAAAAGTATTATATATAAGGTTTCAAAAACATTGAACACATTTTTTTTCTTTTTTTTGAACCCCATGCATAGTTTTCAAAACTATTCTCCTCATACATTGACTTAACCTTCAAATCCTGCTTCATATGTCACCTTGACATATCTAGCATCTCAACTTCATAAGCATTTTTACTTCATGTTTTGACTTAAGCACATCCAGTGCAAGGTTTCAAAACAGGTTTCAAAACATCTTCAACTTCTAAAATCCATATGGGATCTTTTATCTCCACAATTAGACCCTTGTGGATGATTATCATACAAATCAGAGTCCTTAATTGGATTCCTTGTGTACCTTAATTCAAACATTTCGGTTCCTTATAATCGAAATCAAATTTCTTTTTTTAAAGATCTTTCTATCTTCATAGTTAGATTCTTGCTAATATTTAAAGCACCAATCACAAATCCACTGATTGGATACCTGGTGTACTTTAATTACACATGCACAGTTAGCAGAACAATTAACAAAATGATAACAAATTAAAGATCAAGATAAACAATTTTGTGGTTATGTATTTTTGTGTTATGTTTTTCCTTTTGTGATTTTATTTTCGTTATCCAAATCCTCGTAGAACCTTCCATATCTTCATATGAAGGATTCATAGTAGGATATCCACAGGTACTACCTTAAATCCTTAATGGGCTTCTATGTAATAGTTAAGACCCTTGGATTATATAGTACCATTCCATGATTCATAAGAGACCCTTTTAGTGGTCTAGTAAAAAAGATTGATTCAAAAATCTGGTTAAGAATGACATGTGATGATATAAGCTGAAAAGACTCCTTGGTTGTCTATTAAAATCATTTATTAATTTAATAAAAGGGACCCTATGGTGGTCTAGTCACAATCATCACAGGCTCGTTCATTGTTTTCTTCCCCTACACATTTTAAGATGCACTACGTGACTATGCAAGGAATTACGTAATTATGGATGCGTACATAATTACGAAGTTCAGTGCACGGAAACCACAGTAAGATTTATTATGTGTAAGAACCGATAGTGGCAACAATAACAAAATGTGAACAATGTACAGGAGGTACGGTGGACGCACCAATAACGCTTAATAGACTTGTATATAAGTGTCCCTCCTACATTGCAAGCTTGATGTTATTTAAAGTTACTAGAAGTTCAAGAACTCTAACCAGTGTTGTTTGGTCTTTTCAACTTCATGTTTCAAGCTCTCACAAGTTTCCTCTAAATAAAATTTCGGGACGAAATTTCCTAAAGTAGGGGAGACTGTGACACCTGCGTCACTTCATTCGTCAAACAAATACCAAACTAATGAAATATTGTATTTCATACTTCGGACTTGTATAAATATGTGTATCATTTGCACATATCAATTCTTGTTCGATTTCAAACTTTAAATCGCTTTCTGGAAGGTTATACGCGCACAGATGCGTAAATGTAACCAGTTTAATGCAACAAACACTCCGGAACAATGACATAGGCTTAACATACCTTAAATAACCTTTACATAACTTAGAAATAAGTTTTGAAGGCTTTGGTATGGCAAAATCAAGTTAATTCGCTTACAAGGACTAAATTTGACAAACTGCTAAAGTATGCCAATTTGAACTGTAAGAGACATTCCAGAACATGACCATAAGTTAAACATACCATAAATATCCTTTACATAGCTTAGAAATAGGCTTTGAAGGGTCCGGTGTGATAAAATAAACTTTTGGATCATTCAGGGACTAAAAGCGTCAAAAAGTGCATAAGTTTGCATTTTTGTGCATAACATACATTCTGAATACATCCGGACAACCAAAAATTTATGTAAGCACTAAAATATTTATTTTAATATTTGGCATAAGAAAAATCCATTCGTCGCGCAATTTGGATCGTTTTTCGTGCTTATGCGCATTCCGTCGTAATTAAGCGAACATCGCGATCGTACGACCAAACGAACCAACATCTGGCATATCTTTGAGCATGTTTCATGTCCACAATGTTTAGGCATCATTTTAGGGCCTTAACGTTGGCTTAACAGGCCTTAAACATGTCGGGAATGGCCTTAAACATCAACAGGGACCAAAACTGTCATTTCTGCAAACTGTTTCTGATCTATTCAGCCCAGGCGGGCCGCGTAAGGTTCTACATATGTTCACGCGGGCCGCGAGACCCTCCCAGATCAGTTAAATCAGTTTTAAACAGCTGTTTACAGCTGTTAAACCACTCAAAACTCACCCACACTTGTCATTTCCTGATCATGGGGGGCCATATTGAGGTACCTTAATGTTGCAACAAGTGTAGGGACAAGATCAAAGCACGGTATTCGAGGAACGATCCTAACGGTCCTAGAAATCCTATAAATACCCCTTTGATTCACAACTCAAAACCCACTTGAATTCTTGAGAGTTCTCTAAGTTGAAGTGAGACCACTTCATACCTGAGAATACTTGAGAAATCAAAGCTTTCGGGGACCCTTTGTAAGTGTTCCTTCGTTCTTTTTATTCTTTTAGCGTTAAAAGTCAAACTTTGTTTGACTTTCTGCGTTGACCAGTTTATGGTCAATGCGAAGTTCGTTTGAACTTCATAACGTGAGCGTAATCACGATGGTTATAGTCCCTAGTGACTATACCTACTGATTACCACGTTATCTAGGCTCAGTGACGAGTCGTAGTTTCGGCCAAAATGCGCATTGTTGCGTATTTTGTAACCAAACTACTCTTAGGTATCAAAACCGTTTGTTTTGATACCAAACCTGTTTTCTAAACTTAGTTAAGCATGTTTTAACATGCTTAGCTCGTCACTTTTAGTTTAGTGCTTATATAGGGTCGTAAGGTAAGCAATCTAAACAATCGCTTATACTTTCGAACCCGACCCATTTGGTCGATCTTTAGGATCTGATCAAACACACTAGGTGACCATAGTATATAGGGAATAACCTTCTGGGGTTATACCTTATGGTCACGACGTTTAGTTAGTTGTATGATAGGTAGTATATATGCCTTAGGTAAATTACCAAAATACCCTTTGACGCCAAAATTCATTTTAAACATATGTAACATAACTTTTGACATCTAAACTGATTTGGCAACAATATTAGACATGTTAAGGCATATTTTACTTGTCATAGGACTAGTTAGGCGGTCCGAACGCGTTTTATTTATGTTAAGGCATATTTTACTTGGGCCTTAGCGACAATAAAAGATGCAAGACTAGTTATTTATGTTATGTTTCTTTAATTGTCAAGACATTGTAACTCATTTAATCAATAAAACAATATTTCAATTTCCATGTGTTATGAAACAATGATTCTGTTACAACACTCCCCGACGTTTCCGCCATGTTTTGTTGTTTTACGTGGTCGGGGTGTGACAGAAAAAGCCAGCTGGAGAGCACTGAAGGCTTGGAAAAATTGTGGCTATAAAAGTTACCTAAAAGACGATGTTTTAAATTCAATAAAATAGGGTTTATCCCTATAAACATATTGTAATAAGAAACTTGGGTTTTACCCATGTGATTATTAATATCAAATGAGGTGGTTTTACTCTGATAAACATTTCCTAACTACGGTCCTGATGTAATTTCCGCTGCCAAATTAACCAACTGATACCACCAAAATTCTGAGTTCGCATCCGCCCGTTCCCGGGACAGATAAGGGATCGGGGGTTGCGACAAGTTAGGGAAGAAAAATGTGCTATGAGTGTAAGGGTTGATTGTGATGGGAATTGAAATTGGGTAGAATCAGTGGATTGACTAACAACTGTTGAAACAACTGGTGTCTCAACCGCTGTTGTCTTAACATGTGTTGAAACATTTGTTGCATCAACAATTGTTTCAGTGGAGGTTGGCAGTGGTGATGATGATTTTATATTCTGCTTTTTGACAGGTGGTTTTTCTAGTGAGAGTTTTGTTTTAGGTGTATCAGAATCTGGCTTCTTAGGTTCAGCAATGGTTTTAAATTTCGTAGCAGTGGTTGGTTTTTCTGGTGGTGATATTGGTTTAGGAAATATGACAATAGGAGATTTGTTGTGTTTGTGTGATTTTCTTCTATTTGAGGTTCCAATGTTGAGCACTTCATCTTCCTATTTTGTATGCTTCCTCTTTTCGTTCAATCTGCTTATCTGCCTGTTTGTTAACGGTATCATCAATTCCATTTTTCTTACCAGTATCAGATTTTCCCGGAGATTTTGCAGAAGTTTGCTTGGCAGGCTTTGGATTTTGTTTTGGCTGATTCCTTGGTGTTGGTTTGCCAAAGTTTTTCATGGAATCCTTTTCCCTTTTTTCAGCATCATCTTCAACATCTTTTTCAAACACAGGTGCAGGGGTAGTACCAGTTAACTTTGCAACGCATTCTTTTGTTCCCTTGATGTCAGCCTGTGTGTCTTTGTATCTTGCTTCAACCATAACTCTAATTAGCTTCATGTGAGAATTAAGTTGAATCTCAGCCTGTTCCCTTTGAGCTGCAAAAATGGGTTGTACCGAATTCCAAAGCTCTTGGCATAACTGATGTGAGAAGGTCAACTTTTGAAAGCATCCACCAACTACTTCAATTGATCTTTCATATCAGCAACAGTTGTTTCCAAGTTAGATATCATGTCCGTCAAATCCTGGTATTTTAATCCATCACCTAACTTAATAGGATCATCTGAATTCCCACCAGAGGTGGTTGTATCTGCTTTTGAAAGAGGAGGTATCTCCAAATTTTCATTAGCAGATGCCCCTTGTTCTTGGTTCTGGGGACTTCCCTCTGCATCAGTGGTTACCTTAGTAATCTCACCCGTGGTTAACTTGAACTCACCCATGGATACCATGATAGACACAGCAGTGGTTGCCTTCAAGGGAGTCTGACTAATGAAACTACTGTCCAAATGTAAATCAGTGGATTTGACATTTGTAGTAGCTGCTCCACTTGAAATACCATCAAGAATTTGCTGAAATTCAAGAGGTGTAGCCTCCTCAACTATTTCTGGGTTAGGTAATTGAAAAGGTTCAGACATAGCTATTGTTGAAGTTAAACTCTCAGTAAAGTGTTCGTGGGAGGGATTGCTATCAGTCTGAATGTCAATATCTTGAAGCAGTGTTACAAACTTTGGTGGAATAGAAGATGAAGGGATTGCTGTCGAAAGAGACATTACCCCGGGAGAAGGGTTTTTAAGTATACTCTCTTATGAGGGTATGACATCATATTGTGGGGTCCCTGTGAATACAACATGTTCTTTTTGTGAGGAATCATGAGGAGTTTGGTTTATGGGTTGAGATCTTTCCACATGTTGTGAGAAAGTAGCAACAGTGGTTTGTAGTGACATCTGTGTTGTCACAGGGTTAACCTCTGGGATCTCATCTTCCAGAGGACCTGTTTGCTGGTTTTGGTGGGCTTTTTGGATTTTGTTTTTGTCTTTTTAAGTTTTGTGGTGGGAGTTTCACAGTAGTGGTTGTAGTGCTGTGATCACCAAGAGCAGCGGGCTCGACAACAGAGGTTTGAGGAGCAGTTGTGGACTCATCTAAAATTTCCTCATTCCCCTCTGCTTCAGTTTTGGAAACATCTGACTCTTTAGCCATAAGGCGAGTAAAAGTTTCAGATGTTAGACTATTCATTTTAATAGCTTTACCTTTTTCAAAAGCTTTTTGAGAAACATGTTTTTGCAGGTAGTAGCTTAATAGTCTAGGAAACATAAGAAAACCAGCAGTTTTCCCCTTTTTAATAGCAGCAGTTTCCCCCTTTTTAATAGCAGCAGTTTTCCCCTTTTTAATGTTTTTTAAATTTGCAACCAAATCAACAAATAGTGCCTGAGAGTAGTTACAATCAGTATTTGTCAAAATTGCATACCCCAATGACTGAATTTTCAAAGATATTTCATTAAAAGAAGTAGTTTTATTTGAGACACAGATTAAGAGAGTATGGAACATGAATTTCATTGGTGGTGGAAAATTACCTTAAAACATAGTTGCCTGATTCAACTGTCCATCATATCCCCTCCCAATCAAGTATGTTTGAATCGCATTTTTCGGGAAAGATGTCTTACCTGCCAAGTCGTTTACCTCAAATGTTGTTGATATGGTACTGGGGGTAATAGCAACCGATTCACCTCCGACTTTTGAAGTTATACTTACGGCCACATTGTTTTGTTCTTCAATATTCGCATTTGCCCAAAAATCACGGAGCGTCTCTTGGTAAATGGGTGCGTCAGCGGTAAGAATGACCTTATATTTTGATGATGTAAGAACATCAATCATTGAATGATAGAGAGTATTGTTCTCGGTTTTCTCAAAAATAGCCAGGTAGTTATGCGAATTTTTCATCATCAAAGCCATGATCAGAATTGAAAGTTGCGAGAGGTTGACGAAGAAGTGTTGAAGAAGAAGGTGGAAACCGCTCTGATGAATTTTAAACTCGGGACGAAAGTAAAACCTCTGTTTGGGGATGAAACAGGGGTTTATAAAGTGAAAAAGTGAATGCTGACGTGTCAGAAGTTACAAAGATCTGATGGCTAACATCTGTCCACGTCAGAACCTCTGCTCTGATAATGGATGACAGTTGTTTGAAAACCACTGTTGGCCAACAACCTATGAGAACATACAATACCCTTCAACAGTGTTTGGAAACCACTGTTGGGCAACAATAATCTTATGCAACAATAGTAAGTCAGCAGTCCTTAGTCAAACACAGGTTTGGAAAACAGTTGTTTTCAACAGACTTTTAATATAAACAAATAAATTGTTATTAAATATCAGCAGCCATTTAATGCAAAACATTTAAAAAATAAATTTTAATGGGAAAACTATAAAATTTAATATCAAGAAACTGAAAGGACAAATTTTAAACTTCTGCCATAAAAAAGTTTAAAAAAAAACTCTTCATTTAAACACCAACAATAATCTACATGGCAAACAAAGGCTACTACCACTTCATCGGACACAAATGTTGTAAACAGTGGTAAATCAACAGTCGCTAGGGTAAACAGCACTTATTAAAACAGACAATACCTTTCAGCAGTGAATGAATTTTTATCCAAACAGAAGTTGATTCAAAACATTAACAAATACTATGAAAACACAGATAATTAGTTTTAAATTGATTTTATATATTAAGACTTATGATTATGATGCAATAATAACCTAAAAAAAGCATTGTTGATGGAGTTTTCGAATATTTAAAAAAATAGCTATTTTTGAGAGTTTTTTCCAATATTTAAAAAAATAGCTATTTTTTAAGAATGGAGTTTTCATGTTCTGAAGACATTTTACAAAGATCTGTTGAGCAATAACAGATGTTCATAACTTCTATTGTGTTAATCGTTGACAATTCTTTGGAAACTACTATTGGGAATAACAGATGTTGGCAATGGTAGCAACTCAACAGTCGTTACAAAAAACAAAAATTATGAGAACAGACAATACCTTTAAATAGTGGATGAATCTTTTGCCAAACAGATGTTTTAAAAACAGCTGTTTTCAACAGACTTTTAAAGATTTTTGTCAATTTTTTTAAAAATACCTATTTTTTAAGAATGTTCAGAACTTCTATTGTGTTAATGGTTGACAATTCTTTGGAAACTACTGTTGGGAATAACAGATGTTGGCAATAGTAGCAACTCAACAGTCGTTACAAAAAACAGAAATTATGAGAATAGACAATACCTTTAAACAGTGGATGAATCTTTTGCCAAACAGATGTTTTAAAAACAGTTGTTTTCAACAGACTTTTAAAGATTTTTGTCAATTTTTTTAAAAATACCTATTTTTTAAGAATGTTCAGAACTTCTATTGTGTTAATGGTTGACAATTCTTTGGAAACTGCTGTTGGGAATAATAGATGTTGGCAACAGTAGTAACTCAACATTTACAATAGCAGATATCAACTCTAACAACTGTTGATGCTCAAATTAGTAAAAATAAAATGCTCTGCAAAGATTAATAGAATTAAAATTTACATATCACATATGACGATAGATCAACAATTACATTGAGAACTGAACAACGAAATTTAATAATCTTCAGCTCTTGAACAGTAGCCCTATCCTCATATACTTGATCATCAACTTGATTGATAAAGCGATACTTTAAACCATAAGAACCTACAGAAGGGTATGATAACATTTTTAACTTGCATATTTCTTCAAGTCTGATGTAAAAGAAGGATATAATGGTAGTAAAACGTGATGAAAAGCTTCTGCACTGTTTTTGAAGTCTGAAGTGCAGAAAGACATCACCATCAGGTTTCTGGACACTTGGTCTCTCGTAAACAGACCAAGATGCAGTCCATCAAAACACCTCTTCAGCTATTGAACAGTAGCCCTATCCTCATATACTTGATCCTCAACTTGCTTGATAAAGCGATACTTTAAATCATAAGAACCTACAGAAGGGTATGATGACATTTTTAACTTGTATATTTCTTCAAGTCTGATGTGAAAGAAGGATATAATAGTAGTAAAACGTGATGAAAAGCTTCTGAACTGACAATCATACTATATAGTGAAATACCTAATAGCCCAAAGGACAGACTTAATATATAAAATGGACATCATCAGTGATAATAAATACAAGAAAACCTGGAACAGCATCGGCGCTTCATGAAGTACTCCACTTTCTGCACTTCAAACTTCAAAAACAGTGCAGAAGAACTCCCCACTGCTCGCTCGGAAAAAACAAAGCTGAAATATATCAACACCATAAAATAAATATTATCAACATATATCAACAGTTTAAAAGAGTCCACAAACCTAAAATAACCCGCAACTGATTGTTTGAAGTTTAAACAACTTTAATTAGGCTAAAATATAAAGCGAGAATTAGAATAGATCCGTTCAAATTTTAATATTCAAAATCAGAGAAAAAAACATACCCTCAACGATGTTGCAACAATGATGTTGGAAAAATTACGTGAAGTTCAAAAAGCTGTAATCGCAGATGAACAGACTGAATATGCAAATTTGGCATCCTGTAACAATCTATCTATACTTTCTATAAAAATAGAAAACCAAGTGACATAAGAAAAGCCGAGGTCAAACGTTGGTGTGTGAAATAGAGCTTCAATGAAACAACGATGTTGGAACAATGATATTAAAAGGATAATGTGTAAACAGAGCCTACAATTGTTCAAACAAAGAACTGTAATCGAAGATTAACCGGCTCAATCATCAGAGTTATGCATTTGAGTAAGAGAGATGTGATCGCAAATATAAAGGAGAGAGATAAATTGAAATTTGAATGTGGAGCCAAATTCATATATTCATTTATGTTATTTATAGGGAGCCGGATTCATATGTAGTTTGAATTTTGAATTTGGAGCCAGGATTTTAAATTTTGAATGTGGGCAGAGGTTTGAAGCGATTTTATAAACAGCTGACCATTGTAGATGTGGGCAGATGTTTAAAGTGTTTTTAAAGTGATTTTCTAGATGTGGGCCAGACCTTTGAAAATTAAAGTGATTTATATATTAAGGATTATGATGCGATAATAACATAAGAAAAGCCTTGTTGGACAGACTCTATGGCTGCCACCTCAGCTTTTCTTATGTCACTTGGTGTTCTCTTTTTATAGATAGATAGATAGATAGACAGACAGACAGACAGACATGAAAATGTTAATGAATAAACTATAACTTTTTTTTATAAAAAGGCGCGAAGTAAAAAAAACATAAGGAGCTTAGTTTAAGGAAATTTGGTTCGGTTTTTGATGACATGTTATGTCATGGTGATTTGTTGTTTAATAAATTTGATATGTAAAATTTCTAAAAATTACCCGTGTTATTACACGGGTTTTACATCTAGTTATATTATACATAGAACAATTGCAAGATTCATGAATATTTGATTAAAAAAAAATTGTATTAAAAGTGTGTACACAATGATATTTCTTTTTAATTGGTTGAAGGTTGTAATTCATGATAAAAAAAAAATCATGAACAATGACTTTTTTTATTTATTTTTCTTTTTTAGCTTTCGATTAAAAGTTGTTTGACTTTCTTCTATTATTACTTTTATTTTTATATTTTACATAGGCATTTTATGATATATTTTTAACTATAGTTTTTTTTATATAACTTTGGTTCATTAGTTTTTGGATAAATTACATGTTTTGTCCTTTATCTTAACACTATTTTCAGGTGGTGTCCTTTTTAACGAATTTTGACAAGTTTTGCCCTTTATAAGGAAAATCCTTGCACGTTACGTCCTTTGCCTCTAACCCAGTTAATATTTCTTGTTAAATCTGATTATTTGGACCCCATATAAGGGTATTGTTGTCTTTTAACATCATAATATATTAACAAACGTTTTTTTATTATATAAAACCTTTTTAATTATATATAACCCATTCACCCCTTCCCACCACACTATTCTTTCTCTCTCTAAAAACCCAGACACCCCCCTCTCTCTCTCTAAAAACCCACCGCCAGTCCACCACTAAACATCCACCACCACCTCCCTTGCAACCACCATTCGCCAAATCAGTCCCATATTTATATCCACATCCATCCATCCAACCACAACAACAACTTCTTCATCAGAGCACAATCATTCCGGCCACCACAACAACACATCATTACGGCCACCACAACAACACAATCATTCTGGCCATGACTTCTTCATCGCAGATCGGAACAATGGTGTGGTTAGGGTTGGGGGTTTTATGCAAATATGAACGGTAGTGGTGGAGTGGGTGTTTGGATGATGGTGGTGGTGGGGGTGGGGGCTGTGCAATGGTAGTGGTGGTTGGGTGTTTATGGTGGATGGTGGATATATCTGTGGTGGTGTTAGCGGCAACGACAAAGTTAGGGTTCCGATGGGGATAGGGTTCCGACGAGGTGGAGGTGGTGGTTTCAGGTGTTTGTGGTGATTTAGGGCGATGGTGGCGGTTTCATAGTTTTGTGGTTAAGTGATTACGGTGATGCTGGTGGTGGTTACATGTGGTTTGCGGTGATGGTGGCATTTTCAGGTGATGTGGGGTGGCGGCGAGGGTGATGGTGATGGTGGCATTGTTTTGGATGGTCTGGGTGGTGGTGGTCAACAGGTGGATGGTGGTGGTGGAAGTTTCTGAGCGGGTAGTGGTGGGTTGATGGCAGGTTGATGGTGGTGGCGGTGGCCGGTGGGTTAATGGTGGTGATGGTCGGTTGATGGTTGTGCTAAGTGGGAGGTGGTGGGATCTGAATGGTATAGACAGAGAAAGAGATATATAAGAATAATAATAATAATTTTTAAAATTGTTTTATTCTATTTTTTAAATAATATTAAATAAAGGGGTAAAAAGACTAAATTACCTTTAGGTAACCAGATTTAACAAGAAAATCTAACTGGGTTAGGGCTAAAGGACAAGACGTGCAACAATTTTCCCTGTAAAGGGCAAACCCTGTCAGAATTCGTTGAAAAGGACACCACCTGTAAAAGTGTATCAAGATAAAGGACAAAACTTGTAATTTTTCCTTAGTTTTTTATATAAAAACCACATATGTGACTGCATTAAATTCTTTCCTAACATTCTTATATATATATATATATATAATTAAAAACGTGGTTGTATTCGTGACGAACTGAGCCGGTACCGACCAACAACATCGGTACTGGTATCAGGGTATTTGTTTTATATGGTTTTCGATCGATGTAGAGACGACTTTATTATTTAAGTTATATTTTACATTTTTTGTGTAATAAAAATGTAGGTCCCTATCACACGTGGATCGATAACGAGATTGACAATCTACTAATGGTGCGGAATCCCCTTGATAAATCAGTCGAAGACAGTAACAAGTTATTTAGATAAAGAACATAAAACAATCTCTTTCAAACCGCCTTCTATTGTTATCCAACAAGAATGTTTACAATCAATTCAAGTCTCTAAGAGAACTGACAGTCATTCTCTGTTTTTCTCTTTAAAACTCTCCCTTACTTGTGTAACCTTAAACCCTAATCACAAAACATGTTTATATACCACATGTCTGCGAACTGGGCTTCTAACTTGGCTAGGCCATTCTCCATGCCCATTACAATAATTAACTCACTAACCAATAATGTTAAACCCAATACAATATATTAAAAGACTAAATAATTAAACTGTTAAGCTGTTGTCACCGAATATGCACCAAAAGACCTCTTGACAATAGCTTCATAGTGTAAATTTATCTTCAAACATCTTGCGGTCTTTTGGTCTTTGTATAGCTTCTGCTACAAACAATTTCTGACATCAATAGACTCCCCCTTAGTTGATGCTTCCAATCTCCAAAATTCTCGTTCATTTTAGATCAGCGAATTAGCAAGGTCTTGTTATGCAAGCGAGCTGTAACTCTTCTGTATCTCTCTTTGCAATGTATTAGCAGGATCCTACCAAACATCTTCACGTTCTTCAATTCATTCAAAATCTGCACTGCACTTGTGTTCTACACTTTATTTTGATAACTTCATCAATCTGTTTAAAAACACAAGCAAGTATCTCGAAAAACCATTAGTCTTTTTCACATTCAAGATAAACCAATATTATCTTATCATGCAAAAACAACAAGTTGTTAGTTCAAAATGGGAGACCTGTTAAAAGGAAAATCTTTTTGGTATTTTTGATATTTTTCAAAACAAACTAAACAAACTGAAAAAAATTTACAATAAATCTTTTTGTGATAATAATGAGCAAGAAGATCATATCACCTTAGTTAACTTGTTTCACACTATTAGTTAATTTTCTTACCCAATTTTGTGAATGGCAGTCCAAGATTATTACCAATATTGTTTAACCACTTAAACAAAACACATGAACCTTTCAAGTTCCATTACCTTGTGATATGATTTGATATTATACTGTAGTACCAGCATGTCCCACTTCAGGACAAACCCCCATGATCAAGGTATGCACAAAGCTTCCTCGTAATAGGTGAGTATACCGAATTCATCATGTTGATTTATAACGCCAGACCATTGGTGAACAGGTATGTACCATCGTACAATCAAAGCGACCAATGTTGGTGTCCAACGAGGGTGAAGCAAATACCATTTAGGTACGAATTAAGCTTTTAGCTCAAACGGAATTCCCTCATTTTGGGTTTATCTCCCTTAAGGGTTTTTGGCATTTAAGCTCTTTTAAGATATACAAGACTATGCCTAGGTCTGCATATATCTTGGATGCAACAGAAGGACAACCCTCAAATCTCCGGATGAAATAATAGTATAAAGACCCAAAACCTTGGATTTTGGCAATCTATCAACGCAAGATTTAAGATTATAAAACCATACGCCACTGATGTGTTACCCACTTGGCATACAGTTCGTTATGTTTATATCACGTTGGTAAGTTGATTATTTCATGTTATTTGCATACTGGTACATCATATAATGAATCTACTATCACACTTAAGCAATTTAATTTCAATTTTCAGTTTCAGTGTGGCAGTCTAACCCACTGATGTATTATCATCTCTTATTTTTCACACCACTATATCTCATTTTTTATTCTTCAATGTTTTTGATTTTTTTTAAATGTTAAAATATCACTTACTCCTCCTAAACACACGCACTAAGTAAACTCTTTTTGGCTTATGGAAATTTCTCCTCCTAAATTTTTGTTTTTATGGAGTAAGTATCAAAAACAGAGATTTAACACAAAAAGACTGCCATTTCAACTTAACAATAAGTTTTTCATTTTTGAAGTTTAGAATAAGCATAACAATCACTTAAGTAAATAATTCGTTACCAATTTTAACCTACTATTCACCTCAAATGCTTTATAGGAATAACCATTGTTGAACACATCAACAATCCTTCTTGGTCATCCTGCACACACTCAACAACTCAGTTAGACTTGAGAACCCAAACCTTATTGGTTTTGGGTTGACCATAAACATCAACATAAGATAATTTTGTCCAATATCCATCACACTCTACAAGTGTTTTGGATGTATTGTTCATTGATTGTTGAGCCCAATAATTTCCGCCAGGTCTTTGATTGTGAGAGTTTCAATAAACTCTCTGATTTTCTGACCTTTGAAAATTACTCTTTTAAAACCTTTTTCTCCGATTATCATAACCTGAACTTTGGAAAAAAATTTGGATTGTTTTGAACATTTGAGTTACTAATACTCCTATATTCGTTTCTCTATTGACAATTTCGATCACCAGAAGTATGGTATCGATTTTGATTATGGATGGCAATAATAACCGAGCCTAACGGGTAAACCCGAAATCCGAGACAAATGGGACAGGTATACCCGATACCCGACGAGTATTGGGCCGGGTATGTGATTAGTTTTAAAAAAATTCGCGGGTATGGGTCGGGTATGGGATTAGGTGATACCTAACCCGATTACCCGAAACCACATACTCGTTTACCCGAACTATATACCCGATCATATACCTGAGTTCCTTTATTCATATTTTTATTTTTCATTGACCTTTGTATATTAGTGATTTATTTTAGGATGTTCATAATGTGAAAAAATTAATTTTCTTTTAGTATATGTATTTGATAATAGTATTTATATTTTATATGTTGTGAAGTATATAATGATAAGTGTATAAGTATTATAAAGTTATTATTAATTTATGATATAACTTATATGTATGTAATGTACATTTTTTTTGTTTATAATAGTTGTTGTATAAATAAAATTATATAATAATTATAATAGTAAAGAAATGTATTTGGAAATCCCAACGTATATCTTTTAGCAAACTAATGGGTATATCCGATACCCGACGGGTATGGGACACGATTTTACAACCTGGTATGGGTATGAGATTACCAATACCCGACCCGAACCCGAACCCGACCCACTGTCATCCCTAATTTTGATGTCCAAAATTTGTACCTTGAAATCGATTTGATTGACCATTAAAATGACTAGATTTAGGAGAAACGTTTCTTGGTCTATCAAAACTTCCCGATGTTGAAGGTTTTGGTTGATTTGTCTGACAACTTGGTTTTTCATTATTATTTGAACCAACCCGATTCCCATCCTTAACCTCAACCTCAGCATCCACTTTCTTACCCTTCTTAAAAGGACACAAGCTAGCCACATATCATTTGTTGTGACATTTAAAACATGATCTTTTCTTAAGAACTTTCTTTTTGTTAGATCTCATTTTAAATGTTTTGATGTTTTTGTCTTCAGTATCCTGATCCAATTTATTGAGGTGTACTGTTAGACCCAACATATTCTTTCAAAGAAACTGGACTATCGGGTATGTCAACTGTTATTAGATCCACTACAGTTGGTGTAGTGGGAACATAATCTGTCAATTCATTTTCATGGGGCAAAAAGGCATAATCATGATTCAAAGGTGGTGGAACTTCATTATATCCCACACCCTTATTCTCTTGATTAGACTTGTGGCAAATTTCAAACAACAGGGACTCAGGAAACGAAATTTTCATGTTAGGGACTCAAGTTGACTCCGCCTCTAAACCATAGGGACGCAAATTGCATTTTACTCTTTTTAGAATTTCATTAATAGTAGAACCATATTAAAAAAATAGTTGTTTGATTGATAGTGGTCAATTCTCTATCTCTCTCTATACATATCATACCCATACAAACCTCGTATGATACAAATAGAATTAAAGTAGTGAGAGAATAAAATTGAAATGATATATATTAACCAGATACATATATATTATACAGTTAGAGGGTGTTTTGGGATTCCTTCTAAAAAAACGACTTATTAACTTATACTAGTAATAAGACCCGTGTGCAAACACGGGTGGTTTTTAGAAAATCATGCATAACACATTTTAGTAGAAAGTATAGATAGGTATATAGATATTGCACCAAAACGTGTTATCTATATGATGTGTGCAAAATGTAACATATAAATTACATCAAATGAGGCATAAAACTAACCATTTTTAGTACTAATGTTGGAAAAAGTGTGTTTTTGTCTTCCTTTTGAATTTACAGGAAAAAATATGCAGCCAAAACCAATATAAATACAAAGAAAAAGAATAAACATGGCATGCCGACCCCTCGGCAGGGTCCCCAAAAGCAAAAGCAAAAACAAGAAACAGAAGACTGACCACGGGGCCGTGCCCACTGGACACGGGGGCGTGGTCAGATGCCTGCAGAAAAGACAAAGCAGTGGAAGCTTCTACGCCCACCACGGGGGTATGCCCAGCTCAACACGGGGCATGGTCAACGCTAAGATACGCAGATTCTTGCAAAATCTTGGTAGTGCAGATACGCTTCTGCCCACGGGGTTGTGCCCGCTGAACACGGGCCGTGTGGAGCCCTCTGCAGACACATACATTTAAATAAGGAAGAGAAAAGGCTGGCAACGGGGGCGTGCCCACTGGACACGGGGTCGTGGCCAGGGCTCTGTGCAGGCTATAAATAGGGGTGCTTGGCTCACTTCAAAGGCATCCCTTGGCAAACCACTACTCTCCCACTTTGCCACCACTACAACACCCACATCCACCACCATCATCCTTCATCAACCTTAGAGTGTGTGTAGTAGTCTCGAGATCCAAGATTGATAGTAAGAGTTCTTTCCAATCAAAGGCCATGTTTGGTTAAGCCTCTTACATCACTTGGTGAAGATAAGTCTTTTATATATTACTTTTGATTTTTAATCTTTCGGCACTTTTTATTTGGTTTTGTATTAATGACTTTAATAACTAGTTTCTTATGTTGAAGGTGAATTTTCTTTATCATTTATCTGTGGTTTCTTGGCATTACTTTACTGTCTATATAAAGTAAAAGATTTACACCATTCATGTATCTACGGTCTATATAGAGATATGTTGGCTACCAGGTCGGGGGTTAAGGGAATGGTTTAGTAAGGTTCTTGCCTTGTTCAGTGTATAGATCCTGCAAGGACCTGGGTCAAGCTTACCAGGACCTCCTTCAATACCCACTGGTATTGGATGGCGGGGGTGCGAATAGCTTGATCCCCTCATATGTAAACTACTATTAATACATTAAACCGGCTACTTGGGATTGTATCCCTGCTGAGTCAAACCACTTAGCCGAGGGTAACGTCACCTTCAAAAGAGGGGCCTACCACTTTTCGTATTAATAACTTAATTAATTATCTTTCAATATTCCGACCCTTTGGGATTGTATCCTTGCAGACTCAAACCACTGTGTTGAGGGTAACGTCACCTTCAAAAGAGGGCCTACTACTATAACTAAGATAATCTCTTAAAAAGTCCGAACGTGCGAAAATCATCAAAGGGTACTTAAAAGGCGAGTCGGATCCAAGTGATTCATCTTGTCGATCTGTTTTTATTTTATTTTTATTTCTGCATTTTTTAGTTTTTATTTTCATGTTTTAAAACCTTTTCTCAAAATTTTTAGATTGATTAGACGTTGAGGATAAAACGGTACTAAAAGCTCTTGTGTCCTTGGACAACCTCGGTATCTTACCAACGCTATACTACGCTCACGATGGGTGCACTTGCCCAAGTGTGTGTTTAGTGTTAGTAAAATGGGCTTAAAATATAAATAAAAACATATCGCGCTTTACACACACCACTATTATAGCTAATAGAGAACTATAAACATAGATCGTCGATTAATATATCAGTTACATATGACTATTTCCATTCTTGTATCCAAAAAAAGGAGTACCCACCTATTGACAATGTAAATTGTTTATAGACATAAGTATATATAAAAGATGTCTAACAAACTTAATAGAATTTGAATACAACTTAAGTTTCAACAAACATTAACTACGAACACACGATCACTTGCCTCAACAACTTTCACCAAAGCTCAATCAAGGTTGATCAGGCCTTTGACTTCTAGCAGTTCTTTGACTTCAACAGATGAGAGGTCTTCAACAGACTTTAGACTTTAGTAGATCTTTGTGTATAACAGTCTTTATAGATCAGCAGACTTTAGAAATCATCAGATGTGGGTTGCCACTGCCATTGAAGGGAAAAAGTGTTCAAAGCACTGTTATTAGGATCAGTTGTTGCAGAACCAGTTTTGGCTTTGTATCATCTGTTGTTTAGGAAGGGTCACATGAGCAAACCATCTCCTCCCCTAGAACAGATGATGCCAAAACTCTTCATTATTCAGATCTTTATTCCCTCATCAAATGTTGATGGATTTGCCCTTTAAATTGGAGTTCGAAATCCAAAGAATCTGTGTCTTCTTCGTCCATGTGCAGTTGAAGGTTCAATAAATCTTGAAGGTCACCTGCATTCAGACCATATGCAGCCTTCCTTGACAGCTTTTCAACACTACCATCAGATCTGATGAGAGTCAATACGTGAGTATCTTTGTCAGACTTCCACTTTAGTATTTTTGGATCTGATGGCTTTTAAGGGATAAGATTTATTTGAGATGAGTTTGGGGATTGAGGTCTGCTTGCCAACTTTTTGATTGTTTCAGATATTTGTGCAGCAAGTTGTTAAGAAGCATCATCCAATCCAATCCAATTGAAGTTGATTTCTGATGTCCTCTTTTCTGTGTTCAGCATACCTCTCTTCACTTCCTCATCTGTCTTCTTCTGCCTTTTTAGTTGATTCAAGGCACTGATGGGTAAAGCAGATGATGAGAACAACTTTTTAAAGGCATGGGTCTGTTGAAGCCTATCAGCAGTGGTTTCAGTGTATGCTGGTTTCTGAGGAACAGTTGGATCTGTGTTTCTGAGCTCTTCTAACCTTTTATAGGTTTCATCAACATTCTGCTTAGACCATCTTGCAACTGATCTGGTAGTCCCATATCCAGCTGCAACAAGTTCTGCTTTCCTTCTTTTGTACCTCAATGCTTCATCTGCATCAACCTTTTTGTATTTATTCCAGTTGGGAGCAGATTTTTTCATTAGAGGATCTTTCTTCATCATTTCAAGTCTGTTTACTTCTTCTTTGAGAGCTTCAAGAGACCAGTCTTTGAATTGAGACTTGTTGGCTTTGTAGGGCTTGTCTTTCATGATGATATCCAAGTAATCAATCCTTAGTTCCTTTTGAAGATCAGCAGTTGGTGGTAACTCAGACATGGATTTACTCAAGTCTCTAGCAAAGTCTTCCAGTTTCCTGACTTTACTTAGCCCATGTTGATAGAGACTTTGGTATCTCCTGTCACCTTGCCCTTTACTCTCTTCTTTTGCAATACTTTGAGCTTGGTTGGCTTTCAACTTTAAATATTCATCTATATTTTGTGGTATTCTAAAGCCATATAGAGATGGGTTCTTTTGGATGGATCCTCTATTTTGTAGAACTGTTCCATTTTAGATTGTATAATGATCAGTTCAAGAGGATATTGAGTTTCCAAGAGAATGATTCGTGGGATGTAACCAGTGGGTGGTTGTTTGATTGGGTTGGTTTTTGGTGATGAGGGTGGAATGAATGATGTAGTAGGAGCAGATGATAAAGGAATTGGTGCTGGTATTTCGTTTTCTTCTTCAAGCACCACAAACTTCCTTTTTCTAGCATAGGCAAACTTTGGAGGAGGAGGAGGAGTTTTTGATGGAGAGGGTGGTTTAGGTGAAAAGGTTGATTGTGAGGGGAATCTTTGGGGTGTTGGTGGTAATTGTGTTGATGGTGGAGAATCAAAGTGAATGGTAGCAGTAGATTGACTAACAACTACTGAAACCACTGGTGTCTCAACAGTTGTTGCCTTAACATCTGTTGATGCTTTTGATGCATCAACATATGTTGGTTTGATGGAGGATGTTGGTGGCGATGAAGCTGTTTTCTGCTTCTTTTGAGGTGGTTTTTGAGGTGAAGGTTTAGATTTGGTTGCAGTAGTGGTTGGCTTTTTAGAAGCAGTTCTTTTGGGGAATGTGGCAAGTGGTAGTCAGTTGGTTATGAAAGATTTTCTTCTATCAGAAGTGCCAATGTTTTGTGTTTTGTTTTCCCATTTCATCTTTTTCTCCTGTTCCTGCTTCCAAACATCTGCTTTGCTTTCTACAATGTCTTTTCTCTTCTGCTTTTCCAAAATCTCATCATCTGTCTGTTTATTAAAGGTCTCATCAATTTCCGTTTTCTTTCCGGCTTCAGACTTTTCAGAAGATTTTGCAGAAGTGTCTTTGGCAGATTCTGGCTTTTGGTTTGGCTGACCCTTTGGTTTAGCTTTGGGGTCAACATCAAGTTTCCACAAGGAATCCTTCTCCCCCTTTTTGGCATCATCATCTTGATCATCTTTTTCAAACACAGCAGCAGGGGTGGTGCCAGTTAACTTTGCAAGGGATTCTTTGATGCCCTTGATATCTGTCTGGGTATCCTTGTACCTTGCTTCAATCATAACTCTGATCAATTCCACGTGTGAGTTATGTTAAAGTTCAGCCAATTCCCTTTGAGCTGATAAGATTGGTTGCACAGAATTCCAAAGCTCCTAGGATAGTTGCTGATGAGTAGGCTGACTTTTGGAAGCATCCACCAACTGCTTCATCAGATCTTTCATTTCACCAATAGTGATTTCAATGGATGACATTCTCTCCGTCAAATCCTTGTATTTTAATTCATCATCTAATTTAATAGGATCATCTAAATTCCCACTGGATTTGGTTGTATCTGCTTTTGTGATAGGAGTAGACTCCAAATCATCATTAGAAGATGCCCCTTTTTTCTTGGTTCTGGGGACTTCTCCCTGCATCAGTGGATACCGTAGTAGCCACAGCAGTGGTTGCCTTCAATGAAGTCTTAGAAATGAAACTACTGTCCAAATGTAAATTAGTGGATTTGACATTTGTAGTAGCTGCTCCATTTGAAATACCATCAAGAATTTCATGAAATTCAAGAGGTGTAGCCTCCTCAACTGTTTGTGGGTTAGCTAATTGAACAGGTTCAGACATAGCTATAGTTGCAGTTAAACTCTCAGTAATGTGTTGGTGGGAGGGGCTGCTATGAGTATGAATGTCAATAGCTTCAAACAGTGTTACAAAGGTTGGTGGAATAGGAGATAAAGGGATTGGTGTGGAAAGAGTCATTGCCCCGAGAGAAGGGCTTTTAAGCATACTTTCATATGAAGGTATGGCATCATATTATGGTGTCCCTTTGATTACAATATGTTCCTTTAGTGAGGAATCATGAGGAGTTTGGTTTAAGGGTTGAGATCTTTCCACATGTTTTGAGGAAGTAGCAACAGTGGTTTCTAGTGACATTTGTGTTGTCACAGGGTTAACCTCTGGGATCTCATCTTCCAGATGACCCATTTTTGTGGGTTTGGTGGGCTTTTTAGATTTTGTTTTAGTCTTTTTGGGTTTTGTTAGTGGGGGTTTCACAGCAGTGGTTGTAGTGCTGTGATCACCAAGAGCAGTGGGCTCAGCAACAGAGGTTTGAGGAGCAGAATCAGACTCATCTAAAATTTGCTCATTCCTCTTTGCTTGTGTTTTAGAAACATTTGAGTCTTTGGCCATAAGGCGAGTAAAAGTTTCAGATGTTAGACTATTCATTTTAAAAGTTGTACCTTGTTCAAAAGCTTTTTGAGAAACATGTTTTTGCAGGTAGTAGCTTAATAGTCTAGGGAACATAAGAAAAGCAGCATTTTTCCCATTTTTAATGTTTTCAAATTTGTAACCAAGTCAGTAAACAGTGCTTGGGAGTAGTTAAAATCAGTATTTGTCAAAATCGCATACCCCAAGTACTGAATTTTCAAAGGTATTTCATTAAAAGCAGTGGTTTTATTTGAGAGACAAGTTAAGAGAGTATGGAACAGGAATTTCATTAGGGGCAATAGCAACCAATTGACCTCCGACTTTTGAAGTTATACTGAATGGCTCATTGTTTTGTTCTTCAATATTCGCATTTGCCCAGAAATCGCAGAGTGTTTCTTGGTAAATGGGTGCATCGGCAGTAAGAATGGCCTCATATTTTGATGATGTAAGAACATTAATCATTGAATGATAGAGAGTATTTTTCTCGGTTTTCTAAAAAATAGGCAGGTAGTTATGGGGGGGTTTTTGATTGTCAGAGCCATGGTCGGAATTGAAACTTGCGAGAGGTTGACGAAGAAGTGTTGAAGAAGAAGGTGGAAACCGCTTTGATGAATTTTAAATTCGAGACGGCAGTAAAAGCTTTGTTTGGGGATGAAACAGGGTTTTATAAAGTGAAAAGGTGAATGCTGACGTGGTAGAAGTTACAAAGATCTGATGGCTAACATCTGTCCACGTCAGAAACTCTGTTGTGATAATGGATGACAATTGTTTGAAGACCTCTGTTGGGCAACAACAGATGTTGGGAACACTAGTAAGTCAACAGTCGTTAGGATAAATAGAACTTATAAGAACAAACGATACCTTTCAGCAGTGGATGAATTTTTAGCCAAACAGAGGTTTCAAAAACAGTTGTTTTCAACAGACTTTTAAATATTTTGAATTTTTTTTAAATAGCTATTTTTTAAGAATGGACTTTTGATGTTCTGAAGACATTTTAATGCTTTCATCATCAGCAGATGATGATTTCAAGCAGATGTTCTCTTTTGGCAACTTTAGCTTTGACAGACCTTTACAGTAGCAGATATTGATTCTTTGTAATTTGGAGGAGATCATTCTTCAAAAAAACTGTTATTCAACAATTAGATATTCTAGAATATTTTAGCTTTGCAATCATCTGTTCAGCCTTAAACCAACCTGAGAGATTTAAACCTCTGTTGACTTACCAAACATCTGTTCAAGCACAATTCAACATCAACATAATCTAAATCAAACTCAGAGACAATTTCACATCTACATCAATATCGATCTGCAATCCTCAGATGATATTAAAAACTATATAATAATACTTATGCATGCTAAAATTAGTAAAAATAAAATGCTCCACAAAGACTAATAGGATTAAAATTTATTTATTACATTAAAAGATCAATAATTACATCAAGTACTAAACAACAAAACTTTAAAATCTAACAATAACACCAAGAAATTTAAGAATCTAACAGCAAGAATTAATTTTAGCTTCAACTCCATCGAGTACTGAACCTCTTGATGTATATCTTTGAGCATCGCCATGAACTCCACGTCTCTATCACCGCACTCTATATTACTGACAACACAAAGGTCACGAACGGAAGTTGAAGGCATCGCCATCAGGTTTCTGGAAATCTGGTCTCTCGTGAACAGACCAAGATGCAGTCCATCAAAACACCTCTTCAGCTCTTGAAGAGTAGCCCTATCCTCATATACTTGATCATCAACTTGTTTGATAAAGCGCTGCTTTAAATCATCAGAGTCTGCAGAAGTGTATGGTGACATTTTAAGTTATATATTACTCAAGTGATGTGAAAGAAGGATATGTTGGTAGTAAAACGTGATGAAAAATAGGTGAACAATGAAATATCTAATAGCCCAAATGTCAGATTTAATTTCACTGTACATTTAATAATCTAGGAGGGAAAACGTGTACATTTAATATAAAAAATATAAATTCATATTTAAAAACAACAACCATTTAATCAAAACCGTTCAAAAATAAGTTTTCATAGGAAAACTATAAAATTAAATATCAAGAAACCGAAAGGACAAATTTTAAACCTCTAGCATAAAAAAACAGGTTATCATAATTACGATTAACCTCTTCGTTTACCATAAAGACGCATTTTAAATACTATAAAAAACTGATGATTAGTTTGATTCAAAACATCAACAATTGTCTTTTAAAAACTTGTTCTCTCAAAAAACAAATCAAAATCTGCAACACCAACAATACTCTACATGGAAAACACATGCTTCTACCACTGGTCGGACACAAACAATGTTAAAATGCAATTCTCTAGATGGTCGCTGGAAGAAAACAGAGCTGATGAGGAACTAAAAAGAAAATTCGACATCATCAGTGATAATAATTACAAGAAAACCTGGAGCATCATCGGATTGCTTGATGAAGTCCCCCACTCTCCTACATCAGACTTCAAGAACAATGCAGAAGAGTTTATCACACAGATGCTGAAACAGGATCAGAAAATCTGCCACATGCTAGCGGTTCGGCAAAACAAAAGAAAGAATGAAATTGCTGGGAAGAAGGCGAGAGTCTACGAAATCCTAGCAAGTGTTAATTGTAGCGTGTAATATTATATGTATTTTTAAGTGTTTATGTCGCAACCCCCGATCCCAAATCCCAGTGAACGGACGACTGCGAGCCAGTTTGGTGGTATCGCGTATTGTCTAATTTGGCAGCGAAATTTTTCATCAGGACCGTAGTTAGGAAATATTTGATCAGAGTAAAATACCACATTTTCATAATATTAAACATATGGGATAAACCCAAGTTCGCAGTACACACATTTTCATAGGAATAAATCCTATTTTATTTAATAAAAACATCAATTTTATTTTAGATAACTTTATTGCCACTTTTCCAAGCCTTCAGTGCTGTCCAGCTGGCTTCTATTTGGCTTTCACAATTTGTTACCTGAAACGCGTTTTAAAAACATTTGTCAGTGGGAAATACTGGTGAGTGAATCCCAGTTTAATCAAGTTTAAATAAAAACCATTGTACAGTATTGAGGGCGATCTCGCAATTATATTTGTTTCCAAGTTATACCAATTAACATCCATGGTACTGTCAGACCCAACTTGTGGAAATGTTACTCCTTGACCAGGTGGTAACAAATTTTGTATACAAAACCCCAACATACGCATGATAATTGTATTCTTACAAATACTCAATAACTGCTTAATATACATTTAATTATATGAGGTTTTGTAAAAACAGTTAACAAAAGGTTTACAAAAAGCGGATAAACTCACATTGTTGTCTTAGGTTTTCAGTAAGGGTTTCCTGGGAATAATCTATAATTTACACAAAAGCACGCGTGTTAGTATAATAACCCATTTTAACATTAGTAATACCCTCCCCGAGACGGCATTCCAACGACTACGTCGGGCAGAACCACGACAGCCGTTACGAAACCCTAGATCAATCGGGCAGAGTATCTAATACGTATCCAGGGGTTATGATACTTACAACGGAGCAGAACTTCGCTATTTAGGGGGGTATTAGACCCGTGTATAATGCCTACACTTTAATTTTGAGAGAAAGAAAGAAAGTTTGAACGATTCTCGACTGAAGGCCGATGCCTCCTTTATATAGGGCCTGAGTTCGGGTTCTACGCGGCCCGCATAAGAGAAGACAAGGGCCTACGCGGCCCGCGTTAAAGTTGGTCAATGGCCTAGCTTGTCTGGGTCAGCGTATAGGGTTGCCGTGTTGGGCCACGTGGCGGCCCAGGGTTTCGCCAGGTTTTAAGTTGTCGCGGCCCGCGTAAGCTTAAGGGGTGGCTTACGCGGCCCGCGTAAGCTTAAGGGGTGGCTTACGCGGCCCGCCTAAACCCCAAAAACTTGATTTTTAATTATTTTTACTAATATTTAGGGTATTCGGGGTCCGTTTTCACGTACGGGGTGTATTTTTGTACATATTGGGATATTTTAAAATATATTAGGGTGTCGGAAAATTTATGAGGGTGTCGGTTTTCTTTAGGGTTGTTATATCCTTCCCACCTTGTTTTAGAGCTCGTCCTCGAGATCTACTGGAACAGGTGTGGATATTTCCTTTGCATTTTCGATTCAAGTTCCCATGTGTACTCAGGTCCTCTTTTGGAGTCCCACTTCACTTTGACCAGAACTAGTCTCTTGTGCTTGAGATTCTTGACTTTCCTGTCTTCAATCCGTAGAGGCCTTTCTAAAAACTTGAGTTGTTCATTTACCTCTATATCCTTAAGAGGCACTACTAGTGATTCATCAGCTAAACACTTTTTGAGATTAGATACATGAAATACATCATGTATTCCTGCCATTTCCTCTGGCAGTTGTAGCTGATAGGCTACAGGTCCTATTCTTCTAATAATCTCAAAAGGTCCAACATACCTGGGACTTAGCTTTCCTCGTTTGATGAATCTTACTATTCCTTTCCAAGGAGAGACTTTCAACAGTACTTTATCTCCTACTTGAAATTCCAATGGTTTGCGTCGGTTATCGGCATAGCTCTTTTGTCGATCACGTGCTGCTTTCAGTCGTTCATTGACTTGAATAATCTTGTCAGTTGTTTCTTGTACTATCTCAGGTCCAGATAGTTGCTTCTCCCTAATTTCTGCCCAACAGACTGGGGTTCGGCACTTTCGTCCATAAAGTGCTTCGAATGGTGCAGCATTGATATTTGTGTGATAACTATTATTATAAGAAAATTCTATTAAAGGTAAGTGATCATCCCAATTACCTCCAAAATCAATTACACAAGCTCTAAGCATGTCTTCCATTGGCTGAATTGTCCTTTAGCTTTGCCCGTCTGTTTAAGGATGATAAGTTGTGCTTAGATTTAACTTGGTTCCCATTGCTTTTTGGAAACTTGCCCAAAAATGAGAGGTAAAACGACTATCCCTATCAGAAGCAATTGATAAAGGTATTCCATGTAATGAAACTATTTCATTTACATATAATTTAGCTAACTGTTCCATATTGAAAGTTTCTTTCATTGGTAGGAAATTAGCTGACTTGGTTAGCCTATCTACAATCACCCAGATTGTATCGTTGTCTTTTCTTGTATTGGGTAATTTAGTAACAAAGTCCATTGTTATCAATTCCCATTTCCATACTGGCATTTCTAATTGTTGTAGCAATCCTGAGGGTTTCTGATGTTCAGCTTTAACTTGTGAACAAGTTAAACATTTAGAAACATAGGTTGCTATGTCCTTTTTCATTCCTATCCACCATAAATTCTTTCTTAAATCTTGGTACATTTTATCACTTCCTGGATGCATCGTATACTTAGACTTATGAGCTTCTTCTAATATATGATGACGTAGGTTTCCTAATTTAGGTATCCACGTTCTCTTCTTATGGAATCTCCAAATTCCATATGTTCCTTGTTCTAATTCCTTTAGTATACCTTTTAATCTTTCAGTATCCTCCTTGATTACTGATTCTTGTGCTTCTCTTATCTGATCATTTAAATCTACTTGTAGATTTAATTTAAGAGAACGTACCCTTTTTGGCTTTTCATGATACTTTCGGCTTAAAGCATCAGCAACTACATTTGCTTTTCCTTCATGATACTGGATATCACAATCATAATCACTAAGCATTTCCATCCAGCGTCTTTGTCTCATATTCAATTCCTTTTGCCCGAAAACATACCTTAAACTCTTATGATCTGTGGATATGGTAAATTTACTACCATAAAGATAATGTCTCCAAATTTTAAGAACAAAAATTATTTCTCCTAATTCTAGATCATGGGTTGAATAATTCTCTTCATGATTCTTAAGTTGTCTAGATGCGTAAGCTATAACCTTTTGGCGTTGCATTAACACACATCCATAACCTAACTTAGAAGCGTCACAATATACTATAAAATCTTCAGTTCCTTCTGGTAACGCTAATATGGGTGCATGGGTTAATCTTTGCTTAAGAATTTTAAATGCTTCTTCTTGTTTTGGTCCCCATTCAAACTTAATGGATTTACAGGTTAACTTAGTTAAAGGAATGGCTATTCTAGAAAAATCTTGAATAAATCTTCTATAATAACCGGCCAATCCTAAGAAACTTCTAAATTCGGTTGGTGACTCAGGGGTTTTCCATTTGGTAATCGCTTCGATCTTCGTTGGATCCACATGAATTCCTTCATGGTTGACTAAATGTCCAAGAAACTGTACTTGTTCTAACCAAAATTCGCACTTTGAAAATTTAGCATAAAGCTTTTCCTTTCTTAATAAACTTAAAAGTGCGTGTAAATGCTTTGCATGTTCCTCTTTACTTCTAGAGTAAATTAGAATATCATTTATAAAGACAATTATGAATTTATCTAAATATGATTTACATATTCAGTTCATCATGTCCATAAATGCAGCTGGGGCATTGGTTAAACCAAATGGCATGACAGTAAATTCATAATGGCCATACCTTGTTCTAAATGCGGTTTTAGGAATGTCCTCTTCCTGTACCTTTAATTGATGATATCCTGACCTTAAATCGATTTTAGAGAAAAATCGAGCTCCTTGCAATTGGTCGAACAGATCATCGATTCTCGGTAATGGATACCGATTCTTAATCGTGACATTGTTTAATTCACGGTAGTCAATGCACATACGCATTGATCCGTCCTTCTTTTTAACAAATAAAATTGGTGCTCCCCATGGTGATGAGCTTGGCTGTATGAATCCCTTCTCTAATAATTCATCTTACTGTTTCTTTAGTTCCTGCATTTCGGCTGGTGCCAAACGGTAGGGTGCTTTGGCAATTGGTGTTGTTCCTGGTAATAGATGGATTCTGAATTCGACTTCTCTGTCTGGTGGTAGTCCTGGTAATTCTTCTGGAAATACATCTGAAAACTGAGACACTACTGGAATGTCTTTTAATTCCTTTCCTTTAGTGTTAGTGATTATAGAAATCAAATACACTATAGACCCTTTTCTTATATAGCTTGCAGTTTTCATCACAGAGATGAATTTCGTGGATCTAGATGGCTTATCACCTTTAATTGTGATCTTTTCACCCTTTGGTGAATTTACTTGAATTGACTTTTGATCACATAAAATATTAGCTTTATTGGCTATTAACCAATCCATTCCTAATACAATATCAAATCCTGCCAGATTCATTGGGTAAAGATTTGCAATATACTTTTGGTTTAAAAATTCTATTCTTTCTCCCTGCAAGATTTCAGAAATCCTAACCGTTTCTCCATTTGATGTCTCGACTAGACATTCTTGTGAGAGTTTAGTTAATGGTTGATTGAGAAGCTTGCAAAACAAAGTATTAATAAAACTTTGGTTTGCACCAGAGTCAAATAATACTTTAGCAAAAACATCATTAACTAAGAACGTACCGGCTATCACATCTGGAATCATCTTGGCTTCATATGCGGTCAGAACGAATGCTCTAGCATTTTTAGCGTTCTTGTTGTTCGCAGCTGGAGCTAGTTTTGGACAGTTCGGCTTGATATGACATTTTTCTCCACAGTTGAAGCATAATCCATTACTGGATTTCCTCCTGCAATCTTCTTCCTTGTGTCCTGGTAACTTACAGAAATTGCAGTGGGTGGAGCATTTTCCCGAATGCTTTTTCTTGCAGACCTTGCAGTATGGTGCAGAGGTAGAACCCATATTCCTACGGTTGGAATTTTCATAACGGAATTCTTGGGTAAGCCTTTGAGTTAGGTTTCTCCTCTGGTCTTCTTCTCTAGTTCGGATTAACTCATCAGTCAAGGTATTTGCTAGTTCTACAGCTTCTTCTATAGTTTGGGGTCTAGCTGCCTTGACTACATGTCAAATCTCACCAATTAATCCCCAGATGTAATGGGAGATTAATACCGGTTCATGTGATGCAAGGGTTGGTATTATTCTAGCATATTCAAAGAATGTGGTAGTATAACCCTTACTATCTATCCCGGTCATTCTTAAGTTCAGAAACTTATTTGCTATCTGTTCCTTTTCATTGGGAGGGCAAAATTTCCTTTCTACCATATTCTTAAATTCTTCTCATTCCATGTTGTATACCTTATCACTTCCTCTTGACTGGAGGATAGTGTTCCACCATTCTAAGGCTGAATTCTTAAATAGATTAGAAGCAAACATTATTTTATCTTCTTCAGCACACTTGCTTATTTTTAAAACAGCCTCAGTCTTTTCTATCCAACGTAGAGTTGCAATGGGTCCTTCATTGACCGAGAATTCTATTTGTTTGCAGGACCAGAATTCTTTATAAGAACAACCATAAGGCATGGTTCTTCTTCTTTTGGGAATGGGCACTTGAAGTATGGGTCCATTGTTCACGCTGTGTTCTGGTTCAATTGGTCGCTTACTGCTATGTTTACTTTTATTATCAGCATCCTTAACAGTTTGAAGAATAAATGGCATTGCATCTATAATTCCTTGTGTCACTATGTGTTGGATAGCACTATTATCCATTTGATTTTCATTGTTATTGATGCTCGGATTCTCATTAACCAGGTTAATGTTACTCTGGTTATCGTTATTCAGATTTTCTTGATTTCCTTCGTCGACCATCTGAATTTTAAACATTTATCACGTATTAATATCACAAAATAATATTTAATATAGTCAATCACATGACACGCATTTTGGTCAAAAGCGTCGATCATTGCGACTTACTCTATTCATATACTATGCATCTATTACACACTAGTACTTAAATAAAAATTACAATACCGATGGAAATTTAAAGTTACACTACTAATAATAGGCATCCGTAGTTTTTTTTATACACATACACACATGTCATATTATTTTATTATTATTATTATTATTATTACTATTACTACCGTTTCCACCATCACATTCATGAATATGGATTCATCCAGAAATCCATATTGCGCTCGTCGTACTTCCAGACGAGCCGCTCTCCCACATGTCGCATTCTTTCACTACTCTCTAGAATTTCCTCACCAAATGTCCTAAGTTCTTGTACGTTTTCTGCACTCATTGGGGGTGCAGGTTCTAGGACTGGGTTCGGAATCTGGGGTGCGGGTTCTTGATATGGGGGTGTAGGGGCCTGAAATTGGTAAGGATTCTCTAAAATCTCCCTAATGAATACATCGTGGTAATAGGGATCTAAAGGATCCAAACCTGGGTAGGCTCCTATGTTTGGCATGGGTATATCTTCATGTATCGGGTAACGTTGCACATAGTCCCTAACGTCATCCCACCAGGGGTCGTAATTTGGGTCTAAGGGGTTTGGTGCAGGTACCCTAGGTATTTCCTCCGGATTAAAATCATGCATTTCTACTTGATTTTCAGGGTTTTCTATTTCCATTGGTTGGTCAGGAATTGGTGGTTATGGTTGGGGTGCTATCATTTGCTCCAGGTTAGGGTCAGCTGCAGTGGTTGCTAAGATGTGGATGTTGGCTATACCCCTATTAATCATATCCTGGGCATAGGCATCGGTTTCTCTTTTAGCTGCTGCTAGTGCTCTCTGATCTTGTAACTTTTTCATACGCTTTCTACGCTCGTGTGCCCCTCGACTGAACCATCCTCTCTTTTTCTGAGGGAATGGCTCCTCGGACTGAGCCTTAAACACGAATATTCCTTCTTCCGTATCAGCAGAGTACCCTGAGAGGGCAGGCTGAGAAAAGGAGGTGCCTTCGCTTCTAGGTGAACCAGACAATTGACGGTACGCGTCAGATGGTCCTTGGTCGCTCATACTGTAAACTAACAAATAGTCAAATAACACATAGCAATAAAATACAATTATGCACGTATTTCCATAATTTATTTCCTAACAATTTAAATTTTAGATGTCAACAGAACACTTCTGTGGCTGAATCAGTGGCTAGCTCTGATACCACCTTCTGTCGCAACCCCCGATCCCAAATCCCAGGGAACGGGACGGCCGCGAGCCAGTTCAGTGGTATCGCGTATTGTCTAATTTGGCAGCGGAATTTTTCATCAGGACCGTAGTTAGGAAATATTTGATCAGAGTAAAATACCACATTTTCATAATATTAAACATTTGGGATAAAACCAAGTTCGCAGTACACACATTTTCATAGGAATAAATCATATTTTATTTAATAAAAACATCTATTTTATTTTAGATAACTTTATTGCCACTTTTCCAAGTCTTCAGTGCTGTCCAGCTGGCTTCTATTTGGCTTTCACAATTTGTTACCTGAAACGCGTTTTAAAAACATTTGTCAGTGGGAAATACTGGTGAGTGAATCCCAGTTTAATCAAGTTTAAATAAAAACCATTGTACAGTATTGAGGGCGATCTCGCAATTATATTTGTTTCCAAGTTATACCAATTAACATCCATGGTACTGTCAGACCCGACTTGTGGAAATGTTACTCCTTGACCAGGTGGTAACAAATTTTGTATACGAAACCCCAACATACTCATGATAATTGTATTCTTACAAATACTCAATAACTGCTTAATATACATTTAATTATATGAGGTTTTGTAAAAACAGTTAACAAAAGGTTTACAAAAAGATGATAAACTCACATTGTTGTCTTAGGTTTTCAGTAAGGGTTTCCTGGGAATAATATATAATTTACACAAAAGCACACGTGTTAGTATAATAACTCATTTTAACATTAGTAATACCCTCCCCGAGACGGCATTCCAACGACTACGTCGGGCAGAACCACGACAGCCGTTACGGAACCCTAGATCAATCGGGCAGAGTATCTAATACGTATCCAAGGGTTATGATACTTACAACGGAGCAGAACTTCGCTATTTAGGGGGTATTAGTCCTGTGTATAATGCCTACACTTTAATTTTGAAAGAAAGAAAGTTTGAACGATTCTCGACTGAAGGCCGATGCCTCCTTTATATAGGGCCTGAGTTCGGGTTCTACGCGGCCCGCGTAAGAGAAGACAAGGGCCTACGCGGCCCGCGTCAAAGTTGGTCAACGGCCTAGCTTGTCTGGGTCAGCGTATAGGGTTGCCGTGTGTTGGGCCACGTGGTGGCCCAGGGTTTCGACAGGTTTTAAGTTGTCGCGGCCCGCGTAAGCTTAAGGGGTGGCTTACGCGGCCCGCCTAAACTCCAAAAACTTGATTTTTAATTATTTTTACTAATATTTAGGGTATTCGGGGTCCGTTTTCACGTATGGGGTGTCGGAAAATTTATGAGGGTGTCGGTTTTCTTTAGGGTTGTTATAGTTTAATCGTTCTTTGTATTTAATTTAATACTATCCATATCCATATTAACATATTCTAAAATCATTCTGGTTCCACAGATGCTTCTACCACTGGTCGCTCGACGAAAACAAAGCTGAAATATATCAACACTTTAAAATAAAAATTATCAACATTATCAACAGTTTAAAAAAATCCGCAAACCTAAAATAACCCGCAGACGATTGTATGAATTTCAAACAACTCTGATTAGGCTGAAATATAAGGCGAGAATTAGAGTAAATCAGTTCAAAATTTAAAATTCAAAATTACAAAAAAAAACATATTTTCAACGATGTTGGAACAATTATGTGAAGTACAAAGATCTGTAATCGGAGATTAACCGGCTGAATATGGGAGCTCTGCATTTGAGAGAGAGAGAGAGATTGCTCGCGGATATGAGTGAGAGAGATGAATTGAAATTTGAATGTGGAGTCAGAATCATCTATGTTATATATGTATATGTGTATGGTTTGAATTTTGAATCTAGGGGTAGAATTTTGAATTTTGAATTTAGGCAGAGATTTTGATGCAAGAGGTTCGAATTTCGTATGCATGAATACATCTATATGGGCAGAGGTTTGATGGCAGAGTTTCAAATAGATTTTAAAGTGATTTTATATATTGATGCAATAATGACATAAAAAAGACATTGTTGGATAGCCTCTATGGCTACCACCTCAACTTTTCTTATGTCGCTTCATTTTCTCCTTTTATAGAAAGTATAGATAAGTCATAAGTTATAAGTTACAAATACTAACTTATCATTTTTAACTTCTCAACACACAAAAACAACTTAGGGGGTGTTTGCCCTAGCTTTTTTTTAACAAAGCTTATAGTTTTTTTAGTTTTTTTTTTTTTTTTTTTTTTACTAAATAAGATTAACTTAGTGTTTGGTTTAGTTTTTTAAGCCTGTGCTTATTAGTTTATATAAGCTAATTTGAAGATGGTTTTTTAGCTTATTTGTGTAATGGCAAATGATAGAAAATAAGGTATAAGCTAATCCAAACACTTAAAAAAAGCTTATCAAATGATAGAAAATAAAATATAAGCTACTTTAAAATATAATCATAAGCCAAAAAATAAAAGCTAGGCCAAACACCCCCTTAATTAAACTAACCCAAACACTATAAAAACAATTTATTAACTTTTATAAGTCAAAGGAGGAATATCTTGCATGGGGATAGTATGTGCGTTTTTTGTAGCGAAACTGAAGAAACAACTGATCATGTTTTCACGGCTTGTATTTTGGCGGATGGGGTGTGGAATGGCATAAGTAATTGGTGCAAACTGCCGGGTATATATGTGTTTTCGTTTGTTGATTTGATGCAGGTGGTAAATCATTCGAGGATTTCGGAAAAAAGGAAGGATATTGTGTATGGCATATTTGTTTTGACATGTTGGCGTATATGGAAAGCGAGAAACGAGAAGGTGTTCTCTAGTATGGAGGTGAACGTGTTTAAAATTATTTCAGAAGTGAAGTCTTTGGGTTACCTTTGGTATAAGAGCAGGTATAAAGAGGGTTCAGTAGATTGGAAGGGTTGGTGTAATTTTTGTTTTGATGTAATGTAATTGTTAAGGCTGGCAAATCGTGTCTTAACATGTTTAACAGGTTTCTGACGGCGCGCACAACATAAGTTTCACACATGATTACCACTCGTTTAAGTATTTTCTACCTCATGTTTATAAAACAGTTTTATGTTTTATGTACAAAGATGAATAAATGATAGATCCTAACATTGTAATTTTAATTATTTTAAAAATTAAAAAAGTCAAAGGGTGTATTTTTCAGTCAAACAGGTCTAATCGTGTCTTAACAGATACCCAATTACCAGCCCTAGTAATTGTGTTTTAGCGGCTTATCTCCGTCTTGGAGATAAGTTCCGTGTTATTGAAATTATCCTTTCAAAAAAAATTAAAAAACCGCAAGAATTAGATAGTGGTATGAACTAAAAATTGTTTGTTACCTGTGTAAAGATATGCCGTAAAAAGTTGTTAGAATGTCGGTTAAAAAAACAGTATTTGAATGAAATAAAGAGGTTGTTCGAAGCTAATAAATGCAGGGCAACCTACCGTCCAACCCAAAAAATAAAAAAAATAATAAAACATTAAAATCAAACACCTCCCTCCTCCCTCCTCCCTCTTCTCCTCTGTGCGACTGCACCCATCACCAAATCTTCACCTATATATCTATCTCCATTCCTCACTGCAATCTTCAAAAATCAACGATGATCGGACCTCAGAGGCCACAAATTGTGTTGTTCGGATCATCAATTGTTCAACTCAGTTTCAGCAACGACGGTTGGGGCGCCATTCTCGCTGACGTCTACGCTCGTAAGGTATTATTTTTCACTTACTCTCATCAAATTCCTTTGCTTTTTGTTGATTCTGTTGTGTCATCATAATTAATTGGGGATATGATTTATGAAAATAGTTGGGTTCATTTGGTAGTTGGTACGATTGAGGATCACCTAGGGTTTCTGGTAGATTGTGTGTGTAGGTGTGAATTTAATTGTGTTTGTTTAGGAATTTATGGTTTAATTTTGCTAGATTGACATGAAGTTGGGTTAAAAGTGTAGAGGTTTTGTGATCTATTATTGTTTCTATAATTGGTTATGTTGGAATGTAAATTGAAAACTGTTAAATATGCTTTTGAATTTTCTGTTATAATGAAATGGCCATACGACCGACCGATGTGGAACAAGTCTCATACCTTGCAATGGTTTCAGTCTGTTTTATAGTTTAATAAACACGAAAAAGAGTTGGTTTATGGTTAACAGAACTGTACAAACTTTGATCAGTCGGTCTCGGTCATGACTTGAATCATATTTGGTACATGATACAACTATTTCATAGGTTTATGGTTAACTTTGTTTGGGACATTTCTGATTGATTACTTCAGTTTGTATTTTTGTAACAAAATTCATGAAATCGGGTAGACGGTTTTTACATATTATAACGTAAAACGCTGCTTTTTACCTACTGCAGGCGGATATAGTGCTACGAGGGTACTATGGATGGAATTCCCGACGGGCTGTCAAGGTCCTTGATCAAGTATTTCCAAAGGTATATCATTGACAGCCACTTGCTTTGATTTTTCCAAAGGAATATAACTTTATTGTCAAATAACATTTATTAGTATTTTATTTTTCTTGGAGAAATGGGATGTGGGATATTAGTGTCTTTATGCAAGTAAGCTGTGATATGAATTATAATTATAATCATAATGGTTTCGTCTTTTTTTAATATGTAGGATGCTGCTAGTCATCCTTCACTGATCATCGTTTACTTTGGTGGTAACGATTCAATGGGACCTCACTCATCCGGTCTAGGCCCCCACGTCCCGCTTCCTGAATATATTGAAAACATGAGAAAAATTGCTACTCATCTCCAGGTATCATTCTCCTCATAATGTGTTTTCTATTAAAAACATGTGAATCCACTTGTGCTGGCGACCCCCCGAACTTTTCGCTCAGTAGTGTAATATATGTGGTTTTCATATAGAAATTTTTGGGTATGTGTTTTCGACCCCCTGGTTCTATAGAAATTTTTGGGTATATACGTTTTCGAGCCCCCCGTCGGAAATCTCAAGCTTCGCCACTGCCCATTTCACGAAGTATCAATTTTTTATAGAAAAAGATGTTCTATTTGGTCATTTTATCTACCAAGTTCTTAAATAATCTGATTATAATATAATAACAAAAACACATCCAAATAGGCACATACTGTCATCTACAGCCTGTTCTATTACAACAGATTATCTGATATGATTATTCAATATCACACAATCACTTTCAAAAAGACGCATCTTTTAACACAAACAGATATGAACAGGGGCTTTCAGACACAACGCGTTTAATTTTCCTCACTTGCCCACCAGTGGATGAGGTCAAACTTAATGAAAACATCAGGTACTTTCATTAATAATTTTATTTTTCTTTAATTGTATATTCTAGTATTCATCTAAAACTAATGATGACCTGTCATTTAAAAACAGCTCAATCTTTAGTGAACTTGTTAGAACAAATGAGCTATGCCGGGCTTATTCAGATGCATGTGTAGAGCTGTGCAATGATATGGGAATAAAAGTTATCGATCTTTGGACTGCGTTTCAGAAACGAGATAATTGGTTGACTTTCTTTACGTAAGCATTCTTGCTTATTTTCACTTTATTTTTATGTTGTAAATATTATGATGTAGAGGTGAATAATGGGCCAGTCAGGCTGATCCGTAACAATTGTTTTTGCAGGGATGGGGTGCATTTATCAGGTGAGGGTAGCAAGGTAGTTGTTGAAGAGATACTAAAGGTGCTTAAAGAAGCAGAATGGAAACCGAGTCTACACTGGAAATCTATGCCCACCGAGTTTTCAGAAGACTCACCCTATGATTTAGTCTATAGCGATGGCAAAACTACCCTAAACCCGTCTGACTGGACTTTCCACAGAGAAATACAGTGGGACTAATAAGATAGTTTCATTCGTATTCATAACTGCAGAACACGCGCATTTGTAAGTAATGCAATACTTTCTATTGCAACAACTGAGATTTGTATCAGGATCTTTAATCAGGTTCTTTGACCTTTGTACTTCTTTTTATGCTCATATAACGAGCTTCTAATGCAACATCTAAATGTAGCATTGCCCATAAGACTCCTTGTTTACTGAATACCACATTCTACTGCAGAAGCTTGTGCCATATGTTTATGAGGTTTATTACATAACTGAGTACCTTGATTTACTAACTATCTGAAAAAGCTAAGCCAAGCAATATGAAAGATAAGGAAAAAGGAAATTGGGTAAGTCATGTAATTTTGAATGGATGAGATTGATTTGATGAGTGACAATAAGGGTTGGGCGGGTTGTGTAACAGGTTCCGGTGAAAACAAGTGCTTTAAAAATAGGTCAAATCAGGTCATAGTGGGATCCCTACTATATTTATGTTTATGGTGACTAGTGGATTTACCAGACCATCTCCAATCACAAACACGATTTACACGTCGGCTTCAAACACCAAGGGATTCAAAACACACATTCTTTCTGGTTTCAAATCTCTAACACCTAATCGCCATCTACTCTCTAATCTCAAACGTTGTTACGTGTCAAAATAAGTAGAAGGACCCAAATGTCATTGTTGTATAGTGTAGGGGGTTATTGGTTAGTTAGTGGCTATATAGAGTGTGCGTTGTAACAGATTGAACTATCAAATGAATTGAGTTTTCCTCTTCTCTTGTATTCTTCTCTCATCTTTCAATAATCTATTGTGATTATGAAATTGTTCGTAACAATGGTATCAGAGCTTGCAATCCTCTTGAATGTGGGTTAGGAGTTTATCTTTCATCTCGCGATTTTGAGTTTAAAATTGGGCAACATACGACGGTTCTTCTTTAGAAGAATTAGGGCAACAACTTCAAGATTAATCTATGGGTGAATCTTGGTAACTCCATCAACAATCGAAGGCAACGACAACAACAATCGATTCATATTTGGAAAATTAGGGCAACGAGCTGATATTTGGGTTCGATTTCATATTGTTGCGTTGTTCTTGGTTTTATGTACGTCTTAATATAAATTTTGTTCAAAATTGAACGACTAAGATATAATTGATATTTTTTCTCTACCGAGATGAGTCAAATATAATTGATATTTTTTTCTCTCCCAAGACGATATCGTCCAAACATCGGTGCTGGTACCCGTATTTGTTTTGATAGTTTTCTTAGCATTCCGGTATAAATTTTATTGGTAACGGAATTGTATACGCAATATAACATTTTTTCCGGTATCATAAGCTATATAAAGTGTCAATACCTCACCGGTACGATGATAAATCGAACCAATCATGTCCGAACAATATCAGTACCGGTACATATACTTCATTTTTTAATCAACGTAAAACACGTGTTTATATTGCTATATACAATACTGTAACAAACTAAACCCACACAACAACCCCGCTATTTAATTAATATGGACATTTCTACCAGGTAGGGGTGTTCATCGAATAGAATATCGAATTTTCGAATTATTCGAATAATTTTTATTTTTCCTTGAATTCGTATTCGATTCGAATTCGATTAAAACTTACCGAATTCGATTCGAATTCGTATTCGAATAAAAAACCCAATTCGTATTCGATTTGTATTCGATTAAAAATTCGAATTCGAATCGAATTCGAATAAATTCGATTTAATTCAGATTCTTTAAAAACATATAAAACCTATCAAAATGAAACATAAATTTTAAAGCAACCATAAAGCACGATATCACATTAAAAAGTTCCAAATAAAATACCATAATTCTAAATTTCAAAACGAGAAGTCAGGAATAACCACATCACATTAAAAGTTAATATTTATAGGGTTATAAATCTATTGATAGATTTGTTACTTAGGTTTTAGTTATGGGTAATGTAGTGGGTTTGGTAATGGGTAATTTTAATACTTGGAAACAAATTTGAAAATAATTTATAGTATAGCTTAATAAAAGTTATATATGCATTATATATAAAAATAATAAATAAAAATGTATAATTTTTATTCGAATTTCGAATCGAATTTGAAATTACAAATTCGTATTCGATTCGTATTCGATTTATTTGACTCGAATTGAATCGAATTCAAATTCTTTTAATCGAAACGAATTCTTGATAATCGAATCGAATTTAAACGAATTTCGAATTGTTCGAATTCGAAACGAATTATGAACACCCCTACTACCAGGGGCGGGCTAGTGTATTACGAGGGGTAGCACGAGCTACTCCTCAACCCTGTTTCCATACTGTTTTCATAGTGTAATTTTTTTTCCTGGTTTTATATAAAGAATGCACATAATCCTAAAAAAAATAGAATGCCCATGAATTTTTTTTTTTTTTTTTGGTTAGATCCGTCGCTGAGTTCACACACAAAATTATGAGTAATCGACAAAATATTTCTTTTAAAGTCCATATGAATACATGCCCGAGAAACAAGACGTGTGAACTTTCCAAACATAAAGTGGACCCGGGTAATCATTATACTCTACCCTTTACCCGACCCGGACCGGTAAGATTGAGGTGGACCTTGAAAGAAAGAAAACAACAAGCACCCAATAATATAATACCAAACAAGTAAATGACAACCCTGAATTCTTCCTCCTCCGGCGGTGAATCAACGATGGACGAACAGTCAAACCCTCAACAACCATCTTCCACCGTAAACAACAACAACGGAATCACCGACGAAGAAGAGAACAGCGAGGAATCTGAGGCCCTGTGGAGCACCTTCACCGACAGCTTCCGTGAAGTGCAATCTGTATTGGAACGGAACCGGGTATTGATCCAGCAGGTTAACGAGAATCACCGATCGAAGAATCATGAAAGTATGGTGTCGAATGTCGCCCTGATTCAAGAGATTAATAATAATGTTTCCAAGATTGTGGCGATGTATGCGGATTTGTCGGTCAATTTCTCGACTGTGTTTCATCAAAGAAAGGAGACTGACTGATATGTGGATGATTTCAGTAAGATTTTGATTACGGAATTATATGTTATGTTGTGTTCGTTGATTTTTATAGATAGATATGGGGTTTGTGATTCACCAGTTGAATGCAATTTCAATTTGGGCCAAACTTTATTATACGATTTTGGTGATTTCTTGTGTTATGAAAATTAGGGTTAAGAAGTGGTTTCCTTTTAGACTATGCGTTGTTGAAGAGGTGAGCACCCAACGCGAGCCATGTCACTGACATCGTCTTGTCAGCGTTTGGTGAAACAATATTACTGGATGCAGTGGCGGATCTAAGATTCCGACCAAGCGGGAACGTTTTATAAATAAGCGGTAACGAAATCGAAAAAACGTTAAATTTTTCCAAAATTTACACTAAAAATGTCAAAAATTTTCCGACCAAGCGGTAGCGGAGGCTACCCCTTGAATCAAGATAGATCCGCCCCTGACTGGATGAATCCGGGTACTCACTCAACGGATAGTCTTAAGAACCAACAATGTGTTCAATTTAAAAAATGTGGCAGTTGCGATTTTTATAGCTATCATCAACGTATTTTTTGGTTCTGATTTGATTACTCTAAATCCTTTCACCTTGTAAGGTTGAATTACTTCATCATTATTGTAAATCAAGTCGTTTATTCAACCTAATTCAATCCCCCAAATGCATAACACTTTTCAACTTACAGTTTGTAAAGTTAAATTACGTTATCATTATTTTAAATCAAATATCTCTTAACTTTAGAAAAAGAGGAAATTAAATCATACTAGTAAATCAACTATATCTTGACTTTAGAAAGAGTATTTATCCATTCAACCTAATGTAATGTAATATAATGATTAGGCTCATCACACCATTTACTCAACTCGTCCTTTCTATCTACTTTACCACCTGTAACAAGACCAATGTCACAAAGAATCGATGGCCCCACCACGACAAAATTCACACTGTAGTTTTGCGGTCTATCGCCCCACCACGACAAAAATCACAATCACTTGGATGTAAAACAAACCATATTCCAACTTCCGATACTAAAAACGGAACACATGCAAATTTCAGAGCACATTAGCGTTAGGGATGGCAATCGAACCTGAACCAAATGGGTAAACCCGAAACCTGACACCAATAGCGGAGCTAGCCCAAAAATTCAAGTGCATCCCAATTTATTTTTTTGGGATCAGGAGTATCCTTTGTATAAAACCGGATTTTTTTTATTAGTTTTTTTACACTACGAAAACGGTACGAAGACATGGTTGAGGGGTAGCCCGTGCTACCCCTTCTAATACACTAGCTCCACCCCTGCCTAACACATTTGGGACGGGTTTGGGGACGGATAATCGGGTTTGGGACTACTTTTTATATTTTTTTCGCGGATTTGGGATTTGATGATATACCCATTTACCCGACCCGATTACCCAATAAAGTGTACCTGATTGTATAACCAATATAATTTCTTTTATATTTTTAAATATGTATATATATGATACATCCAATTTTTATACATTTAGGTATTTTATTCCGTATAAAATCGTAGTTATTTGATAATTTGGGGGGGGGGGGGGGGTAGTTGCACGGACCTCCCATCCGCCGGAGTATTGCAACTCCGCAAGCTAGCTTAGCCCCATAGCTGCCAGGCGGTGATTACCCACGGTGAAGAGCCCCAACACCCCATAAGGGCATTGCCGGGAATCGAACCGGTGACCTCAAGAAGGGTCTGGGTGAGGCTGGCCAACTGGGCTACCCCAGAAGGTTAATTATTTGATAATTTTTTATAGTAACAATGCTAAATGTAACTTATCAATAGTTACTCAATGGGTTTTGGGTCGGGTATACCTAGCAGGTAATTTTTTAAATTAACAGGTTTACCCGAAACCCGTCGGTTTACCCGATACCCGATGGGTATTCACCCGCTAGAAACCTGACGGGTTTGAGACAAACTTATCCAACCGGGTTTGAGGTTAGGATTACCTAAACCCGACTCATTGCCATCCCTAATTAGCGTTCACGCTCCTGGATGCAGAGAGGAAAGGAGAAATGAAAGTGTACACACATCAAGTATGTGAGGCGCACTCACTCAACTTATACCGTCAGCTACTTCAACCTTTATACCAAAAAAATAACATAATAAAACAAACCCACTCTTTAATGCTATATAAAAAGAAAAAAAAAGATGACCAATATACAATTGTCACCTGCATTTATTTATCTAGCAATTCATACATCATAATGTTGGTATAAGCCTGCATGCATTCAAACCCAAGTTCCTGATCAAGATTATAAAAGAATGCAGATTATGAAACATTAAATACCTATGGGCTTCAACATCAAAATGAACTATGTCTAGCTTCATTGATACCCCCTTTGCCCTGATAACCAATCATCGATGCACTATAAACCGTAATAACCTAATTAATCGTCTTGATAATCAGTTATCCATTTAAAGTGTGTATTTGTTTTGTTAGTCGAGAGGCATTGCATAAAAATGTTTTAATATGCAAGGTAAATTTAATTATAACATAAGCATTTATAATTTTTATTGGATTAACTAATCTTTGGTCAGTTTTGATTGAGAATGCAACATTGGTTGGGGATGAACTCTCCAGTTGAGGCGCGTGGAGGGGCCGAAGTGTTGCCTTGATTGAAAAATCCGTTGGAATTCAACATACTTGATGTTCAACCTGCGACGAGATGCTCAATAAAATAGTTTATCAATAGAGAAAGACTGGGAGTTGGCCTTCATGTTTATCAGTAATTTGAAGGTATTTTATGGTGGAAATGACTATAACCAAGTATCCAGATGATTTTGAAGTATGATAAATATTGGTTGGTGACACTCCAAAGAATGGTACAAGATACATTAGCAATTTTGATAACAAGGTTGCCGTCGAGTCTTCTTTTAACACAAGTGGTAGATCAGTAACTCATCACTGCAGTCGCCTTCACCCTGATCCACCGCAAGCGTTGATGGGTACTCAAAGATTGTTGTCAAATAAAATAAAAAAACGACGTACAAAAATGTTGTGTTCAAAGGCCACCTTACGGTGGTTGATAGTTGATAAAACATAGAACCAATGGTGGTGGTAATGGCGGCCAGTGGTTGACATAGATACTATGTAAACTATCTAGAAAAAACAATAAAGGTTTACCGAAACTATTTCATTTGCTAGCTAGTAGCACTTATTGTCTTCAAATCCACGGCTTCAGAACTCACACCATGAATCTCAGTCCTTAGATCATCCTTTGATGCATCATAGGAAGCATGCAATCCAATAAAAAAGTAGTACACAAGCAGCACACCGGTCCAACCCAAGAACCGCAAGAACGAAGCACCATCGATCGAGCCCATAATGAACACATTAACAACAATGCTAGCTGATGGCAACCATGGAACCATTGGCACTCCCCACAGTTTCGGGCTTCTAGCTTGTTTCACCAACAGTTGAAGACCAAGTGTCGATAAAAACCAAACGCCTACCATAATCGCATACCCAACCCAAAGATACACATTCATCGCCCAAAGAACTGAGAGGCCAATAGCCGAAGAAATAATAAAAAACAGCAGCACAATCAGCTTGTTTCGGTCAGAAACCGATGTTTCTCCTGTTGAGTAGTATCGTCTCACTAGTAACCCGAGAGCCACTAGTGAGAAAATGAAGAGTGTGGAGATTGAAAGAAGGTTGGCAAGTATGTCGAGATTGGTGAAGAATGCGACTAGGCAGTTTGCTAATGTCATGATGACGGTGGCATTCACGGGTGTTCCGCGTTTCTCGTGGATCACGGCTAGAATCGGTGGAGCCAGGTGGGTCCGAGCAATGTGAGTGAAATACCGAGCTTGACCGATGATAGTAGCTAACAGAACCGTCGTCATTCCCTGTAGCGCGCCTAATGCGACTATATATTTAGCCCAATTCATACCAGCGGCGTGGAATACTATTGAGAACGGTGCATCTCGGTCAATCTGGTTGTATGGCTGCATCAGGCATAAAACAGTTGCTAAAAGTGAATAAATAGTTATGACAACCATCATTGACCCCACAAGACCAACTGGTATATCTCGACCCGGGTTCTTGGTCTCTTCACCCAATGTAGCCACGCCATCAAACCCGACATACGCGAAGAAAAGCACAGATGAAGCTTTTAGAACACCCCGACCCCCAAAAGGTGCAAAAGGTTGAAAATTGGATGTGTTTGCTTTCGTAGCCCCTGCCACAAGCATGAAAACCATTAGAGTCAGGTAGAGTATTGTGGTAATCGAATTGAACCGTGATGAGCCCTTGATGCTGAACGACGCTATACAACAAATGAGTATCGAGACACCCACTGCAATCGGGTCTAAGTGGTTAAAACCCTCTGTTAAAGATGTCACCTTGATCCGGAAATCATTAGGGTCATGGTTGCATAAGGTTGCAAAATACGAGGTCCATGAACGGGCCACACTGGCTCCGGTTACAACATATTCAAAAAGGATGTTTCCTGCAGCGATATAAGCTACAAAATCACCGAGTTCGACTCTCAAGTAGGCGAACGAGCCACCAGCCACAGGGAGTTCAACTGCAAACTCGGTGTAGCAGAGGACCGAGAGTAAAGCAGCAAAGCCCGAAATGAGATAGGATATTAGAACAGCTGGCCCGGCTAAATCATGGGCTGCTTCACCACTGAGAACGAAAACTCCAGCACCCATTACAGCTCCAATGCCAAACCATATGAGATCAAACCAGTTAAGGGTCTTTTTCAGTTCATTCTGGCTTCGCGCTTTCAAATCATGGAGCTCAAGTTGGTCCGACGATCGGGCCAGAAAACGGTCTTTTAGACGAGTTTTGGTTTCCAGCAAGGCTTTACCGTAGTTTGACCAGCTTTTGAATGATTCTTCTGGTAAAAAGTCATCTTTCTCACATCCACAAGACCTCTTTCTCGGTTTGCTGATGCTCTTACCTTGTCTCTTGCTACCATCTCCATCAAAACTCACCATGTTTGTTTCTGTTCCATAATCAAATGAATTTGCACATCAAAAATTGACAAATACCAAAAAATTGTAATCCAATCTTGTTAGCTGTCATAATCTTTATTAAAAACATGATTGGACCCATAATTGTGGAGAAGAGAGCCATATGGTGATCCCAACTAAAAAGTTCTGGTTCCGTCACTAGCATTGATTTCGAACATCATCAATTCCTTTCAAAATTCTATTTAACACAATTAGAGTTGCACATTGCAACTTGAAATTTTTTAATACATTAATTCTTAGCAACTACTATACAATTACAGCATTAGCATGTTGTAACTTACAGAGCAAGTACAACCAACAGAATTAGGGTAGGGGTGTAAAAAGCCCAGAGGCTCAAGAGCTACTCATGATCGGCTCGGTTAAAAGCTCGAACGAGCCGAGCCTTAACAAGTCTAAGCTCATGCTCGACCCTAAGATAGAGCTCGTTTAGTTATCGAACCCGAGCTCGAGCCTGAAATACAAAACTCGTTTAGGCTCGCGAGCCTAAACGAGCCCAAACAAAATTTTAGTTTTTTATATATATAATATAATAATAATAATAATGATGATAATAACATTGACGAGTCAAGCTCGAGCCAAGTTTTGGCTTGTTTAAGCGATATTGAAGCGAGCTCGAGCCGAGCTTTGGCTTGTTTAAGCGATATTGAAGCGAGCTCAAGCCGAGCTTTTAGCTCGTTTGAGGTTGTTCTCAAAATAACTCGATTCGAGTCGAGCCGGGCTCGAGCTTTGGGTTTTATTCGCGAGTCGAGCTCGAGCTCAAATAAGTAGGCTCGAACCGAGCCGAGCTTGAGCTCGAGCTTCATAAAAACATGACGAGCCGAGCTCGAGCCTAGTCGGGCTCAGGCTCGGCCCGGCTCATTTACTCCCCTATTATTAGGGTTGACAACAAAAGCTCCCCAAAATTGCCCGGGTAAGAGCATTCGTATCAGTATAATTTAGCTAATACTCCCATTTATCCCTAAAATTTGTTATTTTTATTTTAAAACCACCTGCATCTCATTTCTTGTGTCTATCCCTATTCAATTAAATAATAGGTCTTTATTTTTTTATTATTTTTATTAAATAATAAGTAAGTTTTCTTAGTGAAAAAATTTAACTAAAACCTAAAGTTTTCTCTAAATTATAGGAAAGAAGTTGTGATACATGGAATGAGATTTTAATCCTCTAATTACACCACAAAATCACGGAATTACGAAAAAATCGCAACAAAACATGCATGCATTAGCAGGTTGTACCATAAACCCTAGGGTTTAAGCACATACTGACTGCAACATACCTGTTTCACGGTACCATTTTCCTCCATGACAATCAAATTAAATGCATTGAAACTCATAAAAGAATATCAGAAATAATTCTTAAACATGATTACATTAATCTGCTAACAAAAATTCCACTTTTAGCAAACGTAGTTAATGCATTTTAAACAAAGAAAATGAAGAAATGGAACATGTAATGGAATACGCATGAAGGAGTGTGATATACCTGTTACGTCGCCGGAATCTAAGAAGAGTTGTTCGGCGGCGAGATTAAATAATCGGAAAAGTTGAGAAAGAAGAAGAAGAAGAAGGTATTAATATTATGAGAGCGTTACAGTCGGCATTGATGATAAACTCTGCAAAAAATCAAATGCGTATTAAATAACAAGCGCGCGTCTTAGTTGCGGCGACCTACACTCCGAAAGTAAAAAATATGTTAACTTTATAAATTTTTCTCTGTTAAACTATGTGTATTTCTGTTTTTTTTGTTAAGTTAAAAGGTCAATTCAATATTTTTCACTTCATGTACAAATATTTAAAAGACCGAATTGTCCTTTAAATTAACTCAAAAGACAAAAATACCTTTGACTTAACGGATACAAATGGATGAATTTCAGAAACTAGATGAAAATGGTAAGATTTCAAACATTTTGGATGCAAATGCGAAAATACAAACATTTGGAGGAAAGTCCCAAAATTGACCAAACCTCGGAGACAAAAATGACATTTTACTCTTTATTAAGAGTTATTATGAATATATTTTCAATAGAATTAATTAGACAAAATCACAAATAACCTTTATGTTTTGATGTAAACTGGGTTTATCACCCTAGCCTCGTTGTGGCGAACTTCTTTTGTTATTTAGTCTTTGTTTACATGTGTTTTGAAATCACTATGAGCGCGTTGCACGCGGAACCACTAACAAGAATAAAAAGAAAATGTAAAAAACAGTAAAAAATAATCGAAAGAAAATCAACCAAAAAAGTTGTATGTTAATGATGTTGTTCGTATGAAACTCGTGGTCAGAGATGAGCAAATAATACTGGGTACCGGTACCGAAGTTCCCAAACCGAATGATCCTAAGTACCAATTCGGTATCGACTTTTGGCGTTCCTAGTACCGGTTCGCTACCGATTTTTAGCTTCATATGCCGGTACCGTAATCGGTATTTTCGGTATCGGTTGCCACCGAGCTAATCCCTACCCCTGAAACTAAAAAAAGAAATCATTAAAAGTTGAAGAAAATCAACAAGAAAAAGTTGCACGATACCGTTGTTGCTTGTACGGCACCTGTGATCAGGGATGAGCAAATGGTACCGTGTAGCAGTACCGAATTTCCCGAACTAAAAGATTTTCAAACTCAATCCGGTACCGACTTTTGTCGTTTTCTGTATCAGGCTGGTGCCGATTTTTACTTTCATGTACCGATAATGAACCTTCAGACTCACCGTCAGACCGGCCCTCGGCCAAATTTCGTTAACAATACCCAAGTTGAGGGGATTGTAGAAGAGGCTTCGGATGACAATGAAGTGCAGTACACTGATAATCATCCAAACGACCCTGTCACTCCAGGGATGCAGCCTGAAATCCCTATAAGCTCAATTCTACCTCCAGGAGAGACCCCTATCTCCTTGTATGTCAGATCTCCGGGAGCATTAAATGTTGTGTATACACAACTCTGTGCACAAACTGCTCCTCCCACTCAATCACGAAGGCCTATATCCCGTACTCGAGCACCATCAGTACCACATGTTTCCCAGCATGATGGACCATCACGGGTTCAGGTAGAATACACAGAAGTTTACTCTAGATCTCCAGCGAGATATGAGTATACTCAATCTGAAAATCGAAGAAGAGAATATCATAATGAGTCCCACTCTCATAGAAGACAGTCAGTTCACTCCAGGTTGGGCCCTTCATGGGACACCCACACCAAGGAGTACGATAGAACATACCATGAAAGAGACAGCACAAGCGTGTTTAGCCAGTTACAACCGAACTACAAAAGTTGTAAACCTCGCGCGATTTACAATCCTGAAGCTGAACATGATTATAATCTGATCTACCGCCCGGCGGAAGCTGCAGAAAATTCCAAGTTCATCAGCGAAATTGCTCTAGCTCCACTAGAAAAAGCGAAGCTCCCATCCAACGTAGGCAAGTTTAATGGTATGACGGACCCAGATGACCATCTTCGGGTCTTCACAAGCGCACGGTCTAAAAGATTTGTACGACCACAAGGTTCTACGCTGTGTTGATAAAACAGATGCACAATACTTGGTTAGAGAAATTCATGAAGGATTGTGTGGGATCCACGCCGGACCGCGCATGGTCGTGGCAAAAATAATGAGCGCAGGCTACTATTGGCCAGGAATGCATGTGGACGCGGTGGAATTATTGCGCAAATGCGCAGCATGCCAGCGCCATGCGCCAAAAACCCTTCGTCCAAAAAAATCCTCTGGTACCGGTCACCACCGCCTGGCCTTTTCAACAGTGGGGTATCGACCTTGTCGGTCCTTTTCCTGACGCGCTAGGCGTCGTGAAATTCATTATTGTAGCAGTTGACTACTTCACCAAGTGGGTAGAAGCTAAGGCATTAGCGTCAACTACAACAATGGTAATCCGCAAGTTTATATGGGAACATATCATCTGTCGATTCGGGTTACCCTTGCGCATTATTTCAGATAACGGCACAAATTTTGCCTCAGAAGATCTCCAGAAGTGGTTTAAAGAAATAAAGATCGAGCATAACTTTGCCTCTGTGGCGCACCCACAAGCAAATGGGCAGGTCAAAAGTATCAACAAACAGATAGTTGATGGCATCAAGGCCAGATTGGGAACGGCACGCAGAGGAGGGGTAGATGAGCTGTAACACCTCGTAAAATCATGTCCAATATAATATCAACACGTGTCATGGACTTTAAATGAATAACAACTTGATTACGAGGGACTAAAGTTGACAAACAAAGAAAGTATGTGTGTAAAAGGTTTCTAAGTGTCAACATTTGATAATTTTGCCTTTCAACAACCCTACATGATGTTTATACCCTTAAACGAATGAAACATGAATCGTAAGAAACCGTTTGTGGAAGAAAGTGAAAGTTTACAAACCGCAAGGGTTAAATGTGTCAACATGTTTAATTTATACCTCTGAGTGACCTTTAACGAACCTGAAGCTTTGTAACGATTAATTATACTCCCAAGAATAAGTGATAAAAATTTCACAAGGTTTCGATATCGTATGAGGAAAATACGTTAACATTCGTAAAATAGGGGTTAAAAGCGTCAACGTTGAAACTCAGGACTTTTCGGTGATCGTATAACTAACCGGGAGCTTAACGAAGTTTGTTTATGATTTAAAGTCCTTAAAAGTCTAGTTTGGGGGTTAAAAGTCTAATAAAAACAAGTTAAAACAACTATTAGAAGGACCAGGGACCAAAATGGCAATTTCTGAAAGTTGGTTGACCGGATCTGGCACTCATACCGGCCGCGTAGACCTTGTCCAGGTCTTACGCGGGCCGCCTAAAACCTGCAGATGCAGAAAAAGTTGGCAGTTGTCTGCTACAGCAGGTTGCACCGCCTTAAAGGCCTGGTATTCGAATTCAGGAGCTGCACCAGTGGTTTTTCATGCATAGGGGACAGTTGGATTCATCATGGATCAATGGTAGACTCATGTGGAATGATCTTGTGCAATTAAACTTCCTATATAAAGAACTCTATGTTGCAACCATAAACTTGCTCATTTCAAAATCAGTCTCGTACACTCTCTGGAGCTCTCTGGACTTTAAGCAAGCTTCCATCAACTCATAATTCGTGCTAAGGATCATTGTAAGTGTTCTTAGCCTTCCTAATTCATGTTTTATTAGTTTAATGACCGAAAGTCAAAGCCTTCGTAATTAAGCTTTGACTTAGTGATTAATCACTAATGGTCCAGTCATTTTTCGAATTGACAGTGGCTATGAGTTGGTAATTATGTGGGTAATAAACCCTTAAAAAGGCACCCTCTGATTTCCACTCTAACTAGGTCAATTGTCGGGTCAAACTTAATTATAAAATGTCAACAGAAAGCTATTTTGCAAATAAACACATAATTAACAATGTAGAAGCCATGTAACCTGTTTTAACACTTATATAACTTGGTAATTAATGTAAGAACATGTCTAAGCATGTTCAACCCGACAATTTTGAGTTTAGGCTCGGTTCGGAACCGAAAGTCGCAAAAGTAGACTTTTGCTTTGACTTTCAGTTCTGACCCGATTTAGCTTAGTTTAAATATTCCTTAGAGTTCCATTAGGACCAGGTTATAGGTTAGCATAACCCTCTGAGGTTATACAACTTGGTTCCTAATTAATCCGATTCATTTGCATGTTTCCGTTAATTGCTTAAATGTTGACCATTATGCCCTTTTGACCTTAAAACGAGATTTTTGAAAATGTGAGAGGACAAAAACTTTGTTACTACTTTATAAACATTTCCTAAAAATTTGACATCAGTTTGAGGTCTAAATTAGGAGTTATGCTCAATATCGTAATTTGAAAGCTTTTTATTAATTAACCGGCATTATTAGCATAGGGCCTATCTAAACCCAAATTTTGACACCAAAATTTTTACCCACTGATGTAATATAATATTTTGGGATTTTTGAAGATTTTTATTTATTTTTAAACTGATCATAACATAGGGTTCTTGCCTTGATTCGGTAATTGTCTGTTATACCCTTTTTGCTAATAAAATGAGTTTTACATAACATTTTGATACCAAATCTTTTGCTACTGATTTTATATGTTAAATAAAATATTTTAAGCCTTCTGGGCTGATAAAAATCTCAGCTTTCATTATATAACCCGAAAATCGCTTAAAACCGACTTTTACGCGTTTTAAACGCATAGTATGAGTTAAAAATATTTTTGGCATATAAAACTTAATACCTACTGTTGTTTTAAGTAAATTTTTATACTTTAATAGTAAGTAAAAGTTTTGAACTCAGATTTCCAATTTTGACCGTTAAAGCTTATGTGAAATTACCAAAATGCTCATACGGTGCATAGTTTGGTTATAAAAGATAAATTTCACATATATGCAAAATACCCCTACGGGGCTTAAATGACCAAAATATTTTACTGATCATTTAAGACCAGAACCTCAGATTAATATTTAACCTCTTTTATAATCCTTAAAATGACCAAAATACCCCTACGGGGCTTAAATTAACTTTAAATTCGTTTGGGGCATCATGGAAGGTATCCTACTGAAATCACAACATATTTAAGGCATATTAACTTAGGAAACCTGTTCATGACTCATTTGGTTACCCGTTATGCATTTATCACGTTCGGTACAATTTATGTAACTAGTTTGCATAAATTAACCGAAACGGGTCAAACCGTATCATTTTCACTTCAAAATCCAGAATGTGTTTAGTTTACCCATATTATACAAGTCTCCATACTTGTCAAGTCTAAGCCACATTCTAATCCGGTTTTCGCTTAATCATGCGTTTTGAACCGTATACCTTTTCTTAAAACTAACCGGTCTAAGTTTAGACTTAATTAAGACCCGTTAGGAATCTAATAGGTTATTAAAACCTTCATTCCAGATTTAGGAGCACAGTAAAAGATATCTGCATTGCTTGATTGTATACGGCTGGGATAAATTGTATAATTTGCTCAGGTAAATACTTTTAACTTATTTTCCCTTATATGGGCTTGGGGTACGGTATATAAAATACCGCTCGGTCGGGTATTGAATTTTTAATCGTATGAAGGTTAAATCATTGAGATAGCCCGTTTAATCTGTTTTGTTTATTCTAAGCCTTTGGGGGGCTAATGACCATGTCCTGGATATCCTCGGCTCATTCATTGAAATGGCCACGACTTAAGCACGGGGTGTAGGCATACACCTGCCGGTGCGTATGTAAAATAATGTACCCACCTGTTCTAGAATAACTCGCCGTGGGATATATTATGTGGCGTGTCTATTAATCTTTAACCCGGTTTTCAGCCCGGGCTACTGAACGTATAATAAACATGTAATTCTTTAACAAGTTTATTTTTAAATATTTATCCCAAGTTATAAAAGATATTTTGTGCCTTGTGCATCCAAACCAATTTTCTTAAACATTTTCAAAATGAGTCGGTTAATTGTATTTACCAGTGTAAACTGACGTATTTTTCCAAAAAGGCTAAGTGCAGGTACTAGACGGAACAGGCTGGCTACTCCTAGCATCAATAAAGAGTCTTGCAAGCTTAGATATTTATAAATCTGTTGAACAATGATCCTTTTAACTTTGATCCGCCCGTGGATCCCTTACAACCGTTTTTGTAATAATTGATATTACTTCCATTCGGTTTGTAATGTTTTTATCTTTCGACTTCCGCTGTGTATTAAACTGTGATAAATTGTCTATGATGATATCAACTACGTCACGATACTCCCCACCGGGCCCACCGGTAATACGTGGAAATATCGGGGTGTGACAGGTTGGTATCAGAGCCAACATTGAGTGAATTAAACACTAGCCTATTGTGTTTAATCTCAATGACACAGTTTGCACATTCCTCGACTTCCGAGTCTAGACGAAGAACTTAGGACTAATCCTAATTTATTTTATTTTGTCCTTTATCGTTTTCCTTTGTTGTTTCTTTTGTTTGTTTTGACAGGTTTAACAAAATGCCACCAAGGTTTCGTAGAGGAGGACGAGGAAAGGGGCCATTCAACGCCCCCAACGATCACGAGGCCGGACCTTCACACCGGCGAACTCCGTCTGCAACAATGAGCACAAGTCCTCAAGAGGATTGGAGGACCTATTTGGAGCCCCCGAGGCGATCTATCTCGCTAAATTCATCACCATCTTACCATCATTCTTTTGGGCCGCAATCGGAGAATGAGCCCAATGATTCGCACCACTCTTACCTACCACTGCAGCGGTCGCGGTCACACCGCGCGTTTCAAGACCCGACCCCATATTTCCTGAGCCGATTTAACCCGGCAAATCTGATTGAGGAACCAATGGGTCATAACCCATTGGGCCCCGAAGACCACTTTCCTAAGGCGCAGGACATGGATATGGATGATGACCCAGATCCTGCTGAACCACCATCTGGGACACCTACTCACCCCATCGAGATTTCGGATGGGTCGTATTTTCATGGATCACCTTATCGTGGTCCAGACAGCTATGAGGCAAGGTTTGCCCAATACGACTGGGTGTTTACTCCTTCCTACAACCCATCGCAGCAGCAGCAGGATCCCTCGGAGGATTCACGTTTCGTAGCGGTCACTCCATCGCCACCACCACTAGTACAGCAACCGCCTCCGGAGCCACCAAGGCGTAGGAGGTCAGGAGCACGGATGTCCGTGCGAGGAGGGGATTTCCATTTCAGCACTGATGTACTGCAAAGTACATATGTTTATAGTGTATATTTTGGTCAGTTTTCGGTTGTTTTGAGTCTAGTTTAGGTTAGAATTTTGATACTGCTGACGTTAAACTTTGATTTCAGGTCCCGTAGCTTAAAGTGATGAAAAACGAGTCAAAACGAGCAGTTTGGAAGAAAAACGGGATTCGTACGCGAGTTGGAAAGCTGGAAATCAAAAATAATAATAAAATAATCAGAAGAGAGGGCGTCGCGTGACGCCTAGGTGCTTCGCGTCACGCCTAGCCCTGGTTGTTTGCTGCTAGGGTTTTTGAAGGAATTTCCAAGAAAAACAAGGAAAACCCTAATTACGAAAATCAGACTTCTTTGGGCAATCTTGGAGCATTCTTGGCGCACAATCAGAGATTTCAAGGCGTTGGAATCATTGGTACGAGTCAAGGGCGAAGAATCAAAGAATATATCGGGTTTTCTAATCCCTTGTTTTGTCGATTACTTTTCTTGGAACTTTGTTACAATGAATTCTGGTTTAGATTTCTTTGGATTGTTTTCACGTTTTAGTATGCTTGGCTAAATTTATAAACCGCCTAGACTTGATGAATGGATTAATATAAAGTTTTTACCGTTTTTGTTAATTGCATGATTGTTATGGATTGATTGTGTTTAGTAAGCGGTTTGATTTAATGATTTGATGTATATGCATGCTTTGAGTTGGTTTATTGTTATTATTTGCTTCATATGATTCTTAGTGACGGTCTATATCACAACGTAGAGTCATATTAGGGTTTAGGATTTCGATGACTGTCTATATCACGTTAGAAAACCTTAACTCTTTAGGGAGAATTGCGTAATAACCCCTAGAAGTAACTGGTAATAATTTGCTAAGTCTTAGTGTTCTACTAGTCCTAATACCTGGAAAGTGAGGGGCTATTGGTAGGTCTTACCCAGCGAATTGCTTTAGATAGTCCTTGGAAAAGGTCATGTCTTGGTTTACCTGTCGGTTTTATTAGTCTATCAAGTCAAATTAATTACTTCAAACTACCCTAGATCTATGATTGGAAAAGAGTAGGTCAACATTAGGGTACTTACACAATAATTAGACAACTGGAAAGGCGTCTAATAACCGGTAGGATTAACGGCCTAGGTAGTTCCACAGGTTTCTCCTTGAGAAGGGTCGAGGGGCTTAGTTGGTTCTTAATAGGTTTAGTACTTTAAGATCCGGTTCCATAATTCATGTTTTTAACTTAATCGGTAATCTCTTAAAAACGATCCAGGATTCTTGTCTAGGTGGTCTCGTTCTCATATAAGGAAAGTCCTCAGTCTTCATCCGTCTTTAGTCTAGCTTTAGTCTACTTAGTAGTTTAATATAGATTTCCTTAGTTTTCCGTAACCCCCCCCCCCCAAGACAAATAAACTAGTTGAGTCGTGTCTGTCAGCGTCTAGTCAAAGTCTAGTCTACGTGATACATAGAGTCTCGTGGTTCGATATCCGGACTTCCTAGGGTTATACTACATTGATCGGTACACTTGCCGATTGTGTGGTTTAGGTCGAGTCTAGAATTAAAGCTTTTTAGTGTTAGCTTAGAGAGTCTAATATAGTTGAATTTTTATAGTCTGTTTAGCACACATCAAGTTTTTGGCGCCGTTGCCGGGGACTCTTGGTAATTGCGTTCATTAGCTTTGATAGATTTAATTAAACAAATACGTGCTACGTGTTTACTTTGTTTTGTGTCTTTTATTTTCATCTTGAGTCTTAGTAACTAGTGTTTGCTTTTCTTGTGATTCAGGTTTTTGCTTGTAGTGGATGCCACATCTACGCTCGCACGGACCACCACCACCAGTCAAGCAGTCATCATCTCAACTGGGCGAAGGCCCAGAGGTTAGTTCTTCATCTTCATCTCTTCCCGTTTTCCCAGATTTCGACACCAATCCCCTCACCGTACCACCACCTTCACCAAACCATTCACCTAAGGATTCCCCACCCAATAGTCCCACTTCTAGTACCTCTAGCAAACCAGAAAACTTAGAACCAATGGCCAATAATAGGCAAACCATCCATCAGCAAGCCACTCAGAATTTCACCGGCCTTGCTTCACCCATCACCGTCCCACCCATAGTTAATGAAAATTCATGGCAGATTCCATCTTATGCCATGCAGGCTATCACCAATACCATCCAATTCCATGGCCGAGACGATGAGGACGCCCCGGCCCACATCAACCGTTTCTCTCGTATGCTAGCTACTTTTAGCCTTCACGGTGCACCCAACGATGCCACCTACCTACAGCTTTTCCCATTCTCATTAGCCGGCCGTGCGGCTACTTGGTTGGACTCTCAACCAACCGGTACCTTTACCACATGGGCGGGGCTTTGTCAAGCCTTTTAGAACAAATATTTCCCGCCCGCTAAAGCCTCACGTCTTAGAGACCAAATCCAAAACCTTTGTGCTCGTTGCTCCCAGCATGGTCTTTCTGATTGGGCTTTATGTGAGAAATTCTATAACGGTCTCACCCAAGAGACTCATGATAGGTTCGATACTAATGCGGGGGGGGGGGGGCATATGATGGGTATTCTTACAGTTGCTGAGTGTTTAGAGCGTTTTGAGGCATTTGCTCAGTCTCAAACCACTCAAAAGACCCTTAGTGAACATGACCTAATGCTTAAGAACCATCAAGCCTCCTTCCAAGACCTCCAAAGGGTCGTAGGTGATATGTCTAGGAAGCTAGAAGAGAGATTACCCGGTCAGTTTGCGGGTAACACCCAACCGAACCCTAATGCCCATGCTAAAGCCATTACCACTCGTAGTGGCAAGACCGTAGGAAACCCTAGAGTCGAGGAGAGAGTAGTTGATGAAGAGGGAGATGTGATAGATGAGGAGATCGAAATGGAGGCTCCCGACAAAGTGCAAAAGAGGTTAAGCCCAGCAAGTACCGCACAACCCGGTGAGTCTCAAAGTGAGAAGAAAGTTGAGAAAACCCCTATAGACGTTAGACCTTCACCTTTAGTGGACCATGCGTATGTTCCGTTTCCCTCACGTCTTAAGAACCGAAAATACTCAAGGGAATACGGGCAATTTCTAGACATCTTCAAGCAATTGAAGATTAATCTTCCTTTTATAGAGGCACTTCAATCGATTCCTAAATACGCGAAGTTCTTGAAAGATCTCCTTAGGAACAAAGAGAAGTTATGAGAGTTGTCTAACGTTCCGTTGAATGGGGGATGTTCCGCCGTTTTGTTAAATAAGCTTCCCGAAAAGCTTACCGATCCTGGTATTTTTACCATTCCTTGTCTATTCGGTAGTAATACCAACACTAGAGCTTTGGCCGACTTAGGTGCTAGCATCAACTTGATGCCCTTTTCTCTTTATGAGAAGCTAGACCTAGGAGAACTTGCACCTACCCGAATGACATTGTCCTTAGCCGATCGGTCCGTTAAATACCCTAGGGGTATAGTTGAGAACTTACTAGTTAAGGTAGACAAATTCGTGTTTCCTGCCGATTTCGTAATTCTAGATATGGAAGCGGATGAGAGAGTTACCATTATACTAGGTCGTCCTTTCTTACGTACCGCTAAGGCCCTTATAGACGTTCATGATGGTAAGATCACTCTTAGGGTCGGTGAGGAGAGAGTCACATTTGAGATAGAGCGTTCCATGAACCACCCGAATGGTTCGGATGACTATAGTGGTCCTTGTCATTCCGTCTACTTTTTGAATTCGTTCATCTCGTGTGTCGAGCATTTCTTAGAGTACATTAGTGGAGCGGGCCTAGTGGTAGGAGAGAAGGTAGAAGAGGAGTTAGAGAGTGTAGATGAAGTTGAAGAGGAGGGGATTCCTTTAATCCCCGATGTGTTAGCCGTTAGTGAGCATACCACCCAACCCCCACCCTTAGAACTTAAGGTACTTCCATCTCATCTAGAGTATGCTTTCTTAGGGGAGGGTTCCGAGCTACCCGTTATTATTTCATCCGAGTTGGAGGAAAGTGAGAAATTGAGGTTGTTGGATGTGTTGAGGGCCAACAAAGAGGCCATTGCATGGAGGTTGTCTAACATCAAGGGCATTAGCCCTTCCTATTGCACCCACCGGATACTCATGGAGGATGATTATAAACCGGTGGTGCAACCCCAAAGGAGGCTTAACCCCAACATGCAAGATGTAGTGAAGAAGGAGGTTCTTAAACTCTTAGATGCCGGGATGATCTATCCCATTTCTGATTCACCTTGGGTTAGTCCCACTCAGGTTGTCCCCAAGAAGGGGGGATGACCGTTGTCATGAACGAAAAGAACGAGCTTATCCCTTCACGTACGGTCACGGGTTGGTGCGTGTGCATCGACTACCGAAAGTTGAATGATGCCACCCGTAAAGACCACTTCCCATTGCCTTTCATAGATCAAATGTTGGAGTGTTTAGCCGGTCAACAATTCTATTGTTTTCTAGACGGCTTTTCCGGTTACTTCCAGATCCTCATAGCACCAGAGGATCAGGATAAGACCACCTTCACATGCCCCTATGGCACCTACGCATACCGACGCATGCCATTCGGGTTATGTAACACTCCAGCTACTTTTCAGCGTTGCATGGTCGCCATATTTCAGGATATGATAGAGACTTCCAAGGAGGTTTTCATGGATGATTTTTCAGTTTATGGTGATTCCTTCGAATGTGTGTTTGAAGAATTTGGAGAGGATGTTGAAGCGGTGTGTAGAGACGAAGCTTATGCTAAACTGGGAGAAGTGTCACTTCATGGTGACGGAAGGTATAGTGTTAGGGCATAAGATATCGAGAGAGGGTATTGAGGTAGATCGTGCGAAAATAGATACTATTAGTAGGTTACCTCCACCCACGAGTGTTAAGTCGATTAGGAGTTTTCTAGGGCATGCGGGCTTCTATAGACGCTTTATTAGGGATTTCTCAAAAATTACTCACCCCATGACCCGTTTGCTAGAGAAAGATGTTCCATTCGTCTTTGATGAAGAGTGTCTTAAGGCCTTCAACTTCTTGAAGGAACAGTTGGTTAGTGCACCTATTCTTATCTCGCCCGACTGGAGCTTGCCCTTTGAGCTCATGTGCGATGCGAGTGACTATGCCGTTGGAGCGGTATTAGGACAAAGAAAGGATAAGCACTTCCACCCCATCTACTACGCGAGAAAAACGCTCAATGATGCTCAAGAAAACTACACTACCACGGAGAAAGAGCTTTTAGCCGTAGTTTTCGCATTTAATAAATTCCGCTTGTACCTCGTTTTATCCAAGACAATTGTTTTCACCGACCACTCCGCGTTACGTTTTCTTTTTCAAAAGAAAGACGCTAAACCCCGACTCATTCGGTGGATTCTTTTGCTTAGCGAGTTCGATATTGAGATTAGGGACAAGAGAGGGGCCGAGAATGTGGCGGCCGATCATTTATCGCGGTTAGAGGATCCCAAGAGGGAAGAGATTCGTGAGGAGGAGATTAGAGACACGTTCCCTCACGAGTCTATAGAGTTTGTTGAGGCTGAGAAAGAAGGATTGCCATGGTTTTGCGACTTCGCAAATTATCTCTCTAGTGGCAATGTGGTGAAAGGGATGTCCACACAACGAAGGAAGCGATTCATTAGCGAAGCGAGAAAGTATATTTGGGACGATCCTTTTCTCTTTAGGATAGGAGGAGATAGAGTTCTTAGACGTTGTGTGTCGAGAGAGGAGGGGTGGAACATTATTAAGCATGTGCATGAAGGCCTCACGGGAGGACATCATGGTGCACACGCCACCGCCCAAAAGGTATTCGATTGTGGTTTCTATTGGCCTACCGTTCTTAAAGATGCCGAGGAGTTCGTGAAGATGTGTGATGCATGTCAACGAACCGACAACATTTCCACCAAAGATGAGATGCCTCAAAACCCCATACAAGTAGTGGAGGTTTTTGACGTTTGGGGCATCGATTTCATGGGACCCTTCCCAAACTCCAAGGTAAATCGTTATATACTCTTGGCGATTGACTACGTGTCTAAATGGGTTGAGGCTCATGTCACACCCCGACCACGTGAGACAACGAAACGTGGCGGAAACGTCGGGGAGTGTTGTAACAGAATTAATTGTTTCACAACCATGGAAATTAAAGTTACGTTTTATTATTCAAACAAGAGAGTTACATTGTTTTAAACAAGAAACAAAGAGTACATAACAAAAATTAACTAGTTCTTGTCTCGTTTTAAGTCACTAAGGCACAGGTCCGCCTAAGTATGTCTCGATAAGTCCTATGCATCAACTCCTGAAAACACATGTGAAAATAGGTACGTCAGCATAAAAATGCATGTGAGATACATAGGTTTTGTGAAAATAGGATTCATGACTTGTAAGTTTAAGAAAATGTTTAATAAAGTTTAGTCATGAACCTTGTAAGTTGATTTGTTTTGTAAATCGTTTGAAAAACAATAAGTTCAGATGATATGTATAAATAAGAGAATAATGTATGGTTAAATGAATAACCATGTAAAATGAGTTTGTATAAGATAAGTTGTTTGTAAAACAATGTCTTGTGAAAAGTATGTTATTTGTATAAAATGTTATATGTCTCAAATTGAAATGATTCAAATAAAGCTACGATATGTAATACCATACAAACACTTATATATAGGAAGTACCAGTGGCGTATCCACCATGCTTGTATCATATTACACACGCCTCGTTACTTAAATCACTTACTCAAACCACACCATCAAGATGTAATGTTTAACAATTGTAGAAATGTTTAGGTATAGTCAAATGTCTATTGTCAAATGGTTCACATGGTTCAATAGATACAAATGGTTCACATAATGTAATATAATGTGTTCATATGCTGGATGAGCATATGCAACAAAATGTAATGTAAAACAATGTACTAAGTATGCACACAATGGACATACATAGCATGAGATGTAATGTAAAACAATGTACTAAGTATGCACACAATGGACATACATAGCATGAAATGTAATGTAGAACAATGTACTAAGTATGCACACAATGGACATACATAGCATGAAATGTAATGTAGAACAATGTACTAAGTATGCACACAATGGACATACATAGCATGAAATGTAATGTAAAACAATGTACTAATAGTGTACTAATGAACATAGCAAGTATATGATGTGAAAACATGGAAAAACATGAAAGTAACAAGTAGGCACATGTGTTTCACCCCAAAATGTTTGAAAAACAGTAACAGAGGGGACTATGTACTCGCTTGAGATTGCTCAATAGTCCTAGGATAACCACCAAGCAATGCTAGAAGATCACGGAATCAAACGGTACCTAATATAGGTAACTACATTAATAAACCGGACCTAAATCAGAGGATCGGATAGAATGAGGGCTCGTAAACCAAATGAGTATGGGAACTCGTGTAATATGGTTTAACAAAGCCCACATACTAAAATGAAACCTAACCTAAGTGCTTACGACCCATTACGACCCGTTTAGGTAGCTTATGCTACTTTAACGCGTCGTTCGCGTAAAACGCGTTCAGAATGCCTAACTAGTCCTATGATAAGTAAAATATGCCTTAACATGTCTAACATTGTTACCAAATCATTTTAGATACCAAAAGTTATGTTACATATGCTTAAAATGAAATTTGGCGTAAAAAGGGCATTTTGGTAATTTACCTAAGGCATATAAACTACATATCATACAACTACTTAAACGATGTGACCATAAGGTATAACCTCGGAAAGTTATTCCCTATACACTATGGTCACCTAATGTGTTTGGTCGGATCCTAATGATCGACTAAACGGGTCGGGTCCAAAAGTATAAGCGATTGATTAGATCGCTTACCCTTACGACCCTAGACAAGCACAAAACTAAAAGTGACGAGCTAAGCATGTTAAAACATGCTTAACTAAGTTAGAAAACAAGTTTGGTATCAAAACAAACGGTTTTGATACCTATAAGTAGTTTGGTTACAAAATACGCAATATCACGCATTTTGGCCGAAACTACGACTCGTCACTGATGTTTTGGTCAAAAAATCTGATGAGGATATTGCAACCAAACTCTCTGTTACGGGGTATGATGCTAATAATGTAGAACAATAACAAGGATCACTTCAATGTAAATTGCACAAATGACACAAGGATTTATACGGGGAAAAAGCCCTTGATCAAGAGTTGATCTCCGGCACAAAAAACCCCGGGTGATGGAAACTACCGATCACCAAACTCAAATAAATGAATAAATGTTTACAACTTCGGATAGTAACGAGCTAGGTACAAGGATCACTATCGTGAAATGTGTAAAAGTGAGTAAAAACTAATGAATGTTCGTCGAGAGCTTCAAGTGTGCGAGTATATGAGAGTGTGTAGCTGAAAATGGCTAAGTCCTCTAATTCTAGCTCGTTACCCCTTTTTAAAATAGAAGTTAACTACAATAACTAACTATCCGACTTTTGTGCCAAGCTCCCACGTTCTCCACAACGTCCATTTTTGGTCAATCGTGTGCGAAATGCCCGTGGAATATTCCTTAGTACCGTTGCCAAGACCAAGTCAAGCTTGTTACTCCTGCGAAATAATACAAAACACAAATAAACAATCGTCAGTACGAGGATCCTTAAAGTGATCCATGATCCTGATCCTGAAGCTCTTCTGAGGATCACTATCTGTCACAGAAGTAAGGATCATTAATTAGGATAACGAATAAGGATCACTAATTGTTAGAAAATCCTCCCCTAACAATTGCCCCCAAAATATAAGGAGTGATATGTAAAATGAGCGAGTTATGTTTTCTTGATCTTATCCGCAACTAACTATCGTAAATATAGCCGTTATTGTTGAACTATCCGTTGCAATCGTGACATCACAGAAGTGACAACCCTGCGCGATCATGATTATAAATAGGAGATAGAGATAGGATCAAATGCATTTAAATTTTCAGAGAGACTCCCTTTATAACTGCATTCCGAAGACAATCAGGTACTCTCTTTCTTCATCTTCTTTCCTCTCTTGCTCTGTTTTCATCTCTTTCCATCATCGCATCAAAGATGTTGCTCCGAAATTCCCCAGCCAAGGATCACCCGAAGAACAGCCCTCCGAAAAGCCAGGGGATCATCGAAGATTCCATTAAAGAACGCTGCTGTTTCAATGATGCTCAGATCGATAGGATCCGCCACTGCTTCCCGGCGAACACCGAGTTTAGACCTTTTGACCCCAATGCCCTGAGTGATCATATCTCCGACAAGTGGGTTGCTTTCCCCGTCACTCCGTTCACCATAGGCTATACATATCCTTTTCCAGCCTTCACCCAATCTTTCTTTTCCCTAACCGGCATCTCTTATATTCAAGCCATGCCGATGATTTGGAGGGTTTTGTACACCCTTGAAAGGATCATCGAGCAGGAAGGTATAGACCTAGGAATGTCAGAGCTGGGAGAGCTGTATGATCTTACTACCTTTGGTTCTCATCGCTATTTGTTTAAACGTAAACCCGGTGAGGAACACCCGATCTTCAAAGCCACCAAGAACGATGCTAATTGGAAGCGGCGTTTCTTTTTTATCAAGAGAGATTCTATTGAGGATGGAAAGGATCTACCCAAGAAATGGGCTACCCATGGTAGGGTGGTGGATCCTGAGAAGGATCACCAAAAACTTTCCTTTGATGTAAGGATCACTTATATTTTTGCTTTCTTGTTATGCAGCTATCACCGTCTCATACCTCAGATTGTCCCCTGCTGCTAAGGAGAGGCTCCTTGCTTTCAAGAAACTTGATCCTGAGACAAGATCTTTCAAGACAACAACCCAAGATTCACAGGAGGTATCCTCAGGCTCTGTCACGATGTCAAGTAAGTATCCTTGTTTAAAATTTAAATAAATAGTGAAATATAAATTAAGAAAAGATACTTATCTTGTTTTGGTTGTGTAGGTGCTGGAAAATCCACCAAGTCTGCTTCAAAGTTCAATGTCACTGATCTCACTACTGTCAGATCCTCCAAGAGAAAAGCTCCTACCAGTCCGACAGCTTCGGTCCCCAAGGCACCCCTCAAAGGAAAGGCAATCAAGAAGAGAAAAGCCTCTGAAGCTGAGGATCTGCAGGGTCTGCCTCTGATCCGCCATCAATTCCTCGAGTACTTTAATGAGGTAAGGATCACTGTCTCTGCTCGTATATCCTGTTGACATATCCTGCTGATATATCCTGCTGATATATCCTGCTGATTTGAGGATCACTTAATCCTGACCTTATCCTTTATCCTTTTTGCAGAAATTCTCTGAGATTGAGGATTATGTTGGCCACGTTGAGGATCAGGATAAGAAGATTGCCGACCTCCAGCAGGTTGCAGTGCTTAAGGACCTTGCAATTGCTGATCTTCAGAAGGAAGTCCGGGATGCCAAACAGGAGACGACCAAGGTGCTGATCAATGTTGACTATGAGAAACGTGAGATCACCGAAGACGCCAAAGTCTCTGCTGCCATAACAATGTACAAGACCAAGCTGCAAATGGCCTTGGAAGCTCAGGATCCTGCTTTTGACAAGAGCACCTGGGATGTTGAAGGCTGGAAGGCAAGGCTGGCTGAACTGGACGATGAAGAGGCTGAGGAGGTTGAAGAGATCCTGATGATTGAAGCTGGAGGCAAGGGTGAAGGTGGTGAAACAAGTGGAGCTGGAGGTGGTAATGCAGCGAAGGTTTAGGCTGCATGATTGGGCGATGATGGACATTCTTAGACGCAGCCGGAGCCCAATTTTTAAATTTGGTAGTAGCTTTTTGTGGTTGTGATGTTGAACAATTTAATGGTTTGTACTTGAACAATAGGTTTTAGGATTAAGGATCATGTATGATCCTTTGGACAATAGGCAGGATTGCAATTGGTGGAGGGATCCTCTGTTTGGGGGATGAAGCCATTGTGATCCTGCCGCCTTTATATTCCTGCACTACTTTTGAACTTATTATCATGGACACCCTTTACCTACCCCAGCGGACGAGCCACGTTTTGCTGGTAGATGCTCGGGTAGGTAATTTTGACAACCTTTTAAGGGTTAGTCTTTTGTTAATAAAATCTTAACCTTTTGTCGCTTATCTTGTATTGTTATCCTTTTATTTCTTTAACTCTCCTTTGTTTTGATGCACATTTATTAAATAAACAATTTTGAACAAGTCAGATTGAAAATGTTTAGAGCATGATCCACGATCGAATATCCTATAGTTAGGGAATCCCAAAAAGCAATATATTTTAAGGATTACAAGTCTAGTTGTCAAACTTTAAGGGTTATTCAAATATATAATGAATAGAATTAAAAATAGTTAAGGATCATACCTGAGGATCCAAGTTAGGATCCTAACCATAATAAGGATAACTGTAAGATAAACCTCAGAGAGAAGTAAGGATCAAGGATCCCTAGTTGCTTATCTTCAAGGACCTGAAATAGATCATAACTTGGGACTAAGCCAATATAAGATAAGAGTTAGCAACTGGGGACAAGCCCAAGGATAACTGGGGACAAGCCCAAGGATCGTATGTAAACTGGAGTATGGCCCCAACTGGCGACTATCCAAACTTAGTGACATGAAAATGCCAAAACCTTAGCTAACGTGAAAACGTTAGAAACCTTAGCTAACGTGAAACGTTAGAAACCTTAGGAACGGATGTATGGTACGTCTACCATTATACGTAGGATCCTAGGCATAGCCAGTACAATGGAATTATCAGCACCTAAAGCGAGTACTGGTCCCACTGCCTTGAACTATACCAGGATCATCATGCGCTACAGGCGGAACTGGGGTCAAGCCCAAATAACTGAGGTTAAACCCAAGGAACGGATTGCTTCAACGGATAACCAATGTTATGCTAAGGATACCTGAACTTTCAAAACTTAAACTCATGTGAGAGATGGATAAAGGACACATGATCCTTATCCTTATATGAGAAAATAAAGAAATGAAATAGTTCAAGTTTAGGATATTACCTAAGTAAGGATCACCGATACTTTGAGGATCCTTTGAGGATCATCTGTGCCATGAGGATCCTGCTCACATGAAATATTTCTTCAAGTGGACAGCATTCCAAGCTCTTGGTAGCAAATCACCTTCCATGGTTAGCAATCTATATGCCCCCTTTCCTGCTTCAGCTTCAATCAAATAAGGGCCTTCCCATTTTGGAGCCAATTTCCCATCAGCAGGATTGGTGGTATTCTGGAATGCTTTCCTTAATACCATATCTCCAACTTGAAACCTCCTGATCCTGACATTTTTGTTGTAAGCACCAGCCATTCTTTGTTGATAACTGGCCATCCTCATCCTAGCGAGATCCCTGATTTCTTCAATAGTATCCAGGTCTTGAGCTAAGTTCTCATCATTCTCCTCAGGATCACGGGTACTTGTTCTAGCAGTTGGAACCACCATTTCTGTTGGGATCACTGATTCTGCCCCAAATACCAAAGAGAATGGCGTTTGACCAGTAGCATTCTTAGGGGTTGTCCTATCAGCCCAAAGCACATAGGGTAGTTCTTCTGCCCATTTCCCTTTTCTTGGATCCAAGCTTCTTCTTCAAATTGTTGATGATGATCTTGTTGGATGATTCTGCTTGACCATTAGCTTGTGGGTGGACTGGTGTTGATGTTATCATCTTAATCCCCCAGCTGTCACAAAAGTTAGTGGTTCTGCCCCCAATAAATTGGGAACCATTATCACATATAATCTCAGAAGGAATTCCAAATCTAGTTATAATATTTCTTTTATTGAAGGATATAACTTCTTTTTCTCTGACTTGGGCAAAGGCTTCAGCCTCTATCCACTTGGAGAAGTAATCAGTCATAGCTAGCATGAATACTTTTCCACCAGGTGCCTTAGGGAGCTTACCAACTATATCCATACCCCATCTCATAAATGGCCAAGATGAGGATATAGGATGCAATAATTCAGCTGGTTGATGAAGGATATTACTGTGTCTCTGACAAGGATCACATCTTTTAGCATACTCCACAGCATCTCTCTTCATGGTTGGCCAGTAGTATCCTGTCCTCAGGATCCTTGAGAATAATGCCCTGCCCCCAGTGTGGTTTCCACAATCTCCTTCATGGAAGTCTTTTAAAACTTCTTGGATTTCAGGATCCTCAATGCATCTCAAGTATGGTCCTGCAAGAGATCGTCTATACAACATATTATTTAAAATTGTGAATTGAGATACCTTAGATTTGAAAGCCCTAGGGTTTTCTCCTGTAGGAATCTCTCCATGTTGTAAGTATCTCATAATTGGTGAGATCCATGATCCTGATCCTGAATGGGATTGAGTATCCTCACAAGGGATAATTGCAGAATCATTTCCTATCTCCATAGCCTCGTGATCCTCGATAGCCGGGGTCAGGATATGGATAATAGGGATCTTAATATCCTCCGGGATCTTCAAGGATGATCCTAAGTTAGCCAATGCATCAGCCTCTGTATTTTCTTCCCTTGGTACCTGCGTCAAACTAAAGGAAACAAAAGAGAGTGCCAAACTTTTGACTATCTCTAAATATTTGGTTAGCTTTTCACCTTTAACAGCGTAGGATCCATTAAAGTTGTTTGTAATTAACAATGAATCTACATGTACCTCAAGATACCTGATCCCCATATGCTTTGCAATTTGCAAACCAGCAATTAAGGCTTCATATTCAGCCTCATTGTTAGTGGTTTGGAACTCACAAGCTATAGAGTGGGGTATTATGTCCCCCTGTGGAGATTTTAGTAGTATTCCAAGCCCTGTGCCTTTGACATTTGAGGATCCATCAGTATAGAGTATCCAAGGATCCTTGGTCTCTTCTAGCTGCTGGACTTCTAACTCAGCTTCTTTTTGTAAATCACTACTGAAATCAGCCACAAAGTCAGCTAATGCTTGGGATTTGATGGCTGTCCTAGGCTCATATCTTATATCATATGCACTTAGCTTCACTGCCCACTTAGCCATCCTTCCTGACATCTCTGGTTTCCTGAGGACATTCTTAATTGGAAAATTAGTTTTAACAACAATAACATGAGTTTCAAAATAATGTCTTAGCTTAGTAGATGCCTTAATTAATGCAAGAATAAGTTTCTCGAGGTGTGAATACCTAGATTCGGCATCAAGTAAACTTTTACTTACATAGTAGACAGGATGTTGTGTACCTTCATGATCCTTAACAAGGACCGCACTTACTGCTTTTGAGGATACTGCAAGATACAAGGATAGCACATCGCCTTTTTCTGGTTTCATCAAAGCCGGGGCTGAGGATAGGTAATCTTTGAGGGCTCTTAAAGCATTTTCATGCTTCTCAGTCCACTCAAATTTCTTGTTCTTCCTTAGGATATCATAGAATTCTTTGCACTTCTCTGAGGATTTGGATATAAATCTGTTCAAAGCTGCTATCCTGCCTGTTAGCCTTTGAACATCCTTAGCATTGGCCGGAGATTTGATGTTCACTATTGCTTTGATTTGTTCCGGGCTAGCTTCAATGCCTCTCTTCGTCACCATATATCCTAAGAATTTACCTGCTTTAACACCAAAGTGACATTTTGAAGGATTAAGTTTCATGTTATATTTGTCAAGGATATCGAATGCTTCCTCCAATTCCCTTAGGTGATCCTCAGCTTTTATGGATTTTACCACCATATCATCTATGTAAACCTCCATAGTTTGTCCAATCTGATCCTTGAACATCATATTCACCAGCCTTTGATATGTTGCACCTGCATTTCTTAGTCCGAACGGCATAGCAATATAGCAGTATATACCAGTTGGAGTCATGAAGGCTGTATCCTCTTGGTCGGATGGTTCCATTTGGATTTGTTGGAATCCAGATGAAGCATCCATAAAAGTTAACAGTTCATGACCCGCAGTTGCATCCACCATGGAGTCAATGTGGGGTAATGGGAAAGGATCCTTGGGACATGCCTTATTTAAATCGGTAAAATCGACACATACCCTCCACTTTCCGTTTTTCTTTTGAACAACAACCACATTGGCCAACCATCTTGGATACTTGACCTCCCTAATCATACCTGCCCGGAGCAATTTCTCTACCTCTTCCTGGATAATGGCATTCCTTTCCGGTGCAAACTTTCTTCTCCTTTGATGGATTGGTTTGAAGGATCTGTCAATCCCGAGTTTGTGAGTGATTACATCTTTGGATATACCAGTCATGTCTTCGTGTTTCCATGCAAAGGTAGTCTTTCTCCTTTTGAGGAAGGATACGAGGTCTTCTTTCATTTCGCCAAGGATCCCTGATCCGATATAGATTTTGGATTCAGGATCATCATGATCCATGAGGATTTCTACCACATCCTGCTCTCTTGCCTCTAAGACATCCCTTGGAGGATACCTTGATTGCTATTGCTCCCTTGACTTCGAGGCTGGTTTCATCGATGAAGTGTAGCAATTCTTAGCCTCCTGCTGATCACTATCAATCTTCACTATTCCCCAAGGACTAGGGAGCTTCACACATTGATGGTAGGTAGATGGGACTGCTTTCATATCGTGTATCCAAGGCCTGCCAAGGATAACATTACAACAAGATAAACAGTCAATAACACAAAATTTTTGAAAAGAGTGTAGGCCTTCAATGTATATTGGGAGTTTAATGTCCCCCAGGGTATTCTTAGTTTCGCCACTAAATCCCACGAGCACGGAGGATCTTGGTATGATCTCTGATTCAGGAATACCCATCTTCTTTAGAACATCAAGCTGGATAATGTTCACTGAGCTTCCTCCGTCTATAAGGATCCTGCGGACAAAATGGTTAGAAATGAAAAGAGTAATAACTAAACCATCGTGATGAGGATCCTGGATATCAACACGATCATCCTCATCAAAGGTTATGACTTTTCCTTCGGAGACACTTGATGTTCGAACAGGTCTTTCTCCATTATCCATTTTAGTTTCCTTTGCATGCCTTTTAGCTGCTGAGAAGGATGTGCCGCAAATGTCTGATCCTCCAGAAATAAAGTTTATTACTTGTGCATCTGCTGGAGGGGCTGGAGCCTTCCCAACAATTCTTTTAGATGCCCCTTGCTCAACAAGTATCCAATTTCCTTTCTCAGTGCAATGCATTCTTCTGTGAGATGCCCAAAATCTTCATGGTATGCACACCACTTTGATTTATCCTTAGTTGCAGCTGGCCTATCATTTTTTCTCGGCCATCTAGCTTTATCACCTAGGTTCTGCAATCCAAGGATTAGTTCATTGTTATCAACACAAAAACAATATTCAGAAATTGGAGGATAATCCTCATCATCCTCTTCTTGATCAACAGAATGCACGTTCTGGTTATCAGATCTGTTATAGGATCTGAACTTGTTGTTCCTGAATGAGGATCCTTGCTTATCCTACTTTGAGGATCCTGCTAACCTCTCCTGGATCCTCTTGTCGTCCTCTAGCCGAATGAACCTAAGTGCTCGTGTTCTTACCTCATCTAAGTTCCTGCATGGTGTCATAACAAGATCATCATAAAACGACGAATCCCTAAGCAATCCCATTTTAAAGGCCTCAACAGCCGTAGCTATATCTAAGTTGGGAATGTCTAAGGATTCTTTACTGAATTTGGTAATGTAATCCCTTAATGATTCATTATGACCCTGGGTTATCCTATATAGATCACTAGTTAATCGTTCAAATTTTCTACTACAAGAAAATTGGTTATTAAACAAGTTAACTAGATTAGCAAATGAGGTAATAGAATAGGGAGGAAGACTTAGCAGCCATTTGAGAGCTGATCCAGTAAGAGTGGATCCGAATCCCTTGCACAGGCATGCTTCCTTTAACCTTTCTGGAATTGGATTGATCTCCATCCTCTCCCTGTATTGTGCTATGTGTTCTTCAGGATCCGTCGAACCATCATACAGTTTCATTGTTGGCACATGGAACCTCTTGGGTATCTCAGCATCACAAATTGGTGGTGCAAAACGAGATATCTTGTGGCTCCCATCTGCAATCTCTGGGATAGGTTTGACCACTCCTGGAACACTTGATATCATATCCTTTAGCTTTTGCAATTCTCTGGCCATGGCATGATTGATACCTGGATCCTGCATAAGACCATGGTTAGTAGTATAAGAATTATTAAAAGTGTTACCTCCCATTGGATTCAGATTAGGAAGATTGGATGTTAATCCATATTGTTGGGGCTCTGGAATGATCGAGGGACCAGTAGAAGCATTGGTCTGCATTGGAATAAAATCTCCCTGATGGACATCTGAACTTCCTGTTTGCAAACTCCTCAAGGATCCTGGCATCTGGAAGGATCCCTGAAACTGGGACGATCCTGGAACAAAGGAGGATCCTTGAACCTGGGATGATCCTGGAACAAAGGAGGATCCTTGAACCTGGGATAATCCTGGAACAAAGGAGGATCCTTGAACTTGGGATGATCCTGGAACAAAGGAGGATCCTTGAACCTGAGATGATCCTGGAACAAAGGAGGATCCTTGGACCTGGGATGATCCTGGAACAAAGGAGGATCCTTGAACCTGGGATGATCCTGGAACAAAGGAAGATCCTTGAACCTGGGGTGATCCTGGAACAAAGGAAGATCCTTGAACCTGGGATGATCCTGGAACAAAGGAAGATCCTTGAACCTGCTGCGCTCCTGAATATCCTCCTGAATTCGTGAGGGATCCCATATGCTGAGGATAGGATCCCGCTGGATGGAAATATGAACCTGATGCCTGGGTCACTGTTGTTGTTCCGTAGTGCACTCCTTTTGGTCCACCCACATATTGAACATCCGGAACCACTGATGGCTGGGAAGTAATCACCGGAGTATCAAAATTCAAAGATTTTGGCACCAGTGGGGAATGATCCTCTGCCGTTTTCTTTTGTTTCTTGAGATCTCCGATTTCTTTGAGAATCCTTTCATTGGTCTTATCCTGTTGCCGTATCTGATCCTTCATCTGCAAAATCAAAGTAAACATGTCACTAGTAGTGGGAGTGTAAGAAGCAGAAGAAGTTGGAGGTTTTGAGAAAATGGGAGTTGGTTTCTTCGCAGCATTCTCAGCATTCTTCTGGGATCCAGAAGGTGGTGGAGGCAAAGGGGGAACGCCTTGAGAAGAAGTGAATGAGGGCATCAAATTTGAAGCATTCTTCACTGAGGAAGCCATTTGCTTGGTTGTAGTGAACCGAAATGAGCACAGAAATGCGAATTTTTCTAGGGATGAAGCACCAATTGCCCCACGGTGGGCGCCAAACTGTTTTGGTCAAAAATCTGATGAGGATATTGCAACCAAACTCTCTGTTACGGGGTATGATGCTAATAATGTAGAACAATAACAAGGATCACTTCAATGTAAATTGCACAAATGACACAAGGATTTATACGGGGAAAAAGCCCTTGATCAAGAGTTGATCTCCGGCACAAAAAACCCCGGGTGATGGAAACTACCGATCACCAAACTCAAATAAATGAATAAATGTTTACAACTTCGGATAGTAACGAGCTAGGTACAAGGATCACTATCGTGAAATGTGTAAAAGTGAGTAAAAACTAATGAATGTTCGTCGAGAGCTTCAAGTGTGCGAGTATATGAGAGTGTGTAGCTGAAAATGGCTAAGTCCTCTAATTCTAGCTCGTTACCCCTTTTTAAAATAGAAGTTAACTACAATAACTAACTATCCGACTTTTGTGCCAAGCTCCCACGTTCTCCACAACGTCCATTTTTGGTCAATCGTGTGCGAAATGCCCGTGGAATATTCCTTAGTACCGTTGCCAAGACCAAGTCAAGCTTGTTACTCCTGCGAAATAATACAAAACACAAATAAACAATCGTCAGTACGAGGATCCTTAAAGTGATCCATGATCCTGATCCTGAAGCTCTTCTGAGGATCACTATCTGTCACAGAAGTAAGGATCATTAATTAGGATAACGAATAAGGATCACTAATTGTTAGAAAATCCTCCCCTAACAACTGAGCCTAGATAACGTGGTAATCAGTAGGTATAGTCACTAGGGACTATAACCATCGTGATTACGCTCACGTTATGAAGTTCAAATGAACTTCGCATTGACCATAACTGGTCAATGCAGTAAGTCAAACAAAGTTTGACTTTAACGCTAAAACGAATGAAAAGAATGAAGGAAGACTTACAGAAGGTCCCCGCAAGATGTGAACCCGATTTTCTCTCAGGTAGGAAGCATATACTTCCACTTAGAGAGCATAAATCAGATTTCAAATTGTGGGTTTTTGGTTGTGATGTTGGTGGGTATTTATAGATGTGGTAGAACCGTTAGGATCGTTTATCGAAAACCGTGATTCGATCTCGTCCCTACACTTGTTGCAATACCTTGGTACATCAAATTGGCCCCCCAACATCAGGGATTAACATGAGGCATTGGGTTTAGGAGTGCATAATAGCTGTTAACAGGCTGTAAAACAGATTTTTCTGATCTGGGGATGCCTTACGGACCGTAAGGGTGATGGCTTACGGTCCGTAAGCCAGCAACGTTGGCAAATTGACAGTTTTAGTCCCTGTTGGTGTTTTGAGCTATTTCCGACATGTTTAATGCCCGTTAACCCCATTTCAAAGCTCTAAAATGAAGTTAAAGTATAGGGAACTTAAAATGTGCTCAAAAATATCTTGGATGTCGGTTCGTTTGGCCGTACGATCGCGATGTTCGCTTAATTACGATGGAATGCGCATAAGCGCGAAAAACGATCCAAATTGCGTGACGAATGGATTTTTCTTATGCCAAACACTAAAATAAAATATTTTAGTGCTTACATAAATTTTTGGATGTCCGGATGTATTCAGAACGTAAGTTATGCGCGAAAATGCAAACTTATGCACTTTTTGACGCTTTTAGTCCCTGAGTGACCCAAAAGTTTATTTTAGCACACCGAACCCCTCAAAGACTATTTCTAAGCTATGTGAAGGATATTTAGGGTATGTTTAACTTATGGTCATGTTCCGGAATGTCTGTTACAGTTCAAATTGGCATACTTTAGCAGTTTGTCAAATTTAGTCCCTGTAAGCGAATTAACTTGATTTTGGCATACCAAACCATCCAAAACTTATTTCTAAGTTATGTAAAGGTTATTTAAGGTATGTTAAGCCTATTTCACTATTCTAGAGTGTTCGTTGCATTAAAATGGTTATATTTACACATCAGATCGCGTATAACCTTCAAGAAAGCGATTTAAAGCCCGAAATCGAACAAGAATGATATGTGCAAACGATACACATATTTTTACAAATCCCAAGTATGAAACACAATATCTCATTGATTTGGTATTTGTTTGATGGTCATGGAGGCACAGTTGTCACAGTCTCTCCTACTTTAGGAAATTTCGTCCCGAAATTTATTTGTAGGAGTCTGTCTGTGACTTTGTGTTAAATAACCATCAAGGACAAGGCATAAACCTGATATTCCTCTTTAACGGACATTTTTCAGAAATGGAAATGAAGGAAGAATCAGGGATATTCATTTCCCTTCGATGGAAAATTTTCAGAAACGAAAAATGCACGGAATGAGTCATTTTCCTTAATGGGTATCCTTCAGAAACGAAAATGCACGGAATGAGTCATTTTCCTTAATGGGTATTCTGCAGAAATGAAAATGAACGGAATGAGTCATTTTCCCTAATTTCTTCAGAAACGAAAATGAACGGAATGAGTCATTTTCCACAATTTCTTCAGAAACGAAAATACACGGAATGAGTCATTTTCCACAATTTCTTCAGAAACGAAAATGCACGGAATGAGTCATTTTCCTTAATAGGTATTCTTCAGAAATAAAAATGAACGGAATGAGTCATTTTCCACAATTTCTTCAGAAACGAAAATGAACGGAATGAGTCATTTTCCACAATTTCTTCATAAACGAAAATGCACGGAATGAGTCATTTTCCTTAATGGGTATTCTTCAGAAACGAAAATGAACGGAATGAGTCATTTTCCACAATTTCTTCAGAAACGGGAATGAACGGAATGAGTCATTTTCCACAATTTCTTCAGAAACGAAAATGCACGGAATGAGTCATTTTCCACAATTTCCTCAGAAATGAAAATGCATGGAATGAGTCATTTTCCTTTATGGGTATTCTTCAGAAACGAAAATGAACGGAATGAGTCATTTTCCACAATTTCTTCAGAAACGAAAATGAACGGAATGAGTCATTTTCCACAATTTCTTCAGAAACGAAAATGAACGGAATCAACTCTAGACACACGACCAAACTTGCTGTGGTTTCTGTGCACTTAATTCCATAATTATGTATGCATCCATAATTACGCAATTCCTTGCACAGTCCGAACAATTTGTTTTGTAATGTGAAGGGGAAGAAAAATTAAATCTGTGATGTGTGTGACGAGACTATCATAGGGTCCTTTTAATTAGATCGACAAATGATCTCTTTTAATTAGACCACCAAGGAATCTTTTCAGCTATTTCATCATATGATATTCCTAACCAGATTTTTGGATCAATCTGTTTAACTAGACCACTCAAGGGGTCTAATTATGGAATAGTACAATATAATCCAAGGGTCTTTACTATTACGTAAAAGCCCATTGAGGATTTAATATAGTACCTTTGGATATCCTACTACGAATCCCTTATACGAAGATATGGAAGATTCTACGAGGATTTGGATAACAAAACTTGGATTACACAAAAACATAAAAGAAAATGAACACATAAGTACATAATCACATAGTTGTTTAACTTGATCATTAATTTGTTATTAACTTGTTATCGATTGAGAATGGATATGGAAACCAGTCGATGGACTTCAATGTCCTCTGGGATCTATCTGAAAAGATAGGAAGATCTCCCAAAAATTCGATTTTGTTTTCAAAGAAACGTAATATTCGAATTAAGGAACACAATTTTTTTTTAGGATTTACGGAAATACCCTTAGGTACCCTATTAAGGATTTATAGTGGTACTTTGGGTATTCGTCCAGTGTTGTAACTTGCGCCTTGTACTTCGTTTCCTCGGAAGAAACGGGTACTTTGGAATTTCGTGGTCAACGCAAGAGATCATAAAATAGAAAAAAAAAATTGGGGGGGGGGGGTAGTTTGCTTTTCAAGGAACACGATTCCTTGATTGTCGGTATTGTAGGGGATATGTTGTTTATACATACAACCACATAAATACATTGCAATGTAAATAAAAGATTTATTTATAAACAATGATAACAACTGTTTCATGGACCTTGACAACAAAAGAAAATAATACATAAGACGTGATTATTTCTAATGGGTGTTGTCTTCTAGTCGGTCAGATGCTCATCCCTGTGCTGGATTTGCATTAGCAAGCTTTGGGCAATTTCTTCGGAAATGACCCATCTCACCACAATTGTAGCAAGAACCTGGTGGAAAGCGAGCTTGAGCAGGATTGTTGTCAGCTTGATTTGGTGCAACTGCAGCTCAGCAAACTTTTGTTGTATGACCTTTAAGTCCATAAATTTGGCATTCGCGGCACTTCACACTAGCATGATGATGAAGGTTACATTGGTTGCACAAGGGTGAAGTTCCATTGTATGGCTTCCTAGCAGGGGGTTGAGCTGGTTGGTTGGGGATGGCTTGACCATTGTGAGCGACCACGGCGAAGTTCTGAGAAGCCTTTCGCTTCTTTGACCTCTTAGGGGATCCAGTCTGTTCATCCATGGTCTTTGATTCCTCGATTGGTTTCTTATCATCTTTTCGGAAAAGTTTACCTTTCCTGATTTGAGATTCAGTCAAGGTAGCAGATAGCTCAATGGCCTGCCTAACCGTAGTGGGGTTACTACCAGTAACAATGTCCTGAACTGAGTCAGGGAGACCATCAATGTATTTTTCGATCGCCTTATCCAAAAGCGTAACCATGGTAGGACACAACAGGCTCAGCTCATCATATCGATCAGTGTATGCTCGATGTTCACCGTTGTCTTGCTTAAGATCGTCCAATTCCCTTTCCAAGGCCCTAATCTCGTGACGCGGACAGAATTCCTTCATCATCAGTGCTCGAAGTTCTTCCCACGTTTGAGCCAGTGCCACTTCGGCACCCCTATCTCTCATCACACCGTTCCACCATGTCAAAGCTCGTTTCTCAAAGACACTAGATGCGAAATCTACCTTTTGCTCGTTTGGACATTGAACATGTCTGAAGGTGCTCTCTAAACTCTCGAACCATTGCAGAAGTGCAGTCGCTCCTTGAGACCCAGAAAACTTTGATGGTTTAGCCGAGTTGAACGTCTTGAAGTTGCAGGGGGCATTATTGTTGTTGGGGGCTTGGTTACATTGAGCAACGATGTTCGGGATTGCAGCAGTCATTTGCTGTGTAATGACAGCTGCCAGCTCTTCAATAGATACCTGATTTTCGCGTCGTGGAGGCATTCTAAAAGGGGAAACAAGAGAGAAAACAAATGAAATGGCATTGGGTAAGAATAGGATGTTACAATTACCGACCAAAATCATGGGTGATGGTCATTTGTTTGAACCACGAAGCAAACAAACGACATACAAAGGCTGAATCAAAGCAATTAGATCCTCATAATGTATCGCGAAGACATGCTCGCCTATAAGTGGACACTCACCCCAAGAGTTCCCAGGTAAAAGTGACTGGTCCGATTATGTGGATTTGTACGAACACTCTAGCCTTAGACAGAAAACTCAGGGTACAGGCATTCACTCTTCCAGTTTGCACGTGTTCACACTATTTAGGACCCAAAACTTTGACGAGATTTTGAAAACCCAAAAGGGTTCAAAACCTTACAATAGAGGGTTCAAAACCTTAAAATAGAGGGTTCAAAACCTAGTAATCAATCATCCAAAAACAGATGGCTAATTTTCAAAGCGGATTCGGAATTGATGTTCTAGTCGTGGTTATCACCTAAGGATAGGTGACGTGCATGTTTTAAGATCTAAACACAAGATAACTTGTGTTGGGGTCCTAGAAAGGTTATAGTCTAGGTCAAAGCATTACTAATAACCTAATTCCCTATAACCATTGGCTCTGATACCAACTTTTCTGTCACACCCCGACCACGTGAGACAACGAAACGTGGCGGAAACGTCGGGGAGTGTTGTAACAGAATTAATTGTTTCACAACCATGGAAATTAAAGTTACGTTTTATTATTCAAACAAGAGAGTTACATTGTTTTAAACAAGAAACAAAGAGTACATAACAAAAATTAACTAGTTCTTGTCTCGTTTTAAGTCACTAAGGCACAGGTCCGCCTAAGTATGTCTCGATAAGTCCTATGCATCAACTCCTGAAAACACATGTGAAAATAGGTACGTCAGCATAAAAATGCCTGTGAGATACATAGGTTTTGTGAAAATAGGATTCATGACTTATAAGTTTAAGAAAATGTTTAATAAAGTTTAGTCATGAACCTTGTAAGTTGATTTGTTTTGTAAATCGTTTGAAAAACAATAAGTTCAGATGATATGTATAAATAAGAGAATAATGTATGGTTAAATGAATAACCATGTAAAATGAGTTTGTATAAGATAAGTTGTTTGTAAAGCAATGTCTTGTGAAAAGTATGTTATTTGTATAAAATGTTATATGTCTCAAATTGAAATGATTCAAATAACGCTACGATATGTAATACCATACAAACACTTATATATAGGAAGTACCGGTGGCGTATCCACCATGCTTGTATCATATTACACACGCCTCGTTACTTAAATCACTTACTCAAACCACACCATCAAGATGTAATGTTTAACAATTGTATAAATGTTTAGGTATAGTCAAATGTCTATTGTCAAATGGTTCACATGGTTCAATAGATACAAATGGTTCACATAATGTAATATAATGTGTTCATATGCTGGATGAGCATATGCAACAAAATGTAATGTAAAACAATGTACTAAGTATGCACACAATGGACATACATAGCATGAGATGTAATGTAAAACAATGTACTAAGTATGCACACAATGGACATACATAGCATGAAATGTAATGTAGAACAATGTACTAAGTATGCACACAATGGACATACATAACATGAAATGTAATGTAGAACAATGTACTAAGTATGCACACAATGGACATACATAGCATGAAATGTAATGTAAAACAATGTACTAATAGTGTACTAATGAACAAATGGTTTTGATACCTATAAGTAGTTTGGTTACAAAATACGCAATATCACGCATTTTGGCCGAAACTACGACTCGTCACTGAGCCTAGATAACGTGGTAATCAGTAGGTATAGTCACTAGGGACTATAACCATCGTGATTACGCTCACGTTATGAAGTTCAAACGAACTTCGCATTTACCATAACTGGTCAATGCAGTAAGTCAAACAAAGTTTGACTTTAACGCTAAAACGAATGAAAAGAACGAAGGAAGACTTACAGAAGGTCCCCGCAAGATTTGAACCCGATTTTCTCTCATGTAGGAAGCATATACTTCCACTTAGAGAGCATAAATCAGATTTCAAATTGTGGGTTTTTGGTTGTGATGTTGGTGGGTATTTATAGATGTGGTAGAACCGTTAGGATCGTTTATCGAAAACCGTGATTCGATCTCGTCCCTACACTTGTTGCAATACCTTGGTACATCAAATTGGCCCCCCAACATCAGGGATTAACATGTGGCATTGGGTTTAGGAGTGCATAACAGCTGTTAACAGGCTGTCAAACAGATTTTTCTGATCTGGGGATGCCTTACGGACCGTAAGGGTGATGGCTTACGGTCCGTAAGCCAGCAACTTTGGCAAATTGACAGTTTTAGTCCCTGTTGGTGTTTTGAGCTATTTCTGACATGTTTAAGGCCCGTTAACCCCATTTCAAAGATCTAAAATGAAGTTAAAGTATAGGGAACTTAAAATGTGCTCAAAAATATCTTGGATGTCGGTTCGTTTGGCCGTACGATCGCGATGTTCGCTTAATTACGACGGAATGCGCATAAGCGCGAAAAACGATCCAAATTGCGTGACGAATGGATTTTTTTTATGCCAAACACTAAAATAAAATATTTTAATGCTTACATAAATTTTTGGATGTCCGGATGTATTCAGAACGTAAGTTATGCGCGAAAATGCAAACTTATGCACTTTTTGACGCTTTTAGTCCCTGAGTGACCCAAAAGTTTATTTTAGCACACCGAATCCCTCAAAGCCTATTTCTAAGCTATGTGAAGGATATTTAGGGTATGTTTAACTTATGGTCATGTTCCGGAATGTCTGTTACAGTTCAAATTGGCATACTTTCGCAGTTTGTCAAATTTAGTCCCTATAAGCGAATTAACTTGATTTTGGCATACCAAACCATCCAAAACTTATTTCTAAGTTATGTAAAGGTTATTTAAGGTATGTTAAGCCTATTTCACTATTCTAGAGTGTTCGTTGCATTAAACTGGTTATATTTACACATCAGATCGCATATAACCTTCCAGAAAGCGATTTAAAGCCCGAAATCGAACAAGAATGATATGTGCAAACGATACACATATTTTTACAAATCCCAAGTATGAAACACAATATCTCATTAATTTGGTATTTGTTTGATGGTTACGGAGGCACAGTTGTCATAGCTTAAGCTCTTCCCACAAACGAAGCCCGAGTAGTGTTGAAATTTCTCAAAAAGCTCTTTTCCCGATTCGGTACTCCTAAAGCCTTAATTAGTGACCGTGGCACTCACTTTTGCAATGCATTGATGGAGAAGTTTCTTGCATGCTACGGTGTCACTCATCGTTTGTCTACCGCATACCATCCACAAACGAGTGGACAAGTGGAGAATGCGAATCGCGGTATTAAACGAATCTTAGAGAAAAAAGTTGGTAAAAATAGGAAAGATTGGTCCGACAAGCTAGACGATGCATTGTGGGCGTTTAGAACCGCCTACAAGACGCCTTTAGGAACCACACCTTTTTTGATCGTCTACGGAAAAGCTTGTCATCTCCCCGTAGAGTTAGAGTATAGAGCGCTTTGGGCTTTGAAATCCGTTAATTTAGACATGACCGAAGCCGCTATGAAGCGTTTCTTTCAAATTCATGAGCTTGAAGAGCTTAGGGATGCGGCGTATGCTCGATCGTTGGGAATCAAAGAGAAAACGAAGTTGTTACATGATAAAAGGCTGAGGAAAGTGAAGGAGTTTAACAAAGGCGATAAAGTGCTTCTTTACAACTCGAGGTTGAAGCTTTTTGCGGGTAAGTTGAAATCGAAGTGGTCGGGACCTTATATGGTTCACTATGTGTTTCCGTATGGAGCGGTGGAGATCGTGGATGAGGCGGATGGCCGTAGTTGGAAGGTGAACGGTCATCGTTTGAAACATTACATTGGAGGAGCGATAAACAAGGATGAGAGGGAGGTAACTCCTCTCGAAATCCCACCTAAAGCCGCCAATTAGTGTTTTGGGTGAAAGCCCAAGTGTACATTTTGTATTGTTTGTATAAGAGTCATCGTTTGAGTATTTTCTTGTTCTAACAAGTATTTTCATAGATTTTCGGTGTTTGTTTTGTGTCGTTGAGAATTTCGCAGGTTTCGTCACCGCTATGGAACAGAAGAAGCATGAGAAAAGAGGTCCCAGCTATGTTTCCTTGATACTTAGAAAAAAAATTTAGTAGTTTTGGATGGTGAGGAAAGGTTTTGAAAAAATTCTAAGGCATGAAAGGACAATTTTCACGTAACATTCTGTAAAAAACGACCCTAGGCGTGACGCCTAGGGCCTTAGCGTCACGTCTAGGGTAAAGGTCCAAATTTAATTGATTTTGGTGACGCCGCGTCACGCGAGGCCCCCTCTACACCCCCACGCGTCGCACGAGGCCCCCTGGACCGGTTTAAGTGTTCTTTTTGACCCTGTTGCTGCATAACTCCTTTCCTCTTCTCCATTACGAGCCCTAGTCGCCATTAACACTAAAATCACCATATCTTGCTCATTTTTCCACCAAATCACTCCATTCTTCTTCCTAAATCACCACAATCACTTTCCCTACAATACCCACCATCAATTTCACCCGAAATCGCGATACATTTTCGTGTTTTTCGACAAAATCGTGCACCACAAGTTCAAGGCTTCATTTTTCTTGCTAAATCCGAATCCAAGGTATGTTTTATGTGATTTATCGTTAGTAGGTAACTTTATTTCTCATTTGTATTGTCAGGTCAGTCATGTTTTAGGTCTAGGGTTTGGGTAGTTAGCTAAAGTTGAGATTTTTGAGCCGTTAATGATGCTAGTGGTATGCGGGTAGTTTTGTTTGGGATGTTTACACAGAATGGGGCTTGCGGATGGTTCGGGTTGGTTTACTTGGGGTTGTTTGAGACTTGTGGGGTATGTTTGGATATTGAGGCCACGTGTTTGAGCTTTATGGGTTTGTTTGGCTACCACTAAGAAGTTTTTGCTAAAAGAAATAGGTTTTTGAACTGATTTTTGCAAATCTAATTAGATTTCTAAACGGCATTTGTTGCCCAAAATGTCGCTTTATGGTTTAAAAGTTTCAAACTCTCACGTACTTAGCCTCAAGTGTGGGGATATTTTGGCACTTATGCTTAATTGAGGACAATTAAAGTGCCGGGAGGAGATAGTGTACATTGAGTCTTAGGTCGTTCGAGTTATTGAGTCTAGTAGTTCTCTTAGAGTAGTACTTTGAGTCTAGTGTCGGGTTTACTTATATGCACGTACAAGTTCACATCATTTTGCCCGTACTCAATCTCCATTCGGGTAGAATGATGTTTAACTTACGCTTTTGTAAACGGTAACCCATGTTTTTCTTCAACTTTATTTTCAGAATTAGCCGCGAATGAAATGCTATACAGCTATTCTAGTTTTTACCGTAAAAAAAATAATATATATATATATATAAAATATTTAAAAACACCAAAAATAGTTTGTGATTACTAACATTCTGCATTGTTTTTTCTTGTCAAATCTTCCTTGTTTTGCAGAAACATGTCAGGTGAAGGCTCATCGTTTAACCCAAGAAAAAGGAAGATCCAGTATCGTGGAAATGATAGGAGAGTTTATTCTCGAGTTGAGAGGATAGGTTATCACCCGGTCTTGGATTTTGAAGAAGACAGTGAAGAAAGGGTGAAACTAAAGAAATATGTGGTAACTCAAATGTTGGAGCATCGCACGATTGATTGGGAGTGGTTGCAAAGTATGGGAGCTAGTGACCATGTAGCGGAGTTGTTGGGGCCAAGACTGAGAGCGGCAATGGATTGTGATTGGCCGCAGTATACGGAACTGGTTTTTTACTCAGTTTGGAGTGGTTGAGATGAGGAGTGATGGAGAAAAACGCGGTTTCATTCTCATTGGGCAGGAATTTGTATGAGATGAGTATTGCTCAGTTTGGAGTGGCTTTGGGTTTTTACACGGAGGAGGAGGTGCAGATGGATGAGTTTGTTAATGGGTTAAGGGGTGTGTACAATCATCCTCGGCCAAAGTGTTTAGATTCAGCGGATTTGGCTAGATTTTGGGAAACAATTGCGACCCAACCGTTCGCCCAAACGAACCTTATCACATCGGTTCGTGATCCGATATATAGGTATATTCTGAAGGTATTGGCGACTACGGTTGTGGCGAGAAAGTCGGGTGAGAATAAGGCAAATTGGTTGGATATTTTTGCGTTGATGTGTATGGTGGAAAAAAGGAATTGGAACTTGGCAAGTTTCTTCGCATGGTCGTGCAATCGACCTCGTAGGGGAGGAAAACGGGTTGCAATGGATCTTGGGCCATACATAGCTAGGTTGGCAAGGAATTTACGGGCTCTCACGAAATATAAGGTGGAGCAGATGCATGAGAGTTTTGATATGGTTTATTGGAGTGTTGCGGATCTACAGTTAGCGGGTGTTCTAACATCTTCGGACCCGCCAGAATGGAATTACTCACAGGGTGCTCCTCCGGCACGACAGCCGGTACCTAGGCAGAGGCGTGAGGTCCCAGCTCCACAACAACCACTTAGACAGCCACGACCTAGCCCATTCACTCCTGAAGCTGCTTATGACATGACCCAGCAACGATTTGATCAGCTAGAAAACAGAATGAGAGTTGATCACCAGTGGACGATGCAGAGCCACCACCGCCAGGATGACATGCTCAGGTATATGATGTCAGGTATGAGACTAGATGTTCCTCCACCTTTTGCCGTGTTACTTCCTCCACCACAGTATGGAGGTGATCAGCAGACCCCGTACGTCTACGGACAGTACCCGGGGTACGATCAACGGGGGGGACAGAGTGGTTATAGTCATGGTGGACAGTACGGATGGTAGCAAGCTGGAGGCTCAGGAGTGCAGCAGATGGAGGAGGAGTCAGATGAGGAGTGATGGAGACAGACTGAAGCAGCATATATCCTTTCATGTTTATTTTATTTTATGCTGTTTTAGTAGTTCGATTTGGTTGTATCGGTAGGACACATATTTTTATTTTTCATTTGAACTTCGGTTGTTGGTATGTTGAACGTTGGGTAGTAGGTTGCTTGGTATTATATGTTTGCTTTAGGTTGATGATTGGAGCCGCTTTCCGTTCGTGTGAGAGAGAGTTTGGTATTGTTTGCTGAGCACGTTCGGTATTGGAGGGCTTATGTAGAAACGACTGGCACTTTGACAGTCTCACATACTCAGCTAAGTCGCTTCCCTTTTTGTTGTTGTTGTATATTTTTATTTATTTCGTATGCAGTTTCTATTTTTTTAGGTAGTTGTTGTGTCGTATTTTCGTTCTTGCATTAGGGATAATGCAATCTCTAAGTGTGGGGATGGGATACTTGTAAATAATCGAGTCTTACCGTTAGAAAAAAAATTGAAAAATCCAAAAAAATTGAAAAAAATCAGAAAATGTCTTTCGAATAAAAAAGAAGTTTGCAAATTAAAGCGGAAAATGATAGAAAAGATGAATTTTTGCTCGGGTTCGAATAATAATAATAATAATAATAATAAGAGAATAAAATAAATCGAGCTTGCGTCTAGTTTGGGATATGTGGATAGGCCCGGGTTTGGTTTTAAGTCCCTTTGAGTTAATATACCTTAATTGTCGGTCTGCTAGTGGGTTTTCGCCTGGGAAATATGGGAAATCAAAACTGTCAATAAGAGTATAAGGGGCACCGTTATCAGTTAAAACTGTTAGAGTTTGTGATCATGAAAAAGAAATGGAATAAAAAGTGAGCTAGAAACTAAATGAAAGTAATGCATTCCTATGTAGTTTGGGTTGGGGATAGCGACTCTACAACCGAATTACCGCTAGGGTGTGTGAAATCGATCGTGCAAAGAAAAAAAAGTACCGAAACCTAAGTAATCTGTGGTTGGGGATAGCGACTCTACAGCCGGATTGCCTCTTGGTTAGGGAAAGCATCGTCTAGACTCACGAGAAGAAGAAAAAAAATGGAAAAAGAAAAAAATTTTGATTGTAAACTCTCTTGGTTTTGATATAAGATGGTTAGGAATTGGTCCAGTGATCGTTCCTTTAGTCCTATAAGCTTGAGGTGGGAGTAGGTGGACCATAAATTCTGGTGTGAGGCCCTAGGTGGATTGACCGCACTTAAATTAAAATCACATGATAAGGGCTTAGGATCGGACTTGGGTTTAAGGGGACAAGTATATTCACAATCGCGGCTAACACAAGCTTTGGTTTTAATTAATTATACCTATGCTTTTGACCCGAGTAATTATTCATCTCTGATTCCGTTGCATAATTCTTTTTCGAGGACGAAAAAAGAGTAAGTGTGGGGATGTTTGATGTACTGCAAAGTACATATGTTTATAGTGTATATTTTGATCAGTTTTCGGTTGTTTTAAGTCTAGTTTAGGTTAGGATTTCGATACTGCTGACGTTAAGCTTTGATTTCAGGTCCCGTAGCTTAAAGTGATGAAAAACGAGTCAAAACGAGCAGTTTGGAAGAAAAACGGGACTCGTACGCGAGTGGGAAAGCTGGAAATCAAAAATAATAATAAAATAATCAGAAGAGAGGGCGCCGCGTGACGCCTAGGTGCTTCGCATCACGCCTAGCCCTGGTTTCGCAAATCTGGTTGTTTGCTACTAGGGTTTTTGAAGGAATTTCCAAGAAAAACAAGGAAAACCCTAATTACGAAAATCAGACTTCTTTGGGCAATCTTGGAGCATTCTTGGCGCACAATCGGAGATTTCAAGGCATTGGAATCATTGGTACGAGTCAAGGGCGAAGAATCGAAGAATATATCGGGTTTTCTAATCCCTTGTTTTGTCGATTACTTTTCTTGGAACTTTGTTACAATGAATTCTGGTTTAGATTTCTTTGGATTGTTTTCACGTTTTAGTATGCTTGGCTAAATTTATAAACCGCCTAGACTTGATGAATGGATTAATATAAAGTTTTTACCATTTTTGTTAATTGCATGATTGTTATGGATTGATTGTGTTTAGTAAGCGGTTTGATTTAATGATTTGATGTATATACATGCTTTAAGTTGGTTTATTGTTATTATTTGCTTCATATGATTCTTAGTGACGGTCTATATCACAACGTAGAGTCATATTAGGGTTTAGGATTTCGGTGAGTGTCTATATCATGTTAGAAAACCTTAACTCTTTAGGGAGAATTGCGCAATAACCCCTAGAAGTAACTGGTAATAATTTGCTAAGTCTTAGTGTTCTACTAGTCCTAATACCTGAAAAGTGAGGGGCTATTGGTAGGTCTTACCCGACGAATTGCTTTAGATAGTCCTTGGAAAAGGTCATGTCTTGGTTTACCTGTCGGTTTTATTAGTCTATCAAGTCAAATTAATTACTTCAAACTACCCTAGATCTATGATTGGAAAAGAGTAGGTCAACATTAGGGTACTTACACAATAATTAGACAACTGGAAAGGCGTCTAATAACCGGTAGGATTAACGGCCTAGGTAGTTCCACAGGTTTCACCTTGAGAAGGGTCGAGGGGCTTAGTTAGTTCTTAATAGGTTTAGTACTTTAAGATCCCGGTTCCATAATTCATGTTTTTAACTTAATCGGTAATCTCTTAAAAACGATCCAGGATTCTTGTCTAGGTGGTCTCGTTCTCATATAAGGAAAGTCCTCAGTCTTCATTCGTCTTTAGTCTAGCTTTAGTCTACTTAGTAGTTTAATATAGATTTCCTTAGTTTTTCGTAACCCCCCCCCCCAAACAAATAAACTAGTTGAGTCGTGTCTGTCAGCGTCTAGTCAGAGTCTAGTCTACGTGATACATAGAGTCTCGTGGTTCGATATCCAGACTTCCTAGGGTTATACTACATTGATCGGTACACTTGCCGTTTGTGTGGTTTAGGTCGAGTCTAGAATTAAAGATTTTTAGTGTTAGCTTAGAGAGTCTAATATAGTTGAATTTTTATAGTCTGTTTAGCACACATCAAGCACCCCTCAGCATTCAAGTGGTAGTCATTACCCGCCACTATATGAAGACCCACATATGGGTGGGCCTTCAAACCCTGTTTCCGAGGTGGACTCTGCGTCAGTCGCACCGCCACCAGTGGGTTATGATAACACGATTCCTTCATACGCCGGTGCAGCGGCGTATAACCCTTTTGAGCAGCCAACCCATACTAACTACAACTACGCCGAAGTTGACCCATACCTTGTAGCGGCGAACTACAATGCTCTTCATCCCGAGGGGCCCTATGGAGTCCCATATCAGACTGGGTACCCGCCCTATGGGTACCAATACCCGCCACCTTCTCAACCTCCGCAGCATCAGCAGCCGCCGCAACCACCACTGATACCGCCACAGCAGCGACAGGAGATTCTTCAATGGTTGAGTCAGGTGGAACGGGAGGTGTGTAGGAACCACCAAGGATTTCTCAAAGGTCTGGCGAATTTAATCAAGGGAAAGAAGAAAATGGATTTTTGAAAATTCCTTATTTACTTATTTGTATTGTAATTTCTTTATTTTAAGTCAAGTCCCTGCGTGGACATCTATTTATGTATTCAGTCCCTGTGAGGACTTGTATTTCCAGTTTAGCCCCTACGTGGGCAAGTCATTTCTGTTAAAGTCCCGTTTAGGGCATTTATGTACTCTTTTATTTAATATTGGAATGTGTTGAATTTTAATTATCATTATATGCATAAATATAATATATGAAATAAATTAAAAATATCATTCCTTTTAAAATGATCTGCCTTTAATTATTAAATAAGAATCTTAAAAGGAATAACCTGGCATGCATGTCATTATAGACTTGGCCATAATGGTAAAACCTGTTTAAAAAGATTCAGATCCTTGTTAACATCTGAAAACGTGTTAACACTCCTGGCAGATGTGGTTCGTTAAAATCACACATGTCATCCTTATATTGGATTCTTCCAATTCCTTACCTTTCTTTATTATCTAAAACATCCATTAGTGATTTAATGCCTACGGGTCATATTCATTTTCATATAAGAAAAAAGACAGTTGTAGTCTACGACTCCCTGTTAAGAAAAGGTAATGAACTACGTTCAAACCTTGATGCCTCAATCCTTAAAAATCATGGCTTGTAATTTAAATTGTCCCTGTGACTTGGCCTTTTGTGCCAATTATAATATATTAATAATTTATGACTGAAGGTAATTATGACAGAATCCTGAATAAATATGTTTAATAAATTAACCAATATGGTTTATTTATACCATGGTTAATAAATCATCAAAAGGACAATACTGTTATAAACTTCTAAATAAATCATTGTCATTACTTTATGTAGCAAACAAGCTACATGGCAGAATCAGAAGAAGTCAACAGTCATCCAAGGGAGAATCATGATACTACCAGAATTCATGTAACTGGTGCGGAACTTCAAGCATTGATTGATAATGCTATTTCTAAAGCCATGGATAGACAATTTAGAGAGTCTAGTGGTACCCGCTCAAAGACTCACTCTGTAGCTCACAGTAATCCACCTTCTAAATCTCATGAGTCAAAGAAGGATGACGCTCAACACTCCTCAAATCAGCACAGTGTCCCGTCTAAGAAGATTATATTTGATCAAGAGCCACGTGCAAAGACTTGTTCATATAAGTATTTCGTCTCTTGTAAGCCCAGAGATTTTACTGGGGAGAAAGGCGCCATTGATTGCATGACGTGGCTAGATGAGATGGATACGGTGGTCGATATTAGTGGATGTGCCGATAAAGATATTGTGAAGTATGTTTCACAATCGTTCAAGGGAGAAGCCCTAGCTTGGTGGAGGTCCTTAATCCAAGCTACTAGAAAGATTCTGTTATATAATTTATCATGGGCTCAGTTTGTTGCTTTGATAAAAGAAAATTTTTGTCCTCAACATGAAGTTGAGAAGATCGAGGCCGACTTCCTAACATTGGTTATGAAAAACTTAGACTGTCAGGCGTATCTCACAAGTTTTAATACCATGACTCGATTGGTTCCATACTTGGTGACACCGGAACCTAAGCGTATAGCCCGTTTCATTGGGGGTTTAGCCCTGGAGATCAAAGCGAGTGTGAAAGCATCAAGACCTACTACATTTAGGTCAGTAGCTGATTTGTCATTATCTCTTACCCTTGATGCGGTCAGGCAGAGATCGCTTGGGAATTCAGATGCTGGGAAGAGAAAACGTGAGGATGATAACTCACATCGTTCAGACAAGAAGCACAAAGGGAACTCTGATCACAAGAAGAGTTCAGGGTTCAAGAAAGAAGACCAACAGTCGGGGAAAACCCCAAGTGTAAAATTTGCAAGAAACGTCATCTGGGGAAATGCAGGTACGAATCGAAATCCCAATCGCAACCGCAACCCAGGGCTTGTAGGATTTGTAAGTCAAATGAGCACAAGACATTAGAATGCAAGAAGATAAAGGATGCGACGTGCTATAACTGTAACGAGAAGGGGCACATCAAGTCCAACTGCCCAAAGTATACCAAGAAACCCGAAGAAGGCAAAAAGACCAATGCTAGGGTCTTTCAAATGAATGCACAGGAAGCAGTTCAGGATGATAACGTGATAACAGGTACCTTCCTTATCAATGATGTTTATGCAAGGGTATTATTTGATTCGGGTACGGATAAGTCATTTGTAGATAATAAGTTTTGTAAGTCGTTAAATCTACCTGTTAAAACCTTAAGCATAAAATACGAGGTAGAATTGGCCGATGGTACCATAGAAACTGCTTCAACCGTGTTAGATGGATGTTTCATATCCATTAGGAACCACTCTTTTCCATTGTCCTTACTTCCTTTGAAGCTAGCTGGATTCGACATAGTAATAGGCATGGATTGGTTATCTCATAACCAAGCTCAGATCGTTTGTGATAAGAAGAAAGTGTTTATTAAAACACCGTATGGTGAGCCGTTGACAATTTAGGGAGACACTCAGTACGGGTTGCCTGAGCAAGTGTCTATGCTTAAGGCATCAAGGTGCATGAAGAAAGGTTGTGTCATCTATATGGCGCAAGTGACTATTGATGAACCAAAGCCCAAGATCGAAGACATTCCCATCATTTCTGAATATCCAGACGTATTCCCTGAAGAACTACTTGGTTTACCACCAGATAGGCAAGTGAAGTTTAGAATTGACATTATACCTGGAGCAGCACCTGTTGCAAGAGCACCTTACCGGTTGGCCCCAACTGAGATGAAAGAGTTGAGAACTCAGTTGGATGATTTGTTGGCAAAAGGATTTATTAGGCCTAGCTCATCTCCTTGGGGAGCACCGATCCTGTTTGTGAAGAAAAAGGATGGATCAATGCGTTTATGCATTGATTATCGAGAGCTGAACAAGGTTACAATCAAGAATATATATCCATTGCCCAGGATCGATGATCTATTCGATCAGCTTCAAGGAGCCAGTTACTTCTCCAAGATCGACTTGAGATCAGGATGTCATCAGCTGAAGGTTAGAGATGAAGATGTGCATAAGACTGCATTCAGGACTCGTTATGGTCACTACGAGTTCTTGGTAATGCCTTTTGGGCTCACTAATGCACCAGCAGCATTCATGGATCTCATGAATCGAGTTTGCAAACCCTACTTGGACAAGTTTGTCATCGTCTTCATTGATGACATTCTTATTTATTCGAAGAACCAGGCTGATCATGAGAAACACCTTCGTTGTATTCTTAAACTACTTCAGCAGGAAAAGCTTTACGCTAAGTTTTCGAAATGCGAGTTTTGGCTTCGTGAAGTCCAGTTTCTTGGACATGTGGTTAGTAAGCGTGGTATCCAGGTGGATCCCGCTAAAATTGAAGCTATCATGAATTGGCAAGAGCCGAAGACACCCACAGAGATTCATAGCTTCTTGGGTCTGGCAGGATATTATAGGCGTTTTATTGAAAATTTCTCAAGAATTGCAGCGCCCCTAACTTCATTGACTCGCAAGAATATCAAATTTAACTAGGGTCCTAAGCAGCAAAAATCCTTCAACATACTTAAGCAGAAACAGAGCAATGCACCTGTGTTGACATTGCCTGAGGGGATTGAAGAATTTGTGGTATACTGCGACGCATTACACACTGGTATGGGATGTGTGCTCATGCAGAAAGGCAAGGTTATTGCCTATGCTTCTCGACAATTAAAGGTGCACGAAAAGAATTACACCACCCACGACTTGGATTTGGTTGCTGTTGTGTTTGCACTAAAACTTTGGAGGCATTATTTATATGGCACCAAGTGTATGATCTATTCTGATCATAAGAGCCTTCAGCAGCTATTAATCAGAAAGATCTGAACATGAGACATCGTCGATGAATGGAGACAATGAATGATTATGATTGTGAAATCCGATACCATCCAGGCAAGGCGAATGTAGTCGACGATGCTTTGAGCAGGAAAGAAAGGGTTAAGCCCATTAGAATCAATGCCAAGAACATTGAATTGAAAAACAGTTTGAATGAAAGATTGTTGGCCGCTCAGAAGGAAGCTGTGTTAGAAGCTAACTATCCAAATGAAAAGTTAGGTGTAACTGCTGAACATATATCATATGGCAAGGACGGAATCCTAAGATTGAATGGACGAATATGGGTTCCAATTTATGGAGGACTTAGGGATGTGATTCTTCAAGAAACCCATAGCTCCAAGTACTCAGTTCACCCTGGTAGTGACAAGATGTACCAGGATTTAAAGGCAAATTACTGGTGGATAGGTTTGAAGAAATCTATAGCCACTTATGTGGCCAAATGTCTGACGTGTGCTCAAGTTAAAGCAGAACAACAGAAGTCGTCAGGTTTGCTGCAACAACCTGAACTTCCCACCTGGAAGTTGGAAATGGTGACTATGGATTTTATCACCAGGTTACCAAAGACAAAGCGAGGAAATGATACTATTTGGGTTATAGTGGATAGACTGACCAAGTCAGCTCACTTCTTACCTATTAAGGAAACACACAATTCAGATAAATTAGCTCAGCTGTACGTGGACGAGATTGTATCTCTCCATGGAGTGCCAGTGTCTATCATCTCTGATAGAGATACGAGGTATACATCGCATTTCTGGAAAAATTTTCAGCAATCCTTAGGCACTCGATTAAATTTCAGCACTACATATCATCCTCAGATGGATGGTCAAAGTGAACATACTATACAAACACTCGAGGATATGCTACGAGCTTGTGTTATTGACCTAGGAGGAAGTTGGGATGACCATCTTCCTTTGATTGAATTCTTATACAATAATAACTATCATTCCAGTATTCAAGCTGCACCTTTTGAAGCTTTGTATGGAAGAAAGTGCAGAACGCCCGTTTGTTGGGCAGAAATTGGAGATGTCCAACTAACATGACTTGATATAGTCCTGGAGAGGACAGTTAAGATTGTACAGATACGAGATCGTCTCAAAGCTGCCAGGGATAGGCAGAAAAGCTACGCAGATAAAAGGCGTAAACCTCTAAAATTTGAGGTAGGTGACAAAGTTCTACTTAAGGTATCACCCTGGAAAGGGGTGATGCGTTTTGGCAAGAAAGGCAAGTTAAGCCCACGATACATAGGACCATTCGAGATCATCGAATGTGTCGGAACAGTAGCTTACAAGTTAAACCTGCCTGAAGAGCTCAGTGGGATTCATAATGTGTTCCACATCTGTAACCTGAAGAAATGTCTAGCTGATGAATCGCTAGTCATGTCACACAAAGATGTGCATGTAGATGAGAGCTTAAAGTTTGTCGAAAAACCTTTGTCGATCGAGGATCGACAGGTTAAGAAGCTTTGAAAGAAGCATGTACCGATTGTAAAGGTTAAATGGAAAGCCCGTAGAGGTCCCGAATACACATGGGAGGTTGAATCCACAATGAAACAGAAGTACCCTCATTTATTTCAGTAAATCTCGAGGTCGAGATTTCTTTTAAGGGGTGAGGATGTAACACCTCGTAAAATCATGTCCAATATAATATCAACACGTGTCATGGACTTTAAATGAATAACAACTTGATTACTAGGGACTAAAGTTGACAAACAAATAAAATATGTGTGTAAAAGGTTTCTAAGTGTCAACATTTGACAATTTTGCCTTTCAACAACCCTACACGATGTTTATACCCTTAAACGAATGAAACATGAATCGTATGAAACCGTTTGTGGAAGAAAGTGAAAGTTTACAAACCGCAAGGGTTAAATGTGTCAACATGTTTAATTTATACCTCTGAGTGACCTTTAACGAACCCGAAGCTTTGTAACGATTAATTATACTCCCAAGAATAAGTGATAAAAATTTCACAAGGTTTCGATATCGTATGAGGAAAATACGTTAACATTCGTAAAATAGGGGTTAAATGCGTTAACGTTGAAACTCAGGACTTTTCGGTGATCGTATAACAAACCGGAAGCTTAACGAAGTTTTTTTATGAGTTAAAGTCCTTAAAAGTCAAGTTTGGGGGTTAAAAGTGTAATAAAACAAGTTAAAACAACTATTAGAAGGACCAGGGACCAAAATGGCAATTTCTGAAAGTTGGTTGACCGGATCTGGCACTCATACCGGCCGCGTAGACCTTGTCCAGGTCTTACGCGGGCCGCCTAAAACCTGCAGATGCAGAAAAAGTTGGCAGTTGTCTATTACAGCAGGTTGCACCGCCTTAAAGGCCTGGTATTCGAATTCAGGAGCTGCACCAGTGGTTTTTCATGCATAGGGGACACTTAGATTCATCAGGGATCAATGGTAGACTCATGTGGAATGATCTTGTGCAATTAAACTTCCTATATAAAGAACTCTATGTTGCAACCATAAACTTACTCATTTCAAAATCATTCTCATACACTCTCTGGAGCTCTCTGGACTTTAAGCAAGCTTCCATCAACTCATAATTCGTGCTAAGGATCATTGTGAGTGTTCTTAGCCTTCCTAATTCATGTTTTATTAGTTTAATGACCGAAAGTCAAAGCCGTCATAATTAAGCTTTGACTTAGTGATTAATCACTAATGGTCCAGTCATTTTTTGAATTGAAAGTGGCTATGAGTTGGTGATTATGTGGGTAATAAACCCTTAAAAGGGCACCCTCTGATTTCCACTCTAACTAGGTCAATTGTCGGGTCAAACTTAATTATAAAAAGTCAACAGAAAGCTATTTTGCAAATAAACGCATAATTAACAATGTAGAAGCCATGAAACCTGTTTTAACACTTATATAACTTGGTAATTAATGTAAGAACATGTCTAAGCATGTTCAACCCGACAATTTTGAGTTTAGGCTCGGTTCAGAACCGAAAGTCGCAAAAGTAGACTTTTGCTTTGACTTTCAGTTCTGACCCGATTTAGCTTAGTTTAAATATGCCTTAGAGTTCCATTAGGACCAGGTTATAGGTTAGCATAACCCTCTGAGGTTATACAACTTGGTTCCTAATTAATCCGATTCATTTGCATGTTTCTGTTAATTGCTTAAATGTTGACCATTATGCCCTTTTGACCTTAAAACGAGATTTTTGAAAATGTGAGAGGACAAAAACTTTGTTACTGATTTATAAACATGTCCTAAAAATTTGACATCAGTTTGAGGTCTAAATTAGGAGTTATGCTCAATATCGTAATTTGAAAGCTTTTTATTAATTAACCGGCATTATTAGCATAGAGCCTATCTAAACCCAAATTTTGACACCAAAATTTTTACCCACTGATGTAATATAATATTTTGGGATTTTTGAAGATTTTTATTTATTTTTAAACTGATCATAACATAGGGTTCTTGCCTTGATTCGGTAATTGTCGGTTATACCATTTTTGCTAATAAAATGAGTTTTTCATAACATTTTGATACCAAATATTTTGCTACTGATTTTATATGTTAAATAAAATATTTTAAGCCTTCTGGGCTGATAAAAATCTCAGCTTTCATTATATAACCCGAAAATCGCTTAAAATCGACTTTTACGCGTTTTAAACGCATAGTATGAGTTAAAACTATTTTTGGCATATAAAACTTAATACCTACTGATGTTTTAAGTAAATTTTTATACTTTAACAGTAAGTAAAAGTTTTGAACTCAGATTTCCAATTTTGACCGTTAAAGCTTATGTGAAATTACCAAAATGCTCCTACGGTGCATAGTTTGGTTATAAAAGATAAATTTCACATATATGCAATACCCTACTGATATGACTTGCAAAAATAAATATTTTACTGATCATTTAAGACCAGAACCTCAGATTAATATTTAACCTCTTTTATAATCCTTAAAATGACCAAAATACCCCTACGGGGCTTAAATTAATTTTAAATTCGTTTTGGGCCTAATGGAATAATCACAACATATTTAAGGCATATTAACTTAGGAAACCTGTTCATGACTCATTTGGTTACCCGTTATGCATTTATCGCGTTCGGTACAATTTATGTAACTAGTTTGCATAAATTAACCGAAACGGGTCAAACCTTATCATTTTCACTTCAAAATCCAGAATGTGTTTAGTTTACCCATATTATACAAGTCTCCATACTTGTCGGGTCTAAACCACATTCTAATCCGGTCTTCGCTTAATCATGCGTTTTGAACCGTATACCTTTCTTAAAACTAACCGGTCTAAGTTTAGACTTAATTAAGACCCGTTAGGAATCTAATAGGTTATTAAAACCTTCATTCCAGATTTAGGAGCCCAGTAAAAGATATCTGCATTGCTTGATTGTATACGGCTGGGATAAATTGTATAATTTGCTCAGGTAAATACTTTTAACTTATTTTCCCTTATACGGGCTTGGGGTACGGAATATAAAATACCGTTTGGTCGGGTATTGAATTTTTAATCGTATGAAGGTTAAATCATTGAGATAACCCGTTTAATCTGTTTTGTTTATTCTAAGCCTTTGGGGGGTTAATGACCATGTTCTGGATATCCTCGGCTCATTCATTGAAATGGCCAAGACTTAAGGTGTAGGCATACCATCGCCGCGCATGATTGCCATGGAGAAACAAGACAATGAAAAAGAACGAAGGATGGATCTAGACTTTCTCGAGGAAAGGCGCGAAAATGCGGCCATTACGGAAGCAAGGTATAAGTCCAAACTTGAAAAGTACTACAACGTGCGCGTCCGGGTATGTACCTTCATCCCAGGAGACTTCGTCCTGTGCGACAACGAAGCGTCCAACGCGGAGAAGCCGGACAAATTAGCGCCTAAATGGGAAGGGCCATACATCATCAACGAGGTCCTGGGCAAAGGGGCGTACACCCTAAAAAGAATAGATAGAACAATTGTTCCTCGCACCTGGAACACGCAGCAGCTGCGCAGGTGCTACATATAGCCAAGCTATTCAAAAAGCCAGACTTATACAGGCAATGTATTTTTTCCATTTCACTTTGTATTATCGGCCCCGCGCCATATTAATGCAAAAAATTATCTTTACATATGTTATTCTTTATTACAAATTGCATGTAATTCCTTTGGTATACGCGAAAACAGTATGGTGAACATTGTAAGCCTCATGAACGGTCTAATAGGCACAAGCCCCGCGCACAATCTAGACCTACGTTCACACATGAGCACAATACCATTTTCATTCGCTCTACCTAAACAAAGTAATTATACACATGCAACATATTGTAATTCAAACATAAACTAATATGCTACAAGTAACAAACACAAAACATGAATGCATAACATTGCATCAAAAAGACAAAGTTAATAGTGCAGCAAAGCACCTTTAGCAATACTTACAGCAGCAGAGCATCAAAAACGTTCTTTACAAAGTAAACAAAATATGCACCAAACATAGTTACAACCTCAGCAAAGGTATATAGTATTTCCCTAAACCACTCTAACCGGAAGGATCAACAGTCAGCTCGTCATCACCATCAGCAGCAACTGTCGCCTGATTAACAGTAGGGGGTACAGAACAGCACCTGTTCCGACGCCGGTACACTATCAAACATCGACCCCTCCGATTAGCCGGAAAGTGTTGCATCAAGGCATCAGCAGACAACAGAGCGACCCCTTCATCACCAACATCTTTCGACCGACGAAAATCATAACCGGTGCTCACATATTCACGAAGAACGGAACCAGAAGGTCCCTCATCTCCGGTGACCTCCTTCGGAGGCGAACCAGCAAGCGGAAGTAAACCTTCAGCAGCCTCGTAGACCTTTAAGACTTCCAAAAGTCTTCGAGAACGAGAGGATCGCTTAGCTTTCATATCGCCAAATTTGGTAAAAGGTTTACAATTTCCACATGAATATATAGACCAGGGAAGGATGGTGTGCATTGAAAGAAGGATCGTGATGATTAAGTGTCCAATCAATCGAATCAGAAACGGCGCTGCCACTACAAATGTCACATCACATTAAAAACCTTCTGACACAATCCGCACGCTACAGTTCAATGAGAAGACAAAGCGGTAGCACAAAATACATTTCCATTCTCGAAAAATGTGAACAGCAGATAGCTCATGATTACAAAACCCCCCAAGTAAACAGTTCAGAGCAAAAGATACAATACAAACTTCTTGACGAAGATTTCTTTTCTTTTTTTCAAAATCAAGAGTTTCAAAATCAACAATAATAAGCAAGAGTATCTTCTCCAAAAGATTCTCCCCTTTTTCGCGCCAAAAAACTCTACAGCAAAAAAGCTCCCATCTCTCTTAGTCCAGTGCTCCACTTATTTGCATAAGAGCAACACTAGACTGGGGGGGGGGGGGACTTGAAGGGGTAAGGTCCCAAAAAACCTCGCTTCGAGTACTTGGGACCATACCACAACCTCATCTTCTAACCTTCTTTAGACCTTGCGCGGTCGCGCACTGGTCCTACAAAGAAGACTTAGAAGGAAAATAACAAGCACCACCTGCGCGCCCAAAGGGAACCAACGAATCCTTGCGCCAACCTCCATAACCGATGAGGATAAAAACCCTGATAAAAACTCCCGCATAAATAGTACCCAGACTTGGATATTATTTACTCCACTGATGCCATACAGTAAGGAGCCACATAGGATTACAGCTGTAATCTTCTGGAAGACTACATCGTGCATCACCAGACGGTTATAACCGTTTGACCACGTGTCATCATCCCAGGCTCCCTTGAAGTCACGATGATGGCATGGAATTGAAGAGAGATCTTCACTTGCCCACTTTCCACGTGGCAATTCCCCAACCGTTGATCAAAAGATCGCGATCCGTGTGCTCTCACATCCGTTAAGTCGGTAACGGAGGGAAAAATAACCGCCTACGGAGTTAGAATTTTCCGTCAATATTTCAATAACAGGTTTTCCCGCCCAAACTTCGGCTATAAATAGAAGGATAATTAAGGTATAATCTTCAAGTTATATTCACTTCACTTACACTTCTTCTTCTTCTTCATAAAACCTATACTTATTCTCATGCCGGAGGGTGGTCACGGAGAGAACCCCCATTCTCCCCGTGGAGAGTCTAACGGTGGTTATTTTGCAGTTACCGTGAAGAGAAGAAAATCCGACATCCACGAACTGAGCGAAGAGAAACCAACCTTTTTATGCAGAAGCAATCCCCCTGGTTTATTTTATTCCGGTTAATTAACCAGTGTTTCTTGAGGACCGTACCTGTATTTTCGATACCAGTATTGGTTGACACCAAGCTTATCCAACTGAGAAAGTAAAAAAATAATAATTATTATTATTATATTAATATAATATTATAATATAATAAAACTACTGTTCATTTAATTGCATTATTAATATATAGTAATAACATGTTCGAGTACTAACTTTTTTAAGTAACATGTTTGGGACTTGTGGTTTAAATTTTGTGACATATTTCGCTATTAAGGCAAACTTCGATTATTTTTTCTATTAAATCTGAGTAAAATGATCAAATTATCCTTATATAATAACATGGATAGTCCATCCTACTTTCCTTATATAATAAAAAAACATGGATGGTCCATCCTCCTTTAATCATTTTATATCGACTTAACAAAAGTTAGTCCTAAGACCAAGTGTAGTGAGTCATTACCCAATTATCTATTTTTTATTTATTTTCTTCTTTTATGAAAGTTAAAACAAATAATATTTCATTAAATAAAAAATACATTAGCATTAATTAAAATACTAAAAAATAAAGACAAGACATGCAAAAGTACTAAAAATAAAAACATACTAATGGTTAAAAAATAAAGCTCTAAAGTCCGTATTTATCACGGATTTGTTGCCTACGCATTTGTGCTAAGATTAAGACATCTCCTTTGAGATGATCGATCGGTTTAGACAATACTCGATGTCTCTCTCCATTTGCCTCACTTCTTGGATCGCGGTGAATTTTTATTTTCGGCGTTTCTTTCTTGTACCGTTTCCAAACGCCTATGCCAAGGTCTCGTATATATTGAAGTCGTTGGTTCATATCCTCGAAATCTTCTACCGCCCTTCCCCCCTTTTCCCACTTCTGCTACCGGAGGTCGAGACAAATCCATTTCTTCCCTCGTCATCCTTATTGATAGGATTGTTTAAATTGACGTTTCGAGCATCGGAAGTGGGCGTTTCCAGATCAACCAAAGAGGAGGTCATGGTTGGTACGTTAGCCCACTTGGGACTTCCACGTAGAAGCTCCCAACACTTCACGTATGAGAATGTCCCTCGCGTCGAGTTGTACTCGTCCAACGCTTTTGTTAATATATTCACATCGTTTTGACCGCTACCCCAATTGTCCTTCATACGTTGGAAGACCTCTTAAAACTCATGGCATTTTCCATTTATATCGGTACACATGTTTGATACCGAATCCTTGTCTTGATATTCCCCTTTACCTATCAGAGAAAAAAAGTTTACCCGGATTTTTGTCCAAAAAATGGGTAGTCTTTAATAGTTTACTACAAAAATTAATGAATATATTATTATACTTTTTTTAAATAAGTACAATTTAAAACAAAAAAAAAATAACACTCACCAACTTCGGAATCCTCCGAGTGTCGAGCCAAACCCATGCGAGCATGTACTCCTCGTCTTTCGTCCAAGGTTAGCAGGTCTTTTTCGCATGAGGGTTGCACCATCTTTTTTATGTGAGTGTCTTCCACATTGAGAGGCCTCGGATTTGCACTCAGCTTGTGTCTCTGATGTGCGTGTAGCGTTATATATTTTTATTAATATTTTAAGCCCTTTTTAACACTTTAGTCAAGTTTTAAATTTATAAAACACGATATTCTACTAACACTAAACACACATATGGGCAAGTGCACCCATCGTGAGCGTAGTATAGCATTGGTAAGATACCGAGGTCATCCAAGGACACAAGAGCTTTTAGTACTGGTTTATCCTCAATGTCTAATCAAATCAAAAATTTAGAAAAAAAGTTTTAAACAAAAAAATAAAAAACTAAAAATGCTGAAAATAAATAAAATAAATAAAATAAAAACAGATAGACAAGATGAATCACTTGGATCCGACTCGCCTTTAGTGTAACCTTTGATGATTTCCGCACTTTTGCACTTTTTAAGAGATTATCTTAGTTATAGTAGTAGGCCCCTCTTTTGAAGGTGACGTTACCCTCAACCCAGTAGTTTGAGTCAGCAAGGATACAATCCTAAAGGGTCGGAATATTGAAAGATAATTAATTAAGTTATTAATGCGTAATGTGGTAGGCCCCTCTTTTGAAGGTGACGTTACCCTCGGCTAAATGGTTTGAGTCAGCACGGATACAATCCCAAGTAGCCGGGTTAATGTATTAATAGTAGTTTACGTATGAGGGGATCAAGCTATTCTCACCCCTGCCATCCAATACCAGTGGGTATTGAAGGAGGTCCTAGTAAGCTTGACCCAGGTCCTTGCAGGATCTATACACTGAACAAGGCAAGAACCTTACCAAACCATTTCGTTAACCCCCGACCAGGTAGCCAACATAACTCTATATAGACCGTAGAGATATGAATGGTGAAAATCTTTTATTTTATATAGACAGTAAAATAATGCCAAGACACCACGAACAAATGATAAGGAAGTTTCACCTTCAACATAAGAAACTAGTTATTAAAGTCATTAATACAAAACCAAATAAAAAGTGCGAAAAAATTAAAAATCAAAAGTATTACACTAAATGCTTGTCTTCACCAAGTGATGTAAGAGACTTAGGCAAACATGGCCTTTGATTTTCAAGAACTCTTACTATCAATCTTGGATCCCGAGACTACTACACACACTCTATGATGGATGATAGATGATGGTGGTGGTGGATGTGGGTTGTAGTGGTGGTGGAGTGTGGGTGAAGTGGGAGAGAGGTGGTTTGTCAAGAGATGCCTTTGAAGTGAACCAAGCACCTCTATTTATAGCATGCACAGAAGCCCGCACAAGGCCCCGTGTCCATTGGGCACGACCCCGTGTCCATCCATTTTCTCTTTCTTCATTAATTGCAGTTTGTCTGCATTAGCTCCACACGCCCCCGTGTCCGCTGTGCACGGCCCCGTGTGCAGAAACGTATCTGTACTATCAACATTTGCTTGATTCTGCGAATATTAGCGTTGACCACGGCCGTGTTGAGCTGGGCACGCCCCTGTGTCGGGAATAGAAGCTTCTATATCTTTGTCCTTTCTACAGACAACTGGCCACGCCCCCATGTCCGCTGGGCACGGGTCGTGTTCAGCCTTCTATTCTCTTGTTTTTGCTTGGGAAGGTGCTGTCGAAGGGTCGGGCATGCCACGTTTATTCCTTTCCTTGTATTTATGTTAGATTTGGCTGCATATTTGTTCCTTTTGTTCAATTAAGCTCATTTAGTCCTGAAAATACAAAAGGAAGACAAAAGCACACTTTTTCCAACATTAGTACTAAAAAAAGGGTTAGTTTTATGCCTCAATTGATGTAATTTATATGTTGCATTTTACATACATCAAATACCCCCACACTTGAATCTTTGCTTGTCCTCAAGCAAAACTCTTTATAATGTGGCTTACACACACAAATGAAATGGGTAGAAGAGAAGTTTTGGGCTTGTCTTGAGTGTCGGGAATCCAAGATCTTTATTAGGTTTTATTTTTATGCTATTTACAATCTTATTCGTTATGATTTATTTAGAACGTTTCATAAGAGAAATTACTTATTTGGGCATAACATGCCTCTTTAAAATTTCATTTATATACAAGTTCACATACCTCACAGGAGATCACTCAACACTCGGCCGAAGATGTATTTTGTGAAACACTCGAGACCGGCATAGAACTTACTTCTACCATATGCTTGCCAAGCAATCAATCCTCCTCCTTTTTAACTATAAACCTTTGTAAATATCAAGAGGACCTGGGGAAGGGTTAGGCTTGGGTTAAAGGTAGGTGGTTTTGGGTTAGTGGTTACTAGAAAGGGCTAAAAGCGTCGGTCGTCGTAAAACTTTTTGTTTTTTGTGACTTTTATTCAAACAAAGTTTCTTTGAGGAACTTGTTTGTTTATTTCTAGACTTCATTTTTTTTTTTGATAAGGAATGTCACATGAAGACCGAGTTTTTTTACTAAAATAAAGGGTTTAAAAATAAAAAGGGTTTTTTGGTGGGTAAAGGGTGTTTGTTTTGTGGGTTTAGAAACGAAAATGTTTAGGCTCAAAGGGGTTAACTAGGGGAATTTTGGGTAGGTGGTAAAAAAAATGAAAAATAATTGCGTTGAAAAGAAAAAGGGTTAGTCCTAATGCCTCCATCATTTACTTACTTGGGTTTAAGTTGGTAAGGACCGGGAATGTATCGTCATGGCAAGTTCTAGATTCGTATGAAACCAAGCGGCTATTCACACAAGAAACGGAAAATAAGCATTTAATTTAAAGATGTGTATTTGTATGCTCAATAAATGCTCAAAACTCACTTTTTGTGGGAATGGGTTTATAATGTGATCAAGTATATATAATCAAATTTTAACTATATTTGTCATGCCGTTTCATAATTTTCTTATGTTGGGTCTTTTTATCACGACGCTATCAGTTGTAAATTTGTAAAAACATAACCTTTTTAGAACTTGTTATTCCCAAATTAAATCAAGACAAGTAAAAAAATGAAAAGTTTTTGAAAAAATTTGGGGTGATTAGCGGTTCCAATAGAGTTCTGTGTAAGGCTTGTTATTAGGACTTGCAAGATTCAAGGTTTTAGCATCCCCCCACACTTAAATTACACATTGTCCTCAATGTGTCCCAAAAATAAATTTTTAGGTTGATTGAATGCGTAAAAAGGTGTTTAAAAACAAGGTTTTGTTGTTACTGGGCATCTGGACACGGCTCCGTGCTGGGTGAGCACGACCCCGTGGTTAGACTTCCAGTAACGAAAACTTACAGAAGGTGGACACGGGGGCGTGCCTGGCGAACACGACCCCATGTTGGGAAGAAATTAAACAATCAGCAGTTACTGGGCGATGGACACGGGGGCGTGTCGGCTGGACACGGCCCCGTGTTGACAATCTGCAATCATGGAAAACATGTTTCGGCTTTCGGTTCTGCTTTCCCGGATTTTGTAGCACTAATATTTAGCGCTTCAAGCATCGTAGGTACCTGTTTTACTTATAAATACCACACCAAACAACATAACCAACATCCTACTTAACCAAAAGTTCACCATTCACATCACAAACTAAAAAGAAAAAAGAAAAATGCAGGAAACTAAAAGTGTTAAGAAAAGTAAATTGTTCAACAAGTGGCTCGCAGGCCATGAAATTGTTTGTGAGAGATAAAGGGTTAACCTGTTACGTCCTCAACTGTGTAATGCCACCTCCAACACCTCCTGCTCAATCCATGTCGTCATCCTCGTCATCATCCCCTCCTTGGCCCGCCATGTACTCACGGATGTTGTTAATATCATCCTGCATGTCAGAGATGTTTCTTTCTATAACTCCGACCCGGGTGTACGTGTTGCTGGCCATGTTGTAGGTGTTCCGGGTACACGTGAGATTTTCCTGCAATAAATCATGTAAACTTTGAAAGTTAGGAAAACCACCTCCTTGAGAGGAGGATTGACCCGGGTCACCATGGTGCTGATACTGGTATTGGGGAGGAGGACGGATATGTGGAACGTGTAGGACGAGAGCTTCTTGAGGGTTCCACACATGCCCTTGAACCGTCTGAAATTTGACCGTCCAGTCATTTGCTTCATTGATTAAATTCATGGAGCGACAAATGACAAGGTCCACTTTTCCTGACCACGGGCCCATTTGAAAGGACCTCGGCATCCTTGGCACAAAATGTTTGAAGAGGCGGTAGATCCACCCTCCAAAAAGGATATGAGTCGGGGGAGTGGCAAGTTGGTTCAAGTGCATGTTGCGAAGTAGCAGGTATGGAACATCGAGGTTGATACGGTTGTGTATGCAATGGAGGACTATCAGATCACGCAACCCTACAACACCACCACTGTCATGTATCTGGCAAAGGGAGTAACTGATGACCCTGTGGATGTAGCGTTAGAGAGGGTCCCTTAACATTATGCTCTTGGTTTGGCTCGGGTTATAGTGTCCTTCCCCAATCTGAGCCCACGCAGCTTGTCGTTGATCTTCTGGAAGTTCGCGGAAACCACCAGTGTTCTCTTTCTCTCCATCATCCTCTTCCGAATATAACCCGATGATTGCCCCAAATTGTGTAATTGAAATTGAGTACATAACCCCTGCACATCGGAATTCTACCCCCTCATTGTCAAACGGCTCCGCTTTCGTCTTAAAGGCAAACGTGCTGTAGAATTCCATGTTATACTCGTGCACGAAGTGAAGCCGAGTGCAAAGAGCTGCTCGTAGTGGACCAGTAACAAGGTTGTTGAAGCGGTTGATTTGGCCTACTGCTTCTAGAGTATCCAAGCAAACTTGTCGGGGATTTTCTTCGGGCCTTGTTTTAAGAACCTCAAACCGCGTTTGAGCAGCCCACTCATTCGCGTTGAACCTGGTAAATTTCTTGGCCATCTGAAAGAAAACACCAAACAATTAGCACGAAACAGTAACATTTTCGAAGAAAACTGAAAACAGTCAGCTGAACACGACCCCGTGTTCAGCGGACACGCCCCATGTTCGCCTGAAATCAGTTGGACACGCCCCCGTGCTCAGGCGTCTGTTTCCCAAAAATCTCATTTTTCGACCCGGTGTCGAAAACTTGAAAATTTTTGGTCTAGTATGGGCGGTTTTCCCCGAAAATGAAACCCTAAGTGTCGTTTTTCCTATAACAAACTGTTTACCTCTTCAATTTCATCTTTTTCGGTTCAAAAACAAGGGTTTGAGGTTTTTGTTAGAAATCGGGCAAATCTACAAACAATTCAAGTTGATTTACTTCCTATAACATGCATCTACACTAATGCTAACAGATCTAAGCAAAACATTTGAGGTTTGATTCGGTTCAAGTTGAAGAACCCTAGATTTTTCCCCAAATTTGTGATGTTAAACTACATGCAAGTGATTAAACTAACTAATTATGAGGATAGAATCATACCTTGATGTTGTTAGAAGTCGGGGGAACGTTAAAATCTGCAGAAAATTTTGCCGGAACCAGCGAGTTCTTGGGGAAACGGGGCGTGTTGAAATGAAGAAATGAAGCAAAAAGGGGTTTTATCCCCGACAGTTGCTCGAACACGGCCCCGTGTCCGCTGGACACGGTCCCGTGGGGGGGGCAAAAATTATATAGAATTTTTCTTTTTAAGTGCTCGTGTGAGTGCCCTGTTTCCCAAAGTTTGGTTTTAGAAATCTTACCGATTTAGATGCTTTCCCGATGTTCGTAACTTACAAGATATGATGTTGATGCTCAAACCTTCGTTTTATTCTTCGGCCACTTGTAGCAAGATTTCTTCCTCTTCATCCTCAATAAATCCTTGATAAAGATTTAGTCATTGGCCATTGACTTTGAATGGGATTCCATTCCGAGATTTAATTTCAATTGCATCGTGTGGGAAAATGTGGGTGATGGAAAAAGGTCCCGACCACCTAGACTTTAATTTACCAGGAAATAATCGAATCGTGAATTAAACAATAGAACTTGGTCTCCTACCCGAAATTCATTAGGTTTAATGTGTTTATCATGCAAATTTTTCATTCTTACCTTATAAATTTCAGAGTTAGAATATGCGTGATTCCTTAACTCGTCTAATTCATTTAATTGACAAAATTGATTTTTACCGGCCATTTCTAAGTCTAAGTTTACATTTTTAATTGTCCAGTAGGCTTTGTGTGCTATCTCTACAGGCAAATGACAACTCTTTCCGTAGACAAGCTTATATGGGGTTGTACCTATTGTTGTTTTATATGCAGTTCGAAAGGCCCATAAAGCATCGTCTAATTTATCGGCCCATTCTTTTTTATTTAACCCTACGGTTTTTTCAAGTATTCTTTTTAAACCTCGATTAGTCACTTCGGCTTGTCCGTTTGTTTGAGGGTGATATGCTATTGAGACCCGATGATAGACCCCATAACGTGTTAAAAAAATTTCATGTTGATGATTACAAAAATGGGTACCTCTATTACTTATTAATGCTTTAGGAGTTCCAAAACGAGAAAATAATCGTTTCAGGAATCTTACCACAACTCTTCCATCGTTTGTTGGAAGTGCTTCGGCCTCGGCCCATTTAGACAAGTAATCCACTGCCACAAGTATATATTTGTTTCCTTTTAATGGTGGGAAGGGTCCCATAAAGTCGAGCCCCCACACATCAAAAATTCCACAAACAATAATGCCATTTTGTGGAATTTCGTTTTTGGAAGAAATATTACCTGATCTTTGGCAAGCGTCACATGTTTTGATAAGACTTTGGGCATCTTTGTAAATGGTTGGCCAATAAAATCCTAAATCAAATACCTTTCGTGCGGTACTAGCGGCACCATGATGTCCTCCGTATGGACCTTCATGACAATGGCGGAGAATTCTTCTTGCTTCATTACCATGTACGCATCGACGGATAAGTTGGTCGGCACACATTTTGAAAAGATAAGAATCTTCCCAAAAATAATGCTTTACATCAGCAAAGAATTTTTTTCTTTAATGATGTGGCCATCCTTTTGCGACTATACCGCTAGCTAAGTAGTTAGCATAGTCGGCGTACCATGGCTCTTCTCGGTATTCCACCATTTCTAGGGACTCCATTGGGAACTTTTCATTGATTAACTCGTCCCTAGTTGGCTCCAAAGCTGGATCTTCCAAGCGGGAAAAATGATCTGCAGCGGTGTTCTCTGCTCCTCTTTTGTCTTTTATTTCAATGTCAATTCTTGGAGGAGTAGAACCCACCGAATTAAATGCAGTTTAGCATCATGTTTCTTAAAGAGATATCGAATGGTTGCATGGTCTGTATAAACTATCGTTTTAGAAAGAACAAGATAAGAACGAAATTTATCAAAAGCAAATACTACAGCTAGTAATTCTTTTTCTGTTGTTGTGTAATTTTCTTGTGCACCATCTAAGAAACAATAAAGTTTGTGACCAGATAATCTTTCTAACATCTGATCAATAAGAGGTAAAGGAAAGTGATATTTCCTTGTTGCCTCATTTAATCGACGATAATCTATACATACTCTCCATCTTGTGACGGTTCTTGTTGGTATTAATTCATTTTTCTCGTTAGTTACTACCATCATACCTCCTTTCTTAGGAACCACTTGGACGGGACTTACCCAAGGACTGTCGGAGATTGGGTAAATGAGTCCGGCGTCAAGTAATTTGATGACTTCATTTTTTACCACTTCTTGGATGTTTGGATTTACTCTATGTTGTGGTTGTATTACCGATTTATAGTCATCATTCATTAAAATTTTGTGCGTGCACATGGAAGGACTTATTCCTTTGATATCTACAAGCTTCCAAGAGATCGTATTTTTGTGTTTTTTCAAAAGTGTAATTAATTTTTTTTCTACACTAGTTAATTTGGACGAAATAATTACAGGTAATTTACCATCTTTGTCGAGAAAAGCATATTACAAACCTTTTGGAAGTTCTTTGAGCTCAAGAGGTGGGTCTTTAGGAGACTCCTTATTTGGTTGCTCATTTTGACCAAGAACCGCGAAGGTTTGTTCTATGGCGACCTCTTCTTCAACAAAGTGGTCGATTTCTTCTCTTGTATCGCGTGGTTCATCTTCATCTTCAATTAGGGGGTCATTATTGCCGAATGGATATTTCATTGAACGCTCAAGATCGACACTTTTTTTAACTGCCCCTAATTGAATAGGTAGATTGTTGTACTACCGATTTTTCAAAGCTTTGTGGGTCTTTACAAATGGTCGTCCCAACATTAGTGGAGCGTCATCAAGGATAACGAAGTCGGTTGGGATTACCATTTGATTGGTTTGGACCAACACATCCTCAACTACCCCTATTGATTTTATTGTTTTCCGATTAGATAGAAAAATGAGTATTTGAAGTGGAGAAAAATCACCAACACTTAATTTTTCGAAAATGTAGTTTTACATTATATTAACACAAAGATCTTTATCAATTGTAATGTTACTAATAAAGGAGTTTTGAAAAAAACATGGAACTGGTGTAATGTTAATTTCAAATGGATCCTTTTTTATTAGCGTAGTTTGATCATTTGTTAACTTAATGCTTACCGTTTCGTCAATTTTAGTGTTAGTGTTTAACTCTATTAAAAACTTTGCATGAGTGGGTACTAAACAATGATTTTCGAAAGAAGGTGACAAGAGGTTAATTTCTTTAAAATTAGACTCTCCTTGGATTTTAACGTTGTCGGACTCACCTTTTTTGTTGTTTAACTCATGTGTCGGCTTTTTACTTACTTGTTCTTCCATTTTTACCTCTTCAACTATCTCTTCTTTATTTCAAGTTAATTCTTCCCTTGCGCGGGATTCCTCTTCCCTTGCGCGGGCTTCTTTTGTACAACGTTCGATAGTTTTAAGGTGTTCTATTATCTTATCGGCTATGTGTGTGATAGAATAAGGATCTTCAAAGCTTGAATCCGGAAGTTCGATCCTTGGTTCCTCATGAGACTCATATGAGGTAGATGGTTCACACCATTGTTCCTCATTGTAAGTATATGATGGATAAGGGTCGTAACTTTGTTCTTCATAATACTCATATGATGTGGGTTGTTCACGCCATGGTTCCTCATAGTATGAGTATGAAGGCTGAGTCACATATCTTGGTTCCTCAAAGTATGAGTATGAAGGCTCATACCTTGGTTCATCAAAATATGAGTATGAGGGAGAAGGTTCATACCTTGGGTCTTCATAGGATGTATATGAAGTGGATGGCTCGTACCTGGGCTCCTCATAATAGTTGTATGAAGTGGATGGTTCAAAAAGGTCACAATATTGTACCGAGTGAGTGTTACCACAAATGGTGCAATAATCTTCCCTATAATCATCCTCCTCATAGTGGTAGTTGTGATCTCCTGAGTATTGATCCATAAGAATCACTCAGCAGACCACAACAGAGTCTCGGGGCCAGAAAACAAAAATAAAAACAGAAACAGAGGCTGGACACGGCCCCGTGTTCAGTGAGCACGGCCCGTGTTCAGGTTCTGTATCTGGGATTTCTAATAAAAGTGACTGGTTATGTGCAGCACGGGGGCGTATTCAGCGAACACGACCCCGTGTTCAGACTCTATATCTGGGAGTTTGTTAAAAATTATGCAGCACGGGGGCGTGTTTAGTGAGCACGACCCCGTGTTCAGTCTACTATAAATGCAAAAACTGACTAAAATGCAGAAAATGTGCGCGCGTTTTAAAAAGGTTTTGAAAAACTGATTAGGCCGTCGATTTTAAGCTTTCTTAAAATCCTTGTGTCCACGGCAACGACGCCAAAAAAACTTGATGTGCGTGTAGCGTTATATATTTTTATTAATATTTTAAGCCCTTTTTAACACTTTAGTCAAGTTTTAAATTTATAAAACACGATATTATGCTAACACTAAACACACATATGGGCAAGTGCACCCATCGTGAGCGTAAGAGCTTTTAGTACCGGTTTATCCTCAACGTCTAATCAAATCAAAAATTTAGAAAAAAGTTTTAAACAAGAAAATAAAAAACTAAAAATGCTGAAAATAAATAAAATAAAATCAGATAGACAAGATGAATCACTTGGATCCGACTCGCCTTTAGTGTAACCTTTGATGATTTCCGCACTTTTGCACTTTTTAAAAGGTTATCTTAGTTATAGTAGTAGGCCCCTCTTTTGAAGGTGACGTTACCCTCAACCCAGTAGTTTGAGTCAGCAAGGATACAATCCTAAAGGGTCGGAATATTGAAAGATAATTAATTAAGTTATTAATGCGTAATGTGGTAGGCCCCTCTTTTGAAGGTGACGTTACCCTCGTCTAAATTTTTTGAGTCAGCAGGGATACAATCCCAAGTAGCCGGGTTAATGTATTAATAGTAGTTTACATATGAGGGGATCAAGCTATTCGCACCCCCCGCCATCCAATACCAGTGTATATTGAAGGAGGTCCTAGTAAGCTTGACCCAGGTCCTTGCAGGATCTATACACTGAACAAGGCAAGAACCTTACCAAACCATTCCCTTAACCCCTGACCAGGTAGCCAACATATCTCTATATAGACCGTAGAGATATGAATGGTGAAAATCTTTTATTTTATATAGATAGTAAAATAATGCCAAGACACCACGGACAAATGATAAGGAAGTTTCACCTTCAACATAAGAAACTAGTTATTAAAGTCATTAATACAAAACAAAATAAAAAGTGCAAAAAGATTAAAAATCAAAAGTATTACACTAAATGCTTGTCTTCACCAAGTGATGTAAGAGACTTAGGCAAACATGGCCTTTGATTGTCAAGAACTCTTACTATCAATCTTGGATCCCGAGACTACTACACACACTCTATGATGGATGATGGATGATGGTGGTGGATGTGGGTTGTGATGGTGGTGGTGGTGGTGGTGGGTGGGTGAAGTGTGAGAGAGGTGGTTTGCCAAGGGATGCCTTTGAAGTGAACCAAGCACCTCTATTTATAGCCTGCACAGAAGCCCGGACAAGGCCCCGTGTCCATTGGGCACGACCCCGTGTCCATCCAATTTCTCTTTATTCATTAATTGCAGTTTGTCTGCATTAGCTCCACACGCCCCCCATGTCCGCTGGGCACGGCCCCGTGTGCAGAAGCATATATGTACTATCAAGATTTGCTTGGATTCTGCGAATCTTAGCGTTGACCACGGCCGTGTTGAGCTGGGCACGCCCCCATGTCGGGAATAGAAGCTTCTATAGCTTTGTCATTTCTGCAGACAACTGGCCACGCCCCCGTGTACGCTGGGAACGGGGTCGTGTTCAACCTTCTGTTCTCTTGTTTTTGCTTGGGAAGATGCTGTCGAGGGGTCGGGCATGCCACGTTTATTCCTTTCCTTGTATTTATGTTAGATTTAGCTGCATATTGGTTCCTTTTGTTCAATTAAGCTCATTTAGTCCTGAAAATACAAAAGGTATATAAAAACACACTTTTTCCAACATTAGTACTAAAAAAAGGTTAGTTTTATGCCTCAGTTGATGTAATTTATATGTTGCATTTTACACACATCAGTCTCCGACACCGTCTCGATCTCAGGCTCGGCTTCGTCTTGTGAATCATATGTACCCTCCATGTTGATGTTCAAATTTGATGCAAAACCGAGTGGCCCTTGAAAATATTGTTAGGGCATGTTTAATAGTTGCGTGTACCCCATCGTGTTCGGATCGCAATCTTGGTAATTAAAGATTGGTAGTGGTTGGGTGGTGGGAATCAACATGCCTTCATTTTCTATCTTTCTTTCCTGAAGCTGTTAGTTTCTTGGACAGACTATAAAAATCATGCACATCAATTTCTTGACGTAAAATAGTTTCTTGGATAAGCTATAAAAGATCATGCACATCAATTTCTCGACGTAAAAAACCATGGCTATTCTTACGTAATTTTCCATATATTAAAGAAATCGCTGATTCTACTAAAAACACTAGGGCTATTCTTGCGTTTAATAAATAATGCTCATGTGATTATGTGAATTACGTAAACGACCAGTTATGAATATAAGGAGGGAGAGAGGTTTTTTAACAATATATGTACAGATTTTTAAGGAAATATAAACACATTTACATCGCTATGTATTATAGATAGAGGATCCTGTAAATTTAATCCAGAAGTGTGAGAAGTGTATTATAACACTATATATAACACTATATAACATCATATAAACACCGGGTAACACTATGTAACACCATATAACACTATGCAACACTATATAACACTATATTTTGTCTGATAGCATGTCTATGATAGATGTATAGTGTTATATATTGTTATATAGTGTTACATAGTGTTATATGGTGTTAGGGGATGGATCATGAGAAAACTAGTTTAAATGAGAAAACATACCAATTTTTTTTTTAAATTTTTATAAAAAAATCGCAGGTTTTTATGCATGGAAAAAAATTTTAAAAAAAAATTTTTTAAAAAAAGATTTTTGTTGTATTGCACATGTGCACTATTGTCACAGCCCCCGACCCCACCCTGGGAGCGAGAGCCGTGAACCAGCCAGATGGTACCGGTGTTTATTAATTACGCAGCGGAAATTTTTTTCATCAGGATCGTAGTTAGGAAATAATTTCAGAGTTTATAAAACACCAACTTTTAATATTAAATAAATGGGCTCAAACCCATATTCAATTCAATTGTTTTTATAGGGATAAACCCAAATAAATAAAACATAAATTTCTTCTTTTATTCATGTATTTATAGCCATTTTATTTAAGCCTTCAGTGCTCCATAACTGGCTACTATTATCTTTACAGCAAATTACCTGAAACACGTTTTGAAAATATTTTATCAGTAATAAATACTAGCTAGTTCATTCCATTTTTATAAAAATATATTGTTATACTTTACAGCATTAAGAGTGTTTATATTTGTTTATATTTACCCAAAACTCAATCAGTATTTGTCAAATGGTGGCAGTTCCGATGTGACAGTGGTCATATCACTCATTGGCTCACTTTCGTCCAATAGTGAATTTATCAAGTAATAGATATATTGGTCACTAGGCGATTCCTGTGACGGTGGTTAAATCACTGTTGATCATTCTCTCAACTAGTGACTCGGGTCATATTACTGTTGATCATTCTCTCAACTAGTAATTGTGGTCATATCACTGTTGATCATTCTTTCAACTAGTGACTCTGGTCATAACACTGTTGATCATTCTCTCAACTAGTGCCTTTGGTCATGTCACTGTTGATCATTCTCTCAACTAGTGACTCTGAACTTAGTAGTATCCCGTGACATTACTTTGTCAAATATATTTTCTATGGTACAAAACCACTTAACCCATAAAATGAAATATATCATTTTCTGTCAACTAATAGCTATAACTTTATCAAATATAATATATTAATTAAAGAATTGTAATATTATTATTTAATTTATTAACGTGACTAAGATTTAAAGTATAATCTTAGTATAGTAGAATATATTATGTTTGACATATTTTATCATGATATACATTTATTGAGTTAATATTATTTTATAATGTTAATAGTACTTTAGGTTTTATTAAATATATTTTCTTTAATATTACTAATGTTTATTATTTATATTTTCCTTAATGTAACTAGTATTTTAATAATGATTCATAAAGCTCTATTTTATATATACACTATTTAGATTTATTTCAATCATACATTAAATTTATTAATTATTTAATGTAAAAATAATATTAGTTATAGGCTATGGCCACTGGGGCACAATTTCCCCCGTGCTTGTGGTCATGCCACCATTGGCTAACTTTTTGGCCAATAGTAACGAGGGTCAATTAATGTATAAAACCTCTCATACCAGCAGTTATTGCAAAATATAAAAACTTAATCACTGTAAGTAAAACTGATAAACATTTAAGATTTTGGAAAGCATTTATAAATATAACTGTATCACAAAAAGGTGATAAAACTGTGAGAAAAGAGAATGGACTCACTTTGTAACTTTAGGGTTCAACTAGAAAGCTTCCTGGTAGAATCTTGGGTATAACTTCTGAGCTATTTTAAAAATATATAATGCACTCGCGTTAAATATAATAACCCAGTTCAACTTTATCCCTATGTCATGAGACAGAATCCCAACGAACTTAGTCGGGCAGAGCCTTGACATGCGTTATGGGACTCCAGATCAATCGGATAGAGTATCAGTGATCAGGGGTTAAAACACTTAAAACGAGGCAGGGCTTTATTATTATTATTATTGGGGTAAAAATAAAAATTAAAACTATAGAACTGAGAGGGAAAGGGGCGACATAAATTGTGAGTCCACGCAGACATACATGTAAGATGCTTTCATTGATTTCAATTTCTACACGTAGCCATATTTATTTAAGATAAGTTTTATTATTTTATTATTATATATATTATAATTAATTTAACTGCTTCACTTATTTGGCGCTTATAACTTCTAAAATATAACGTTTTATAAAACAATGAATATATCATTAGAACGAGAATAATCTTATCTACATTTTGAACCAAGTTTCATTAAAAACGGAGTAAGTCCAAATACAATGTATTTTATAATTTAATTATTAGACGGTCACTAGGCCCGTCTAGGTACTTCATATTTCTAACAGTTAACTTACCCTTAATCTACCTGTCTAATTATATGTAACGCCCTAACACGTTTTAACCAAATTTTGACGCAGCGGAAAATACATACTAAAATTTTTTTTATAAGTTATTCTTTCTTTCACTTAAATACATTAATCCCTTTTCATAAATTAATTAAAAACTAACATACGTATATCGAATTAAGTGACCACATACACATCCAAGTACAACCCATGTCTTGACTCGATCTTCAACCGCTTACACATCTTGAACAAACATTCATAAACCTGTACAACCTGCAGTCACCACAACCAATTACTTCATTAGCAACCAGTGACATAATATATATACTTTAAAACGTGCATAATCAAGCATCAACATCTCTTATTCTCGTTCATATAAGTCCATTCGTCCATCCATTCAGACACTCTCGTACGACTTCCATACTTAACCTTCACTCTCCATTATTAGTATACCTACACTTTCATTTCATTCTTAACAGAAAACAATTAGCATCATTATACTTTCCTATTCACTTTCGACTTCTTTTTCCGTAAACTTACCTATTTAATTTCATTGTTTAATACCTTCACATCTATCACAATAATGATCATAGTACAATATATTTTACATCTAAAGTGTAAGTCCGGGATTTACTTACCTTACTCGTCCATATTTGTATTCGCTTACTTGAGTCTTCTTGTCCCGTTAGCCTTCCACGCTCCCATCCATCTTGACATGATTCCTATACTTTCATGTCATTACATTAACATCCTTATTAGCATACATGATTATTCATATGAACGATCATATCAAGTTCATATCTCACATATGCATTCCATTAGCCGATTCAAACAAGCATATAGCATACTCAACATCATCATAACACAACCTTCACATATTATTGTCATTTAGACATTTCATCAAACACGTAGCGTGCGTACTACTTCCTAGGCACCATGTACAACTAGTTTATGCATAATCTTCCTAGTTCATTCATATTTCATCAAATCTTCTTACTAATCAACAAGTATCATTAGCACATAAACATCAAGCATAGCATCATCATATTTCTCCTAATTCATCTAACAAGAATTCATCATACCCACATAATACATCAATCTTTCCACAAGACTTGGACATAGATGGTGATTCTAGTCATTATCTTCATCATAACTAACGGGTTTCACCTCTAATCATCAAATTAGCACTAACCATACGTAACCGATGTTCTATACGAGGGTTCTAACCCTTGTACATGATTAATTTCATATTAACTCACGGATTAGAACATAACCCACTTCACCCATGATCACCAATCTTAAATTTAAGACATACCTTATGATCCCCTCGTGATAGTGATCATTTATCCATGCTCGGTTATGATTTTAGACTTCATTCCACCCTTCAACTTGAAGATTTATCAAGAACTAGGGTTTGAACCCTTGTTCTTCTTCTTCCTGATCGTCTCACACACACACGAAGTGTGTGTGTGTGTGTGTGGGTTTTCCTTTATTTAATAAATCATGTTTCCTTTTTAACGGTTTTGGTCCCTCAACTTCGTTTCAGTTAATAAAGAGACTAACACTCATTATCTTGTTACTTATATATACATGTCACCACTCGGTAAATTATTCCTAGTCAACTTTTATTTACGGGTCACTTTTACCCCAAACGGTAATTTACCCGTTCCTTTACATTAACCGGGTTTAAATTATCAAACCCCATTTTTGGGGTGTTACATTATATAAGTTTTTATATACTTTTATTTTAATATAAAGGTCACCCATATACAGGCCAATTAATTAGTATAACATTCCAACCAACTATATATATATAAAATAGTTTTAAAACTATTTGGGTCGAATAATTATATTAAAAATAAAACTAGTTACTAGTGGTTAATAAATTTTAACAATCTATAATTCTTATATGGTAAAAAAATGGAATGTTACAACTATTACGGATATAGTGCACATGTGTAGTACACATATAATGCACATGTGCAGTACAACAAATTTTTTTAAAATTTTTTTTTATATATAAAAACTAGCGATTTTTTTATAAAAAATTGTAAAAAAAAAATTGGTATGTTTTTTAGCTTTTTTTAGGTTTTTGTAGTTAGTTTTCTAGTTTTCTCATTTATATGTAGTTTTCTCATGATCCTCTCTCTATGGTGTTACATAATGTTATACGGTGTTTATATGGTCTTATATAGTGTTATATATAGTGTTATAATACACTTCTGGATTAATATACACGATCCCTACCCATGTATTATATAGTACTAGTAGGGTGCCCGCGCGATGCGGCGGGGCCGACACTTTGCATTGCGGCACTCGTTTCTGGTAGTTTTCTTATTAGTATAATAATTATGATAACATTATTGTGGTGGTTATATGTCATAAGTGTTACACATATGTAAAGTTTTGTTTTTTTATAAAAAGTAATAATCAAAAGACAAAAAATATTGTTTTTTTTATAAAAATTAATAATCTAAAGACAAAAAATAAAAGATAAGTTGTTATAATTGTAAAGTATTTTATTTTATTGGTTAAATTATAAAGTATAATTTTATTCTTTAAAGTTCATAACTTTTATTAAATATCCACACAGTACTCATACAATACGCTTTAAGTTTAAAATTTTCGTTTTTATAGAAATAAAAAAATAGTATTTGACTCGTAAGTACGTTTTAGAGCTTTAACTTAAATTGTTAAATTTCGGTTTTTTTACAGATATAAAATATTTATATTTTTATAAAATTTCAAGAACTATTTTTATAAAAAAAAAGTAGGATGTTAAGAGTTTATATCTTTATTAACTTTATATCATACTAAGTTCATATTTTTAATTCCTAACTAATCTTATCTATATGAGTCTACTTTTAATTTATAATCCCTAAAAATATGCAACACAATCTATTATATATCTAGTCAGGTTGGTAAAGAATTCTTTTGAAACTGACTAATATTATCTATAACAATCTAGTTGAATTTATAATTCCTAAAAATTTGCAACACATTTTAGTATTTATATAGTAAAGATTGTAAATTTCTGGAGTATTTTATTTATATTACTTGTTACAAAAAATGTTTATAAAAGAATTATTTTGTTATAAAAACAAAATGTTGTGTTTATAAATAAAGTAAAAAAAATTGTTTTACACACGTAAAGTTTCATTTTTAATAAAAAATAATAATCAAATGACAAAAAATAAAAGATAGGTTGTTATAGTTGTAAAGTAAGTTAATTTTGTTGGTTAAATGATAATGTTTATAATTTTATTCTTTAAAGTTCATAACTTTTTTTAAATATTCACACGGTACTCATTGAATAAATTTTAAAATTTTTTGTTTTTATAAAAATAAAAAATAGTAGTTGACTCGTAAATACGTTTTAAACCTTTAACTTTAATTGTTAAATTTCGTTTTTATATATATAAAAATTATTTTTTTATAAAATTTTAAAAACTATTTTTGTAAAAAATAGAACGTTAAGAGTTTATATCTTTATTAACTTTACATTATAGTAAGTTCAGGTTTTTAGTTTAGCTTTAAAGTTTATTACTTTATTATTTTTTAATTAAGAAATACAAATTATTAGATTAATATCCAAGAAAAAGTGAAATATTTTATAATTTCAGCTTAACTATATCTAACTGCAATATCTATCTATTACAACTTTAGGATATTAATTTATATAAGTTCAGTTGACTTGTAAATTTAGGATACTAACTTTATTTTGAACTTTATTAATATGGTCAATAACTGCATTATATTAACACCAAAAATAAAGTTCAAATACAAAATAAAATTTATTCATACGTCTAGATCAAACATAACAACTAAAAATGAAAAAAAAAACATAAAAACACTTGATAAATTTCATATTAAACTGCATGAGATCTGTTCCGCTTCTGAATTGATACGCGAGGCATTTTTAATCGGGTTTTTCTGGTTTGTGCTTGAATCAGCAGTATTTTCTAATTCATCTTCTTTGTCATTGTCATCAGAATCGTCTAAATTAATAAACTCACTCAATTTCCATTAAGAGAGTCTCTTGAATCTCTTCATTTGAGTCTCAAACTTCTGATCCTTAAAAAGGACAAAAATTAAATACAAAAGTTAAAAAAGATTAAATAAACCTTAAAATTATCTCTTCACTAAATTCATGTTGAAGATTAGACTTGTATGGACTAAACATTGCACCATAAGAAATAATATCAACACTTTTATCACCATCATCCTACAATAAAACACACATATAATAACATAACGAACATGTTAATATGAAAGATATACGCAAAAATAATACTTAAAAACCAGCAAAAATACCTTAGAAGCTTATTCGACAAATGGGTTGTTTAAATTGGCATGTTCATCATGCAACTGAATCTGAAAAATCAAAGAAGTCAATATGCACATAAAAGTAAATAAAAGAAAACAATTATTCACTGCTGCGATATAACAGAACTGACCTTAGAATTTTCAATCTCGCATGCTTGGTTTTTCGCAACAATTGAATTCAGAACTGGATCTATTTTTTAACTTTGTTTAGCAATAGATATAGGGTGTCCTGCTATGTATTTATAGTAGTAACTATACAAGTACATTAGGGTTTAATTTTAGATTTGTCACCCCTTTATTTAGGAAGTTTGTTGTGGTTAGTTTTAAGTTATTATAAGATATATCAAAGTATAGATATTAGGCAGTTTTAATAAAATAAAATGTGACACATAATATATTCATTTTATGTTACGGTACTTTTAATTCTTTTTGTTTTTGTTTGCATAGATGGAGCACATCTTTGTAGATTAGACACATTAGATCACATATATTAACTACTTGTACATTAAAGCATTATCGACTTGTACCTTTTAATCCGTGCGTCGATATTGAACAAGACAACTACCGAAACGTCGACAAAAATGTGTAGGTCGTCATGCTATCTTTGGATTTTTTTAAACAGTAAAGTTTATAAGATATGTCAAGAAAACGTAAAAAATTATAAGTTTGTTGTGGATGGATGAATTGTAACTAATTATCTATAATTTTGTTAAAACCTTAGGGATTTAAGTGTAATAAGTTTATGGGCTAAAAAATAAATAGTATTTAAAAGATCAAACTACCCTCATTTTAGGGGTCTTTCTATAAATAAAAGGGGGGAAAAAGTTTTTATTTTTTGGATATTTTAAAATACCCCTCCCTCATGCATTATAATATAGTATAGTATTATATAAAGATTTTTGTACTTTTTTTCGTTTAATTTATGTATTTAACGAACATGTTTATATTGAAATAAAAGAATATAAAGATAAAGATACTGTATATGTATTTAACTAACATGTTTATATATTGAAATAAGAACGTGTGGTATGATGGGGCTTGGGTTGGGGCATTTGTTGACACGTGTAATGGGAGCCCCCCCCCCCCCCCCCCCCCCCCCCCCCCCCCGCGTCTGGTTACGTGTCCGCGGGGTATGGCGGGGCTTGGGTGAACCGCGTGACAGAATATTCAAAAATATTTTGTTTGGCCCGGTGGCCGCCCCTTGATAGCGTCAACGACGCTTGTGACGAGAGCAAGTTCCTCCTCGTGGGTCCAGGATGCCATAGCGGGTTCGTGGGATGTTGGGGTTGGGGTGACCGGTTGGGGTAGCGGGTTCGTGGGATGTTTGGGATGGACCACACGGTGGGGTTTGGGGTTATTTATAGGGGATGTTGGGGTTGGGGTGACCGCTTGGCCAAGCCAAACGGTTTGAATTAAAAATTCAAACTTTTCATATGGCCCGCTATGACATGGCGGGGTCAGCGAATGGAAGCAAGCCAGCTAGGATGTCAAGACCGCCCCACACCCGGCTTGAAACCCAAGCCCCAAGGGCCACGCCCCAACCCAAGCCCACCCGGGGTGGTGGCTTGGGCGTTTTCCCCCAACCCACGCCCAAACCCCCGCCCCATACCCCATAGTCTAAAAGAATGTAAAGATAAAGATACTGTATAAATCAACAAACTGTTTCAGGAAAAAACAATAAAGGTTTACTACCCAAACTATTTCATTTGCTAGCTAGTAGCAGTTATTGTCTTCAGATCCACAGCTTCAGAACTCACACCATGAATCTCAGTCTTCACATCATCCTTTGATGCATCATAGGAAGCATGCAATCCAACAAAAAAGTAGTACACTAGCAGCAAACCGGTCCAGCCCAAGAACCGCAAGAACGACGCACCATCGATCGAGCCCATGATGAACACGTTCACACCAATGCTAGCGGCTGGCAACCACGGAACCATCGGCACTCCCCATAGCTTCGGGTTCCTAGCTTGTTTCACCAGCAGTTGAAGACCGAGTGTCGATAAAAACCAAACCCCTGCGATAATTGCATACCCGACCCAAAGGTTCACATTCATCGCCCAAAGAACTGAGACTCCAATTGCTGATGAAACAATTAAAAACAGCAGCACAATCAGCTTGTTTCGGTCTGCAACCGATGTTACTCCTGTTGAGTAGTATCGTCTCACTAGTAACGCGAGAGCCACTAGTGAGAAAATGAAGAGTGTGGCGATTGAAAGAAGGTTGGCCAGGATGTCAAGATTCGTGAAGAACGCGACTAGGCAGTTTGCTAATGTCATGATGATGGTGGCATTCATTGGTGTTCCGCGTTTCTTGTGGATTACGGCTAGAATCGGTGGAGCCAGGTGGGTTCGAGAAATGTGAGTGAAATACCGAGCTTGACCGATAATATTAGCCAGCAGAACCGTTGTCATTCCCTGTAACGCCCCTAACGCTACTATATACTTGGCCCAACTCATACCCGTGGCTTGGAACGCTATTGAGAACGCTGCATCTTGGTCAATCTGGTTGTATGGCTGCATCAGGCATAAAACAGTTGATAAAAGTGAATAAATAGTTATGACTATCATCATGGACCCCACTAGACCAATGGGTATATCTCGACCCGGGTTCTTGGTTTCTTCACCCAACGTAGCCACCCCATCAAACCCGACATACGCGAAGAAAAGCACAGATGAAGCTTTTAAAACACCCCGCATACCGAAAGGGGCAAAGGGTTGGAAATTGGACGTGTTAGCTTTTGTAACCCCTGCCACAATCATGAAAACCATGAGAGTCAGGTAGAGTATTGTGGCAATCGAATTGAACCGCGATGAGCCCTTCATGCTGAACGACGCCATACAACAAATGAGTAACGAGATACCCACTGCTATCGGGTCTAAATGGTTAAAACCCTCTGTTAAAGATGTCACATTGATCCGGAAATCATTAGGGTCATGGTTGCATAAGGTTGCAAAATACGAGGTCCATGAACGGGCCACACTGGCTCCGGATACAACATACTCAAAAAGAATGTTTCCTGCAGCAATATAAGCTACAAAATCACCCAGCTCGACTCTCAGGTAAGCAAACGAGCCACCAGCCACAGGAAGTTCAACTGCAAACTCGGTGTAGCAGAGGACCGACAGTAAAGCAGCAAAGCCTGAAATGAGATAGGATATCAGAACAGCCGGCCCAGCTAATTCATGAGCTGCTTCACCACTGAGGACGAAAACACCAGCACCCATCACGGCTCCAATACCAAACCATATTAGATCAAACCAGTTAAGGGTCTTTTTCAGTTCATTCTGGCTTCGGTCTCTCATATCATGAAGCTCAAGTTGGTCGGATGATCGGGCCAGAAAACGGTCTTTTAGACGAGTTTTGGTTTCCAGCAAGGCTTTACCATAGTTTGACCAGCTTTTGAATGATTCTTCTGGTAAAAAGTCATCTTTCTCACATCCACAAGACCTCTTTTTCGGTTCAGTGATACTGTTACCTTGTCTCCTGCTACCATCGCCATCAAAACTCACCATTTTCGCTTCTGTTCTATATCATTTTCAAAATCAGATTAATTTGCACATCAGAAATTGACATATACCAAACTTTTGGTAACCGATTCTATACATCATCAATAGTTTTAAAATCCTGTTTAACACAATTAGAGTTGCACATTGCAGGTTCAAGTATTTCTAATACATCAGATCATAGCAACTATTATACAATTACAGCATAATATAGCATAACCCTGCCACACTTTAGCAAGTTGTAACTTACGTAGCAAGTACAACTTATAAAATTAGGATTGACAACAAAAACTCCAAAAAATTGTTTGTTGGTATAATTATTAGTGAAATTGGTACGTAAAAATATGTAAAATGACATAACTACCTTAACGACGAGGTGAACCAGCAATTTAGATTCAATTCCAATTCATTTTTTTTTTTCTGTTACAAGTAGCATAAAGAATATAATCTACACAAATAGCATAAATATAGGGCATGTTTGGCTAAGCTTTTTGAAACAACTTATTGACTTACTGGCTTTTTGGAAAAGTCGGTATGGAGTGACTTATTGGCTTTTTCCCCTCACATACACTCTCATTGCCAAACATCATTTTGGAACTTATGATTTTTCAAAAAGTCTGTTTTAAAAAAGAATGAGTCAATAAGTTGTTTCAAAAAGCTTAGCCAAACATGCCCATAGTGTAAAATTTAATTAAAACTTTAAAGTTTGTGATACATGAAATGAGATTTCAACCCCCAAAAAATCGGAACAAACATGCATGCAATAGCAGGTTGTACCATAAAACCTAGGGTTTAAGCACACAACACAAAAATACCAGACTCACGGTAAACACGGAACCAATTTTCTCCATGAAAATCCAATTAAACTCATAAAAAAAATAAAAACGAATAACGAATACATGCATGATTACATGAATCTGCTAACAATAATTCTACTTCCAGCAAACGTAGTAAATACATTTTAAACAAAAAATGAAGCAATGAAAGGGAAATCCAGATCTACAGTTAGCAGAAAATGGAATATGAGCGAACGTTGTTAGTGTTGGTACGCATGGAGTGTTGTGATATACCTGTTACGTTGCCGGAATTGAGGAAGCGTTGATTGGCGGCGGGATGGGATGATCGGAAAGAATGAAGAAGAAGAAGAAGAAGAAGAAGGTATAAATGTTATGAGCGTTACAAGAGGAATTGATAAGTGATGACTCTGCAAGAATCAAATGCGTATTTAATAAGAAATGTGCCTGTTAGTGCGGCGGCCCACTGTGCTACCTACAGTCTGATAACGTTTATACTTTTATTAACACTGTATTTAATAATATACTAGTAGTGACACAGGTGAATTTAGAAAGAGAAATTTATACACGTTACATTTTAATAATTTTTTTCTTAATTTACGTGTTCGGCCCTTATGCTTTGTGAGTTGTTTTTTAAATACCAACTTCTTTTGCAATTTACATTTTTCGTCAACTTTTTAACTTTACGTTTTTACCCCTTGCACTTACGTATTTTTTCTCATCTCTTGTAATATACGTTTTCGGCCCTTATGCTTTGTTTGTTGTTTCTTAAATACAAAGTTCTTTTGTAATTTACAGTTTTCGTCAACGTTTAAACTTTACGCTTTTACCCCTTGCACAATTTTTTTTCTTTCTTTTTTGTGGTTTTGTTTTTTACTTATAACCTTTAATTTTTAGCATTAACTCTTACAACCTCCTAACTTTCTAAATACTTTTTAATCAACTTTGACGTCTTTATTTTTATTTACATGTCGCTATAAACTTAAGTTGATTAGCATTCACACTGACAACCTTTTTACTTTGTAAATACTTTTCTAATCGAGTTTCCCACTTGATGTAAGACATGTGTCGACATACTTTTGTATCGGATCAAAAATCGGGTCGCCCGCCGCGAAGCGCGGTTGTAACACCCTAGTTCTTATTTATAACATCCCAATACGACAGATATTTCATTAAATATATCGTGACTAATTAACCTTTTAAAAGTGGAGTATATATAAAGATATATAAGGGGCTTATCGGTAATTATGGTGACTTCTTCTTTTTTATTCATTTCTTGTTTTAATAAAAAGTATAGATAGGTGTATAGATGAGAAAATTACAATCGGTGTCCTTTAACTAAAGAAATTATAGGCTCTGTCCTTTATGTTACCGGTTCTTAACACGTTATGTCCTTTAGACCTAACCTAGTTAAGTTTTTTTGGTTAAGTCTTACTATGTGCCTCTCGCATGAGGGCAATATGGTCTTTTCATCCCAATTTTATATTAAAAAAATGAAATAAATAAATCTCTTTTATCCCTTCCATTTTTTCAAACCAATAAATAAATAAATAAACAATATTTTGGAATTAATCTTTGTTTTTTATCAAACCAATCAAAAGAACTGACTACGATAATGTTGGAAGCTTACTATAAATTTTATCGATGTCGTTTTGTTCTAGTGCTTGTCGTATGTAGAAGGAACCCATTGCAAGGTTTGATTCACGTTCCTTTTTTCTGTAGGTTTTTTTTATGGAAGTTTTGAGAGACATAGACACTAGCTATGGTTTTTGAGATGAATATGAACAATCAGATGTTATCAGATGCAACGGGGAAATCGAAATTCATGTTAAATTGAGATTAAAAAACCATGTTGTCCTCATGTGAGAGGCACATGGTAAGGCTTAACAAAAAAACTTAACTAGTTTAGGGTTAAAGGACATAACATGCTAAAAACTGGTAACATAAAAGACAGAGCCTGTAATTTCTTTAGTTAAAGGATACCGGTTGTAATTTGATACAAACATAAAGGACACCGGTTGTAATTTACTCTGTATAAATATTGTAATTTTTAGTTTAGTTTTTCATATAAGAAAACTTATAGTTAAATTGAACAATTTTTTTCTTTGTTCAATTTATTTTGTGACAAACCTTATTGTTAAATTGAAAAATCATTTTTATTATTAATAATACTAGTTTGCCATGGCATTTTAGCCCAATGGCATCTCGAGGTGTATAAGACTTATAAATTATAAGACCCTGAGTTCGATTCCCATGTATGATATTATAGTGATCTGTCAATCAGTGATTCAAATTTACCGTTTAAAAAAAAAACCTATTTTGATCTTACAGAAAAGTTAATTATTAGAGTTAAATGCTTGGTTGGTCCCTGTGGTTTACGAAAATTGCAGAATTGGTCCCAATGGTTCACTAATTACAGAGTTGGTCCTAGTAGTTGTAATTTTTGCAATCGGGTGGTCCTTATCACTAACCTCTGTTAAATTTCTCAGTTAAGTTGATGTTAAATGACTATAATACCCATAAGACTAAAAATAAAAAAAAAAACAATTAAAAATAAGTGGGCCCACCCCATCCCACCCTTCATCTTCCCCACCACACCCTTTATCAGCCACCCACCACCACCACCTCTCCTTCTTGTGATTGATTTAACCCTTGTTCCATCCATATGAGAATCAGTTCCTTTCTTTCGATTAAATAAATAATGCTTTGGGAATACAGAACAAAATGTAAATGTGAAGCAGTACTTAAGATGTGAATGATGGCAGGTGTAAATAACTCAACATCAGCGCTGCCATTATTCCATTTTGGTTGCATACATCCAATTTCCACATGTCACTATTCTGCACTACCAACCACTCTTCTTCCTATCTCTTTAAACGCGTTAAACTTCCAAGAGTTTTTACCGCTGACGGCACACCACTACATCTCCCCAGTATTCGTTTCCCCCAAAACATCGGTGGTTTAGAAACCTCAGATGTTGAGGGATCTGATTGAGGGGTGTGATTGGATAGATTTGTGTATAATAATAATTGGCAGAGAACCGAAACATGGGAGATAAGGGAGATGGTGACTGGTCGGAGATTAGAGAGACCGAGCTCCGGTGGAGGTGGTGGAGGGGAGACGGTGGAGGTGGGTGTTTGCGGTGCTTCACAGTGGTGTTCGGATGTGGGGGTTGTGGTGGGATGATGGCTGATGATGGTTGCAGGTGTTTCTGTGAGGGGGGGGGGGGGGGGGGGGGGGGTTGAAGAAGATGGTGGGCCCATCTCCTTTTGTTTTCCATTTTAACTTTTTTTTAATTGTTGAGGGTAATTTGATCATTTAACATTAACTTAACTGAGAAATTTAACAGAGGTTAGTGATAAGGACCACCCGAGTGCAAAAACTACAACTATTAGGACCAACTCTGTAATTAGTGAACCATTAGGATCAAGTCTGCAATTTTGTGTAAACCACAGGGACCAACCAAACATTTAACTCTAATTATTAGTATGTATCAGGTTTGTTACTATTACTCGTCAGTCGTCGCCCGCTAGCCCCTCGTGTTAAAAAATAAAAAATAAAAGAAAAGTTATATATTAAGGGTGTTATCGGGTGGGAACTGATTCACGTTTGAAAATTGTATTTGCAAAATGAAATTGAATATTAAAATTTAAATTCGGGTGGGTTCTTATACAAAAAATAATTGAAAAACAAGTAACAAAAATCATATATACGTAAGATACATAAAAGTATTATGTATTATTTATTTGATAATCATTACATTCAACGGACTATAAAAATAAACAAAATTACAGAAAACAACCTTTATGTTTGGCTCAAACTGCACTTTATACCTTTCACTATGAAATCGGCAAAAATCAACCTTTATGTTCATGTTTTGCTACGAGTATAACCTTTAGCACTAACCACGTTTGGTTTTCTTGGTTAACTGCCCTCACATATGCAAAGCATGTCAGGACATTATTGTCATTTCCTATGTATCCTTGTTTATTATATTTTTTTTTACCCTGCAACCCACTTTCCCGCCAAAAACAAAACCATCACCGGCAGCCACTGTGTCTCTCATCTCTAATCTATAACCACAAATTTCACAACATCGACACCACTTCTGTAACCACCGATCACCATCATTAACCATTAACTAGCTTCTGTTACATTTAAATTCAAATGTAGTTTTAGATAAGATTGTTGTCGACCACCGTAACAATAGGCTAGAAGCTTGACTTTCCATTGATCCTTCTGTTGTAATTTGTTGCAATCAGGCTTATTTAAGCCATGTATTCGATGAATGATGGTTCTCAATTAAATAATCAGAGAGAGAGAGAGAGAAAGTGATCGGATGATAGAGAAAACATAGGGAGAGAAAGAGAGTAGGGGTGACAGAGTCTGAGAAGGTGGTGGCCACCGCCTCTGGTAACTGGGTTTCCGGTAACTGGAGCTCTCGTAGGTCAGTGACGCTGATGAAGTGCAACGGTGATGATGATGGTTAGGTGATTGTTGTAAGTGGGTTTCCGGTAACTGTGTTTCCAGTTTAGCGATGAAATAACAAATCAAGTAGCTTTGTTTGGAAAGTACACCATTCCTCTTAACCTTGACAGCTTAGCAGCCAAGTGCAGTGTGTGTCGACTTCCAACTGATTGTCCTAACAAAATTTAGTCTTCCTGGCAGATGAAGGAGATTGTGGTGGTCGAAGATGATGAGGAAGATGATTGGTGATGATGCGGCGATGAGAGGCGGAGGTTATTAGCGATGATGGTGGTGGTATCACCGTTGATGGAAACGGGAACATGAATGACGACAGTATTAGTATATGGTAACAAGTGGTGATTTGCAACACTTTTGAGGTGCTTCCGGCGATTAAGGTAAAACCCAACAAATTGATTTGCAACATTGTTGGCGGCTGTGTTAGATGATGATGGTGGTGAGCGATTGTTGATGAAGACGGCGTAGATGAGGTGGGGTGGTTGTTGATGATCTGGGTTTTCTGGTTGGGAGCTAGGAGAGATGAACAAGAAGAGTTTTATGGTGGGGTCATGTGTAATTATATAATTTATTAATAAAAAAAACAAGGTTGAAATGACAATAACACCCTCACATGCAAAGCATGTGAGGTGATTTAACCAAACATGTTAACATAGTTTGTGTTAAATGTTGAACTTGTAGCAAAACTTGAACATAAAGGTTGCTTTTTGTCGATTTCATAGTGAAGGTATGAAGTGCAGTTTGGGTATAACATAAAGGTTGATTTCTGCAATTTTGTCTAAAATATATTTACGAATATGGATCTATAAAATAATATTCTTTTTTTTTTCTAATATTAGAAAACTCTTTAATAGCTAATGATTATTAGATCAAGTGGTGAAAACTTTCATTTCACTTGAGAGATGCAGATTTACCTTTCACTTGATGCAGAGTGAGGCGTTGGTGGGCAACGATAAGAGACCTAGGGAAATCTGGTTCGGATCCTTGAGTCAAACGGGTTTTACCGGTAATTTCACCGTCGTGCCTACGGGCGGGTGGGGTTACCGGGTTTTCTCCGAAATTGATGGTGAACTCGGGTTACTCTCGGAATAATCCCTTTGTCCAGTACTCTCTAATACTTTCAGAAAAAAAAGTATTTTCAGAATAAACCATAT